>CM043718.1:30789154-31989154 GCA_023969325.1 Oryzias curvinotus
TCACCTCAGCCATCTACAATGTAGTATCTGATATGCACAACACCTTAGACACTCACCTCTCCATCATTACATCCCATGCATTACATTACACATAAAGCCCCATCACTCAACAACAACAGCCAGCCATTATGGTGTACAATATACTCATTTTTGCCTCACATCAAACAACATACAGTTTCTAGCATTCACCTCACAGCTGATGTCCACCCTAAGGTTAGTTACTTGGAATGTGCACGGAGCTTGTAGACAGAGGAAGAGACTGAAATATTGACCAAATTAAACAGATTCCAAACTGATTTTGCGTTTCTTCAAGCAAACTGACTATTCTATCCTCAGTGAATATCTCGCCACAGCAGAAATTTCCAACACTTATATTCAGCTTGTTAGTAACTCTAGACACAGAGGAGTAGCATTCTGATAAACAAGGCAAGTAAATTACCGAAGCTAACCATCATAGACCCAGATAGGAACAGATTAGTAACACAATAGTTCACACTTCTTTCCACTCAAAATATGCACTCGTGTTTAGCTAATGATGTACAGCCCCCCAACGTAGATGACCCTAAATGCTTTCATTCCTTCTTTTCTGTGCTATCTGAGCATACAGACAAATCTTAATCATTGCGGGGGACCTCAACATGTGTTAGATCCAGAGATGGATAGGCTAAATAACACAGGAAATCTTAGAACCTGGCAATCTACAAACACTGTTAAACAGTACATGGAGGATTTTGGTCTTTGTGATATTTGGTGTGTATTCCACCACACGAAAAGAGATTATACCTTTTTTTCCACAGTTCATCAATCATACGCCAGGCTAATTATTTCTTGGTCAAGAGCTCCTTATTGAGCATAGCTACAGAAGCACAGATCCACCCCATTACTGTCAATGATCACGCACCGGTTTCTCTAACTCTTAAAAACAAAACATCACCACCTTCATTAAGGAGCTGGAGGTTCAATACATCGTTGCTCAAAGACCCTAACTTTATAGACTTCTTTGCTAAAGAATGGTCCTCATATCTTCAAAATAATGACCACCCAGGTATTTCCTCGTGCCTCTTATGGGAGGCCGGGAAAGCAGTCATGAGAGGCAAAATTATCGCCTTCTCGTCCCACAAAAAAAGAAAAGAAAACTCTAAACTAGTGGATTTAGAGCAAAAAATCAAATTGTTAGAGCAAACGTACAGCAACTCTCCGGATGAAAAAACTTTACGACAAATAAGGAAAGTAAGAATCGAATTAAATGAAATAACTAATCGAAGAACACAGTTTTTATTACAGAGACTACGCTTGGAGAGGTTTGATCACAGTAATAAATCTGGGATATTTTTGGCAAATCAACTAAAAATAAACAGAGAAGACAACTATCTCATCAGTAATAGACCTAAAAGGGAACGCAACACATGATCCATCCGCAATAAATGCAGTTTTTAAAAACTTTTACCAATGCCTCTACTCATCCCAAATTGACCCTTCTGACAATGACATCAACAGTTTTCTCAATAGCATAGATTTGCCTAGACCAGGGGTTAGCAACCCATGGCTCCGGAGCCACATGTGGCTCTTTCATCCTTCTGTTGTGGCTCCCTGTGACTTTGGAAAATAATGAGTATTTTATAATATTCAATTTTATTTTAGTTGTTCATTTTTCATGGCATTTCAAAGGCGCTGCTGGCTCCATACGAAGTGCGTGCTGACGTAAAAAACAGCTTCCTTAATGAATGAGCTCGTATTTATCGGGCGAGACCTGCAGAGCTGATAGCAGGAGGATACGTGGTGGCCCAGAAGGGTCACAACACAACACATTAACTTTATACACAACACACTAACTTTACACAACAACACATTAACTTTACACACACACAACACATTAACTCACCCACTCTCCCTCCTCTCACACAGGCAAGTGCAGTCCCCAACACACACGCACACACAGGAGAGGAAAAAAGGAGAGGAGAGGAGTTCGTGTGCAGCGACAGAGAGGGGTGTCAGAGCGGAGGGAGGAGTGTGCGTTCATATTGTGTGTGTTTAGAGGAAGGAGAACCATAATGAAGAGAAAGTTTCTGGCAACACTGCTGCTAGCTTCTCTTGTAGCAATAACGTGCTCCCTCCACAGCTCATTGAGACGTTACTTTCTGTTAGGTAGTTAGCCGCTCAGCCCAGTAGAAATTTCAGAATAAAAGCACTTCAATTGCTGCTTTACTTCCGTTGTGAGTTAGTGTTGTAAGGTAAATTAATGTGTTGTGTTGTGACCCTTCTGGGCCATGAGTTAATGTGTTGTGTTGTGAGTTAATGTGTTGATGTATGTTTCTATAAGGACATGAGTGTAGATCGCGGGACAGAGAAGATTAAAAAAAAAGTACTTCTCAAAAATCCACCAGCCAATCAAAATCCTCACCAAAAAGTACGGGACTTGATTGACATGCAGAATGGCCAATCGGACATCCTCTGACACATACATCACTGCAGACGCGACTTTAAATTCACTCAGCGCAAACTCTCTGTCATCAGAACGTCTTTTTCTGCCCCGCGGCACATCATGTCCCCGGTAGAAGACCAGCAACCGGAGTGTTTATTGAAACCACCCCGTGTTTCTCCTCCTGCTATCAGCTCTGCAGTTCTCGCCCGATAAATACGAGCTCATCAAGGAAGCTTCGAGGCACGCGCTTGATACGGAGCCAGCAGCGCCGAATGCCTCATAATGTGCCACGCTCCCTGCATTGCACCGTTTAGCAGAGCATGATTAAGATGGTTGCTGCTTTCTGTCTTTGTAATAAAACGCTTCATCTGTTAATATAAAAGTATCTTTATGTTAACTCACTGTGTAGTTTTTAATCATCAGTACATAAACAATAATGTTCAAATAAACATGTAACTAATAAACATGACGATGGAAAGAAAGGAGTACTTTTTTTCTTTTTTAATCTTTTCTGGACCGCGATCTACACTCATGTCCTTCAAGACCGACCGGTCGATCACGATCGACGTAATGAGCACCCTTGATATAATATATACATGCATAATATATATAATGATGTCAAAATGGGTTGTGGCTCCGGGTGCTTTTTTTTTTTTCATTAGGGGCGGTCCCAAATGGCTCTTTGAGTAAAAAAGGTTGCTGACCCCTGGCCTAGACCAACAGAGGAACAAATCACAGCCCTGGAGTCCCCTCTTACTGAAGAAGAGCTACATAAAGCATTAACCAACATGCCTAGTAAAAAAGCTCCAGGACCAGATGGCTTCCCAGCAGAATTTTATAAAGAATTTTGGCAAATTTTAGCTCCCATTTTTCTCAGAATGACAATAGAAATTAAGGATAACAATTATTTACCTCCAAATATGAATTCTGCGAATATTATCTTACTTCTGAAACCTGGGAAAGATCCCACATCACCATCCAGCTATCGCCCCATATCACTGATTAATGCAGATCTTAAAATAATCTGCAAAGCTTTGGCAGGAAGGCTGGAGAAGGTAGTTCCCTCTCTAATACATCCTGACCAAACAGGTTTTATAAAGGGTAGACATTCATCTACCAACATGCGCAGATTAATCAACCTCATAGATTATACAACCATCAACAATCAAGAAGCAACTATTTTGTCACTGGATGCAGAAAAGGCATTTGATCGGGTCAACTGGAAATTCTTAATAGCCACCCTGAACAAATTTGGCTTTGGAAAATCGTTTATTAACTGGATTACAATATTATATGCCTCTCCTAATGCTCATATCAGAACAAATGATCAAACATCTCCAAGCTTTAATTTGCAAAGAGGAACCAGACAAGGCTGTCCACTATCTCCGTCTTTATTTGCACTATTTATTGAACCTCTAGCTGCTGCAATTAGGCAAAGTCGAGATGTTGAAGGCATTCAAACCATAAATTTAGAACACAAAATAAGTCTTTATGCAGATGATATTTTACTATTTACTCCAAATTCACAATCTTCCATCTGCCAAATCATCTCCCTAATTAATAGATTTTCCTCAGTTTCAGAATACTCCATAAACTGGTCTAAAAGTACAATTCTACCAATTAATTGCAATTATCTAAATCCGTTAACTATTAAAATACAAACAGGCAACATAAAGTACTTAGGTATAAATATTTCCTCTAGGCTTTCTGATCTAGTCAAGCTAAACCACACCCAACTACTTAAAACAACTGAGGCTGATCTCACTAGATGGAAAAATCTTCCCATTTCTCTAATAGGGAGAGTTGCAACCATAAAAATGACGATTCTCCCCAAGATTAACTATCTGTTTTCAATGATTCCTTCCAAACCTCCAACTACTTGGTTTAAATCATTAGACTCATCCATTTCCCAATTCCTCTAGGAAGGTAAACCACCAAGGATTAGTTTAAAAACTATTAAAAAACCTAAAGATAGAGGAGGACTAGGCCTACCAGACTTTCAGGACTACTACTCCGCCAACAGATTGTTTTATGTACAAAAATGGCTGAATCCTGGTGTGTTGGATGAATCTTGGCTAGACATAGAGCAAAATCTCTGTGATGGCCTGGATGTTTGTAATTTACCTTTCTTCAGTTCTAAAATTAAACAACACAAATGCTTCAGAAGTTTAAATATTAGCTCATCTCTAACAGCCTGGTGGGATTTTCTTAAAAAAAACAACCTCACATTATTTCCATGCAAACTCACCCCCATTTGGAACAACCCTGATATTTTAATTAACAAAAACATGATTCATTTTGCTTCATGGAAGAACAAAGGAATCCAGCAGTTCCAGCATATAATTCAGGATAGAACTTTTATGTCCCTGTCAACATTATCCTCAATTTATGGAATTAGTATAAACAAATTTCTAGAATATCAGCAACTTAAATCAGCTATAAGCCCTAAATACTGCCTCACCCAAATAGACCTAGATCTTCCCCTTACAGTAACACATTTCATTGACCTTAAAAATCCCAAGCTCACCTCCAAAATTTATAAGATGTTATCAAACATAGATGAAGCAATTTACTTACCCATGACAAAATGGGAGTCTGAGCTATCATTGAATCCTAGTGATCAATTTTGGCTACAGATCTGTTTGAATGCCTTTAATATGACCAAAAGTCCTAATCTGCAACTTATTCAGTACAAGATTCTCCACAGAATTCACTACACCGGACAGAGATTATTTAAAATGGGTCTTAATCAGTCTGCTATATGCACACAGTGCACAGATAACAACATAGACGACTATTTGCATGCCCTGTGGTTGTGTCCACCTGTCCAATCATTCTGGCGTAAGGTCTGTGAGGATTTATCAATCTGGTTTAATCATATGATTCCTGCATGCCCCAAACTCTGCTTACTAGGTGACCTGAATAACATCAACATAGAATCCAAAAGGCTTATATGGTTCTCACCGCTGTATGTATCGCAAAGAAAACTATCCTCCTAAACTGGAAATCAAAAAATAATCTCAGCATCAGCCACTATAGAAACCTCATGTCAGAGCATATTAGCTTAGAGTTAATGTCCTCCACAAAAAACCTGTCGGCTTCAGACTCTCCCTGGCTCCAGCTGGTTAGTCACATCACCTAGTAGGGGTGGGATGGTGATGGGTTGAGCCGGTCCTGGCTGGTTGGATGGGCCGGGGCGGGTGTGGGGGGTGGGCTCTGCTGGGCCTACCGTTCCCCCGGCTCGGGGCTCTGGTTGCCCGGGGTGGGGGGTGGTGGGGGCGCACGCTCTGCCGGCAATTTGGCAGGGGTTCCTGGGCTGGTGCCTTCTGGGCGCAGGGTAGGCAGTGCGGCTGACCGGGAACGGCGGCCGGGTGCCGTGCTGGGTAGCTGGTCGCCGTGGCGGGGGCTGGGGGGGGAGGCTTTGGGTTCTGGGGCCTGGGGTTGTCTGCCCGCGGCCGCTGTTTTGCCCGTGGCCAGTGGTTGGCGCGTGGCCCGGGACCCTGGGGGTCGACGCCGCCTTCACAGCAGGGGTTAAAGGGTTCACTTGGGTGGGTTTACGTAATTTTTTTTTTTTTTTAACATTTATTATTATTATTATTATTATTATTATTATTATTATTATTATTATTATTATTATGACTGTTGTTATTATTATTATAATAATAATAACATAATTAAACATGTACAAAGCTGATTTAAGTTGCTGATATTCTAGAAATTTGTTTATACTAATATAATTTTATATGGTTATATATATACATATATATATATAATTTTTTATTTTATTTTTTTTTTATATATGATTTAATCTATTCTAGGTTTATTTATTTGTTTTTTTTATTTTTTTATTTATTTATTTATTTTTTTGGGGATGGATGGGGGGCCCTGGGGGGGTGGTGTGCAGTCCTTGGGGAAGTCAGGGCATGGATGGTGGGGCTGGACTCCCTGCCCTTCTGTTCTGGCACCGGGACCCGTCCTTGCCGGTTGTCTCTCGGCGCAGCGGGGCTCTCGCCTTATCAGCGGCGGGCTTGCCGCCACTTGGCTGCCTGGCCGCCCTGGAGGGGGGGCGCCTACTGCGGCCGGCTGGGGGGCCGGTCGCTCGGGGGAGCCTCTCCCCCGGTTGTGCCCATCCGCCTGCTCCTCCCCGTCCTCACCAAAACAAATGTTGCACACAGGCACATAGGGCTCCGGGAACTGGATGGGTGGGTTATGCTGGGGGGGCTCACTGGGGGGGTAACTCTCTGGGGCGCTCTGTTGGCGCCCGCCCTCCACCCCGCTTTTTACTTGCATATTAGACACCCTTATTCATCTAGGGCCTTGTGGGGAGGGTCTGGTGGAGTGGGGCACGGTGAAATATCCGTGCTCATCTTTCACTGACCCCCCCCACAATTTTAACTCCCACTTTAGACACACACACTGCATGTTAGCAGCACATACACAGCAAATACACTCCACCCACAGAGGAATCCCGGAGTGGGGGTTACTGCGTGGCGGCGGGGGGTGGGGAGGTAACCAGATGATTGTGAGTATGTGTGCGTGAGTGCATGGGTGGACAGACCTGGGGGCTGGCTCACTGGAACCCTCTGGGGCTTTCCCTTCCCATCACAGAGGGGGTAGGGCACTTTAAGAGTAAGGGAGGGGGGGGATTGTAGTGGGTAGGGTTATAGGGGATGGCTGTGGGTGCGTGGCGATCTCTGGGTTGCTCGGGTCGCGGTGGGCGGCTCTCGGGTTCTGGGTCCCTGGCTTCGTCCTTGGCCCTTGTCTCGGCGTCCGGCGGCCGGCGGCCACCATGGCTGCCGCCTGGTACGGCTAAGCGCTCCTGTCCTGTGGCCTGGGGGCCGGACACCGGGTTCGCTTATGCCTCTGGGCGTAGTGGGGGCCCCTGTAGGGGGGCCTTCTCTGCGCCTAGCTGGTCGGGTGGGCGGTCCCCGCCTCCCCCCCTCCCGGGCTGCTTGGGTCCGGTGTGGGGGGGGCCCTGGCCTTGGGGGACCTCTCCTCCCCTTTCCTGGTCTGGCTGCTCTGGCTGGGTAGGATCTGGTTCCCCACAACATAAGGTTCACTTCGGCAGCATGCATGTATCTCCACCCCCACGTGCACGTGCACACTGCCACAATGCTCCCTGTCTGCTTCATCCCTCCTTCTAACTTACAGTGTATTGATGGACAGATATTTTCCACTCATCTTCGTGTCAGATTTTTACCCATGATGGAATATTTGTCTTTCCAGCAGATCTGGTATAATTGTTACAGCTTAAAAGAATAACTGATCCAAATCAGTGCTTGTATTCCCCCCTTTTTTCACCTTTCTTCTCTTTACTCTCTTCCACCCCCCCCCCCCCCCCCCCACCACACATTTTCCCTCTTCCTCCCCACACACACTAAATATAACAAATAAAGAAATAAATAATACAACAAAAAGGGGTTAATTCAGATCTACACTCTGGCTTCTAAAGTTCTACAACCTCTTTTTGTGATAGTAAAACCTGTCCAACACAAAAGGCCTGCAGCTCTAATCTGTTTGCTAAGTTGTTGGACAGAACAAGTGAAAAAAAAAAGAAATTGTGTTCTTTAAAACTTCATACCACGGCTGCGTGTGGGAGGAGCTGCCAGCTAAAGTTATGGTCTGATCCCTTCATGGACCGGTGTCTGTCTATCAATGCCTGGTAGTGTTGAACCTTTCTTGCGCCATGACTTCTCTGTTTTCCTTTCTGACCGTGGTCGGGAACGCAGGGGAGATTTTCTCCAGGGCCGGTTCACTTTCCCCGTTCGGACCCTCAGCCTCCAGAACGAGCTAATAAAGACTCTATGACAGTTGTTCTGGAGGATGGGGGGGCTTCTCTTTATTACGGTTCTTCTTCCTCTGAACACACACAACGTTAATGCACACTCCGCTCCACGCTCACACCCCTGTCGCTGCACCCGCTCACACCCCTCCCTGGGGCTGCACGCGCTCTGCTCCTCTCCTTTCTTCAGCTCACACAAGCTCCCAGTCCCCAACACACACACAGCCCCACACCCTCCCTGTCCCTGCATATGCTCTTCTCCTTTCTTCCACTCCCTCCTCCTCTCACACACGCACGCGGTCCCCAAAACTTGACACGACAAATGTGGAGAGATGGCACTGTCAGGCTTTAAAGAACACAATTTCTAAGAGGCGGGGCGTTGCACTCCCCCAACAACAGGTTAGACAGAGCCCGGTCCATTAAGCTCTGCCGTTCACGGAGCTTCAGTACACACGGCCTAACTTAGTCCGCTATTAAATATTTATGAGGGGAAAAACCTGCTGAACCGACCCTAAAACTGCCCAAATTATGCACTTTTGACCACAAATTTAGACTTGCTGCTAGCTTCTCTTGTAGAATAAACGTGCTCCCTCCACACCTCACTGTGACGTTACTGTCTGTTAGGTAGTTAGCCGCACAGCCCAGTGGAAATTTCAGAATAAAAGCACTTCCATTGCAGCTTTACTTCCATTGTGAGTTAATGTGTTGTGTTGTGAGTTAATGTGTTGTGTAGTGAGTTAATGTGTTGTGTTGTGAGTTAATGTGTTGTGTAGTGAGTTAATGTGTTTTGTTGTGAGTTAATGTGTTGTGTTGTGAGTTAATGTGTTGTGTTGTGAGTTATTGTGTTGTGAGTTAATGTGTTGTGCTGTGAGTTAATGTGTTGTGAGTTAATGTGTTGTGTTGTGAGTTAATGTGTTGTGAGTTATCGTGTTGTGAGTTAATGTGTTGTGGGGTAAGTTAATGTGTTGTGTTGTGACCCTTCTGGGCCACCGTAGATGTCACTATCTGTATCAAAAATTAAAATAAAACAAGAATAAATGTATATTGGTGTTATAAAACAATTCCACAAAATATTAATCCAGTTTCTGAAACGGCTAAACCTGTTTTTTAGGGTGACAGAGTTGTTTTAATCAAAATGATAATGTTAAGGAGTGCAGATCAAAGTTATCATTCACATTAATTCATGTTTGTGTCAAGAAACTAACATAGGACTTTCCATAAATAGAAAGGCAGGATTTAGTATATTTTAAGCATTTACTTTTCTAAAGTGACTTTTTTTCTAATTAATTTTGATATTTGGATGAGGGTTTGGACTGAACATAGCTCTGTACTCTGTCTTATCATGTTTATCTGTTACTAAACTCTCAACAAATTGGTGGTAATAATGAAACAATGGTTTCAAAATTTGCAAGTTTCCCTAAACTTTTGAGGTTTTACTTTGTAATTTATTTGCAAGGTTATGAAATCAAGCTTCCAATGCCACATCTCTTCTTTTTTTTTCAATCTACTATCTTCCTTTTACACTGAACGTGAAGGAAATGGAGAAAATGTTCAAAGAATTCACGTCCATCAAATAATTAACATTATTATTTTAGAGCAGTCACTGTAAACAGTAATTAATGAGTCATCATTATGTGCCACTCAGGAAAAGACCTGTCTGTCCTCTGTCAAGTTTAGTCAACCCACCCGTCTCCCTTTTCTCCTTGTACTTGTCTTTAAAGATGCACTTGGAGAAAGGAGATATTTTTCAACATGGCACACCACAGATGACTTCCAGGTCACAGAGACTACTATGAAGGACGCAGCAGATGAGCTTGAACTAAGTAGGAAAATGAGAGGAGAATTATGACGAGGAACTTTAACAGGCAACGTATTTGTCCTTTTTGTTCTGTCTGGTGAATGGCATCAGTACTGCAGGGAGAAAACATACTCAGATGAAAAGATGGATTCAGTGCAAAAAAGTGAAATGAAGTCCAAAAACCTTACATGGGTTTTGAATTAAAAAGGCATAAATGAAATTTTTCATTTTTCCAACTGACCCATAGAGTGCGGGGAAGGGTTTTGTGGTGACGCAGGAAAGAATAATTAACCAAATGAAAATGGAATACGTGGAAACGAAACTGAGTAGCAGAAAGTTCAATAACTGTTGGGGGGGAAAGGACAGCTTACTGCAGTTACTCAGCAAACAAACCCGAGAATCAAAGTCAAATTGAGGCAAATTATATGGAATTATATTCCTTTCAAAAGTATTTTGCTGTTGTCAAATTATGTGTACATGCATAAATAAGCTGTGCATCTGCAAATAAAATTTGAGTAAAGAAAGTTACAATTGAAAAGTTAATTGGAGCTTTTGCGATACCAATTTCACTATGCATAAAAGAATGTTTTATTTATGCAAAAACACTTGAGAATGGGTAAAATAAAAAAGGTTTACAGCTGGGAAAATGTTATGCGCACTTGCACAACAGTTTGACATTAAAAAAAGCTATTAATGTCTTCAAAATAGCACACAACTGTCCATGTTTTTTTTTGTTTTATTTCTGACACAAACTTAAGTGACAACCTAGGACTTCTGACACCTGTCTTAACTAATCAACCAATCAGCACCCTTCTTCTGACAGCAGCCAATTAGTACGCCATCACTCACTGGCCAGACTGCAATAAAAGATTCTTTCTTTTCTTGTAGTTGATTTTCATACCTAAAACATAGAATTACTTTTTATTGTAAATCTATCATACAAGCACAAGAATATAGAGACAAAATAGTCTCACTGGATTTATGTTCATAAAACTTGATTTGTAGCCATACAAAACATGCAGTCTAAGCCCTTTTCCTACCCGGAAATAAGATGTTTTGATCGCTGAGGCACCGGCTTTGGGTGGGTGCCGCCCATTTCATGACGGTAAACTAGAGTTGGCCTCAGCAGCGGGTCTGTGTTTCTCCCACAAAAACAAACCACATCCAAACTTTTACAAAGATAGATGTGCATATTGTGGAACCTTACAGTCTTGAGCCAGCCGATCACCACTAGCTCCATGGAGACAGTATTTGTGTTGGCCTGTGGGGGGGCGGTGCTGGCAGCACAGTCTCTTCCTGGAAGGGGCTGTTCTTACTGATCTACATCAGCTTGTGAGAACCCGCTCGTTTTTGTGGATAGGGAGGGGTTGGTGCTCAGAGTGCAGGTTTGTAGAGAAATGCTCAAAAATGCATAAATGGATCACAATACCGCTTTGGGGTTGTTGTTTGTGAGGAATCAAAATTATGATACACTTAAAAGTTCAAAAAGTTGATTTTGTATAATATAGGCCCTTTAAAACTAACTGCAAATTCATTGCGACTTCAATAGTACGCACATATCACCTGACACACACACACAAAAGCAGATTTATACAAATGTCAAACTCTAAATGGGATGAAACATTGTATTAAGAAACATAGGATCACATGAATGTTTTTGATTCTAAAGTCATTTTAATGTTAAATCCCCACCCAGCCATGACCACATAAAAACAATATAGTGAAGAGTTTTGTAGAAATTAAATTATTATTGTTTTAATCAAAAAAGCTTTTTATAAACCTTGTGGAATTAAAGCAAAAGTGCTAAGCCTTAAGATTAATATATCGTATTTGGATGTTATCATTTATTGTATGTAAGAGCATACATACAAAAACACATCCACACAAGCAGAAAAAATGCATACTTTTGTTTTGAAAAGGCTTTTTTGAAACTACAAAATGTTTGAACTTCTGTGGAATTACATCCCCCTACAGAGCCCGTGTCATGACATTAAAAAAATAAAATATATCTCGTTCCCACAGATTAATAACTCGTTCGCACGAAATACTATTCCGTTCCCACAAGATACTATTTCGTTCCCTCGAAATACTATTTCGTTCCCACGAAATGATTAACTCGTGCGAACGCAATAATTAATCCGTTCGAACGCAATAATTAATCATGTCATAAATCAATCACACGGATATGCTCAGTCCGTCCGGCCGCAAAAGCCGCTTTCAGCGGTAACATCCGTCTCTTTGTGACCCACATTCGTTCAAGAAAGGAAAAAGAAAAACAAGAAGGATCAATTTATTACTGTCTCAATGAATATAAGAAAAATTTCACAAGATTTGATAGCTACGCTGCTTTGCCATACGATAGCTTCTGCTAGGCTACTACTACTAGCTTAGCTCCCCGCGGAGCTCCTTGCTTGTCATGCCGGCATTCGGGCAACTGGCTGGTCGGTAGACAGCCAGCCAGCTGATATTGTAGTTTAGGGTCGAATAGTAATAATAATATTCAAGACTTGTCTTTTATTAACATACTCTTTAGCAGTCAGTCGCTTCACATTCGAAGGCTATTAGGCTACATGCTAACTAACTAGCCGATCGGTTATCCTGTTATTTACGTCATAGATTTACAGCAGATACCTTCACATTTCTGTCTGTGTGTGTGTCTCATTACATTGCATTGAGGACATGGAGGATGTTTAGAGATCAGATTTATTTATTTTAAAAAGCACAAAAGCATCCATCGGACTTAGCTTTTAGCTACTAGCATTACAAACAAGGCTGCATGCATCCGGCATTCCCAGCATGCATTTCGGCCAATCACCGTGTCCCTGTAACTGAAGTGTAACAACAAGACCAATGATTTGCTGATCAAAAGCACGTGGGTAAACGTGATGCATCATGGGGTATATTGTTCGCAGCCATGTTTGTGATGCTAAAAGCTAAGTCCGGGAGGGGAAGCATTCAGGCTTATCTTATGATATTTTTCTGATTTTTATCGAGACAATAATAGATCGATCATTCCTGCTTTTATTTTTACGCCCAGTGAATGCTCACAGAGACACGGAAGTAGCTGCAGAAAGCGGCTTTTGCAGCGAGATGACGGAGAGCGTACCAGAGGATGATCATCATGTGAATACCGATGGATGCTTTTGTGCTTTTTAAAATAAATAAATCTGATCTCGTCTTGGGGTATCGGTCAGCCATATTTGTTGTGCTTGGAGCTAAGAGGTAAGTGCGTTTGGCGAAGCAGTCAGCTTAATATGATATTTTTTCAGATTTTCATTGAGAAAATAATAGATCGACCATTCTTGCTTTTATTTTTACCCCTATTGAATGCTCACAGGGACACGGTCGTAGCAGCAGGAAGCGGCTTTTGCAGCTAGATGACGGAGGGCGTACCAGAGGATCATGATGTGAATACGATGGAATGGATGCTTTTGTGCTTTTTAAAATAAATAAATCTGATCTCTAAACATCCTCGGTGTCTTCAATGCACTGTAATGAGACACACACAGACAAAATGTGAAGGTATCTGCTGTAACTCTATGACATAGATAACAGGATAACCGATCGGCTAGTTAGTTAGCATGTAGCCTAATAGCCTTCGAATGTGAAGCGACTGACTGCTAAAGAGTATGTTAATAAAAGACAAGTCTTGAATATTATTATTACTATTCGACCCTAAACTACAATATCAGCTGGCTGGCTGTCTACCGACCAGCCAGTTGCCCGAATGCCGGCATGACAAGCAAGGAGCTCCGCGGGGAGCTAAGCTAGTAGTAGTAGCCTAGCAGAAGCTATCGTATGGCAAAGCAGCGTAGCTATCAAATCTTGTGAAATTTTTCTTATATTCATTGAGACAGTAATAAATTGATCCTTCTTGTTTTTCTTTTTCCTTTCTTGAACGAATGTGGGTCACAAAGAGACGGATGTTACCGCTGAAAGCGGCTTTTGCGGCCGGACGGACTGAGAGCATATCCGTGTGATTGACTTATGACGTGATTAATTATTGCGTTCGAACGGATTAATTATTGCGTTCGCACGAGTTAATCATTTCGTGGGAACGAAATAGTATTTCGAGGGAACGAAATAGTATCTTGTGGGAACGGAATAGTATCTTGTGGGAACGGAATAGTATTTCGTGCGAACGAGTTATTAATCTGTGGGAACGAGTTATTAATCTGTGGGAACGAGATATATTTTATTTTTTTAATGTCATGACACGGGCTCCGTATCCCCCTTTGAAAAGTGAAAGAATTTCTAGTATCGAGAAAATAGACAGCTAGTCTGTGTGTGGAGTTGTTACTAAAGGATTGTAAGATAATACCCAGAGGAGGAAGCAAAGGGAAGACAAAGAATTAGATTTTTTTTTAGGGATGGCAGTTAAATGAAGCCACAACGTTTGGCACAAATGGAGAATGGCTTTAGACACAAGGTAATTATTCCCTAGCTGCTGAAACAGACAGAGCAGGGGTTCCTTCATTAACTGGCTGTTCATTACTGATGGACAGAGCGATGAGCACACACACACACACACACACTGGTATGTGTGCTCAATCAGACTCTGCTATTAAATCAGCCCAAAAATATTCTTTTAAAATCACCAAAAAGTCTGGAATGCTGATTAAGTGTTTCAGACATGAAAAATATGAAAAACATGTCATTTTATTCTTCTACTAATGAAGATGAATATCTCCTCAGGTCAGAGTTAGGGTTATGTAATTAAAACTAAATTGAGTTAGGTTCTTCTTTTTTTCTTTTTTTGAAAAAAAAAAAAAAAAAGCACAAGTTGAAGATAAAAATAAAAGGTTTTTGAGGAATTTTGCATTTAGGCCACAGACTGAAAAAGAATAAAACCCATCCATAGTCCATAGATAGGTAATAGCTCTGTATACTGCAGAAATGTGGACACGCATTATTTCAAGTCTAAGAAATCAACGGAAGAAGGCAAAGTTTTTAAAATGACATGCTGTAAATCATCGTTTTAACTGACCAAAAAAAACACTTGTGCTCTCCAACCTCACCGTTTTCCCCCCATTTTTTTTCCAAATATATCACAAGTTGTCTTTAGACATACTATATATTTAAAACATGTTAAACAGAAGACAATACTAAGTGTTACCTTAGAAATATAATATTGTTAGAATTTTATATTGTTTTTTTAAATAAATTTATAAGGTTGTATAGTTCGACATTTACAGATTGACCTGGACCATTATTGTGTGCACTGTTAAGAATGCACTGTGTGGTTAGGGTAAATTGACCATAGTGTGGATAGTCTCATCTTCTGAATAGGCCATTTGCAAAGCTTTACCATAGAGACAGTTTTTGCAATGTCCTGGGGAAATCAACAAAATAACAAATGTCCTCATTAGTTCCACTGTGGGGAGGTTTGTGATATAAACAGATAGTCTTTCTGGGATTTGACCCAGGATTTGCATGTTATTAACCCATAAGGCTAACCACCACAACCATGACAGCTTGTAAAGTGGAGATGCATAACACTAAATATGTTTATTGTTACAAAAACCTTCTAAAACTTACAATTTTTAACTGTAAATACACATACGTTTTTTGAGAGAAGATAAAAACTGATCACAACCAACTAGAAACAACAAAAATCCTAGTCAATAAAACATTCAATTTGCAATAGTTGAGTTGCAAAAACAGGTTAAAAAAATCCTTCAGCTTTATTACACAAGTTGTGACAAAACCACAGTAGCCAGTAATCGAGGATGGTGTCAACAAAGGAGAAAGCAGTTGCAACAGATGTTGAATGCAGAAACATTTACAGAAATCCCATCTACAAAGCTAAAAATACAATGCAACATCCAAAAAAGGAACAAATCAACAAGCAAATCTATGCAACTCAACACTTATATTGACTTTAACTATAACAACTAATCATGCATCTTCATGAATCAAGATAAAATATCACTACTAAACTATCCAAAGTAGAGTCACAGATCAAAACCTACAACTGATAGTTACTTATCTTGACTTTTAAACACTAAAGTTGAAAAAAGTTTAGTATATTTCAGGATAAATAATAATAGTGAATAATAATAATAATAAGTGAATAATATTAGGACATAAAGCCTCGCCCCAAAAGACAAATAAAACGTATATTTTCCATTAAATGTGGACTTAAACATCAATTTAAATTTGAACATCTTGAACAGGTTTATATCAATTTGAATCACTAATGTCTTTAAAGACCCACTCCGATTATCTATAAAGCTATTTTAAAGACCCACTCCGATTATCTATAAAGCTATTTTAAGTGTTCCCAGTGGTCTTTTACTTATGATTATAGTTTTTTTTTTTTTTTTTTTAGCCAAAATCAAGAGACTTGTGTTGTTTTATAGGACTTAGGACTTAGTTTCTGGAGAACGGTAGGATTTCATTTG
Source organism: Oryzias curvinotus (assembly GCA_023969325.1). Lineage (NCBI taxonomy): Eukaryota > Metazoa > Chordata > Actinopteri > Beloniformes > Adrianichthyidae > Oryzias > Oryzias curvinotus. Next base: position 30,805,561 of record CM043718.1, read on the forward strand.
AAATTTGCCTTCGAGTTGTGAATGGAACAATTGGTTAGAACAACCCCGGTCCCTCCTTCCTGTCACCTGTAATGAAGCGCTCAGTTTACACCCTCTCCTACTAGCTTACAGCCCCTCACAACCCCAACCTAACATTACTGGTGCAACAAAAATGGTGATAGATATTGGAGCTATCTAGCCATAGAGTTTTAAGCTAGATGTCAGCTCTGACGAGGTAAACAAAGACGTACATAGATCTATTTGTTTGTACTTTCTACGACACAAATACGATCTTTTTAAGACAGCAGTTTTTTGTCTGCCCCTGATTGACAACAATTTAATTAAAAAATACAAAGAAATGAAATTTTGAGCTTGATTTTCTTTATATGTGACCTTCACCGTCAGAAAAATATCATGAGAACACGTTAAAAACACATTAAAAAACACATTTCATTGAAGTGGGTCTTTAAACCTAGAACACATCTAGTGATGCTTTTACTTGGTTGAAGCCAGTATAAAAAGCAAAGCACATGTGCTATAAGAATAGAGCACTTAACATGGGATTCGAAATCTGAAAACAAAACACTTCATCTTTTAGCTGAGATAACAGAGGTGTAATCAGATTATTTTCAATTCTAGGTGTCAATGTTAAATAGGCTCCTATAGCAAAGCTTTACCGGGTTTACCAATCCATAAATGCTTTGCAGCTTTAAGTTGTAAAATGGGAGGAAATGAGATGGGGTGCTAAAGCTGCCTTATTTATGCCTCTTATAAAAGAGCCTGTCAATTCTGTCAGCCCAATGGAAAGAAACCAATTTGCAATCTGACACCTAGTGACATGGGCCTGTGTACCTCCATGTTCATGGTAAATGCCCTCATTGTCCAACCTATAAGTAATTTCCCGATCGTACACCTAAAGACAGTTTGTGACAAAAAACACACCCTGAGTCAAAATTATTCAGTCAGGTCATTTCGGATAAACTAAATAATGCGTGTACAAGAGCTGCAGAAATATACCAAAAAAAAAAAAAAACAACTACAATGACTCACACATGCACACTGGGGCAAACAAGTTCTAAATCTGAATGTAAATGAGCGTCTGGTTGAAAGTTGCTGCTAGTTGTCCATTAGGGAGAGTCATCACCCTGTTTCCGTCAGCGACACCTGCAGACACCAAAGTCATGTCTCATCAAATTCAGACACCTGAAGATATATGATGACACAGTGAGAGGAAATGATGGAAAGTTTGCACACAATGAAGAAAAAGGATGGGGGGGGGGGGGTGAAAATTTGATAAAGAAAATCCCTTCAAGTTCCTTTTTCCCAAACAAAAAATATGTGAATTTTCCACATCTGTTTCGGCTCAATCTGGTGGGGTTTTGCACTGCCTGTACAACAGTAACACTTTTCAAAACATTAATACCAAGAGTACAGGATCATCTGTGTTATTACCTCAAAGCAGCAACTTACTCCACAGCAACAGATTTGTTTGTGTTAAAATGACAATTAAATAACTTACTTTTTAGCATTTTCTTTTCATAGAATTGTAATTTAGAAACAGATTTTTATGCAAATCCTTTTCCAAAACTTTTCCTCTTACAGATTTGCCCATTTTCCACCTGCAGACAGCCTCATCCACCCGTAAAGGCAGCTGTCAGTAAGGCTTTAAGTGGGACAACTTGCAGAATTGAACACTGAGAAATACTTTATTTTTCTCTATTGTGTCCATATTTTTCTAAATATTCTAGCATGTAAACACCTTAGTCACTCTATAACATGCCTGAGATGGGAGACTTACCTAAAAAGGAAACCTCTTAAATGTCTGCATTTCTGAACTAAATAAACATTTATCTATAAAAATGAAGCTCTCCTGGCCAGCCTGGACATGAATGGGGAGCTGAAAATCTTTAAAACTATTTTAAATATCAATCCAGCCATACTACTTAGTTCTTTTTGTAAAGATTACTTCCCTGTTTTTTTCAGTCTAATTTTATTTACTCAAAATTTTTCCTGTTGCTATATAATTCTAGAATTTGCTGGATAACTTTAGTTGTTGCTTTCCCTGATTCATTGTTTAACATAATCAAATTGTTGGTTAATACATCTTTCATATTCCGTTATCATTTTGTTCTACAATCAAGTACAAATTTGGATGGCTATGTTTAGCTTCTAATTGAATAACGTTTTTTTTTAAGTTCAGTTACTGTCACCTGGATAGAGATTTAAAGGAAGGGTACAATACCTTTCATTATGTTGATATACAACAGAGTAAATACAGTCTACAAATAATGGCAAAGAAGTTCCTCTATAGAAAGTCATTCATTATAAACAAGGGCTACGTGTATTTTCCAATCATTTAAGCATCACATGCGGTCAAGCTGGTGTTGAGCATGCTTGCAGTGGATCCATTGCTCTCCTTTGCTAATTGATGATGTCTCTCACTAGAAATGACTAATGAATACTCTATCCCATACCCTTGAGGAGCAATTAGAATTAATTAATTTAGCAGACACATGGTGACAGCAAATAAATTGAACATATCTCAAACATCAAATGGGAAAATTTAAAGTGCCACTTAATGTATTGGCAAAAGATTAGCTGCAGTACCTGGCATGACTTAATTTTTGGGTATATAGGTCCTGAAAAAAAAAGAATCTGATGATCATTTGATTTTAAGAGAGTTCCCAGTGGTATTTGATTATAATTATGCTGTTTTTAGGCTAAAGAAAAAGAGAAAAAAAATTAAAAACTTTCAATTGTGAGTTGTAGGCGGGACAGTTTTGAGCAAGATACCAGCTTGGGGACATGGATCTATTTGTCTTCAAGTGGATGAATTAGAATGGCGCAGAGTAGTGAGCTTGTGGCTCTCCCACCATATTTTCTACATAATAAATCAGCTCTTTTTCACACAGCATTTTTTGTTTGCTCCTGAGTCACAACAATTTGAATAAAGAGATACTCAGAAATGCCATTTTTAGCTTCATTTTTTTCTTTAAATATGTCCTCCATCGTGAGAAAAATGTTACAAGAACATGTTAAAAACACCAAAAACACCATTTTTATCAGAGTGGGTCTTCAAAAATGTAATGATACACAGACCCAAAGGGTGAAGATATTTTTACAGAGCGTGTGTGTTTTGTCATCTTACTGAGACCTTAGGGCACTGACCTTCATTAAGGACTCAAAAACCTTCCCAATACTAAACAACCAAAGTTTGATTGCGTGTTTTGTTTTTTGCTTAAAGGTTTTACACCTTATACTGTTAATTTTGTAAGTAGTGTAGTGGAACTTTACAAGTATGCAAGTATGGGCTACACCTGTGCTGGTCAGCTGAGTCAACAGTCAGCTGGTGGGAAGCAAGGGGAAGAGCAGTGAGCCCTGAGGCCTATTGCTGCAGTGGGCCTGGTGCCTGTGGGGGCAGCAGGGTTTCAGCGAAAACGGTTCTGCCTGGGAGCAGTGGGCTTGCAGGGAAGCAGCCAAGAGGAGCTTGTGTGGATCCTATGGATGACAGCTGCCTGTGTAGCAGCTGAGCTAAATCACGAGGTCAAGATCATTGAAGTGGCATCATAAGAAGCGGGAAGACTGGCGTGGAAGATGGTAGAAGCCCAGTAGGTACAGATCTCTTTTAAAAGGTAACTTCTCTTTTAATGTTACTTTTATTCTTCAATAAATAAACTGTACCCTCGTAAATATATTTGGCAACTTACTACGTTTACTAACGCTAATTAAAAACATCCATCTAATATTTTCAATTATACTTGTTCTCATACTACGACATTTGACCAAGGCGAGTACACTTTCTAGGTTCCCATTTTGGATTGGATCTTGGATTTTTTTGTGCTTTTCCAGACTACAAAGGGCTTACACTGTGTATTCATTAACTCATTCATACTTGGTGATGGTAAGCTACTGATGTTGCCACAGCTGCCCTGGGGGAGACTGACAGAGGCAAGACTGCCAGTACGCTCCTTTTGTGTCTTACCCAAGGCCACAACAACAGTTGACTGGGGGAGTGGGGATTGAACTGCCAACCCTTTAATCATCGGGTTACCTCCTCAAGGCAGGGGGTGTAGGAGAGCCGGCGACCTGTATTTAGGGACAAAACCTTAATTGTGATTGGCTGAGAAGAGAGGTAGGCTTTTTGACTATTGGTTGCAAGTGAAGGCCTAATTGATGATGGCTTGTAGAGTGACGGAACAATCAAGGGTACCTGGAAGTGAGGTAGATCTTACTTATTGAAATTGTTCTTCACTACGATACTACCTGGCTGTTTGTGATGATGATCCATGTGCACATATAACACTTAGGTCCTTTTCTCAATCCTCATGGGTAGGTTGTGGTGCAAAAGTAGAGTGGTCAACCTCTGATTGAAAGATTGCAGGTTCAGTTCCCGCCCTGCCTGCCCATGTGCTAATGTGTCCTTGGGCAAGACACACATTGCTCCTGGTGGTTACAGGTTGGCACTGGTATTCAGCAGCAAAGCCACCATCAGTGTGTGAATGTGTGACTGGGTGAAGGTGACTGTGACTGTAAAGTGCTTTGAGCCTTCTAAGAAGGTAGTAAAGCGCTAAACAAGTATATGCCAATTCACTGATGATCCAACAGGCTCATAGATTTACTCCAATTGAGGGGCAAAAAACAGAAGAGAATGAGCTGGTCTGCATTTTAATATAGTCCTACAATTCCAAGTTTGTTTCTCACATATTCCAGATTAATTAAAAATAAAATTGATGAAACAAGAACAGGGAAGCCAGATATTTATCACGCAGACCTGCCAACTTAGCAAGATCACAAATGTGTGAGGTGGGCTACTTGAACAGGAAGGTGTAAAGGTGTATATAATTGGGCTGAGAAAGCCTTGTTATCAACTCCTAGATTGTTATTAGAATAAAGGTAAAAAATATGCTTTACAAAACTATTAGACGTCTATGCAATTTAAATGTAAATCTAAACAGATGGAGGGGTGTGTGCTTTTACAATAGGTTTGTCAGGATATGGTGGATGTAGGACCCAAGAATCCAGGAGACAAACAAAACCATAGTACAAGCCTCCCAGGGTTGGTGAAAGTTAGAGAGGAAAAACGAAACAAAATATTATTAACAACATTCTGCTAAGAGCTTAAGACCCTCCATTTTTCGCCCCAGCTTTCACTATTGGTGAGAAAATGTTAAATTATTATAGGTATGTTAGGGTGCACGATGGCTGCACGGTGGTGCCTCAAAGCAGGATGCCCCCAGTTCAAGTCCCGGCTGAGGGAAACATGCTTCATAGGTTAATGTAATGGTTGCTGTAAATTGTCCCTAAGCATGGGTGTGTGATTTGTGGCCCTGCAACGACCTGTCCAGGATGTCCCCTGCCATTGCCCGCATGTGGCCGAGATGGGCTCCGGCAGCCCTGCGACCCCGAAAGGGACAATGTGGGATCAGAAGGTGAATGAATGTTAGGGTCCTAATGACAGATGCCATAAGACTATTTATTCTTTAAAAGAGTTTCTAGCTTTAAACAGGAATGTCAATTTTATGTTTAATTTTCATTCCAGCTTTCTTCAATCACATAGATGTACACCAATGTAAAATATGAGGGGGTTAAACTGTTTTTAAATTACATTGATATAAGGTTTTTGCGTGGTGTTCAAGGTTGCCTCACAGGAACAACCTTAAAGACGTGTTCGAGTAACAAAACATATTCCTTTTCTCATTAGTATTTAGCATGTCTGATCCATGTTTGGATCACTTTTGCATTCCTGTTCCCTAAATTTCTTGTGTGATAATGCCTTTCTTCAGGTCTTAAAACAACAATACAAAGTACATGAAATAAATAATGGAAAGGATGTTAAAAGAGCAGACCTACAGTCAATAAAAAGCCACATTTAGATCAAAGCTTTCTGTGAACTCTTATTGTCTTGGTGGATCAAGTAGACTGACAGATAATGCATATCCACAATGCCCTCAAAACATAGACGAACACTTATCATTCTCTTTCTTCCTCTTCTACTCTTTATCTCAAAGACAAAGTAAACGCACTCACTTGCATTTGATTTCCCCTTCAAGCTTCAAAGAGGGACCTGGAGTGACGGAGAGGACAGGGATTATTCTGAGAAAGCTCTGGAAAGCTAATATTCAGCTTCAGATTACCTCTCCCACTGCTCTGGGGGAAAAGGGATCTCTGTCTGTGTACATACGGGACTGTATACAAATAGATGTATGCATGTGTACCTGTTGGTGGATTTGTCAGCTCTGCTGTAAAAAGCTTGGGGGTAAACACAGCTTATTGTTACTGGACAAAGCTGAAAAGAACTCTCAAGACAAACAATGTAAGACAAAAACTGAAAGTCAATAGGAACTTTAGTGAGCATTAATTTATTTTTGAAAGGCTCGGATGTGTTTTTGACAGGAGAGACACATTTTAGTGAGTTTGATTGAATGAAGTCTAACAGTTACTTTAACCTGTTGTAATGCTATGTTGACACCAGTCATGTGACGCGTATAACATATTGTGTTCCCTTTGGACTGTTGCTACCCAATACTAGCGGATGTACGCCACCTACAGTTGGAAGAGGCGAAATGTCAAAGCAGTGCAAATCTCGCGAATCTTGCTTCTTTCACAGTTTTATTTTGATATATGAAAGACTTGCTGTCATATAGCTCTGGTCAGGCACAAACCTCAACTACAAATTTCTCCTCCATGATCAGTTTTCAAACAGTTGGTACTTGTGTGAATTGAAATCATATGTCACTACCAAAGCCGCTTTTTTTCTTACCTAGAGGCGGTTTTGGAAACGTGCTTAGCGATGCATGAATATGAGAGTTTAGAACGTGGAAGCCCAAATATTCTTATATTTTGTATATATAAATATGTAAATAGAATGTGAGGGAAGCATTTATAAAGTCAGGGAGAAACTGTCACTCCATTCACTTGGGAATCAGTTCCAGAGCTGCTAATGTACTGCACATGTATTAATTTGATACCATTAATGGATGAATACAATTAAACATGCTTGACTGATGATGATGAAAACTGTGACACAGAAGCTAATTAATAAGATGGATGTTAGGGTGGCCAATTTTGGCAAGCTCTACCAGACAAACAAGGTTATGGTCGTACGTGTGCTGTTGGGAAGTCAAATTATATCCTAAGAAACCGAAGATGGATACCATAATAATTATAGAATCATGATTATTTTAAAAGAACAATCTTGTGAAGCTATGCAGTCTCTTTAAATATCCACAACATGTTTCTTTTTTTTTTCACTGAACATCTACAATGTACCAAAAATGTTTAAACTTAAAAGGTATCAAACTTGAATGGAACAAATTAGCTGTTGTCAAAATTTGATCCCTTGCAACTTTAGTGATGCATATCTTTGCTCTTTTAAAAACTATTTGGAGATATCTTTACATAAAAGTTGGGAGTTAGTTGAGGCTTACTGTTGAAATACTTCCTTGATTACTATGTAGAAAAATCTATGATAAATATGCCTGTGGTTGATGCAGTGTAGTTTGGCACTTTGAGATGACACTCAAAAAATAGAATCTTAAGAAAGTAAATAGATCCTTGTTTCTGGAATGTCTTGCAAGAAAAATAATCTTATCAAAAAAGTTTCTCAAAATTATCTTAGTTTGTGAAAAGATGTCTCAGTGACTACTAAAAAAATTTTCTTGCAAAAATAATTTTTGGTAAGGCCATTTTTCTTAATCCACTGGGCGGCAGTGGCTCAGGCAGTTGAGCAGGTCGTCCAATGATCGAAGGGTCGGTGGTTCTACCCCTGCTCCCCCCAGCCAACCGTGTTGTGTCTTTGGGCAAGACACTTCACCCTCCTTGCCTTACACTGGTGCGTGACTGTCTGTGAATGTCCCAGTGATGGTCAGAGAGGCCGTAGACACAAACTGGCAGCCACGCTTCTGTCAGTCTTCCCCAGGGCAGCTGTGACTACATCAGTACCATCACCAAGTGTGAATGAGGAGTGAATGAATAATGGACACCCTGTAAGTGCTTTGAGCGTCTGGAAAAGCGCAGATAAATCCAATCCATTATTATTATTAGATATTTTTTTGCTTATTTAAAGAAAATGTTCAAACCCATTGTCCTTTATCAGAGTAAATATATTACAAATTATTCCATGGATGTATTTCACAATCTCAAAACATGTTTTTTTTCTTCTTGTTTTTCCTTGTTTTTTTTCACACTTCTTTAAGATTTACATTTTCTAGAACCTGGTCTAGAAAGAAATTGTGCTTTACTTGGAATTTAAAAAAAAAACAAACAAACAGAAAAAAAAGGATCCTGTGGCCTTGGTAATAAAATATGCTCATCATGAGCAGAGCTACAGTATTAGGTTACACAATAAATGACTTGATCTTTCTGGGAAAAACAAAAAAGCATGACACAAATACATTTTGTTATATTTTACCATCAGAGATAAAGGATTTCACAATTCAGTATCTTTATTTTTAATTTATTTGGTCAATACAGATATCTAAAGTTTGAAACTTAAAAAAAAAAAAAAAAAGAAAGGAAAAAAAACCAGCATCAAGTCAAGACAATAAAATATTCCACTTTGGGATTTCTTGAAAGCCAAGCAGAGCAAAGAGGCAATTTAGCTCCAAAAAAATCAAATGATGGCCGACATATCAAACGTGTTTTGGTTTTTGTTTTTGCCATAGAGCTGAATTTTGTATGGTATTCATGACCGTATGGGACAAAACAGAACTATGATGGGAAGACTTGTTGACAACATTGTTTATATCTGGTTTTAGTAAGTTGTGTGTCTCACTTCATGTCTGAAGCCATTTTAAATCCATCCAATTTATGAGCATTTCTAATGTGTTGACTGATTTTCCATAAAATGTCTCAATTTTTTTTATCTAAACAGCTTTATTAAATAAACTGAAAAAGATGGAAAAAAATGTTCTGCCTCTTTGAGATGTAGTGCAGCAGTACAACAGGGTTTAAACTATTGCCCTCTCACCTTCATCCTGCATTATATGTTCTAACCTTTACGTGGTCTCCAGTGTTTTACAATATGCATGCCCGAGTTGTAATCCTTGTATGAGAAGTGTAACACGCGTCAGCCCTTTCAGCACAGACTAAAACTGCACTGTTGTGCTGTGTGAAAAAAAAACTTCTGCGTCACTGAGCGAATGTGACCGTGAGCAAGCATTCAGAAAGAGGCTGATTCAATAACTGAGATTTTTTTTATTCCCATCATGCTTCAATATTCACAACAAAAAGAAAACATCTTTGTCTCCTCGTTGGACGGAACAGATTTGTTTGTGTCTTGCAAGTGATCAGTGCTCAGTGATCTGTGCTGTCCGATGAGAATTAGAATGAAATGGCTTCTGTTTTTTCTGTTTAATGTCTTTTATTTCTTTCTAAAATTCACACAATAAAACTATTGCATAGTCAGATGAAGTGTATGGTAAGCAAATGGTATATTTTATCACTAGGAAACCAGATATGCACACAAGGGCTACATGTCCAAATTTCCTCCCTACTCCCTAACTACTAAAAAACAATATGGTGCTGGATCATCTAGTGCCCTGGGGCCTCATTTATAAAACTTTGTGTAGGATTTGCGTCAGAAGTGGCGTACGGATGAAACATAGGATGTGCGTACACATTCGGATTTATGAAACCGTGCGCACGCACATCCTACGGATTTTTCCCTTAATAAATCACAACCAATTCTAAATGTAGCGCAGCTTTTGCGGCTTCATGACATGCCCATAGTTGCCCATAAATAGTCCGTGAAACGCCCACAAGTTAATATTCATTGATTGCGAAATCATGGCAAACACACAGAGGAAATCAAAAAAACGTAACTTCACTCAATGTGAAGTAGAAGTTATCGTTGGCTAGGTGGAAAAGAGGAGAAAAATGTTGTTTGGAGGGCACAATGTGGGCATTACTAATGCCAAAAAGGCACGTGAGTGGCAAACAGTGGCAGACGCCGTAAATGCCTCACAACCTCGGACTGTGGCCGAAGTAAAAAAGAAATGGTCGGACATCAAAGTCCAGGCAAAAAAACGTCTGGCGCTGCATCGCCAGAGTGTGTCTGCCACGGGTGGGGGACAGGGGACACCGGAGCTGACCCCTCTTGATGAGAGACTGGCGGCAATTATTGGGGAATCCCTTTTAAGTGGAGTGGTGACTGAGGCGGAGGGGGACACCTATGCGCCAGATGCCCATAAGCCCGCAGAGGTCCAACAGGACGGCTCGAGGAAGTCGGAACCGGCTCATAAGCCACTCGTCCTTGTTTGCCAGCAAGTCTTCTTGCTGTCTGAAGATGTGTTCACTCTGAATTCTTCCATTTGCCACATCTTCTAGAGCGCAAGATCAGCCATTGTGCGTCATTACGCATTGTGATGGGGCATTTTATTTCCATCCATTTAATTGCATCTGACAAGCTACAGATGTCGGTAATAATCTGTCTGTCTGTCTGTCTAATTGCACCTATATCTGCTCCACCAGACAGACACATTGACAAGAATATCAGTTTTGTACATTATTTTGTTCTGTTAACTATATTATTTATGAGGATGAATTGCACAACATGCCAATATTGCAGAACATATTTCACTTTTCTTTTTGCAAATATGTGTTCATTTGAATTTCTGTTGTAATTTTCATTTGATTTTTTTTGTTTGTTTCACTGCTGATCGATCAAACAGTTGTTCGTGTAGGCTGTTAATTGTGAGACTTGCTTTGTGAAGTCTTCATGTTATTTATGAGAGGCAGTATTGTTATTTTCACTTTCACGTGTTTCTTCCATCTGCCGACGGTGTCGCCGTTTCTCATTTCACCCGTTTTTGTGTGTACGCCTGGGTCAGAGCTTGCGTGAAGGACCGCACATTTTCCCGTCAAGTTTGCTTTTTATAAATCTCAATTATTGCATAGAGAGTGGCGTACGCCTTCTTTTGTGCGTTCGCAACGTTTATAAATGAGGCCCCTGGAGTTTAAAAGTAATTTGGACACCATGCTCACAATGACGACACCAATTACATACTGTATGTGCAGTTTACGAAGACTGTTTACGAATCCACTGTGTTTTGATAATGAAAACTTGGATGGTTAAACTGAATTACAGTCATTTTTCTCCCTGTTCAAATGCAATGCATTACTGCTCACTGGGTTTTCACTGAGACTTCTGGAAAATTTCTAGAACACTCAGTTTTGGAATTGTAGATTTGGACAGCACTGTGAAATGGCAAACACACTATATAGTGCACTATGTGGTTTGTTGTGAAGGAATTTGGACACATCCTTGGTTTCATATTTTTTTGCATCCATAGTTAATTCTATTACCCCATCTGAACATTCATCACTGTGATAAATCTTCTTGGCCCTCAAAAATAGTCCACTCAATTTTAATGAGACACATAGATGTGAACAAACACACACCAAACTCAATCTTTGTTGTGCAGATGAAGCTTTCTCAAGGACCTTTGGTAGGACTTTTTACAATTTTACCTTTTTTTTCAGGTATTGTATGTTTACAATACATTTAGTATATATCTATGAACTGTGAGTATGAGTTGTGGTGACAAATGTGTACTTGTGAATTCCTAACAAGACGGAGGAAAACTGCAATTAATAGAGAACAAAGTGCTGAATACTCTTATGAATCATCAACTCTAATATTGCATTATGCTCAGATCTCACAAGGTCTGTAATTTTCATCATAGGTATACCTTATCTATGAGAGACAAAAGGAGAAAAAAAATCTAGAAGATTTCTAATCTTTCATTTTTTCATGGTCTTTTGAAGCACTTCTTTTGAAAAGTTGGGTGCCCTTAATCCTCAAAAGGAAAAGGGCACATGACAAAATGTACACGCGCTAGCTTCAAAGTTTAAGCTGCCATGCTACACAGCTGATGTTTCTTGCTGGGATGATATTCACTCAGGCTGCAGTTCAAATGTGGCCTGTGTGTGTCCTGTTAACAGACTAGCCAATGTCAGACTCTATGCCTCCACATCAATTCTTGCATTACAACATACTGCAATGGCTGGTGGGGCACCCAAATAGATTTTGTTCACTTGACACAACCGACTCCACTTTGTGCAACACAATACCTGCTATGGCCACTCTTCAGCACAAAAGAATATAAAAGAAAGTGGTGCACGTTGTTGCACAAAATGACCACACCTGCCTTGCCAAATCACTCTATATCACAGCAGATCTCCATGGAGGCTATGTACACTTTGGAAGAGTGTTGCCTGTTATCTAAGACTGTGTTGTGTGAAGTTGAGGTATTGTACTTTTCCTCTTCAGACTTTTTTCAGGGTCACCTCCAAATAAATGACTTAAGCGGAGTATCTTTGTCTGTCCCTTTTCCTTCTTTCCGACTACACTGGGACTGCTCAGAGACGATGACCCTTGCCTGACACGCACAAACCTCTTTTCGTCGCACACACTTGTCTATAGATAAAAACACACTGTGCCATTTTTTTCTTACTTACCCTGAAGAGTCCAGGGACAGATTAGCTTTGACACGGTATTGCCCCACCACCTTTGACCTTTCCAGAAAGTTCAAAGGGAGCAGAACCTTAGCTCACCAGTGAAATCCAATTATCCAACAAAGGAGGAACCAAGCAAGTTGACAAGGAGAGAATGGTGAAAGGAGAGTGGAAAAAAGCTATCCTGAGTTAGCGATACCACGGCTCTGTTTCAACATTTTTCTGACTCTACACCACATATTTCTACACATATATTTCACTTGTGTATGTAACCACTCCCTTCAGTTTTATGTTTATTACATTTCTGCAGCAAAGTTTTCTGTGTAAAACAAGATGAGAAAAACAACTTTACCACATCGTGGAGTTTTTTGCTGCATATTTTTGAGCATCATGATTGAATCTGTTATCTTCATAATTTGCTGTTTGAAGGGTATAAAATAATGTATGCAATCAATCTGAGAATCAGAGTTCAGACAGCTTTTATCAAAGGTGCATGGCATGACTTTGATACAAGCATTGATAACAGGACCTGCGTGTTCCTCCCAGAGGTTCCACAGAAGCCTGATAATCAGCCTTATCAGCAGCTAGATCATTTCACCCGGGATACAGTATCACCTCAAATCCTATTAATGTTGATGAAGGGGGTTCTGGTTGTACTTGTAAATTCATGTGCAGAAACATCACAGGTTAACAGCTCTGAATATAAGTGCTGGCAGGACAGAAGGGGGGTATGCCGAATGCGTCAGTGGTAGGAGCGTGACTGTGTTGGAACTTGATACCTCAAGTTAAATGTGGCACCACTGGGTGATGAGAGGTTTCTTTTCTTCTCTTGTCTGTTTCTATCAGGCACTGACAGACAAGGGCAGTATAATAAATTCATTCTCAGAGGATTCAATGAACTTTATATCTTCTGACAAACTTCAGGCGTTACGGGAGATTTGAAACCAAAAGAATCAACTTTTCAACAATGAAAAAAAAAATAATTATGTGAACAAAATTAACTTTAGCAATAACCCATGTGTTGTCTTGCAGGTAAAATGTGACCCACTACCATGTTTAGTTAACAAAAAGTAACTTTTAACCTATCTTTTTCCTACTTGAAATTGTATGACTTTTCCTGAATGGGCTCCATCGTCACAAAAAGAGACACTTTCCTCGTGTTGATGTTTCTAAGTGGGCTGTACATTCTCACATTTGCAAATGCTGTCATACATATGCTAAATCCTGGATCCTGAAAAGTTGTACACAACAGCTTTTAGATTTAAAATTCAATGAAGTTGCCTTATTTTGGATCATTTTTATCCGTATAACAAGGGAAGTTAACAGATTAAAAGGTTCCCAAAAGGGTTCAGGTAAAATCACGGCAGCATTATTAAGCAATCGTGATATTTTTTTTAAATTCAACACAGAAAATAAATAAAATATTTGACCCGCAACTTCTATCAAAAACAACCTTTTTTGTTACCGAGTGTCAGCCTGTGTTCTTTTTTTAAGATATTTTTGCAAAGTAGCAGGAGCTCATTAGAAATTTGTTTCTGATACATGAGACTCACAAAAAGAACAGGATTTCCGTTGGATTGGTTCTATAAACTTGTGCTATTGATGGATACGAACAGATCAAGTGAATTTTAAGTCAAAAGATTTAAGGGCAATGGCTGTTTTAGGCATCAAAAGTTAGGCAAGCTGGATTTTGACAGACTTTCAATGTCACTCATGCAGGGGATCTTAGTTGCGCATTTTGATAAGGTTTGAGGATAATTGATTTAGACTTTTTCATAGACAATACTGAGGATGAAGAGTGATCAAAAGGCAGTAGAAGACAGTGTCTTGATAGTTAAATCCCATGATTAAACCCAGTAAAACTACAAAGATAGTGAAACCTGTACAGTTAAGGTTAATGATTTCTGACAAAACCTTCTCATTCTTTCAAATCTTTCCAAATCAGTGAAAAAGACTGGCAAAAGAACGATCATATTATGGTTCAAATACTGGAGTTTACAAAAGAGGAGCAAAATCAGCAACTCTGGCTTAATGACGTACACTAAAGCAGAAATATTTGATTCCCGTCTCTGCAGCTTGACTGAGATTGAGATGTAAAATATGGGATTGCTTGTGACACCTTCTCAGAATAACACCTGCTACCTAGCTAACACATTTAGCATAAAGTAATCAAACTTTTCTCATTATCTCAGCAATGTAAGCCAATTAGATGTGATGCATCAACAGCTCTGCAATTATCTGCAATTTAAACTCATTAAGATCTGATTTACTTATGTTTTAATCAGCAGCCACCACACGCCGATGTGAAGACAATGTCTTTGTACAAGCATGGGTCACTATATCTCCACTATATAATGTTTGTTAATGTTTGTTAAATCATCCTACTTCACTCAGCATGATGTGGCAATTGGTTTTATGGCTTGAGTGATGAATCATATCCTAGTCAGATGTTAGATTACATTCAGATTAAGAGGACATGTCAAGTTGATGCTTTTTTCTTCTGTTTGTTTAAATGTAATGTATCTTTTTTTATTAGCAGGATTGAAGATTAAAAAGCTTGTTTTAATTTAATGGCAGCAAGTAATTGATTAGTTTATGAGTATGTATTAAATACCATTACCAGGATTAATGGTAGGGTTATACGATAAAGGATATTTGTTTTTTTCTTGAGCTGCAGACAGAACATTTTTTTTTATTAGCATAAATAATGTTGAAAAAAACAATGAGAGATGTGTGGAGCTGACAGTGGAAACAAAGAGAGATGAATTAAAAAAAAAAGAAATTCAGAAATTGTTGGATGGAAAAACGTAAGAGGAAAATGGGACTGAGCCTGCAGACTACCTCACCCATTGTGCAGTGTGAAGTAAATAATTGTAGTTTACTTTAAGCTCTTTTTATTTATCCAACTGCATTATTCTGCACATTTGTTCTACTGGTTGTCACTTGTTTTCAAGACAGAAGCAAATATAACCAATGGTTGTCTTTGTTGTTGCTGTTGAAGAAGCATTCATGGAAGTGTCCCTTGATTGATTAGTTTCTAAACCACTTTCCTGAAATAAAGAACTTTCTTTCTATGTCTGTTTTTAAAGAAACTTGCTAAATGGTACTAATGGTACTAAAGTCTGCAGATGTTACAAAATGGTTTGAATCCTCTCTACATGTTTGACCCAAATACTGCTACTTCAAGCATCCTTGATTGCACTAAAGCTTTTAGAAATAAGTTATTGTCTGTGCTGCTGATCAGGACATTGACAGCGGATCTAGCACATTTTACATTATTAAAAAAATCTAATAAAACATAAATGATAAAATATAGCAGAATATTATTCATTCTATTAGAAGCACAGCATCATATTGAAAATGCCTGACTGTCTTTGCTCCTTGGCATGAGAAAATAGTAATATAATAACACATTTTTTGACAAAGCTTAAGGGTCAAACTGTATTTAATGAACTTAGCAAAGTTTTCATAAAAATCTTGGACTTAATCTGTTCTTTTCTTACAGGTACATTTGTTTTCAGATTTTTACAAATGATAATCATTCAGTTAAGCTTTTCTCTTTTGAAAGGATTTGCATATGGTGATACTTTACCGGAGTTACTTTGCCCAGATTTCAATAAGAGATTGTCCTTTTGATAAAAACAAGCTAATGAGCAATCCTTAAGTTCATACTTTTAGAAATCATTGTGCTTCAATAGATGGTAAAGTGTTGTGGAAATTAGCCCTGTAAAGCCTGACAAATGAAATAATTGGCAGAAAATTCCAATTCTTTGAACTTTATTTGTCCCTCTTAACAAAAAAAACCAAAAGCATATTCAAATATAATTTTTCATAAATGAGTTTAAATTTATATCATATTTGATACATCAGGTCACACAGCTCAAAGGTACATTTTTTCCTGAACGAACAAAAACATGGTAAGACCAAAACAAATACAACAAATTTGTAATTTGAAACATATAAAGGGCTACTACAACGCAGCAAAATCCATCAATGGAACTGGCTGGGTGGAAGTCCTGGAAACAATACCATTTTAGTTTCTTTTTCACATTTTGCGGTTCTTAGCCTATTTATTTTGCATGGTTGTAGACTTAAAAACGTTTTTTCCCTTATACAGGCAAAGATGTACTCTGCCTTTTTGACAACACACATGGGTGAAGTGGCCTGTGCAGTGCTTGCATCTCTGTGGGGTTTCCCATGTTGGGAAATGTTCAAGGCCACCCTTTCTCACACCGGAGGGTACCTCAGTGGTTTTTCTCTTGTGGGTAGGGGTTGGTGTTGCTTCTGGAGAGGACAGTGGTCTACCACACTTTTTAAGCTTTCCTGCACTCGTGAGGACAATGCCAACAGAAGCCTAAAATTTCTGCAGTGGCAGGGGTTCCGTCCTGGGTTCCAATTTCTCCAGGTCTCTTTTTTAGTGGATCCATGCATTAATTACTGCAACTGTCACAGTGTGACATGTAACTGTACCATCTTCTGGATCTGCAGCTGAACTTGTACAGTGCAGATATTGGACTAATTTGACAAAAAAAAAGTTACATTTTTAGTGAAAACAGTAAACAAAAGGACATTTCAAGTAATTTTAGCATGGCAACAACAAACCACTCATCAATCATCATGATACAGCAAAGTACAAAGGTTTTCAACTGTCAGTTATAGTATAACTAAGTCCTATTTCACTTTGAGGTATTTTTTAGTTTTTTGCTTTGATTTGATTTGATTTAAAATGGTTTATTTCAACCAATCAAATAAGAATAATACACAAAAACAATACAATCATCAGTTATACATTCATACAATAACTTATCAAACTTGGGATACTTGGACATATCAATAAATATTGCTTAAAAGAGAGTGGAAGGAAGCAAATTTATATAATCCCACCCCTGTTCTACATGTTGTGAAGTCAAATAAAAATAAGGGTCCATAATCTGTCGATTGTCCAAGGTTGGTATTCCTTCTGCTGATTAACAGCTGATCTTCTGGGTTTAAAAAGAGTTTCTAGTTCTCTTCAATGTTATGTCTGCAGACATTAAATAGAGGTCCATATCCTTCTTCAGCTGATATCAGCGGTGCCTAAAAGTTTAGGTCTAGTTGTCTGCAGGTCAGAATTTTGCTGATAATCAGGTCACTCAGACTTTTGGAGAAAGTGATGAATCCAGGCGTCATATTTCTTGAAATGATTTGGCTCATTGATTTATTACTCCATGTAGTTTCAGACATCCGTAATCATACACTTCTCAAAGTCCTTCATGGTGTTCACAACCAGAACCTTGGACCGGTCCGGTGGACCGAGTGGTTTGACGTAAATCCTGCAGCCTTTAACCCAAGTGTTCTCAATCTGCTTACGCTTCCTGAGAAGCCGTGCATATTTGGCGATTTCAGCATTCCTTCTGGTCAGATGGTCGTTCAGATAAGCAGCAGAACCCTTCAGGTTCTTCCTTTGATTCATCAGAGCTAGCTTGTGTTTTTGATTCACAAACCTGATGAGGATCGCTGGTTTATCTGTCTCCTTTCTCCTGGGGAGCAGGTGGCAGGTCTCGATAGTATTTAGATCCAAGGAAATCCCTTTAGACGTGAGAAATGATTCCACTTGATGTTCCAAAGACTCTCCATTGCTCCCAGTTTCAGAAGAACTGCTAGCAATGCTAGCGCTATTAGCATTAGCAGTGCTAGCTCCAGCTGCATTTAGCTTTGCCCGAGGTTTGATCGGTACTCCAGTAAGAATGACATTATTCATCCTTACGTGTTGATCCACATCATCCAGTCTTTTATCCAGAATGTCGACCCGGTTTTCTTGTTGCTCGTTTTGAGCTTGGAATCTTCGGAAGTCTTCCATTACCTCCAAGAGCTTAGCATTTACTTGTTCCATAAAGGGATACAACACAGCTTGGATATCATCAAGAGTCTTTTTAACCCTTGTGCCATCTTGGATGACCCCACCCTTACTTTGACATGTTCTCCCTACCATGACAAAGGTGGATAAAGGTGGAAAAATTTCATGTAATCCACTGAACCAGTGAAGATCACAAAAAATTGAAAAAAAAAAAGGTTCAGCACTGTCTAGTGAATCTAGATGACCCAACTCCCAACGGTAAAGTGCCTAGGATAGCACAAGGGTTACGGTCTTCGTAGTCATGGTTTTTCTTAGGAGCCATCGTCAGCTCCCTTTTATTTTGAAGAAAATCAACTTTTAAGTCACTTGAAGATAGTTGTGTAGCCTCCGTGAGCCACACCCGGAACCGGAAACCATATTTGTTCATAATATGCCATACGTTTCTTGCAAAACAAAAAACACCAGCAAGAATATAAAATAAATAAGAAGCCTATGGTTGATCAATTTATAAAGTAAAAGAAAAATCAAGTATCAAAATCAATAGAATTATGGAAATTTCTTAATCTTTAAAAGGTCAGAAATATTTCTTTGCTACCATAATCTTAAACAGAGTATGTAGTCAATGCCAAAAAATAGAAAAGAAGAAACGTTTACTAAATGGGACACTCTGGTCCTTGTAGCCTGTTTTAGAAAAACCCTTGAAAACAATGTTTAACATGTTTGGACACGTTCATGACAAAGATAGACTTAAGCAGCAACTCTTTGTATCTCAAGGTTAATTTCATTGGCTCAAAAAGCATAAGAGAGCACAGAATACAAAGAACAATGAGACTTGATTATAAAAAAGTCTGATTGAGAAGACTACGTTTTGTGTGTGTGTGTGTATGTATGTGTTTAGGTTAGTGTGAAAAATGGGGACTTCATTAAATCTACTTCATTATTGTTCTATTCTTATCTGCCTTTCTTTGCCCTTTCTTCTTTCCCTGAATCCCCCCCACCCATTTTACTGCCTGTCCCCTTCTTTTTCTTTTACAAATAAGACAAAGCAGAAAGAGCGATGACAGGGACAGAGGGAAAAGGACACCACGCATGAGGGCAAACCATAGAGCCGCTAGATGACTAACAGCCTGCATCGAAGCAGACACTGACATATGAAATGAAAAATAAAAGAAATTACCTGTAAAACGCAGTGAGACACTACGGACAGAAACTTGGAAGCTTTTTAGATGAGAGCTGATGATCTAAATGAATCCCCATCAGTACCACTGAAGATCTTAAACGGTGAAAATAAGACCCATCTCAATCTATTCTCATAAAAGCAGAAAAATGTCACCCACCTCATTTGACTGCTCAGCTAGGGAGTGATAGAAGTTGCTGTGGGAAGAGTACTACATTTTATAAATTAATGTAGCAGAGGAGGGCTGAAGAGTGACCCTGGACACTCCTGGTTTTATTAATTCATCAAATGCTTACACACATCAGTGGTACATTTGAATATTAATATTTGGGGGACCCTGTAAGTGAGCATGTGCAACAGTTTTGGGTTGATTACTTGCCTCATGGCAGCAAAGTGACATGCAAATGACTTTCATGCTCATTTGTAGAGTGCCTGTGATTTGTCCATGTGTTTAAAACATGTGCCCCAAATCTCTTTCCATTTAGTGTGTGAGTATTTTTTCGGTCCAGCTAGCTCAGATTTGAAATTGGCAGCAGAATATATTGTACAAATTAATTAGGCGTTGAGGCACCAGCATCCAAAAATGAATAATAAGTGCAGGGGATGAATAGGGGAGACAAACAGCCCTGACGAGCGAATATAGCCAATGATCCACAGCAAAAGGAGCTCAGATGAAGCGTTACTGGACTTGTATGTGATGGATTTAATTCCTACTGATGGGCTCTCCGGAAAAGTGCTCAGTTCAAAAATTTGCATAATGAAGTCAAACTGCTTATGCCAGTTATTTATTTCTCGTTTACCTGCAGAACTGGGCTCTCTGTTTACATCTAAATGTAAATTTTTATTAAATGAGGTGTTCTTTACTGTTTGCTAATGCCCCTCCTTTTTTTTTCAAACAGGAATTTTAAGGCTGTTAAATCCCTAAGGGCCAACTAGAAGTTGTAGAAAGTCACTGTAGGGGATTATTTCTGTGGGGAGGAGTACTCTGCTGTAGCAGTTGGTGTTAAACCTGAAGAAGCCTCTGACTGATGTCACTATTGCTGACATACTTTGTTATAAAAAAGATGCTCATAATTTTCCAAAATGATTTTCATGTTACATATTTCTCTTTTTTGAACAATCAGTTCTTCTGGCTCCAGAGGAGAACCTGGAACAGTATCAGATTTCTTGGTCCAGTTTTTTAAGCCTCTTTGAGTCACTTGGTCTAGCCTTTATCACATGCACATGAACAGGGGCTTGACCTGTAAGGGCGTTCCAGGTGTTTGGGTTGCCCAGGTCCGTGAAGGATTGTAGACGGGAGTGGCTGCATCTTAAAGGAGCGTAGGTGTGTCCTGCAGGCCACCTTAAGGGATGTAATAAAAACGGATCATGCCCTTTTTGTGTGTGTGGTAAGTTTATTGTGAAGTATTTGTAAGGATATTGTCAGTTAAGTTACACGCATTTATGAGATGATGTTGTCATACAGATGTTGTCGTATGCCAGTCTATTTGTTAGTAAGGTGCACGTATTGGTACACTATTTCAAAAAATTAAATGCACTAGATACACTAGTTCCCGTAGGACTCCTGTTGGATGCCCACACAAACTACATTACAATTGTCTAATTTCCACATTCTAATAGTCAGGCTGCACACAAGGAGGGCACAAAGGGCAGACATGTATTACTTGTACAGCTCTCACAGGCTCCTTCTGCAGTGTGCAGTGTTTGGGCTAGTTGAAAGAATTGTAAAAATTCATGCGCTGTTCCATGTGTCTCACTTATGCATGCTGAGCTTAAGTAAAAGTAAGGGCGATCCCTTACTTACACTTAAGCTCAGCAACATGGGTTTAATGTACCACTTACAATAGTTGATGTAAACACGCATAAATGTGTATTTCGGACTTCCAAGTTTCACGTTCACGTGTCTCTATGCAAGGTTTTAAGTCAGTTTTAGCGTTCTATGTACAAAACGCTCAACCACTGAATGCCTGTTGAAAGTTAAACCAAATAAGCTTTGACCAATCAGGCACTTGGATTTGGTAGTAATGCATGGGTAGCATCCCTTTTAAATCATGGAAGTGCCAATTGTTTGAATGATAATAGTCATTTTTGTGGTTTGTGCCAAGTCTTTCATATACAGTATTATAATAGAGGTTGGCATAGAGCAGTGAAAAAAAAGCCTGGAGCAAGATTTGTACCATGTTGACAATTCGTACCAAGCCTCTTCCAGCTGCGAGTACATGTGATGATATTGGTTAGCGACAGTCCAGGGTGAAAACCATATGCTAAAAGCCGTTCAATGTTAACATGTCCAGTGTGTATAAGTGTTCACTACGTTCTGCGGCTCTCAGTATACCTGTAGAAAAAAATGTGCATGAACATTTTCGCATATTTAGCTGTAAGGGCATGTTACAGTATGACTACAGTTACAGTATGCCCCCAACAGATTACTGCAGGTGTCCTCAACAGGCTTAGAAGATATCCAACATCTTGAACTTTAAAGAATCAAAATCTGCTTCATGTGTTGGGTCTCCAGTCCTGTTTGTTGTCCAGGATAAAACCAAGATATTTTACCTACTTCACTTCACCTACACCTACTAAAGACCACAATCCTCTCCTTTGTTTTGTTTACATCCAGTATTAAAAGAAATTTGAGATTTATTCCTTCTTTCAACCAACTTTAAATGATTGTTCTCAGATTGTTACACACTTCTTTAGAATTACTTCTCTGTTTTTTATAGATAATAAAATCATGTTGTTGTCATATGCAAGACTATTTTTATATATAGATATAATGGACCATAGAAATGAAAGAGAGGATACTTTTTTAGTTTAACATGACTAGAAAATATTTAGCAGTAATGCAGTAATAAAGGCTGTGAGTAATGATGAATGTCCTGTCAGGGTCAATTACAGTCATGGACGGCAACACATACTATCTGCCTGGATTACTGCCCAGAGTGAAGGAGGAAAGATATGAAAAAAAAAAGAGTAAGGAAGAGGAAAGAGAGACAAGGCCGATAAAATAAAGCCCCATGGAGGCAAAGACCACAATTTTTCAAATCACATCTTCATTATTAATGCCTGCAGGAACATGAAATGTTTTATATAGCTTGTTACTTAAAGGTTCCTTGTTCATTCTGTTATATGTCATAGTGCCAGGTTTAAAATATTCTATAAAAGTAAATACCAGAGTTTTCAATCTTTATTTTTATAAAAAGTTATGTTTACTTTGCGTCTAAAATGAGCTTCATCTGTCACTTGATTGTAGGGTGGTATAGTCTCAGTTTTCTTAAAAGTAACAGTTCAAACAAATCATTTCTCACTTTTTCTCCTGTGCATTCTATTTAGTATTTTCATTCAACAAAAATCTCTCTTTTCTTAATCTAAACTAGATTTATTTATTTATTTTATTTATTTATGCTTTATTTAATAGGGACAGTGCACATTAATGAACATCAACCAAACAATGATAGGCGTAAACATGCTGGATTATAGCAATGATGCTAATTTGCATCCATAGTTCCTTGATAGTTGCTTTAAAAATCAGACGGAGAAAAACATTTACATGCTGGTTGGTGTTTTGACAACATTACCTAAAATATTTTTTCTCTAAAATGAGAATATTTTAATTTTACTGTAAATATATGATATAATCGTAAGATTTTCTGCTGAAAAGCAAATAAGTACCGATAAACATTAATAAAATAAATACCGACACACATTAAAAATAGTACTGCCCAGTGACGTGCGGTGAGGTTAATGGCTGGTGAGGCACTGACGTCAGTCAGATTTACAAACATATGAACCATACTGAGTAACTTATTCACCATTTGATTGACAACAGTTAACGTGTTTTGTTTAAAATATCATTTCAACATGTTTTTTTTTCATATACAAACTGCAGCATAGAAAAAGCACAAACCTTATTATCATCTTACCTTTACTTGTAAGTAAAGTCCATACGCCGCTCCTTCTGAAGAAAATGACTAGCCGCTTGCTATCACTTATTCTATTATTTTTTAGCGTCATAATCTCAGGGCTCACCGGCGCCCCCTAACATGAGGCACGAGAACTGCTGGCCTCACCCAGCTGCTTTTTTGCCGGCGTTTAGCGCTCAGCACAAGAAACACGTCCCTCACATACAGTTATTTATAAAAACAAACACTGTACATCATATACATCTGCTAAATTATGTAAACTCAGCTCATATAGTACAAGTGATTGAACCGACATACAGAGAGACAGCAGTACCGTCTGACTGCATAGGTATTGCGCAATCCAAGGTGAGGCTCAGCGGACTGGTGCCTCATCGCATGTCACTTCTTAGTATCTGAACGGCAAATGCGGAAATTCAGCAATTTTGAAAAGAAAAAACACCCAAAAATGGTACATTTAAATGGAAAATGACTGCAAAGCACAAATTACTGATTAAACATAATAATTGAATTTATTTTTTCTCTTTTCTTCCCATAATAACAGGTGAGGCACAGCCTCACCTGCCTCTCCTGACTGCACGTCACTGGTACTGCCTATATGCAAAGACAATCTGTAGATTATGTCCTTAATCTAAAATGTTTGCATCTTTAACTTTCATTAAAAAACAAACAAAAAAAATAAAATAATAATAATTATATATATATATATATATATATATATATATATATATATATATATATATATATATATATATATATATATTGTTAAGTACTATTAATTAAATTTGTATGTAAAGGTAAAACTGAATGCTAACCTTATACTTTCAAATTTTATCCAAAGGCAAAAATGGATTTTCTGGTGGTTTAACTAAGCGACTGTCAAAGGTTGAGAAAGAAAATCAATGAGAAAGATCTGCAACCACAAATTAAGATCAATATGCCTCATTTTGCAGTATGTTTAAAATTCCTAACAGATATCTGTTAAAATGAACTTAGGTTGTTCCTGTAATGAAAAATGGTAAAACTCTACTTAAATATTTTAATTTGACTTAAATGATATGTGTGTTGGCCTATATTATTCTCTCATGTTACACTTTATTTAGTGATGTTTCTAGACTGTTTCTATGGCAACTATACGACAATTGCATAATTATGTTACATATTTTGCAGAATGTTGATGGAATTTGCAGTTCCTCTGTGACAGCACACCTATTAGTGTCATGGCAGGCATTTATGGTAAGGTACTGTTTATAGGGCAGAGCCGGCCAACAACCCTGGTCCTCAAGAGCCACAACCCTGCCTGTTTTCCATTGACTACTTGATGCTGACAACCTGTTCAGTCAATCAGGATGTGGAATTCCTTGAGTCAGATAATTAGCAGCAAGTTTTTTTAGGGAGGACAGGAAAACAGCAAGGGTTATGGTTCATGATGTCCAGGGTTTGTCAGCCCGGCTATAGTGTTTATACATTTCAGAAAGGAAAAAAAAATTTACCCAACAAGAAAATACTCCGCCAAAGCATAGTAACTTTGTGTGCATTGACATTTTCCCTTTATGAAGGAGTAAACACACACACACACACACACATTCAAACATACACAAGGTATGTGAAGTTTGTGTATATTTAAAAGTGTTTTGCTCCATAAATAACATGCCTCTTTGTGAAATATTTTAATTTGAAGAACAATAGCCAGTGCAAGCCAGCAGTTTGCTCCTGTGACAATCATTTCTGTAAAAAAAAAAAAGGTTGAAAAGAGAGACTTCATCTTAGTTTTTTATTAATGCATAGATTTGTATAGATGTATAGATTTGGCTCATTCATTCATCCTCTATACCCGTTGTCGGAGCCTATCCCTGCCATTTGTGGGCGAAGTGTTAATCTATTAATATCAAGTCCTCTAATAAAAATGAAATTGTTAACATTCTAACTAATGAAAAACATTTTTGAAAGACAAATCTAAAAATGTGAACATTTTCCCCAGATTAATTATCATTCCATCTATTTAAAACAGCTGTCTCGCTGCACATCTGATTGCATTTATTACAGATAGTTAGAGTTAGTGTTAGAAGTGTTAGAGTTAGTTTATCATGGTAATAGTTTGCTGTCATATAAAACTAATAGCGTGATCCATGATTTAATTCAGTTTTCATTTCTAACTTTGGCTAAGGCATTAATCTGGGAGAATTTAACTATTTCTTTAATGTGGGTCATATGGCAACCACAAGAACTTATTGTGGTTTGTGTTGTTTACTCTTTAAGTATAACTGAAAGGAAAGATGAAGAAGAAAGGAAATGAAAATATACATATTGTTGGTGTGCTTTTAAAGCTCTTAAATGTATCTTCATTACATTTCTTTCCATTAGCGTCATGAAGCATTTGCTTACTGCTTTCTAAAAAAAATAAAAAATAACACTTACTGGCTTTTATTATTCTCGTCTTTGACAAGGTGGATCAACTGACAATTGTCAAAGCCATTCGTTTTTGTAATTACAACTCACTTTGATACCACGCACTAATTAAAGCTGAGGGACAATCCAGTCATTAGATTTTAGTATTCAAACATCCTTTCATCTCAATTCAATGCAACTGAACAATCACAACATACAATGAAAGTCATTTTCAAATGACAAATTATACTTTTGCAGCACCTTCATTATTCGTCCATCAAGCCCTATTGTTTCAACTGTCCAAATCAGACAAATGCACCAACTTTAGAGGAGAACTCATCTGCCCCTTGGAGATGAGCAAGCCTCATGTAGCGCTGCACGTTTGAACCGCCCAAAGGTCTGACATGGAAGCAAATACTTATTTCAGTCAGACAACTCATGCAGGAAAGAAGATTTCTTTCCATATTTCTTTTAGTTTGGCATAAGGCTCTGTTCAGATACATAAAACAAAGATCTCCATAGAAAATTTGGGGTATTAAACTACGCCTAACTGAGCTCACAGGTGGAAGCTGGGGAGGAGGGTGGGGTGATGAACGCAGAGCTCGCGGAAATGGAAGAAGAGGGATTGGACCGAACCCCTGGAACTTAAGTAGGGCGCTAAACAGGTGAGTTAATTAGTACAGAGCCCGCCAGGTGCCAGTGGTTAAAAATAAAAAAAATCTGATAAACTGTGCTCACGGAATACTAAATTGTGTGCACGGATTAGTAAACCGTGCGCACGGAATACTAAATTGTGTGCACGGATTAGTAAACCGTGCGCACGAAATACTAAATTGTGTGCACGGAATAGTAAACCGTGAGCACCATTTAGTAAACTGTGCGCACCGATTACTAAATGGTGCGCACGGATTAATCAATTGTGCTCGTACTGTTACGCAATCGTGCGTGCATGCAAAGTTATTGCATGTGCATGCCTCTGAGCATAGAAGATAAACTCTTAGCTTCGTGTTTGCAGGGATGTGAGGGTGCTTTGGTACAGTGTGCGCAACGGAGGAAACTTCAGACCGCACTCCGTTTCCTGTTCTGCTGCGCTGACTACAGAACCGTGTCCCCCGGGAGATTTGTACTATCTCCAGACCGAGGGCGGGCGGAGGAGGCTTTTGGGGGACCAGTCCTGACAAACCATGCACACAATCATGTGAATTTGTGTTACCATTCAGGTCCAGACAAAATAAAGGCTGATGGTTATTCCAGTTTAAGTCGATCCACGATTAAATCGCTCATTAGCATGGCTAATGTTGTTAGCATGAATGTTGTATTAACCTATTAACTTAATCTTAACTCTTCTTCCGTGTCAGTTCAGCCAAAAAAAGCCCTGGGCGCACGGATTAAAAAAAAACTATAAGCGAACATGCACATAGTAATAATCATAATAATAAAAGCATGTTTAAATGGTCAAGTCCCTGTGTCTGTCGGAGCTTAGCATTGTTTACATGAAGACTTCTCTTCCTCAATGAACTATCCAGACCAATCACTACCGTAGACATCATCGGAGAAACGTTCAGCCAATCAGATGGTGTGACGTCATCATTAGCCGCAGACCACCGAACACAAGAAGTGACTAATGATGACGTCAGACTATTTGATTGGCTGTAGGTTGGTCCGATGAAGTGATTGGTCTGGATAGTTCATTGAGGAAGAGAAGTCTTCATGTAAACAATGCTAAGCTCCGATAGACACAGGGACTTGACCATTTAAACATGCTTTTATTATTATGATTATTACTATGTGCATGTTCGCTTATAGTTTTTTTTAAATCCGTGCGCCCAGGGCTTTTTTTGGCTGAACTGACACGGAAGAAGGGTTAAGATTAAGTTAATAGGTTAATACAACATTCATGCTAACAACATTAGCCATGCTAATGAGGGATTTAGCCGTGGATCGACTTAAACTGGAATAACCATCAGCCTTCATATTGTCTGGACCTGAATGGTAACACAAATTCACGATTGTGTGCATGGTTTGTCAGGACTGGTCCCTCAAAAGCTTCCTCCGCCAGTCCAAAAGCCCGTCCTCGGTCTGGATTCACATGTCCCGGGAGACGTTCTGAGTCCCGACAGCAGAACCGGGAAACAGACTGCAGTCCGAAGTCTCCTTCGTTGCGCACACTGTACCAAAGCACCTTCACATCCCTGCAAAAATGAAGCTAGTAGTTCATTTGCTCTGCTTAGAGGCATGCACATGCGATGAATGTGCGTGCGCCACGATTGCGCAACAGTACGAGGATAATTGATTAATCCGTGCACACCATTTAGTAATCGGTGTGCACAGATTACTAAACTGTGCGCACAGATTAATAAAGCGTGCGCACGGTTTATTAAATGGTGCTCACGGTTTACTAATCCGTGCGCACGCTTTAGTAATCTGTGCGCACAGTTTATCAGATTTTTTTCCCTTTATAACCACTGGCACCCGGCGGGCTCCGTAAATTAGACTGAAGCGCCCGCGGGGAGGAGTAACCAGACAAACGCACTGCTCAAGTTGGCTGCCTGAAATACTCTGTTGTTCATTTATTTCAGCACAATGTGTCATTCAAGCAAAATAAAAATAAAAAATCAGTATTAAAGTCACAGAAGTGTGAAAATGACAAATCTAATTATTTTAACAAGCAAATGAGGTCAGCCATGATTTGGGGTTGTTGGTCTTCCTAGATGCTCAGTTTTGATTTTACTGATGCTGAATGTAATTTTCCACAAATTATACAAAGAATGAACAGACAAAATATTGCATGCCAATGCAAACAGAAAAGTTTATGAAAAGTCACACTAAAAGTCATATATATTTATTTTTCACTCTTTATTAGTAAAACTTCTTGTTTTGCCACACATATCATTGAGGATTGAGTATTTAATTAGATTAGTTACAATTTTGACAGATGTTTTGGGCCATCTTGGTGAAAAAAAGCTAAATAAAAGCAATAATGAAAGTTTCACTGAAAATCATCTAAATCTGGGCTCAAAGGATCCAAAATTCTAACATGTTCTGACAACAAAAGCATGGATGTCTGAACATAAAGCGGAGGAGCAGTTGACTATGTGAGGTTTTATAACTTCTTGGTTCTTGCAATGTACTGTGTTCAGGCTGTGTTTTTTTTTTTTTCTTGCCACAGTCCCACCTGGTTTCAGTTGCTAATTACCCACAGCTGTCTTAATTTAAGGAATTATCCTCAGTGTATTAAAGTGACTGGTTTTCAGGTCATCTGCTTTTTTTTTTTAACCTGATGTTTCTCTCTTAGTTCATGGTTTTGTCATGCTTAGGTTTATTTAATACAAGTTCATGTTTCTGTCACAAGCCTCTTCTCTTGCATTTTAAGCTCTACACCACCAGTTACTAGAAAAACACATTATCAAATTATTTTTTTAAAGAAATATTGTTTTACACAAACAAACATAAAAACTAATGCTGAAATGACACTAAAGTGTGCACGATGTATTGTCTACTGAAGCATTAAAATAACATGGATAGCTGTGACAAACAGGTCATAAACATGGGACTTTAAAGAAAGATGGAATAAAGCATTAAGATGAACCTTCTGTTAAAGAGTTCTGAAGAATTTTACTACACATTTGATATTATTATAATACTGATTACTATAAATGTGGGTAGTTTACCTTTCAGAGTATAAAGGCATTTTAAACCCTCTGCTTTGAAAATTTAAACTAAATAGTTGGTCACTTTGCTTAGAAAATGTAAAACTGGAAAACCTTTAGATATAGAAGTATCTATGGCAATAATCAGGCTGATTTATAAACAATTTATGTCTTAGAGGTTTTTCAGTCATTGTGTTAGTTTATATAAGTTACTTTCAAATGAAAATGTTTTGAACAAATTAAAATGTCTTAAAGGGGGAGGGTGGCATCAAAGCTAGCTGAGAGCAGGATGGTACTTCAAAATTAAATTCCAGTTTGGACTGAGAAGTGGATCTCATTCTAAAAGGACAAATTGAATCATGCACAGAGTATGAAACAAAGACCAGCTATCTTTGCACCTTGAGGAAAAGATTTGTTTTGTTTTTATAACAAAGCAGCTTCCTTGACAAAGATGATTTTAATTTTAAAAACCTTACATTTAGAGGTATTAGAAAGAAAACTTGCTGTTCTACTTAGTTTTCTAAAGGTTTTAACTCAAGGAGACCACTTTTCTTTAATTCAATCAAGAAGTGATCTCAGAAAAATACATCTTTGTACTTGTTAAGTCTTTGGCAGATTCCTTTGAAGAGATTCTTTAAGAGTCTTTGCAAATAACCTACTTCTAACTTTAGTAAGACATTAAAAGAATTTCATAAAGTTGTGAGGCGTTATTTTCCCCCATATGCATTATCATCAGTAAAACATATTCTGTTTTATTCGAATACATGCACATTTGACTGCGACTGGGTTGTTCATCTATTAGCTCAACATTAATTCAATTAAATATATTTTCTGTTCTATCAGTTTAAAACAGCCTTGCATTAATTGGTGGCACACTCGTGTGCATGACACTGCTTAAAGTTGCTTTAATTTTCCCAAAGAAACAGAAATTTATGAGTTAACAAAAAGATGAAAATGGACTGAAGTAATTAGAAGTGTATAATAAAGTGTGTCAGCTTGAAGTGGTGTTTAATTGAAGAGTTTCATTCCACAGGAGATAGCATCTACTAATGAAATGTGACACCTACTCCGACAAAATAATTGCAAAACATAAAATCCCCAAACAAATCACCCATTATATGAGGTTATTAACCATAACTGCAGTATGACAGTGATTTGCTGTGTTGTTTTATTTATTTTTTCTTTTTTTTTCTTTTTAAGAAGCCTTATACAGCAGCCTAGATGTTTTTGCAGAAATAGCATCATATCGTATCTTAAATGAAAACTGTAAACTTTAGGCAAACATTTTAATTGAATTCCACTTCCCATATGTCACAGCTGTCAGCAGTTACCTCTGCAGAACAAGCATCAGACTGCTTTTAACATTTCTTTGCACACCACACTAAAACTGGAATGTGTCCGTTTTGCATTGTGCACACTGTCAGTTCAAATTGTTGTGTGTCCTGTGCAAAATTCACAAAAAAAGATCCACAGAAAGTAACTCTGGAAAATTACTTTAAACCTTTTTTTGGTTTGTGAATGTTTTTATCAAGCATATGTTGCATCAAGCAAGTTTTGATCATATTGGCAGGATTTGTTTCCAATCTAAGCCTTAGCCACATGCACAGGTTAATTATGGGTCAACCCACCCTCATACGGGTGCTTTGGAAAGGATTGGCTACACCCTAAAGGGAGTTCAGGTGTGTCTTGTACCTTGAGGCTCATATGGCCACCTCAAAGAGCGTCAGGAAAATGAACGTACCACTGTCGTGCGTGTGAAGTTTATCGCAAAGTATTCATAAGGCTAATGTAAGTTGCATGCACTTATGACTTACAGTGATGCTGTCTTGCGATGCCCTAACAGAACACTCCTGTTGTTAGTAAGGTGCTGGCACTGATTCCTTACTCAAGGCACATGAATGCCACACTTTCCTTATTTCTAATGGCCATGATGCGTAGAAGGAGAGGGTAAAGTGCAAGCACTTCTCACGTGAACAGCACTAATGAGCTCCTTGTGCAGAATTTGGGACAGTAAATAATGAAGAGTCCATACACAAGACCTGGGTCGCACCTATTTTACCCTTACTTACCATTGTGTGTTGTAGACGTGTCACCTGCATACCCTACAAAAGTTTGCCTTTTTATTTATTTATATCTTCAGTCTTGCTGAAAGAGCAGTTGTGACTAAGGTTTTACTCTATTTTAATGTCATCATGCTTACAGCAAGTTTAAGTCATGTGCCTTTACAGCTGTGTTTGTGTAATTTCACTATCAGTTAATTTTATTTCTTTTTTTCATTTTTTTTTTTTTTGTTAAATCCTTGAAATGTTTTTATCTCTGTTTTGAGTAAAAAGTCATGCTTTATCATTTTTCAGCAATGATGCTTGAATGACATTATAAACCATGTGTCAACCCATTTAACAATATGTATTTAGTATTGGCTGTTTCTATTGTACAGTACTTTGTGTGTACCGTTCACAGACTGGACCGATAGTCTCTAGTATCGACAAGATTCCAACGTCCAAAATTGAGGCGGCAGTAGGGCTGCTCATTGAACAAGTTTACTCCACTCAAAAAACGTGTTAATCATAGATAGATGTGGTTTGGGTGACAGTCGAAGGCGGGTGCCTCGGCGGCCCAATCCCCAGTCATGAAAGTTGGCTTACGGGACATTGAACGTCACCTCTCTGGGAGGGAAGGAGCCTGAGCTTGTGCGAGAGGTTGAGAAATACCATCTAGATATAGTCAGGCTCACCTCCACACATAGCCTGGGCTCTAAACTCAGTCCTTAGAGAGGGGTTTGACTCTCTATCACTCTGGAATTGCTCATGGTGAGAGGCGGCGGGCTGGTGTGGGCTTACTCGTGAGCCCCCATCTCAGCCGCCAAGTGTTGGAGTTCACCCTGGTGGACGAGAGGGTCATGGCCTTTGGGAGGGGGATGGGTCTCTGAATGTGGTTTCGGCTTACAAAACCACAGGAGTTTTGAGTACCCGGCTTTCTTGGTGCCTTTCGAAAGGGTACCGGAAAGTGCCCTAACAGGGGACTTCATTGTCCTCCTGGGAGACTTCATTGCCCACGTGGGCAATGACAGTGGCACCTGGAGGGGCGTGATTGGTAGGAATGGCCTCCCTGATCTGAACCCAAGCTGTGTTTTGTTATTGGACTTCTGTGCTCGTCATTGTTTGTCCATAACTAACACTATGTTCGAGCACAAGGGTGTCCATCAATACACGTGGCATCAGGACACCCTAGGCAGGAGGGTGTGTTCCAACTACTGGGGCATCACACTCCTCAGCCTCCCTGGGAAATCCTATGTCAGGCTACTGGAGAGGAGAGTCCGTCCGATAGTCGAACCTCAGATCCAGAAACAACAGTGCGGTTTCCGTCCTGGTCGTGGAACAGTGGACCAGTTCTACACCCACTTTAGGGTGCTGGAGGGTTCGTGGGAGTTCGCTCATCCAGTCCATATGTGTTTTGTGGATTTGGAGAAGGGGTTCGACCGCGTCCCCCGTGTTATCCTGTGGAGGGTGCTCTGAGAGTATGGGGTCTGGGGAGCCTTACTGAGGGCTGTCCGGTCTCTTTTTGACCGGAGCAAGAGCTTGGTTCACATAGCCAGCAGTTAGTCAGACTTGTTTCCGGTGCATGTTGGACTCCAGCAGAGCTGCCCTTTGTCACCGGTTCAGTTCATAGTTTTTATGGACAGGATTTCCAGGCGCAGCCAGGGGCCAGAGGGGGTCTGGCTTGGGGACCACAGAAGTTGCTCTTTGCAGAGATGATGCTTCATCAAGCCGGAACCTCCAGTGTGCATTGGGGCGGTTTGCGGCCCAGTGTGAAGCGGCTGGGATGAGGGTCAGCACCGCTAAATCTGAGGCCATGGTTCTCGACCAGAGAAAGGTAGTTTGCCATCTCTCCATGGGTGGAGTGTCCTTACCCCAGGTGGAGGACTTTAAATACCTTGGGGTCTTGTTCACGAGGGAGGGAAGATCGGAGCGTGAGATTGACAGGCGGATCAACGCAGCGCCCGTGGTTATGTGGTCACTGTACCGGTCCGTTGTGGTGAAGCGAAAGCTGAGCCAAAAAGCAACGCTCTCAATTTACCGGTCGATCTTCGTTCCAATACTCACCTATGGTCATGAGCTATGGGTCATGACCGAAAAAACGAGGTTCAGAATACAAGCAGCTGAAATGAGCTTCCTCCGTAGGGTGGCTGGGTGCTCCCTTAGAGATAGGGTGAGAAGCTCGGTCACCCGCGGAGAGCTCGGAGTAGAACCGCTTCTCCTCCACATTGAAAGGAGCCAGTTGAGGTGGCTCGGGCATCTAGTCCGGATGCCTCCTGGACGCCTCCCTGGGGAGGTGTTCCGGGCATGTCCCACTGGGCGGAGGCCCCGGGGAAGACCCAGGACACGCTGGAGAGACTACATCTTTCGGCTGGCCTGGGATCGCCTCGGGGTCCCCCCAGAGAAGCTGGAGGAAGTGGCTGGGGCGAGGGAAGTCTGGGCATCTCTGCTTAGACTGCTGCCCCCGTGACCTGGTCCTGGATAAGCGGAGGAAGATGGATGGATGGATGGATGGTGAATCTGAGTAAAACATAATTGAGTTTATTCACACACCAATCACATCTGCTCATTGGATAATGCAGAATCTTTTTCAAAGGGTTACCTGCTCTATTACCTCTAAAATAGTGCTCTGATTTAAACAGAAGGCAAAAACATCTTATTTATTGGTTTGGCAGGTGTTTATCAGAAAAATAAAACCTTTAGAACAGACAACACGTGTAAGGTTGACTGTGTTGAAGCATGAGTGACTTGGTATACATATTGACTGAGATGAGTCTTCAGGAGATTGAATGCAGGGAAAGAAGGATAGCATGCTCTGGTGGAATTTGATCATTTGCTCCACATTCATAGAATCACAATTGAGCACAAATATGCCATCAATTCCATACTTAGATCAGCTACAGTGTTTTTCTGTGTCCAGTTTACTTTTAATCTTATGTTATCCTTAATCCTATTGTAAACATTTTATGTAGATGCACAGCTATGAGCTTTCTAACCATCGTGTATGTGTGCACAGGGGTGTGTGTAGAGGGGGTGGATAAGGGGATCTTTTGAAAGCACTTAGTGTTTCTAAGTTTAAATGAAAAGTGCTTTACAGATCAAAATGATGGATTGACAAACTGAAACTACTTCTTTGCTAAAGGAATACCATGAAATGGTGTTCCTGAAAGAGGTTGTAGGTCAACACAGAAAATAACTCTGCTTGGACTGACAGAGATAAGTGCAGAGCCCATTGTCACTTTAAATATTAGGGACTTGATTTTTATTATGGCAGACATGAATAAGCAGTGGACAACCCAATGTAGTGGCAGGCCTGGAGTATCTAAAGGAGATTTTACCAAAACATTAATGCTGTGTTGCTCTTTTTCTAACACAGATAATATTTGTGTGAAATCATTTGTGATGTCCAACCTCAAGATATTTTTTTTTAGTCATGTTGATCAAAACTCAAAATGATTCAAGCTCTACATACTTTTTTAAAATGCTTGTGAGGTCGGATTATGACCTTCAACCTTTTAATACTGGAGCTGTCGCAAACGACACAAAATGACACACACTCTTTGTGCTCCTGTAACCCTTCGATCGTTTGCAAAGCTGCTTTTCTCTGCAACAGAACCAGTTGGTTTACGTTAAACATGTCAGCACAAAGCTGTCTCAACTAACTAGATTACATTTATTGTGAAAACAGTTGAAAAATGTAATAAAAAAAAACATTTTGAGATGACAATGAAGGATAATGGTCATCTAATTCAAGAACATTAGAGGGTTAATGCATTGCATAAGTTTGCTTTCAGATGACAACAGCCCGGCAGAATTAGTTAACTAGATGAGGTATTTTTCCACAACCAGCAGTGACGACTACTGTTTTTTTTGGGTATTAAAAATTAGAAATGACCAGAACAGTCCAAGAAAAGAAAACAAGCATCACAAGACATTTCTCAACTTTTTACCCACTGTTCTTAGATTATTTTTAACTTTTGTGCTGTTACGGTATGTTGTTTTGAGATGTTTGGTGTTTACCTTCAGCTTTCTTCTAAGATTAAGGAATGTTCCTCCCCAGAGTTTAATGGTATTTTTAATTAAACAATTTGTACAAGCAAAGTGTTTGTCGCATTGCACTGACTGCAACAAAAGAGTAATCAATCCACAACTGTGGTTTGGTGGTGAAAAGGCGTTTATATCATGTAACACTTAATTTTCCTTGGTGTCCTAGAACTCCTTACACTCCTGTGTAAGGACTTGAAAACTCCTCACTTACTTGAAAATACTGTTTGGAGCATTAAATGTAAAAGAGTAATGCATTGAATGATAAAAAGTTTTACTCAACAAATATTGCAAAGCATGAAAATTTGGGCAAAAGGCCTCCTAGTTTATCATGTAGTTGCCCAGGTAAATGCAGTTGATTTTTATTCATAAAAAAAGCTTCCATAATGATTTTCAATTTCTTTCATCTCAACTATTATTTGATCTTTTGCTGCTCCTCTGGCCCAAAATGAATGAATCCTCGTAGGGTCTGACTTGCATCATGAAGTGAGTCAGCAAAGCACATTTCCGGTAAATCCAAATGTGAAAATTAATATTCTTTTCACTTTTTTTTCCTCCCTTGCGAAGTTTCACTTTGCATTTTGCAGTTAAACACAAAAGGGTGTGCTGAGAAACGTGGTAATAACTTTGGAGAAACATCATACTGAAATGGAATTCACTCACTCATACTGTGGGGGAGAAGTTTATTCCAGTGTCCATTTTAAGGGAGCCATGCTGTCCTTATGTTCTTGACTGAAGTCAAGCATTCTTGCGTAAATATAAATTAGAATTTCTTGTTTGGGATCCACATGTCAAAGGCAGACGGAAAACAAAGAAAAATTGAGGGATCATGCTTCCGACACCAAGAACCTTGCAGATGGAATTGTAGGCAAACATGACACTTCCTGTTGTGATCAAATCCACAGTTCCATACAGATTCATGAAACACTAGCATCTGAGTATCATGGAGCGCCCTATGATAATTTGCCTGAGCTGTAAGAAACTTGTCTGTCTTTTTCAGCCTTATATGCCTCTGCAGTGACTTTTCTGCTGCTGCGTGTTGGCTCTTTTGTTCTCTGATATGAATGCCGGCTCATAAAATTCTGTCAAAGTCACTTCTCCAGATACACACACACACACACACACACACTCCTCATATTCACTCTATAGTCTTTATCAGAGAACTAATGGAATTACATAAGGACACTGAAAAGCCTGCACTCATTTAAGGAAGATTGAAAAACCATTCTACACTCAAAGGTTTTTCATTATTTCTTTTGTGTCATTCAGTCTCTTGTCTGCCAGAGAAGAACATTGGAAGTTCTATAAAAGGAGTCCTGGGTTAAAAAAATGAAAGAAAAAAGTGTTTATTTTTATTTTTAGTTTTTAGCCAAAGGATTTGACGTTGAAACTTTACTGTGAGTCTGATTACACACAGATAGAAAAACTGATGGATTGTACAGCACATATTTTTATTTTCTTAATTTTATTTGAGCGTGAAAGCAATGTGTCTGCAACGTGTGTCTGAGTGAGTGCAACCTCTTCCATCCACAATTGCTTACTTCCAGCTGCTAAAAAAATGAAGTCAATTCAATTGCCATTTCTTGCGATAAGGACAGCACGATGTTGGAACCAGGCAAACTCAGTAAGCAGTAACTGAGCTGAGTTGGTTTGAGTTAACATTTCTATAGCAACCGGCCTTGCCAATCAGCAGTGAGCTTGTTGGAAGTCCATCCCTAAAATTTGAAAGCGGACGACATGAAATGACATGAACATTGGATGTGGTGGCCAGCAGGCACCACATACTTTTATTAAGCCATCTGATTGGTCAGTTTATAAGTTTAATAACTTGCACTACAGAAATATATGTGAAACATGAGCATTAAAGAGAACATGTTAAAAACTGTAACAGAGCAAGAATTATTATTCTGAAAAAATGACTGAATAATAGCTGTTTCTTAATAGAATAGATTTTGGCTCCTTGGAGCCAGCGCATATTTCCTGTTTTGAATGCTTCTGGCTGCCACCTCATCTTACTACTGAAATTAAGGGGGGAAAAATAATTATTTTGAGATAACAATAAAGGCTAATGGCCATTCTGCCCCTTTAATGCCAGAGGGGTGGTGAGTGTGCATGCATGTGTGTGTATGTCTGTGTGAGTGTGCAGGAGTGCAGCTTAGCAGTGCAGATTGTTTTATGACATGTTGCTTTTTTGTCTTGCTGTGTCACTAAACATCTCCCCTGCTGTAGTGCCTGTAAATGCAGTACTGAAGAACTGCCAACCATGAGAGGTAATGTTCTGTACCTCTTCATAGTGGAATCCCTGGAGGAGGTTCGAGGATGAGCGAGTAGACAAATAAAGAGAAATTCCTCTTATCATTAGGAAAACATTATCATCAGAAAGCAAGTGTTTTTGCCTTTTTGCTATCATCCCTTTTCTCCTTAATTTCTTTTCAAACATAATCATTTGATGTTATGGCCAACAGTATCACCATGGTAACTAGTGGTTGGCAACATCTCAAGATAAATTGTGTTAGACATGAGTGTTCTTCTAAATTCTAACTTACAATCCTGGCTAAACAACTACTTTAATTGATTTAAACTACTGAGTTCCTCCAGTTATAGATTTTTTAAGATTTTACTATCTCTCATAATTTCTTTCTCAAACATAATGGTGATCTGTACCTTAGCACAGCCATAACAGATTTATGTGTGCAAAACATAAATAAATAAATTACACAACAAAAAATATGAACGCACTTTTATTTTCTCCCATTTGTCATGAGATGAAGTTGGAGATCTGCAACCTTTTCTACAAACACAAATTAATTTATTTTAAATATTGTTCACAAATCTGTCTTCTTTGCTGTGATAATTCATCTTACCTCACAGGTGTGCCACATCAAGATGCTGAAGAGACGGCATGATTATTGTAGACGTTTGCCTTAGACTGGCCACAACAAAAGGCCACTCAATGTGCTGTTTTGTTTTATTTGAGGGTGGATGGGGGGGCTCAGAAAAAAGAACAGTATCTGGTATGACCACCATTTGCCTCATATATTTTAACACTTCTCCTTCAAATTCAAATTAAATTCAAATTAATTTTATTTATAAAGCACCTTTCATATCAAACTGACAGCTCAAGGTGCTTTCCATAAAAACAAACAAGAATACAATAAAAACAAACCCCACACATGAAATAAAATTATTAAATCTGCCCCTCATAATAAAACACACAAAAACAAGCACAAGTAAAAGAGATGACAAAGCTTAAGAAAAGAGAACCCAGAAGGTGCCGACCGCCCTGTCCTCCTGTTGCTCGGGGTGTCAGCATCTATGCAACACAAGTACAACTCATCCCCAGCACCCCCCACCCAAGAGACCCCCAACCCCCAGGCCCAGAGCACCAAACATGGGCGCACCAGGCCCGGCAGCCCGGGGAGTCGGAACAAAAGATGCCAGAGGACAAGCATGGCCAGAATCTCTTAGAGCCCGAACACTAACACCCCGGCCAAGGGTGAGAAAACACTCGTAAACTGTCTAAAATGTAAAATTAATAAAAAAAATGAAGTTAAAATATATTAAAAAAAAGGTAAAATATGGAAATATTAATAAAACAAAATAAGATAAGTGAAAAAAAGTCTAAAATATAAATTAGAATAAGTTAAGATATAAAAAGACTAAAAGACATTAAACAAATAAATATTTCATAAGATAGCATATAAAATATAAGAGTTAAGATACCACATATAAGATCTAATTAAAAGCTAAGTTAAATAGATGAGTCTTTTGTTTCTTTTTAAAAACCTCAACAGAGGATGAGGCCCTCACGTCCTCAGGCAGGCTGTTCCACAGACGAGGTCCGTAGTGTCTAAACGAGGCCTCGCCATGGATTTTTGTGTTGACTTTAGGGACCATCAGCAGGCCCGCGCCTGAGGATCTAAGGGCTCTGGGAGGTTCATAAGCTAAAAGCAAGTCTGATATAAAAGAAGGACCAAGGCCATGGACAGTCTTAAAAACTATTAAAAGAATCTTAAAATCAATCCTGAAGCTGACAGGGAGCCAGTGCAAAGATTTTAAGATGGGTGTACTGTGCTCCCTCTTCCTGGTTCTCGTTAAAAGGCGTGCAGCAGAGTTCTGGACTAGCTGCAGGCTATTGAGAGTGGTTTTCTTTACCCCAGAGAAGAGGGCATTACAGTAATCTAATCTCGATGAAATAAAAGCATGAATTAAGATTTCAGCACTGGCTCTAGAGAGAAAGGGTCTCACTCGGGCAATATTTCTTAGATGGTAAAATGCAGTCTTGGTTACTTGATTGACGTGTTTTTCAAAGCCAAGATCTGCATCTAAAATCACA
The DNA here is from genome assembly GCA_023969325.1 of Oryzias curvinotus. NCBI lineage: Eukaryota > Metazoa > Chordata > Actinopteri > Beloniformes > Adrianichthyidae > Oryzias > Oryzias curvinotus. Next base: position 30,845,380 of record CM043718.1, read on the forward strand.
CCGAGGTTCCTTACTGTATCACATATTTTCATAAAGTGGATTGACAGATAAAATTGGACCCTATCTCTCTCAGCCCCAGAACCGATAACCAAGACTTCAGTCTTGTCCTGATTGAGCTGCAAAAAGTTCTCTCCCATCCACATTTTAATATCTAAAATACAGTTTAAAAGGCTATCCAGGGTTCCAGTGTCATCAGGAGACACAGCTACATATAGTTGAGTGTCATCAGCATAGCTATGAAAGTTAATGCCGTGTCTCCTGATGACATCACCAAGTGGAAGCATGTAAAGATTAAAAAGTGTGGGACCCAGGATGGAGCCTTGAGGCACCCCACATGTCAGTTTATGCCTTTCAGATGAGTAATCATTTAAATTAACAATAAAATCTCTGTTTGTAAGGTAGGATTTAAACCAACTAAAAGCTGTCCCGGTAATTCCAACTATGTCATGAAGTCTGTTTAAAAGGATAGAGTGGTCAACTGTGTCAAAGGCTGCACTCAGGTCCAGTAAGACTAAAACAGAAACTTTCTTCATGTCAGCATTGGACCTGAGATCATTTAAGACCCTGACAAGTGCCATCTCTGTTGAGTAGTGAGATCTAAAACCAGACTGAAACTTTTCAAAAATGTTATTTTCATTAATAAAATCATTCAGTTGAGTAAAAACAAGCGTTTCTAAAATTTTACTGAAAAATGACAGGTTGGATACCGGCTGGTAGTTGCTTAGATCGGTTATATCTAAACCACTCTTCTTCAGACTGGGCCTCACTAAAGCAGTTTTTAGGGATGCAGGGAAGACTCCAGTCTGAAGAGAGCAGTTCAACATGTTTAGTAATTCCTCCTCACACGATGTGAAAACCGACTTAAAAAGTGAGGTGGGGATGGGATCAAGAGAACACGTTTTTGTTTTCATTTGGGACATCACTTCTTTGAGTGCTGCAGCGTCAATCAAGACAAAACTGTCGAGCGTTTTCTCAGTGATAGGAGGACGTACAGTAGAAAGGTCAACACAGAGTTGTTGATTCCTACCTGTAGGATAGATGATCTAATGTCATCTATCTTAGTGGTGAAGTGGACTGCAAACTCGTCACAGGTTTTACTGTCAAGGGTGGAGGGTGGGCCGGAGGTTGGGTTTATTATTTTATCAATTGTGGCAAAGAGGATTTTTGGCTTTGACTGGTTTTCTGCTATGAACTTTGAAAAGTAGTCTTGTCTTGCCTTTTTAATAGAGTTATTGTAATGTATTAGAGTGTTTTTAAAAAATTTGATAATGTACTGTGAGTTTTGTTTTCCGCCAATGCCGTTCTGCCCTTCTTGTCATTCTTTTAAGTTTCTTAATATCTTCTGTTCTCCAGGGAGGTGGAACTTTTTCTTTAACAGTTTGTAGTTTAAATGGGGTGATTTTGTCAAGAATTCCGGTGAGTTTATTACTGAAATGCTGTATTGTTAAGTCCAATGATGGATATGGAAGAGTTGGTTGCTGATTTTCCAAGTGTGAGATAAAGTTTGCAGCCACTTCAGGGTGTAGATGGCGCCTCCTAATGGTTTTCTCAGGGAGCTTCTCAATCATGCAGTCGTGTACTTTAAAAAACACACAAGAGTGATCAGAAATGCCCACATCCACAACAGAAGTCACTGAGGCTTTCAGGCCGTAAGTATTAATGAGCTCCAGAGTGGGACCTCTGTTGTGGGTGGGCACACTCACATGTTGAACAAAATCCACAACTGTTAAAATGTTCATAAAATCATGGACATGAACTCCTGAATGGTCATCAATGTGTAAATTAAAATCACCTAGAACCATTATTTTTCTAAAATCTATGTATACTAAAGAAAGCAGTTCAGAAAAATCAGAAATAAAAGATGAATTATATTTAGGATGTCTGTACACTATCAAACACAACATGACGGGATTATTAAATACAATGGCCTGGTATTCAAACGAGGAATATTCATTGAACATGGGGTCTTTAAAGCCAATGCATGCAGATAAAATTGCAGCAGTCCCACCACCCCTGCCTTGTTTCCTGTCCTTATTTGTGAAGTTAAAAAGGGGAGAGCTTGGTGCACCAGAATTCCAAGTCTCTGTTAAAAACAGGCCATTAAGATTGTTATCTAAAATAAAGTCATGAATAAGAAACGATTTATTTGAAAGTGATTGAACGTTTAATAGTGCCAAATTTAGTTCATTTAATTTATTGCTGTGATTGGGTTGGTGGTGACTGGATGAGTTCTGGATGTGCACTGTTTTAAGATTATTATAGTTCCTGTTACGTTTCTTAGGGTAAACAGGTCGTGTGAATATAACAGAGGGTATGGTGAAGGTGACATGTGGTGGTGATGGTTTGTGGGTTATCTGGCTGGGGGGTTTGAAGGAGGGGACAGAGTTTGGTTGTAGTGCTGCAGATATTGGCTCTGGGGGGGTATTGAAAGTTGATAGTCAGTCCTCTTTAAAACAATGCACAGTGTGTTGGATGTTAGCAGTTAAAATATTGGTTCCGAGAGAGCTGGGGTGAAGACCGTCAGGTCGATAAAAAGAGAGGCGGTTCCAAAAAAGATTAAAATTATCAATAAAACCAAAGCTGAACTTGCGAGAGGCAGACTGCAGCCAGGTGTTCAAGGAAAGGATCCTACTGAATCTGGTGGATCCTCAAGAGAGTGTGGGGATGGATCCAGAAATAAAGACAGTTTTCCCAGTGTTTTTTAAGAAGTGAAAAAGATCCAGAAAATCACGCTTTGTTACCTCTGACTGCTGCAGTGTGGTGTCATTAGTCCCAACCTGAACTATAATCCGGATGATGGTGGATGGAAGAGAGAGCAGAAGGTCTGGGAGTTTTTGGAGAATGTCCATCACTGTTGCTCCTGGAAAACATCTGGTGACTGCGTTGAAGTATCTTACATTTCTGGTGATGGAGTCTCCGATGATTAAAGCTGTTGGGGTGAAGAGTGGGCGAGGTGGGGGAGAGTGGGACTCGGCAGGTGCAGAGCAATCCAACTCTTCTGCTGATCACAGTGCTGCTCGTGTGGCTGTGGGGCGATTGCAGGGTTGCCCAGATTGTGGTGGGGCGTGGCCGATGCACCGCTCGGTCACCGCGTCCCGGAGGAGTTTTATCCTCCGGTTAGTGGAAGCTGCTTCTCTGCGCGCCGACCGCCGGATCTGAGCCGCTACCGGGGTTCGCATCCTCGCACGGCCCCAGTGAAGGAAACTGCAGCAGAGTTGTCTGCACCATTCACCATGGTGGGGGAGCATTTCGCTCCCCCAGGCAACCGTACTGGTGTGGTGAGAGATGGTCCTAGCTCATCCCCAGCATCAGCGTCATCTTTCCTAGAATTGTGAACCGGTTAGAGAGGGGGAGCTTTGGAGGTGTTGATGGCGGTGTCGGCCTCGACTGGGATCTTCTTGGGCCCCCAACCACTACCTCTGCCCAGGATGGATGGTCTCTCGGTGTTCATCAGGAGGAAGGCCGGACAAATTCGGGGTCCCATGTTAGTGTGTCCTGTGCAACGCTTAACCTGGTGATCACCTGGGATTGTTTTGCAGCAAGCTGATAGGCACTGGAGAGAAGGGTCTCTTTTTCAGTGAGTGCATCAGCAAGTTTTACCAATTCATCCTTGAGCTTGGTGACGGTTTCAATCATATGATCACAGCAGCAGTTTTGACAAGCTGGAGAAACTGCCATGGTCAGGTGAAAACAGACAGACCCTGGGAAGGATGAATGTTTCTCTGAAGATAAATCTTCAGGAACACTCCTTGTTCTTCCGTTCGCGATGCTTCACACTTACTTCATCAGCGGCTGCAAGGGCGAACCGCTATTTTATGATCGCCGCGTCGGCCTCAGGTGCCCAGGTGATCCTTGCAGCGTCGGCCTCATGTGGTCGTCACAGCGTCGGCCTCAGGTGTTCCTCGCGGCATCGCCCTCAGGTGATCCTCGCGGCATCTGCCTCAGGTGATCCTCGCGCCGTCTGCCTCAGGTGATCCTCGCGGTGTCTGCCTCAGGTGATCCTCGCGGCGTCTGCCTCTGGTGATCCTCGCGGCGTCTGCCTCAGGTGATCCTCGCGCCGTCTGCCTCAGGTGTTCCTCGCGGCGTCTGCCTCAGGTGTTCCTCGCGGCGTCTGCCTCAGGTGTTCCTCGTGGCGTCTGCCTCAGGTGTTCCTCACGGCGTCTGCCTCAGGTGATTGTGGCGGCGTCTGCCTCAGGTGACCTCATCAAACTGGCCGTCCCGGTGGTCCTCCTTCTTATCTTTCTCCATGTATGCCAGACAAAGTCTTCTGTCTTCATATAGAGTTGACCAGGTTGTTGAGTGGCCCATGGTGGTGATGGAATTACGGTATGGGCAGGCTTATATTATGGATCCACTATGTAGAAATGTTTTATCGCATGACAAATAGGAGATAAAAAAAATATTGTTTACATTTTTGTTCATTGTTCATTGGGCGGTTCCAAAAAAGATTAAAATTATCAATAAAACCAAAGCTGAACTTACGAGAGGCAGACTGCAGCCAGGTGTTTAAGGAAAGGATCCTACTGAATCTGGTGGATCCTCGGGAGAGTGTGGGGATGGGTCCAGAAATAAGTGAAGGAAACTGCAGCAGGGTTGTCTGCACCATTCACAATTGTGGGGGAGCATTTCGCTCCCCCAGGCAACCGTACTGGTGTGGTGAGAGATGGTCCTAGCTCATCCCCAGCATCAGCGTCATCTTTCCTAGAATTGTGAACCGGTTAGAGAGGGGGAGCTTTGGAGGTGTTGATGGCGGTGTCGGCCTCGACTGGGATCTTCTTGGGCCCCCAACCACTACCTCTGCCCAGGATGGATGGTCTTTCGGTGTGGAGCAGGAGGAAGGCCGGACACATTCGGGGTCCCATGTTAGTGTGTCCTGTGCAACGCTTAACCTGGTGATCACCTGGGATTGTTTTGCAGCAAGCTGATAGGCACTGGAGAGAAGGGTCTCTTTTTCAGTGAGTGCATCAGCAATTTTTACTAATTCATCCTTGAGCTTGGTGACGGTTTCAATCATATGATCACAGCAGCAGTTTTGACAAGCTGGAGAAACTGCCATGGTCAGGTGAAAACAGACAGACCCTGGGAAGGATGAATGTTTCTCTGAAGATGAATCTTCAGGAACACTCCTTGTTCTTCCATTCGCGATGCTTCACACCCGCTTCATCAGCGGCTGCAAGGGCGAACCGCTATTCTATGATCGCCGCGTCGGCCTCAGGTGATCCTAGTGGCGTCTGCCTCATGTGGTCGTCACAGCGTCGGCCTCAGGTGTTCCTCGCGGCGTCTGGCTCAGGTGATCCTCGCGGCGTCTGCCTCAGGTGATCCTCGCGGCTTCTGCCTCAGGTGATCCTTGCGGCGTCTGCCTCAGGTGCTCCTCGCGGCGTCTGCCTCAGGTGCTCCTCGCGGCGTCTGCCTCAGGTGTTCCTCGCGGCGTCTGCCTCAGGTGTTCCTCACGGCGTCGGCCTCAGGTGATTGTGGCGGCGTCTGCTTCAGGTGATCATGGCGGCGTCTGCCTCAGGTGATCCTAGTGGCGTCTGCCTCATGTGGTCGTCACAGCGTCTGCCTCAGGTGTTCCTCGCGGCGTCTGGCTCAGGTGATCCTCGCGGCGTCTGCCTCAGGTGATCCTCGCGGCGTCTGCCTCAGGTGATCCTCGCGGCTTCTGCCTCAGGTGATCCTTGCGGCGTCTGCCTCAGGTGCTCCTCGCGGCGTCTGCCTCAGGTGATCCTCGCGGCGTCTGCCTCAGGTGTTCCTCGCGGCGTCTGCCTCAGGTGTTCCTCACGGCGTCGGCCTCAGGTGATTGTGGCGGCGTCTGCTTCAGGTGATCATGGCGGCGTCTGCCTCTGGTGATCCTTGCGGCGTCTGCCTCAGGTGATCCTCGCGCCGTCTGCCTCAGGTGATCCTCACGGCGTCTGCCTCAGGTGTACCTCGCGGCGTCTGCCTCTGGTGTTCCTCACAGCGTCGGCCTCAGGTGATTGTGGCGGCGTCTGCCTCAGGTGACCTCATCAAACTGGCCGTCCCGGTGGTCTTCCTTCACTTCTGTCTCCATGTATGCCAGACAAAGTCTTCTGTCTTCACATAGAGTTGACCAGGTTGTTGAGTGGCCCATGGTGGTGATGGAATTACGGTATGGGCAGGCTTATATTATGGATCCACTAGGTAGAAATGTTTCATCTCATGACAAATAGGAGATAAAAGAATATTGTTTACATTTTTGTTTATTGTTCATTGGGCGGTTCCAAAAAAGATTAAAATTATCAATAAAACCAAAGCTGAACTTGCGAGAGGCAGACTTCAGCCAGGTGTTCAAGGAAAGGATCCTACTGAATCTGGTGGATCCTCGGGAGAGTGTGGGGATGGGTGCAGAAATAAGTGAAGGAAACTGCAGCAGGGTTGTCTGCACCATTCACAATTGTGGGGGAGCATTTCGCTCCCCCAGGCAACCGTACTGGTGTGGTGAGAGATGGTCCTAGCTCATCCCCAGCATCAGCGTCATCTTTCCTAGAATTGTGAACCGGTTAGAGAGGGGGAGCTTTGGAGGTGTTGATGGCGGTGTCGGCCTCGACTGGGATCTTCTTGGGCCCCCAACCACTACCTCTGCCCAGGATGGATGGTCTTTCGGTGTGGAGCAGGAGGAAGGCCGGACACATTCGGGGTCCCATGTTAGTGTGTCCTGTGCAACGCTTAACCTGGTGATCACCTGGGATTGTTTTGCAGCAAGCTGATAGGCACTGGAGAGAAGGGTCTCTTTTTCAGTGAGTGCATCAGCAATTTTTACTAATTCATCCTTGAGCTTGGTGACGGTTTCAATCATATGATCACAGCAGCAGTTTTGACAAGCTGGAGAAACTGCCATGGTCAGGTGAAAACAGACAGACCCTGGGAAGGATGAATGTTTCTCTGAAGATGAATCTTCAGGAACACTCCTTGTTTTTCCATTCGCGATGCTTCACACCCGCTTCATCAGCGGCTGCAAGGGCGAACCGCTATTCTATGATCGCCACGTCGGCCTCAGGTGATCCTAGCGGCGTCTGCCTCATGGGGTCGTCACAGCGTCGGCCTCAGGTGTTCCTTGCGGCGTCTGGCTCAGGTGATCCTCGCGGCGTCTGCCTCAGGTGATCCTCGCGGCGTCTGCCTCAGGTGATCCTTGCGGCGTCTGCCTCAGGTGCTCCTTGCGGCATCTGCCTCAGGTGCTCCTCGCGGCGTCTGCCTCAGGTGATCCTCGCGGCGTCTGCCTCAGGTGATCCTCGCGGCGTCTGCCTCAGGTGTTCCTCGCGGCGTCTGCCTCAGGTGTTCCTCGCGGCGTCGGCCTCAGGTGATTGTGGCGGCGTCTGCTTCAGGTGATCATGGCGGCGTCTGCCTCAGGTGATCCTTGCGGCGTCTGCCTCAGGTGATCCTCGCGCCGTCTGCCTCAGGTGATCCTCGCGGCGTCTGCCTCTGGTGTTCCTCATGGCGTCGGCCTCAGGTGATTGTGGCGGCGTCTGCCTCAGGTGACCTCATCAAACTGGCCGTCCCGGTGGTCCTCCTTCACTTCTGTCTCCATGTATGCCAGACAAAGTCTTCTGTCTTCACATAGAGTTGACCAGGTTGTTGAGTGGCCCATGGTGGTGATGGAATTACGGTATGAGCAGGCTTATATTATGGATCCACTATGTAAAAATGTTTCATCTCATGACAAATAGGAGATAAAAGAATATTGTTTACATTTTTGTTCATTGTTCATTGGGCGGTTCCAAAAAAGATTAAAATTATCAATAAAACCAAAGCTAAACTTGCGAGAGGCAGACTGCAGCCAGGTTTTCAAGGAAAGGATTCTACTGAATCTGGTGGATCCTCGGGAGAGTGTGGGGATGGGTCCAGAAATAAGTGAAGGAAACTGCAGCAGGGTTGTCTGCACCATTCACAATTGTGGGGGAGCATTTCGCTCCCCCAGGCAACCGTACTGGTGTGGTGAGAGATGGTCCTAGCTCATCCCCAGCATCAGCGTCATCTTTCCTAGAATTGTGAACCGGTTAGAGAGGGGGAGCTTTGGAGGTGTTGATGGCGGTGTCGGCCTCGACTGGGATCTTCTTGGGCCCCCAACCACTACCTCTGCCCAGGATGGATGGTCTTTCGGTGTGGAGCAGGAGGAAGGTCGGACACATTCGGGGTCCCATGTTAGTGTGTCCTGTGCAACGCTTAACCTGGTGATCACCTGGGATTGTTTTGCAGCAAGCTGATAGGCACTGGAGAGAAGGGTCTCTTTTTCAGTGAGTGCATCAGCAATTTTTACTAATTCATCCTTGAGCTTGGTGACGGTTTCAATCATATGATCACAGCAGCAGTTTTGACAAGCTGGAGAAACTGCCATGGTCAGGTGAAAACAGACAGACCCTGGGAAGGATGAATGTTTCTCTGAAGATGAATCTTCAGGAACACTCCTTGTTCTTCCATTCGCGATGCTTCACACCCGCTTCATCAGCGGCTGCAAGGGCGAACCGCTATTCTATGATCGCCACGTCGGCCTCAGGTGATCCTAGCGGCGTCTGCCTCATGTGGTCGTCACAGCGTCGGCCTCAGGTGTTCCTCGCGGCGTCTGGCTCAGGTGATCCTCGCGGCGTCTGCCTCAGGTGATCCTTGCGGCGTCTGCCTCAGGTGCTCCTCGCGGCGTCTGCCTCAGGTGATCCTCGCGGCGTCTGCCTCAGGTGTTCCTCACGGCGTCGGCCTCAGGTGATTGTGGCGGCGTCTGCTTCAGGTGATCATGGCGGCGTCTGCCTCAGGTGATCCTCGCGCCGTCTGCCTCAGGTGATCCTCGCGGCGTCTGCCTCAGGTGTTCCTCGCGGCGTCTGCCTCTGGTGTTCCTCACGGCGTCGGCCTCAGGTGATTGTGGCGGCGTCTGCCTCAGGTGACCTCATCAAACTGGCCGTCCCGGTGGTCCTCCTTCACTTCTGTCTCCATGTATGCCAGACAAAGTCTTCTGTCTTCACATAGAGTTGACCAGGTTGTTGAGTGGCCCATGGTGGTGATGGAATTACGGTATGGGCAGGCTTTTATTATGGATCCACTATGTAGAAATGTTTCATCTCATGACAAATAGGAGATAAAAGAATATTGTTTACATTTTTGTTTATTGTTCATTGGGCGGTTCCAAAAAAGATTAAAATTATCAATAAAACCAAAGCTGAACTTGCGAGAGGCAGACTTCAGCCAGGTGTTCAAGGAAAGGATCCTACTGAATCTGGTGGATCCTCGGGAGAGTGTGGGGATGGGTGCAGAAATAAGTGAAGGAAACTGCAGCAGGGTTGTCTGCACCATTCACAATTGTGGGGGAGCATTTCGCTCCCCCAGGCAACCGTACTGGTGTGGTGAGAGATGGTCCTAGCTCATCCCCAGCATCAGCGTCATCTTTCCTAGAATTGTGAACCGGTTAGAGAGGGGGAGCTTTGGAGGTGTTGATGGCGGTGTCGGCCTCGACTGGGATCTTCTTGGGCCCCCAACCACTACCTCTGCCCAGGATGGATGGTCTTTCGGTGTGGAGCAGGAGGAAGGCCGGACACATTCGGGGTCCCATGTTAGTGTGTCCTGTGCAACGCTTAACCTGGTGATCACCTGGGATTGTTTTGCAGCAAGCTGATAGGCACTGGAGAGAAGGGTCTCTTTTTCAGTGAGTGCATCAGCAATTTTTACTAATTCATCCTTGAGCTTGGTGACGGTTTCAATCATATGATCACAGCAGCAGTTTTGACAAGCTGGAGAAACTGCCATGGTCAGGTGAAAACAGACAGACCCTGGGAAGGATGAATGTTTCTCTGAAGATGAATCTTCAGGAACACTCCTTGTTCTTCCATTCGCGATGCTTCACACCCGCTTCATCAGCGGCTGCAAGGGCGAACCGCTGTTCTATGATCGCCACGTCTGCCTCAGGTGATCCTAGCGGCGTCTGCCTCATGTGGTCGTCACAGCGTCGGCCTCAAGTGTTCCTCGCGGCGTCTGGCTCAGGTGATCCTCGCTGCGTCTGCCTCAGGTGATCCTCGCGGCGTCTGCCTCAGGTGATCCTTGCGGCGTCTGCCTCAGGTGATCCTTGCGGCGTCTGCCTCAGGTGATCCTCGCGCCGTCTGCCTCAGGTGATCCTCGCGGCGTCTGCCTCAGGTTTACCTCGCGGCGTCTGCCTCTGGTGTTCCTCACGACGTCGGCCTCAGGTAAATGTGGCGGCGTCTGCCTCAGGTGATCTCATCAAACTGGCCGTCCCGGTGGTCCTCCTTCACTTCTGTCTCCATGTATGCCAGACAAAGTCTTCTGTCTTCACATAGAGTTGACCAGGTTGTTGAGTGGCCCATGGTGGTGATGGAATTACGGTATGGGCAGGCTTATATTATGGATCCACTATGTAGAAATGTTTCACCTCATGACAAAGGAGGAAGGCCGGACACATTCGGGGTCCCATGTTAGTGTGTCCTGTGCAACGCTTAACCTGGTGATCACCTGGGATTGTTTTGCAGCAAGCTTTTAGGCACTGGAGAGAAGGGTCTCTTTTTCAGTGAGTGCATCAGCAATTTTTACTAATTCATCCTTGAGCTTGGTGACGGTTTCAATCATATGATCACAGCAGCAGTTTTGACAAGCTGGAGAAACTGCCATGGTCAGGTGAAAACAGACAGACCCTGGGAAGGATGAATGTTTCTCTGAGGCGTCTGACTCAGGTGTTCCTCGCGGCGTCTGCCTCAGGTGTTCCTCATGGGGTCTGCCTCAGGTGATCGTGGCGGCGTCTGCCTCAGGTGACCGTCGCGGCGTCTGCCTCAGGTGATCATGGAGGCGTCTGCCTCAGGTGATCGTGGCGGCGTCGGCCTCAGGTGATCGTGGCGGCTTCTGCCTCAGGTAACCTCATCAAACTGGCCGTCCCGGTGGTCCTCCTTCACTTCTGTCTCCATGTATGCCAGACAAAGTCACATTAGACTTGATCAGGTTGATTAGAGTTGACCAGGTTGTTGAGTGGCCCATGGTGGTGATGGAAGTACGGTATGGGCAAGCTTATATTATGGATCCACTATGTAGAAAATGTTTCATCTCATGACAAATAGGAGATAAAAGAATGTTGTTTACATTTTTGTTCATTGTAAACATAAATCATGTAACTGTAAGACTTAAAAAAAAAAAAAAAAAGTTGTCATACTTTAGTTACTAGAAGACCATGGGCCAAATGCAACAGATCTCAGAATGCCAAAACGCAAACCATAGTCCTCTTTGATAAAGATTCCACGGCTGACATATGAATTAAAGAAGTAAGTAAAGCAGGAATGTTAAAGATGGAAGCAAATGCTTCTGAACTATCTTGCAGTGTTAGTTTATGTTAGTCATCAATATGCTGAGGAGCAGGTAAATAAAGAGATGAGAGGTAGTTAGAAAAGGGTCTTTACATTTATTTTTCCTATTTCTTCCTTTCTATCATCTTTTGACCTGCTGTAAAAAGGTTACCAGTAGTTTTTTTTTTTTTTTTAATTTTAGCAAATTATTTTACCAAAGAAAAAAAACAAAACAGATATAGTTTCTGCAAAGTGGCAGGAGTTCATTAGAAATTTCCCTCTGAGCTGTGGCTAGGATGGTTGGCGCAGAGCAAGTTGCTTTCACTTCACATCACCCAAAACTGAGCTCTCTATTTACAGGCTCTCCTTCTAGCTTACTGCCCCTCACACCACCAAGATAACATCACCAGTGTCACGAAAATGGCAAGCAATGTGGCTATCCTACAGTTTGGAGCAAAAATACCAGGTCAGACGAAGAAAACTTAGACCTCCATAGATCCAGTCGTCTGCAAGTGGATCCATCAGAATAGAGAGGAGCAGGAAGCTTAAACCCTGCCTAGTATATTTCCTACGTAAAAAAAAAAAAAACTTTCAAATAGCATTTTTCTTCCGTCTGCTCCTGACTCCCAACAATTTGAATGAAAAATCTGTCAGAAATGCTATTTAGGCTTAATTTTCTCAATATCTGTCAATCAGAAAAATGCCACAAGATAAAAACACAATTTTCATCAGAGTGGATCTTTAAAAATGATAAATGGCATACACTAATATAGCACTTTTCTACCCTCCCCAAAGGCCCAAAACGCTTTACAGTTACAGTCCCATTCACCCATTCAGACACACATTCACACACTGAAGGCGGCGGCTCTGCTGCCAAACACTGGCACCAACCTGTGACCTCCAGAGGCGATGTGGGGCTTAGTGTCATGCCCAAAGACACCGACACATGGGCAGGCAAAGGCTCAGTGGCTCAACAGTGGATAAATGAGAGGTTGTCACGAGAAAGTAAAATGTTATTTTCATTCAGGACAATTTTTTTTCAACCTTTAATTTACTAATATTGTGAACATAAAAATATATATATATTCGTTGAGAGCAGAATTCTAAGTGCAGTGGTGTAAATCTTAGGGGGAAAGGATTAACTTTGGCCTAACATAGAGAATTCAAACAGATCTTTGAGTTGTTGAGGTGAAAATCATATGCTGAAACCCGAGTAAACCTTTCACCGGAGTTCTAGTTGGACAGGAGTCAATATGACTGGTTCATACATGAAGAGCACATGCTCTGCAGTTACACACACAACTGTGTGTTTGTGTGAGCGCACAGCGAGGCACAAATGGACTCAGGATTCGTCACAGTTATTGATTCAGTTCACTGCGAGAGCAGCAAGAAACTGAGTGGTGGAATCATTATTTTGACAACTACAAATACTCTCCACACACACACAGTGACAAGCCAGTATACACACGGTCAAAACAACATAAGGAGTCTTCAGCGTGCATTCTTCACAGTCAAGTTGACTTCAGATAAATTCCTTCCTGTGGAGTATGTGTACATCCTGCACACAAATAAGGGTACACCCCTCCAATCAATAGTTGACTTTATCACGCACCCACACACACAAACACACATGCATCTAGAGGCCAGAGTTCCTAACCTTGTTACAGTCTACTAAAGCAGCGTATCGATCACTGTCCCCATAAAGACAATGAGGATGTGAAGCTGGGAAGAAGAGAACGGAGGGAGGGCAGGGAAAGTTTACCAACAGATTTAGTAATGGGCTGCACCGCTTGACTTCTGCAAGTAGCACTCTTGCAAGGCTCATTTTTGAAATAACCTTTGTTTACTCAGAGCAGTCACTTGAAGAAAAATACATTACAGAAAGTTTTTTCCATATCCAAATGATTTTTAAATTGAGTCCATATGCTATGAAAGTGGATTCTATTTTATCATGTTTGTATTTTAAAGGTGTTTTTTTTTACAGGCTATTGTAGATGTAGCAAAATAAAGGATAAAACGCTTGCATTATAAAATTATACTATCATTCATTATAGAAAAACTTAAACTATTGAACAGAAAATGATCAACTCCCATTTGGATTTGCATCATTTTCATTTTAACAGCTAATAAAAAAAATCCATCAAAGTTAACAGAGCTGCTGCTGAGGAATGATAGAAGATAATAGTCTTTATTACACAATTACAGCCAAGGTTTTAGTTATTTTACCTCCAATGATCACTTGTAAACTAACCCCTGCAGTTTGCTCCTTATTGTTGACAATTGCTGTGAAAGACTTTTTGAGTTAGAACTGCCTTAGAATTTTCTTATTTTGATGTCTTGTAAAAGTGATGTGCAAACCTGTAAGGTTAGGCAAAATCTCATCTTGCAGTGTATTGAAGTGCCTCAGTGTGGCGTGGAAGTACTTTAAGCCAGATATTTGAGGGAGACAACATTTAGAATACTTTAACATGAAGCCCCCACATTCATTACTCAAATTGGAAGTAAATCAGGGCTGCACAATGGTTATCAGTGGTTAGAATCCCGGCTGGGTTCTGCGTGGAATTTGCATGTTATCCTCTTGCATATTATGTTATTTTTCTTCTCTGGCTTTTCCTTCAGCCCAAAATGTTTTGTAGGGTATGCAGTGACTCCAAATTCTCCCTAATGTGAGCAACTATGGTTGTCTCTCCATGTGGCTCTGTAACGGACTGGTAAACTATCCAGGATAGTTTGAGTTAGAGCTGCCTTAGAATTGTCTCATTTTTATATCTTGTATTTTATATCTTGTAAAAGTGATGTGCAAACCAATAAGGTTAGGCAAAATCTCATCCAATTGGGTGAACTATCCAGGATAGTTCGCCCAAAAGTTGTTGGGCAGGCTTCAGGATCCCTGTGACCCCAAACGTGAATGAGTTGGTTGAGGAAAAAGGATGGATGGAAGCAAATATCGACCCAAAGAACTACATTTTCCAGTTCTTCAAATTACTCAAAATGCCTACTGATCACTAATTTTTACCAAACATGGTGTTTAATGAAACATCCCAATTTAAAAAAAAAAAAAAAACTGTGCACAGCTTAATTATGATTATTGCTTTTATTTTTAGACATGACTTAAAGTCAAGTCTAAGTAGTGAATCATAGTTTCACTACTCAGTGAAATTATGATTTTTTTATCAAAGTTCACATTTGTTCATTGATTGATTTTCAAGTATTGCAGTCACAGCAATACAGAATTCAAACAGATTTATCAAACTCCTTACAGAAATTATGAAATGCATAGATAAAAAAAAAACACTTCAATCAATCAAATTTCCTTAATTAAATGTAGTGATCCTTAATTAAAGTAATGCTGAGCTTCATTTTTTGCTTGAAAGGGAGTGGAAGGAAGTGATTTTATATAATCCCACCCCTACTGAGTTAATTCATTTTATAATTGTACATTGTCTTTGTAATCTGGTTCTGATCAGAGTGATTTTTCTATTGAAAAAATCCAGTCCCTTTTATTGATTGATTATCTTCAGAAAACATTCATCCATGATTTCAGTAAACAGTAAATTATAATAAGAAAAGTGCTCTGTTTTTATTTGGAAAACCGTTTTTTATATACCGTATTTTCCGGACGATAAGTCGCTGCGGAGTATAAGTCGCACCAGCCCAAAAATGCATTATAAAGTAGAAAAAAAACACAGATAAGTCGCACTTTTTACGGGAAATTTATTTGACAAAATCTGAGACCGAGAACTAATAACTTGCACAACCTCATGACACAATCATAGCAGACTGTTTATCTCATAATTTCACAGTAATTCTTCCTTATACTTATTTATTTATCCCTTTCATGAAGCATAATTGGCCAACTAATTCTCTGTTTTCATCCTGTATTTGTAGAAAAAGTTGTCATTTTTATTGCATTTCTGAATCTATGAAATAATTGGAAAATAGAATATTATGTTGTTAGCCTTCAAGATCTTACTGTAAAAAAAAAGTTTGCTGATTCTCTGAGTCACTTAACATACTCTTAACACTTAACATACCTCATAGATCAAATTGACCCAGGAACATCATCTCTGTTCCTCACCAATGAAAAGAGAGGGTTAACAATGTATTTATTTCAATTTATTTCTAATATAAGTCGCACCCCTTGCCAAACTATGAAAAAAGGGCGACTTATAGTCCGGAAAATACGGTAACTGTTTTTTTTTCTTTCTTTCTTTGTTTTCAGGACACTGTTAAGTTTGGGCAAAAACAGTCCAGTCAATATGTCTTCCCTGTTCCAGGCTTAATTTTGGTCACTCTGAACCCTGAATCTGAACAAATCCAAGTGTTGACACAAGAATAGTTGTACCAAAATGGTAAATGGGTAAAACAGTTTTCGCACCTTGATTAAATTTGGCATGCTTTTAAACATGAGAGAAAAAACCCTGCATATGTCACACAGGTAAACCCCTCAGTATTTGTGCTTTGGCGTTTGCTAAAGCAAGCACAGCAGGAGGAACACTTTTTTTTTATTATGCCACATTTGCAAACTGCTTTTGATTCAGCGCCAGTATGTGTGTTACTCCCTGTGGTTTCCTTCTGTTTTATTTATTAATTTTTTTATGTATTTATTTATTTATTGGAGGGGGGGGGGGGGGGTTGTTGGGTTATCTTTGTGCATTCACACTGCTGCTGAAATACACCAGGGGTCATTTACAAGTGACTTTTGATTTCAGACAAACCAGAGTTTTCTTGTTTGGTCCACTCCAGAGTTGAGGTGAAATGGTACAGATACTCTAGTGCAGACTTAACAGGCCCATGTGTACGCTTCACCAATGTTTTCCATTTTCATTTAATAAAACCTCGATTTTAAAAGCTGCTTGTCAGATTAACATCATTCACTTGAATCCGAATGAGCTTTTTTCTTAACACAAAAATGAATATAACAAGAAATGTTGTTTTCAAGACTGCTATTCTTAAGTCTTGACCTTAGTGAATACCTGTTTATGGTGCATACCTCATGTCGGCAGGGATGTACCATAACCAAAATTGAAGGGTATGCAATGCATCCTTAAGGTTAATATAAGCAGCACATAAAGGGTCCCTGTCCACGATGATCCCATCACTATAGCGTAATGGGTGGTTGAAATTGTATTGTAAGACTGATAACTTTTGTCATTTTTCTGAGCTTACTCGAGCATTGGGGCACATCTCACAATTTCCTTTCTGCTTTCAGGTCGTGTTGGCGTTCAAAAGATTTGTGGAAAGAAGCAGAAAGGAAATGAATCAGTGAATCTGGATGGCAGGCACAAAAACAAATTTTCAGTGATATCCCATTAAGTGACAAAAAGAATGACAAAAAGAAGGATGAATGGTGGATAAAAATGAAACGAGGTTAGAATGACAAAAGCCTGGTGAAAGTCAAAAATAGAGCAGAATAAAAAAAAACTGAAGGGGAAAGTAGAGCATAGAATAAAGGAAGTTGTATTCAACTGGATTTATGATGTGGATTTCAAGTGTTAGGAAATAGGGCAAAGAAAAATGAAAGAATGGAAAAGAGAGGAACAAAAGACCTCCAAAGATGAGGATTTCTTCCACATAAAAATTCTGGATCACGAAGACTGTTAAAATGCCAGTAAATTGAAAGAAAGATGAAAGTTCCAAGACACATTAAAGACCAATTTGTTAAAGTTTGCAAATCCAAAAAGATGGGCTGGAGTGTGGTGGTAAAAGAAGTCAAGTGAAGACAAAGGATTGGAGAGTAAAAAACACAGGAAAAAAATAGTGAATTCATAGGTTTCATTTTGCAGTATTTGGACAAAAGTGGGAGAGTGAATAAGGTATAGAATAACAAATCAAGCAACAAACTTGAACAGATTGATTGTATTTTCAGAAAAGTAAACTAGATGCCAAAAATTCTGTACTTTAAAGAAGTAATGGGGGAAAAAAGATAACAATCTTGCAATGCTTCAAAGAAAAATGAAAGCTTTGTGGGGAAAAATGAAGATGCACCTTTGCAGTCGCAAACAAATTTGACGTCAAACTAATTTTAATTATCACACTCATTAAACTGTCATTATCAGCAGCACAAACAACAAATGCAACTTCATTTGTTTCCCTCATTTTCCCAACATGTCCCCTGATCACAGTTTCTTGTAAGGAAACAAATCAATTGATCATTAAAAGCCAAAGGCCCCAAAACTACTAAACTGTCGATAGCAGATAGTATATGTGTTGATTTTCCATCAGTAATGAACCTAATAACTTCAGGGATTGCATTGGCAGGTTATTGTGAAACAACCTAAGAAGACATAGAAGGGAAACAAATGCGAGCAGTTAAGACAGGAAATAAACACTAATTATTTGTTTTGAAGATGTAGCTGTTTTGAATGCACATGTGTAGCACACACCATTTAAAGTACTTCTGAAATCAAACTGATATAATAATTCCTACATACTGTTCTTAAAGTTTCCACCTATATACCTTTAGACCCATTTGGTGTTTCCCCAAATCTTGCTTAACAATTGGAGGACACAATAGAACTGTTGCACAGAGTTTTGGTCGATCACACCAAAAAGAACATAAATGGAATAATGTTCAAAGACCAGTAAATCAAGTTTGTTAAAGCTTTATTTTATAAAAAGAAAAATTAGCAAAAGAAAAATAATAGTTTCAATGTATTTAAAAATTATTATGACTCTTGTGTCATGGCCTTTTGTGTGCATGTGTGTCTTTGTGCTTTGTGTTTGTTGTCAGCAAATTGCCCTTCAAACTGTCACCAGCTGATGGAATTGGCTGATTGGAAACAGCTGACACTGTGATGCAAATTAGCTAGGACACTATGGAAAGGCTGAGGATTCCTGCAGCTGGAAGAATGCTTCTGGAAGGAGACAGATGCTTGGATGAACTTGGCTGGTTGACGCATAGCACACCTGGCTCAATAATTTGGTTGACGTGACCACATAGAAGTGAACCAGTATATTTTCTACCCAACTGTGTTTTTACTATTGTGCGCCTCCTTTATCCGCAATAACCGAATTCACAGAGAGTGTAACATGACTGATGAGTCAAACTGTATTCACAGTAACTTTTGTGTTGGAAACATACCTATTATACCACAAAGCCCCAATCTACTGCAGCTGTAATGCTCCAATAATCTTATCAAGTGCAGCTTTGTAGTTTACCAAAGTCGTACAAAAACATTTGACAGGTTTGTGACCACAATGTACAACAGAAAATCTATTCTAGGTCACTAAAAACTAAGGATTTTATGTGGCATGGTCCCTAAAATCCATACTTTTGACTGGTTTGGTATTAAAAGTGTTTTATCCAAACAAGTTTGCAAATAGACCAAATTTAAAATTTAAACGCATATATAAGCAGCTCATTACAGAACGCCTGAGGATGTTACTCTGTCCCTCTTTCTTTTTCTTTCTGTTTGCCAGAGAAAACAAAACTTCACCTATAGTTTAATGGTTCAATTGAAAATCTTTTTATGCAAAAACCTCAGATTCATGTACTTGCTGTACAGAAAGCCATTCCTTGTAAAAAAAAAAAATGTAATTACTCTAAAAACAAGATTTACTATTTTTAATCAGAATTTGAACATCTTTCTGAATATCTGAATAATCTTCAATAAATGTACACTAATTTAAAAAAAAAAAGCGCCAACATAAAGACGGGAGATTTATTGTGATGGTTAGGTATTCAACTTGTTCAGGGAAATGAACCTGTTTCTGGCCGTAACTTTAAAAACGTTTCACTGTGAGTGAAAATGCAAAAATGAACAACAAATTGATACATATGTTATCAGTCTTCTACCTTAAAAACCCTTTGTTTTAAATTTTGGACTGAGATGTTTCCATTCAGGACATGCTGAAAAAGAGAAGGTATACTGGGGTGGAGCACAAGAAACAAAGTTGGGAGTTCCTCCTTAATACATTTTATTCAGTTGCCACTTTTTACAGTTTTCAGTCTAAGTTTTTATTTACATTTGTATTTATGTTTTTTTATGCTTGTATCTTGTATCTAGGTCTGTGTCTTTATTTGCAGAAAAAAAGACCCATAAAAGTCCTTTCACAAATTTCATGTTAATCTCTTCCTGGATCCTCACACGCATCCACTGCTAGCAGAAACATTGGCATTTCCCTACAAAAAAGCTGTTCTTTCACCTGATGTCCTAGTGGACCTTTTACCAGTTTCTAGACAAACAAGTGGAATGCTTTTTAACTTTTTTAATTTGCATTTATCCTTCACAACATGTGGCAAAGATGCCGAAAAGAAGAGCTTATCATGATCACAGCACTGAAATTCAAGGATAGTCTCCAGAGGATGGAGTCTGATTTTGTTCTTATTACCCGGTTATCCTTGAAAACACATAAACACAAAAAATAATGAACCCTTGTAACATGTGTGGATACACCTGAGTGCTATTCTAATTCTTCCTATCACAAATTTAGACAAAACTCATTTATTGTTCTGACTTCCCAAGGCCATGGACTGATGGCCCGCTCTGAACCCATTTTCTCCGAACTACACACTTCTGTCCATGCGAGCCCTACATGTGTTTTGTAAAAAAAAAAAAAAAAAAAGAAAAGAAAATAAGAAATATGATTTGTTTTGTTTTTTTGTTTTATGTTTTACATATTTAAAGAAAAGCCTAAGATGACAAAATGATTAATGTTTCCACATACTATATTTAAGCAAAAAAGTCAGCGATAATTAAAGTTTTTGCCCTACAAAGGGTCCCATGAACTGTCCAGGGTGAATCCCTCTCTCGCCTTTCAGTATCTGGGTCAGCTCCAGCAAAACTGATGGATGTCTCACCTTTTGATTTAAAGCCTTAAAGTTTGACCCCAGACCCAGGAGGCGGACACCCAGGGGAAGAGGGGGTCCACAAAAAGTGTTGTAAACATGGCCCGACCAGGCTCGGCCACAGTTGGAAATTTGTCGAGGCCCAGCGCTCAGGGGCAAGGACCAGAACCCACCCCACAGGGACACGGACACCCTCTAGCTCAGTGGTCCCCAACCTTTTTGTCACCGTGGACCGGTACAACGCAAGACACGTTCACCGCGGACCGGTCGGGGGGGGGGGGGTTGAGGTGCAACGCAAGACACATTTATCGCGAACCGGGGGTGGTATTTCCTCTTTAGTAATAATAATAACAATAATAATAATAATTTTCCCCTTGTCAAAGCAACTTTCTAAAGAAGTTTGTTTTTTGCTCATTTTGGTTGTTTGGGTTTCATTTTAGCGGGGTGTATTACCTGATGTTTGGTGTCGCGACTTTCTCGTGCGTTAAGTGTGACAGATGTAACAGAGAGAATCCGGTCACTTTTCAAAATAAAACTTTTTTGTCGAAAAAAAAACAATAAAATGGAAATTATTTTTTCTTTCTGTGCGTCCCGGTGCCAACATTTCCCGCGGCTCGGTACCACTCCGCGGCCCGGTGCCAAGTGTCCCGCGGACCGGTACCGGGCCGCGGCCCGGTGGTTGGGGACCACTGCTCTAGCTCAGATGTGATGTGATCCCCGTCTCTTGGCCTTGCCAGAGAACTCGGGGATCCCTCTCCCTGCGTGGAGAGAGGGCCGCCGGGCCCAGAAAGCCAGCACCCAGGGAACACGGCCGCTGTTGCCAAGGACCTGGTACCCCCTACCAGGCATGGATTAGGGCAGGGGTCGGGAACCTTTTTGGCAGAGAGAGCCATAAACGCCACATATTTTTAAATGTAATTTAGAAAGAGCCATACAATAATGTAGTGTCCCTTTCCCACACTGAGGCACGGAGACTTAACCTCTTTTAAGGTTATTTATTCTGGTTACTGCAGACAGCCACAAACACCGAACAATTCATTCAGTAACTCCTGAATCTCTCCCGCTGAGACGAGAGCGCTTCTCCCACTTTATATTCCCTGCTCCCGCTCCAGTCCTCCCATTTCCCTTATTCGGCCCATAGCTGAACCCCATTGGTCCAAACTACCCAACAACAGGCTGAGTGACAGAACTGAGAGCCAATCAGATCTCTGCTTGATGCGTTCCTTGAACTCTAGAACTTTTAACGCGGCCCAACAGCGGACCCAACTCAGTCCACTACAGTATGTTTAAAACTAAAAATAGACGTGAATGTGAGCATTTGATGGAATTTCAACATTTTTAAAGTACAATAAGTCTGTGGATTCTTTTTAATAACATCGTTATGCTGTTGCTAATAAATGATGAGTATTTCTCGTGGTAGTTTTGCTGATGGTCTAGTCTGGTTGATCCGTGGTGAGTTTCTGCTTCATGCAGGCGTTGAGACTTTAAACGTGATCGTAGGTCTGAATGTTCTGGAGATGTGACAAAGACTCACATGCAGACGTGGAGACAAACACACACACACACTGCAGTGAATGACGGGCAGCGTGTTTCACGTTATTACAATCCCTGCGCGATTCACCTGCTGCCTGTGAGGAAGAAAGCAGAGGGTGGGGGGCACCCCACACCTTCTGCTTTCTTCCTCACATCCCGTCCCCGCATCTGCGCGCTCTTTCTCAGAGACGGGAGCGCGCAGGTTTAGGCACGGCAATTAATAGGTTTCCTGCTGGAATAAACTCTGTGAAATAATAGATAATAGTAAATTGATAATGCTGGCGCAGATTTTTCTCTCCAAGCACCGCTAATACTGCGCGCCCCTCTGGCATCGCAGCGCACGAGGACTGGTCTAATGAAAAAAAAAATGGTATAAATAAAGATTTGTCTGCGAGCCATACGTGACCATCAAAAGAGCCATATGTGGCTCGCGAGCCATAGGTTCCCGACCCCTGGATTAGGGGATAGATGGTCAGAGGTCCCACCTTCCTTGTGAAAGGGTCAGGGCTCGACATAGCCATTTGTCCGCTGGCCCGGTCCTGTTTTTCGAGCAGTGCGGACCACAAGACTTTATTTTTCACTTGTCCGCTCGGGCCACTAAAATATCTAACGGTTAATATATTTTTCCCCTTTTTCAATAAAGTGTATTTTGCGAAAACGTGTAGATTTACCTCGTCTTCATAATTTACTTTTTCTGCTAGTCCTGTGTTCAGACTTCAAGGGTTTCTATGGGAAACCTTTCATCACTCTTCTCCTCCCCCGCCTGCGCACACAGCTGTCACTCGCGAGTACCACGCGGCACGCGCTCACTCTACTTTTTTTTTTCTTCAAACTTTATTGAATGTAACAATTCAATACAAAACAATGTTTAACAGCAACAACGAAGGAACAAGCCAGTGGGTTATTATTACATTTTACGCAGATAATTTGAAACTGACACACACATCAGCGCGCCTCCCGGTGGTTTTTCACCGCGATGATCAAAAATCCAACACCATCACTGAAGAGAGACTGAAGCATGTCAGGAAGACATGGCAGGAGTAGATAGGAATATGTTAGATGGAGTAATGGGTGGAATCAGTAGTAGGGACAGCAAGATATTTCATGAATGCATTGAAGATGAAACTGTATGCACTAAGCTTTAAGCTGAATGTCAAAGAATCAAAGGCAACTCCAAATACCTGAATCTCAGACTCAAATGCAGTATAATGTCAAAGTACTTCATTTTGTTTTTCTTTACAACACTGTAAGCAGTAAGTATTTCTAGTTAGCTGAATGATCTCAGTAATTTAATTTTATTTAATTTTTCTATTATTTAATTTAATTAACTAAAGTAAATAAAAAGCAAATGTAACTTTGCAACTGTAACATAAAGCAGAACCTCAAGGCAGTCAGAGCAAAAAAGTAAATAAAACTTCCTAACTGTTGATTACGAACAAATGTGAAATAGCAGTGATTAGAAGCAGCATGAAAACTTCTTAACTATTGTTACCTACTACACTGCAGTGCTCTCTTCAAAAAAATCTGAAACAGACTAGAGCAGATTTAAGTTTGATATGCTCTATTTTCAGTCATTGAAAAGTGTATAAATAAGTGCTAGATGTCACCAGAATGCACCAAATTGCACCATATTAAAATTTTCCAGGGGGGCATGCCCCCGGACCCCCCTAAAGTTGCAAGCACCCGCGGAGCGGCGGGTCACGCTGTGCGCGGTGTCTGGCCAGAAACTTTCAGGCAGGGCCAGTAACTTTCAAAAACTACTGGCCCTGTGGGCCAGTGCAAATTTCTGGGCTATGTCAACCCCTGAGGGTGTATGTGTGCATGTATGTGTGTTTGTGTTGGAGTGTACATTTTGAGGGGTAAAGGGTGTGTGTACTATTGCAGTCAAAATTGGCGGGTAGGGCACTAAGAGGAAATCTCCTGATTACTCACAGTGATGTTCCATCACCCTCCCCACCAAGGGGCCCTAAATGTCTAAGGTGCAGTTAAAATTGGCAGGTAGGGCACCAAAAGGACATTTGCTGCTGGCTGGCAGTGATTTCCAACCGCACCCCCCCCCCCACCACCACCACCACCGAGGGTCCTACATGTCTAAGGTGCAATTAAAACTGAGAAGGGGGAGGGCTATTCCATAAGGCAACCATGGGAGGGGGACTGCTGCCAAGTAGCTCCTCCCCCCAAGGTACGTATATAATAAGAGATCATATGAGGAAGAGGGTAAGTCGGGGACAGCTGGTAGACTGTTCCCCGGTGGACAAACAGCCGTCCCCCCCCAGCATAGGGCTCAGGTCCCCCGGAGTGCCGAACCCCCAGGCCCCGCACCACCCACCCCACAAAGAGAGAGAGGAGCCAGAAAGCGACCCCCTCCCCCCCCGGAGCAAGCCTGGGCCCCCGCCCCTGGGAGAGCTCTGGTCAGGCCTCGACGGGACCGAGGCAGCCAATCAGCTTGGCCAACCGCCGATTGCCTCAGCAGAGACCCCGACCCGTCAAACCTCCAAGGTCCCGTACCAACAGTGGACCCTCCCCCTCCTCCAGGCAGTCCCCCCCCCCCCCCCCCCCCAAAAAAAAGGCATAATTTCGTTGGCTCCTGACACAACAATTTGAATACACATTGTCGGAAACGCAGTTTTGAGGATATAAATGCCACAAGAACATGTTGAAAATATAGGTCACCATTTTTATCAGAGTTGCTTTTTAATGACTGGAATTTCTGTATATATTTCTAAAATTTTATAGACAGTCACGTACAAATTCAAGTTCACAGAAACTCTGGCAATAGAGATTGATTGGTAAACAGTGGCAGTCATCTCTTCAGATACACTTCATAAATTTAAAGAATACTATGTGTATGAGATCAATATTACCAGGCCAAAGTGTACTCATGATGGCAGTTACATGAACACAACCCGTAGCTGCACACCCCCGCTCACCCACCAGCTGTTAGACATAAAGGTTGAGCATTTTAGAGCTTCTTGTTTTTAAGTGGCGTCTTGAAAAGACAGCCAGTCTATAAATCAATCAGAACTTGGTCAGCTGTCTCCTTGATCCTAAAAGAGCAGACAATGTGATAAACAGTTCTATTGTGCTTTGAACACATCTTTATTATCTTGTGGAATGTTAGAAACCCAAATCAATATGCTGTTGTTTTTATGTTTTTTTTAATCAAAATAATTAAATCCAATCATAGCCTTAGAATTAAATAAACCTATAAGGGTAAACAGCATCATAAAACATCATCAAGAAAACATTAAATACAATGAAGTCATTCTGGTTCCTAACCTTCAGTGGGTGAAAAAAGGTTGTTTCTTGCATTTGTCCTCTAAGGGGGTAGTGGGAAACGGTAACAGCAATCCATTACTACATCAAAAAGTCAAATGACAACAGCAAATAAAATTTACCCTATTGTAGATTCCATTAGCCTTTTTTTTTTTTTTTTATTCTTTTGTACTTTTATTTATATACTTATAAAAAAATAAAAATAAAAAAAACGCCCTTCTCACCCTTCCACAGGTGGTTTGTCTTCCAAGATCGGGTCCTCTACCAGAGGCCTGGGAGCTTGAGGGTCCTGCGCAGTATCTTAGCTGTTCCTAGCACTGCCCTTTTCTGGACTGAGAGGTCTGAGGTTTTTCCAGGTATCTGTTGTAGCCACTCCTCCAGCTTGGGGGTTACTGCCCCGAGTGCTCCAATTACCACAGGCACCACTGTCACCTTCACTTTCCAGGCTTTCTCCAGTTCTTCTCTGAGGCCCTGGTATTTCTCCAGTTTCTCATGTTCCTTCTTCCTGATGTTCCCATCACTTAGCACTGCCACATCCACCACAACGGCTTTCCTCTGTTCTTCATCCACCACTGCAATGTCTGGTTTGATTGATTTGACTGATTTGCTGTCTCGTTCTCTACCACTTTTGGAGGTGTTTCCCTTTTTGATTTTGTGGTTTCCAGTTCATATTCTGCACACATGTTCCTGTATTTTATTCCAGCCACTTGATTGTGGCGCTCCATGTATGCTTTACCTGCTAGCATCTTACACCCTGCAGTTATGTGCTGGATTGTTTCAGGCGCCTCTTTGCACAGCCTACACCTTGGGTCTTGTCTGGTGTGGTAGATCTGAGCCTCTATCGCTCTGGTGCTCAGGGCTTGTTCCTGAGCTGCCAGGATGAGTGCTTCAGTGCTGTCCTGTAGGCCAGCCCTTTCTAGCCATTGGTAGGACTTCTTGATATCAGCCACTTCAGTTATGGTCTGGTGGTACATCCCATGCAGGGGTTTGTCCTCCCATGAGGATCTGTCCTCCAGCACTGTATCCTCTGTTCTCCATTGCCTGAGACATTCACTGAGCACACTGTCAGTTGGGGCCTTCATCTTGATGTATTCATGCATCTTGGATGTTTCATCGTGGACAGTGGCTTCCACACTCACTAGTCTTCGGCTTCCTTCCTGATGGCTAGCATAAAGTCTCAGGATGCTGGATTTTGGATGGGACCCGTATGATGAGGAGCTTTCGTGTCTGTACTAGGCCTCTAGTACATTACCTACTCTCAACTTCAACTCAAATCAAATTATTCACAGATTTTGACTTTTATCATATTTTCTTATTATGTGATAATGATAAGTATGTTTTATGAGTTCATCTTTGATTTATGTTCCTTGTTTAACCATTATTTTGTCACATCACAAAACCCATAAATAGATTGTGTTTTGGGTGTGTGTGTGTCAGTGTGTGTCAATGCACATGCCTGTACACAGACTACAAAATCCGACTTTATGACTATATTAATCAAACAAAATGTCTGGCATTTTAAAATGTACTTTTGAGGCTTAAACAGCTTTCTTTAATGTGCATATTTTTCCAAAAGTCTGGATTATTCCATCCACTGTCACTCCGGAAAATTTAAGCTGTCACTAAACTCTTTTGAAAAGTTTCTATCCTAGGCTAACTACAGCTGCTAGAAATGATAAATCCTGTTTTTTGGCTAACTCGTAATGTTAAAAATTGAAGTAAAAAACATTTAAATGTTTTGTACTTACACAGTAAACTCTGAATTACCATTACTCAATATGCTTCTATTATGCTATAGTCCGAAATTTACCTCAAAAAAGCATATTTGTCCTCAGACTACAGAATTTGTTTTTTCTCCCAAAAGAAAACAGAAAAGAGATTTAGAGCCTTCAGCTATCAGTCATCTTTCTCTGATCTAAGCTTCCTGCCTCTGTCCTGGTGGCAGACATCCTTTCTGTGTCTAACTCTAGATTTTTTTTTCTTTTAAAGCAAAGGTTGGCCCGGGTGACTGAGTCATGCTTTCAGTAATGTTGCTACAGGCAGGGATGGTAAAGGCTTTGCTGTGCTGGGTGTCTTTCAAAATAAATATGCATTCCTTGAAGCTTATATCAATGTGTGGTTACTTTTGATAGGCATTGCTCAACTTTGATACCAACATTTATTAATTGATTGAACTGGTGTGGTTAAGTTACATTTGTTTTTACAAAAAACATGTAACATTTGATGACATTTTTTATGCCAAAGTAAACCAAATGCAAAAAAACATTTGAGGCTGGTACTTTTTTTTTGTGTCCACAGTCACACAAAGATAGAAAGCTTAAGCAGAAGCCTTCTGCTTCTGCATCTATAGAAATTTACCGTTTTTTATATAGATACCTGTGCTCCTCCAAATTACTCTAGAAGAAATGTTGTCTTGTTTCTGTGGCTCAAAAATTCAAATTATTACTTAAGACTCAGAGGTTGTTTATAATAAAAGATTACTTGCTTTTCTATTCATATATCTTTCAATATTGAATTATCTGTATTCTCTTCTTTCTCTGCCACCAAAATAAAAACATCAGAATAAGATATTTAAAAAAAAAAGTTGTTAATGCATACACTAGGGTTGGCTTCTTTGATTTCTTTAACCAAATCATTAGCATGCGACAAAAAATAATTCTGCCTTACATCAAACTGAGCGGGTAACCAATCACTCCTTGATCTATTTACCTGGAAACGTGCAACAGGGGTTTTTATATAAAGATCGGATAGCTTTGTAAAACCACTATCGGTCACTACTGTATGTGTAAACACTCTAGGTCAACATCTGAATGAATTACAATGCAGTAACTATTTGTACAAATAGTTACTGCATTGTAATTCATTTACTCTTAGACATTTAGTCATGAATCTGCTGATTGGCTTTTCACTAGATAATATTTTCCTAAATTAATAGTAGATAGTCAATATTAAAACAATATTTTCCTTTTTTTTAATTGTTGCTTTTACTGTAATGTTTGGCAATGTAATGTTTATATACGTCTTGTTTGTTAAGCACATTGTGTTCGATAGCATGTTGATGAAAAGTACTACATAAATAAAGTGACTGATTGAATTACAACCAGTCAGTTATGAGCCAGGTAAAAAAAATAACAGAAGAAGATACTGCATGAAGTTGTTTAAGACAAAGGGATATCTTTGTCTTTCATTTATAACCTAACCTCTTAAAGGGCTTTTATACCAAGTTTGATATAGTTTGAACAGTAGGCAGGTTACACTAATATCCGTGCTTTTCTAGCTGAATATGAACTTTGTATACCGGTAATTAAAAAAGAGGTGAATACTAGAAATGTTTTCTCAGTCATTTAAGTCCACCTTTACAGCAACTGGAGCTTTTTTAAGCTTTACTTGCAGCGTTAAAACTTCAGTTAAGACAGATTTTTCTGTTTTGACCCAAATACATTTCCATTGGCTATTGTTGTTTCGATGTTTCAAACTGGTGCTTTCAAGTAGCATAGCCAAAAATAGAATAACTAAATAAATATAAAAAAAACGGTTTAGCTTTAGGTTGGCCTATGATAAAGTTGAAGCCATATATTTTTACTTTTTTAGATTCCTTGTTTTTATTGGAGGGTTATACATTGTGTGATAAAATTGAAACCATGCATTTTTACTTTTTTATATATTTTTTTATTTTTTTATTGGAGGGTTATACATTTTGTGATCAAATTGAAACCATACATTTTTACTTTTCGCGCTCACTTATTTTCACCACGCGTTTCCATGGTGATTCCGGAAATCGGCGATCCATTGGGAATGTCTTTATGTACATGTCGTGCACGTGCATTAACCCAGGGTTACCAAGTCGAGCGTAAGTACGCCAACTCATTTCCGGTCTTTTGGAACAGACATGCCCCGAGTAAGCAAGTTCAGGCGGATTTCAGCCAGAGTTCAGGGTTAAAGTCAGGGTAGTTAAAACATGCTTCCTGGAATACCCCCCAAATAAAATTGCAGCAGCTTCACCCTTTGTTTTTACATGCACATAAAGAACTGTCATCTGCATAAAACAATAGGAAAAAGGGCAGTTGTTAGTTTTAGCACACTGGGTACTGATATTTCTGGTACAATAAATATAGATTAAGTGTCATCTTTGTACTATTTTCAAATTTTGTGACTTTTTGATTGCATTGGTAATTATTCCATTGATTGAGTTAAAAAAAAAGAAACAAAAACAAGAAGAAGACATTTGAACATGTTTTGGCCCCAGGCCTTTTGTGTGTATCTGTGTGTTTGTGTGTGTGTCTGAGTGAGGATTGCTTCCTTCTTCCTTCCTCCAATCACCAGGCTGCACAGGAAGCATGAAAGCTTCAGCAGCCCCTGCTCCAAGGGCAGCTGAATTCCCTGAGAGGGATCCATTTTCTCAGCTTGCCCCTGCTGTTGGACTTGGCTTTCGAAGCCTGTGGAAAAAGCCAGGTTTTCCTTCTTCGTTGTGTTCCTCTTTTCATTTATCTTAGCACTGTCTCTCTGGTTTAAGTTCCACTTTAGGTTCAGTGGGTAGTTGTGTTATTTCTCTTTTTGTTGTATTTTGGGGGATGTCTTCAGTTTGTTAGAATATGCTGCGTGGCTGTGAATTTAAGTTTGTTCCCTTTACTAAACATCGTCTTTAATCCAAATGTAATCACTCCTGCACCTGTCCATCTCATAAACAGCTGCACTGTCAGTATAAACCCTACCGGCTTTAATATTTTTTTTTCTTTATGTTGCCTCTTCTCTCCCTCCCCCTGGGGTGGGAAGTAACAGAACCATTTAAATTGTCTCTAACTTGGCAATTAATATACCAACAATACTAAACTAGGTATTTCTGTGCATTTCTAGTTACCTATCAATTAAAAATCAACAACGCCAAAGCATAAAAAACACTTACAGAACAGAGCATGAAGTGCCACCAAGAAATAAAACTAGGAAAAGATTTGATTCAAATCTGGCCAGCAGTTTTGTTGCGCAGAAGTCAGGAGCCCAGAAGCGCTAAAACATGTTGATCAAAACACCAAAAAGCAAGGGATTAATAATGTGCCTGCATTTTTTTTCAATCCTTTGCATATGTTGTTGCTTAAATATATTTATAGCTCTCAGCTGTGGATGAGTGTTTAAAGGCAGTTTCTATTTCATGCTCTTTTCCTGTTCCTACTTTGCCTGAATGTAATTGCTTCTTTTGTGTGTTTATTGTCTGTCCTTCTTTGCTCCTGTTGTTTATGTCAGTCTGTCCATTTTGCATGTTAAAGCATATGAAAAAGCCTACAAAAGCAGTTCCACAAAATGCATTTGAGTTTTATTTGCTTTCCATTTTTAGAGCCAAGAACCCTTGAAAAGATTTGTGAGGGAATATCTCTTGGAATATGTCGGTTACATTTTGCACGGGCAAGGGTTTTGAAACTATACCTCCAAACAGAGGTAGGTCTAAAGCACAATAAGCCTCACTCGCCATCAGTTGTACCTCCACATTTAGGCTTAGCAGCAGAATCAGCAAGGATGTGCAAAGCCCTCCACACACATATACACACATCCACACAAGCACTTCTCATTGCTTGGGCTCCAATCATTATCCCTTTGCTGTCCTCTGAGGCAGCAGCCAAAGCCGCTTGAGGAAAGCAACCATTGCACAACATGTCTCTGACAGATTGTTAATCAGGCTGCGGTGCATGATATTCCAGAGTGAGTTACATCTTGGTCCCGCCGCAAGTAATCACCAAACATTGTTATGCTGATGTTGCACAGGGTCAAATAGAAAGATGTTTGCCTGTGTTAAAGAGACAGTCAGAAAGTGATTGGCTGGGTGAAAAGGAAAAAAGAAAGAAAGAAAAACTGTTCATGGAACCACAAATAATTGCTTTTTTGGATTGGTGAAACCTATGTGAGAACAACCACAATTTGTTTCTTGAAAATGAATTGAATAATCTTAATCGGAGTGGGACTTTAGTAACTTTAGTTTTGATATTATATTAGATTATTTCTGAATGTCGTTTTTGCTGCCACAGATAAATGAAATTTCCCCATTGTGGGATTAATAAAGTCGTCCGTCTGTCTGTCTGTCTGTCTGTCTGTCTGTCTGTCTGTCTGTCTGTCTGTCTGTCTGTCTGTCTGTCTGTCTGTCTGTCTGTCTGTCTGTCTGTCTGTCTGTCTGTCTGTCTGTCTGTCTGTCTGTCTGTCTGTCTGTCTGTCTGTCTGTCTGTCTGTCTTTACACTTCAGATTTGTGCTGAGGGCTGTTTTTTTTCAATATTTTTTTAGCTTCAACACCATTGACTTGCTTTGGTTTACTGAAGCTCTTTGGTGCATGAAAAGTTTGTCAGCAATCATACTCAAATGAACTGCACTCATACAGTGGTGGACAAAATTGTTGGTACCCCTCAGTTAAAGAAAGAAAGTCCATAATGCTCACTGAAATTAATTGAAACGTTCAAAAGTAACAATAAATTAAAATGTATTAAAATATTAAATAATCAAAATCAACCATTACCTTCGAGTTTTTGATAAACAGAATAAAAAAAACTAATGAAATGGGGCTGGACAAGAATAATGGTACCTCCATAAAAGACTGAGAACTATTGTCCTTTAATTGACATCACAGCTGTTTTCAAACCCATAATCAGTCTGTCTGCTTATTTAAAGGGAGGCAGACGGACATGGACATGGACAACAGAAAGAGAAGGAGAGAATTGTCCCAGGATATTAGAAAACAAAATTATAGACAAGCATTGTTAAGGTAAAGGCTATAAAACTATCTCTAAGCAGCTTGACGTTCCTGTGACGACAGTGGCACATATTATTCAGAAGTTTAAGACCCACTGGACAGTAGCCAACCTCCCTGGACATGGCCGGATGAGGCACAGGGTGTCTTGAAGTTGTGCAAGGTAAAATGATAAGATTATCAAGGCATTCTGGATACTGTCAAACCTGAGACAACTGGAGCAGTTTGCTCATGAGGAGTGGGCCAAAATACCTGTGGACAGGTGCAGAAGGTTCATTGACAAATACAGAAACCGTTTAATTGCAGTGATTGCCTCAAAAGGTTGTGCAACAAAATATTAAGTTATGGGTCCCATCATTTTTGTCCAGCCCTAATTCAGTAGTTTGTTTTTTTAAATAATTCCGTTAATCAACAACTCAAAAGTAATGGCTGATTTTGATTATTTGATTTTCAAGACATTTTTATTTATTGTTACTTTTGAACATTTCAAGACATTTAGGTGAGCATTGTGGACTTTCTTTCTTTAACTGAAGGGTACCAACAATTTTGTCCACCACTGTAAGTGAACCTATAGCATAGCTCTGAAGGGGACCAGGGTTTACCCCGGTGCAGGTCAAAGCAGCTGTGTGAAAGTTCATTTCTCTGCTGATTTCTGGGTGCTTGCCATAGGAGAGACCTGCATAATATGAAGAAATGAAAGAATAGAATTGTAAAGTGAGCATGTCATCGTGGTTGGAGCCTTTTCAATGCACTTAGCATGAAGGTCAGAGTATGGGTGAAATCCATTTTAGAAGCTTAGCATGAACACAAAGATGCAAATGGCTTAAGTGGCCTCAATGTCATCAGTGGGTTGCTTTCTTCAGCTCGCTTTGGTCCCTCACCAAACCAGCCATGCTAATAACCAGCCAGGCCTGCAGCTGATCCAGAGATTTTTTGTGGGTCAGAGAAAAGAGTTGTCTCCAAGATTTTATGAATAATTGGCTTCTCATATCCCTTCACTTGCTTGTCAGTTTGCAGCACCATCCTATCATTGACCTTATCAGCAGCTGCTCTTGGTTTGGACATTACTTCTGGTAACCTCTCATTCGTCTAAACAGTTGTTCTCCACATTGTTCAAAAATGTGATGGTTAAATTTTAATGCTATGCTAATATACAAGAAAAGAATCTAGAGAAATTTTTTTTAAAAATCAGTACAGCCTGTTGTAAAAAAGTTATGTTTGTCTGGTCTTTTTTTAAATGTTACATTTATTTGGTGGGTGTGTATCTGCTGTTGATGTCTGTGTGTGTACATCTGCACAAAAGCTGTTACAAGCACAATCATAACATTAAATGGGACTCATTTCAGCCTCGTACATGCTCGCAGTCAATAGACATCCCAAATCAACATGCTCCTGTGCTTTTTAGAGCGCACGGACTCGGGAAAAGAAGCAGCAGCAATTACCACCTGGCATTTGCTTCTCTGGTGATGTTGGAGATGAAAAGAGGGGAAAAAAATAAATGAATGCTATCCATTCATGATCCTCATGCAAGAATTTCCACCTGTGTTTATATCCACTGCCCTTCATCTTCAGTTTGTGTGTGTGATATCATGTTTTGCCTGCGTGTCCCACACTTTTCTGTTTCCCAGCTGAAAAAAAACAGCAATTGTTCTGTTACTTACCGGCTTTAAATGAGTCATCGTTATTTCACAACTACTTAATAATAATTAAGAATTTCAACAGGAATAATTACGATTAAACAAGTGGACCATATTACCAATATTGTGCCGGTCTGTGGCTACATTGTGGCTACAGATGCAGTTTGGCGAGCTAAGTCCTCTCAACACTTCATTGCAAGCCCCTCACCCTGCAAGATATTACACATAAAATAAAGAATCTTGCAAGAAGATATTATAAAAAGATAAAACCCTGTAGCACTAAGTGTTTACAGGAATTTCAGATTCCCAAGCTTACTGTGTTTTAGGTCTTTCAAAGAAAAAAAAAGCATATTGAGTGGTCAGCCTTTATCTGCTTATAGGGGTTTTACTTGAAGTATTTCAGATGTGTTTTTTCACTAACATCAAAGACTTTAATTACTTTGTCAGTGTTTTTATGTCTCAGTTTCTAAATGTTGTTATTTTTGGAATAACCAAATATTTATGGCTTCAAAAGTTGGATAAATTCAGTCTATTTTTCCTTTAGATTCCTTTGGTATTTGACTACATTTTCTAGAGTGAAGACCCTCTTTTGTCTCTTACTATTGGCATTGAGCAGCACCTGTAGCTCTTTATTATAGCCTCAGCATAGCCTACATTCTGTAGAATTGAATACATATTCATTATTGATATCTTTTTATTTTCATTTAAACTTTTTTTTTTTTAGTTCTTTATATTTGCTTTAAAATTGTGTACAAAACAATACTCTTACGTGCTTCAAAAATATTTTAATATAAAAGGCCAATGATAGTACTGTTATTCACAATTATATCACTGACAAAAATCTGAAATTGTTGAAGATAAAAAATAATTCTGTATCTGCAAGTGTATATGTATGAAATTGGATTTTGCTTCACTGCAGTCACTGATTGCTCAGAAAAGAATTTTAACCGTAACTTGCAATTAGATTGAGTGCATCATTTTGCTTAGCACAGGCATATTTTACAAACTAGTTCCACATGGCTGTGTTGATAGCCTAGTTGGGTGAAACTGTTTATTTCTATTCATTGTTCCTGTAGGTTTACTGCGGGTTTGACTGAAGCATCAAAACCAATGCAGGGACCTTACCTGTATATGAAGAGAAAGTTTTTACATCAACATCATGTCACAAATAATCATTTTTAAACTAAATCCTCTTTTGAGTTGTTGTAAAAGCATTGCCAGTGGTCTTTTAATTATGATGATGCTGTTTTTAGCCAACATTTTAAAAACCTGTCTTGCTTTCTAGGACAGAGCTTTTGCAGAATGGCAGTAGTTCATTAGAAATTCAACCGTTGGCATGGATCAATCCTGCACCCCCTTCCCCTCCCCATTACCGAGAGCTCACACGCTCACCCACTATCTTACAGCCCCTCACACGCCCAACCTTACATTACCGGTACAACAAAGTTGGAGCAATATTGGAGCTATCCATTCGTCCCGTTTGAGCCAGATACCAGCTCGGACAATGAGGAAAACAAAGACATACATGGATGTGGTCATCTACAAGTGGATGCATCAAAATGGAGTGGAGCAGAGAGCTTATAGCGCGCCCAGTGTATTCACTGTGTAACAAATAAGCTCCTTTTCAAACAGCATTTCTTTGTCTGCTCATGATTCACAACAATTTGAATAAAGTAATACTATTTATTATTTTCTTTAAATATCCTCCATCATGAGAAAAATGCCACAAAAACATATTAAAGACCAAAAACACCATTTTCATTGGAGTGAGTCTTTAAACCTTTAATTACAATAGATTTTTTTGAGCAGTCAAACTTTCTCATTTTACTAGACGTCTAAGGTACTTGGAAAGATCATCACAAAAATGAGGGTATCACAAAGTTTTGAGGAGCTTGGACTACAACATTTTCTCAGAAATTTGAGAAGAGTATGGATTTTTACACTACTTCTGGCTCAACAGCATTTTTATCTCTGTTTACTTATTTATTTATTTACAGGAGCTGTTGAAACAGTCTTTGCAGTTGGATAATTCAAAAGTGAAATACTATAAAATTCAGCTTTGCAATATAGCTTTCAGCATTCATCTCAGTACTTTCAGAAAGAGATGATGCACCTTTTCCGTGGCCCCAGCTCTGCCATCATAATTCCCAGTGGATTCTGCACACTTACTTATTAGCTGCTACATTTAAATGTTTAAACTGTTTGCCTTAGAAAATGAGCAATGTGTTCTCCACCACTTTTGGAAGAAACTATAAAATATTGAGATAAAAAAAAAAGAAAAACCTAGACCATCATAAGGACGGACAAACTACATGCCAGAAAGTGGAGGGGGGAAAAAAACAGGAGAGAAACTTAACAGTAGTTTACTTTTTTTACTAGATGTCTGGATGTGTCTCCTCCTGTCAGTGTCTCATGGTCTTCCTCTTTTGAGATGCTGTTGCACATGTCACCACAGAGGCATTCCTGCTTTTACCAGACTGGGCATCCACCCTCAACACTCCATGCCTTGCCATTTACGTATATATCTCTGTCATAGTGCCTTGAATTTTTCTTCTCTTCTTCATCCTCTCGTACTCTTCGCACACTCATCGTCTTTTTTGTTTACTTGATTTCTTAGATTTTCCCAAATATATTCAATGTTAGCTTATACCTCTGATCAGGTCTTAAACATACAGACTTTTGAAATAATTCATAAAACTTGATGAATATTCAAAACTGTTAGCATCATTTTATCATTTGCTTATCTCTGAACCTTAAATCAATGTGTAGGGAGTTTATCTTGAAAAAAAAAAGCATTTAATGTTTTATATTTGTACCTCTTTAACTTATAGTCTCTCAGCTGATATATTAGTTAGGCTCTTATGTTAAAAAAGGCTGATGTTGGGACTCATATTTCTTTCATTTTGAGATTCTACTTACTTTTATTTAGTTTAACCAATTAACCTATGAAGCATGTTTTTGGATGGGGGAGGAAGCCGGAATCCCCGGAGAGAACCCACACATGCACGGGGAGAACATGCAAACTCCACACAAAAAAGGTCCCCTATTGATGTTTAGTTTCAGGACTTGAACCGAGGGCCTTCTTGCTGTGAGGCAAGAGCGCTAACCACTGTGCCACAGTGCAGCCTGGCTTCCCCTCACCATCCAAAAACATGCTTAGATTAATTTGGTTAATCTAAATTGTCCCTAGGTGTGAATGTGAGAGTGCGTGGGTGTGTGATTGTGGACACTCTACCCTGCGACAGACTGGCGATCTGTCCAGGGCATCCCCTGCCTTTGCCCACAAGTGGCCGGGATAGGCTCCAGCAGCCCGGTGACCCCAAAAGGGGATAAAAGGAAGAAAATGAGTGAATGAATGAATTAATTAATGCTTATTTTTATTATTAATATAATGTTTGTATATTTAACTGCTGCAGTTGGTTTAGGACAGGATGAATACATTTATACATAAACATAAAGCAAAGGAAAAGGTTAACCATCTAAAACAATTAGGACTGTTCCCTCAGTGGAATCAAATAGTGTTTATTTTTGTAATAATTTTAGGGGAAAAAAGACAAAAAACTAGTGGCGTTACAGCATGTTTACAAAGAAATAAAAGGGTCTTTCTGCATTTGCATGAACAGTTCACAAGGGCACTAAAATTAACATTTTTAATTAGTTCAAGTAGTCATCCACTTTATATCTGCTCCAAAGAAAAGCTATCTGATCAACCAATTTATTTTCCTATTGTTTTTTGTCAGCATGTAATATTTGGAAGTGATGTGACAAAACCACAAAGGTTGATCCTTAATGTTAAGTGATGATGTATGCTCGTATTAGCAAACTGTCAACACTCTAGCTGTTGTGTTCAGCCCACTGATGTGCTGTCACTTTTGCAGGCTACTTTTAGTTTATTAGAAGATGGGCTGGATCTCACTTTAATTTTAAAAAGAAAGGTTAAAAATTAAACTACACAAGAGTTTTGAATGTGGCAAGGGAAATTCTATATTTAGTTTTACTTGTTCTTATGGAAATACTATTCAGACATGTAGCAAGAAACACAGGAAGCAAAGGCAGAGGACATATGAAAAGAATATGTTTACATTTTAAACAAAAGCTGAGAGATTAGTAACAAAGTTGGAATATTGGTCTAACATTGAGGATAGAAAACCTTTTAAGAAATTACAAATGTTTTTCTTCTTTTAGTAGCTAATTTACATCAAACAGCACTTTTTTTTCCCCATTTCACATTCATTGGGGTACAGAACAAACTATATGTGAAAATGTGGTGCACAGTCTCCATTATCTGCAAAATATTCTGTTGCTTTTATTCATGTAATGGTAACTTTTTTACAGTTAGCCGGGGCAGCCATGGTGCCGAAGTAGGACGGTTGACCCCTGACCCCATGTGTTGAGGCGTCCTTGGGCAAGATACTGAACCCCACCTTGCCTCTGGTGGCTATAGGTTGGTGCCGTGTTCAGTAGTGAAGCCGTCATCTCTGTGTAAATGTGTTTGAATGGGACTGTGTCTCTAAAGCATTTTGGGCCGTCGAAGAAGGTAGAAAAGCCTCCCACAATTTTAGTCCAAGTGTGTTTGAGATACAGAGATAGATGTATACCCAACAAAGCAAGAGTTTGAGATTTCCAACAGCAAGTCGAGAAGGTTGTCACCAGTCAATTTAAAGAAATGACAGTTTTGCAGTATTCTGAAAATTTACTTGCTTACTTCTTATCCCACTTTGTTTGAACCCAACATCTCCTGTTACTTAAAAAAAAAGACACTTTTTTTTTTTTTAACTTGTCCTGTCCAACAGCTGGGCAAACAGATGAGAGCTGAAGGCCTCTTGTGTTGGACATATTTGACTTTAACAACAGGGGTTATTAATCTTCAGACAAACCAGAGGAATGTCTGAATAAACCCCTTTTGGAATCGAGGCCAAACTTTATTCATTTTAATCATATTTGAAAATCTTTTGTGTTGGACCAGACGGAAAAGGAAAGAAGGGAAGAAGAGAGAGAGATGTCAGAGAGGGGGGATAGAAGGGTGATTATAAGGGGGGGGGGGGGGGGGGGGTTAAAACCATGAAGCAGCATAAAGCAGCAAGTTGCTGGATGGTTCTAATCATTAGTGAGGTTCAAATGTAATACATGTCTATAAGGGCGGGGCCTGTCCACACACGCACTCAAATGTTATAAACACACCTGTTGGCTCCAAAAACGTTCACATGTCAATATGTACACAATACAGATACTGTTCACACACACATACTTACGCCTTCAAACCAACTAGTGTGAAATATTTTATTCGATCACTCAAACTATGTAGAGGTGAGCTAACACCTGTGCTCAGGTGAGTGTTTATGTTCTTCTAAAATGGATGATGGAATGTGAAAAGAAGGAGGGAGAGTGCCCTGTCATCCCCACACCAAGACCCCCACCGCAGCAGCTGGAACCCCCCCAACATCCGCACGGCAGCAGATAGAGAACAACCGCCCCCTGGGCGATCACATCCGCCACCCAGGCCAGGACCAGCAGGACCGCCACGGGGGCCCCCAAAGCCAGAGGGCAGGGAGGCATTGGGGAGACAATGAGTGCAAGCTCCAGCCCAACCAGGAGAGCAGCCCCCCCCGGCGCTGGGAGGGCCCAATGCGGGGACACACCCCAGAAGAGCGCCCACAGGCCCAGACGGGCACCTCATCATCACCCAGGAGAAAAAAAAACAATTTATACAAATTTAACCAGCAACCATAAAACAGTTTTGAGTTCATTTTGAAAGATGTATACCCTTTTATCAAACATTTATATCTGCAAAACATAACGGAATTCTTTGTTCACTGCCTGTTTTGCAGCTAAATCTGCATATTTACGTTTTTTTTATTTCTCTTATACTACCTGCATCCAGTAAAAAAGCCTCTCCCTGTGGGAAAAGTTCTTATCATTACTCTCTACTTTTCAGTTATGCTGAGTTTGGTATTAAGCTTAGTGAGGTTGCAGCTCTAGACGTCCAACTTCAAAGCTGAAAAAAACTGCACATGCAAACGATTGTTCGTATTATGTGAGCAGACTTGCTGCATCAACTTTTTTTTGTTTCCCCATGAAACTCAATGGCTCTAATCAAACAAAATTAATTAATTTGGTCACTTCTAACATGCAGTTTGGTGATCAAAGAAACAAAAACAATAGATGTTCCTTTGAAAAATGAAAATCGGGGGAGCCTGCTCCTTGTAGAATCAAAAGAACTTCATTAATTACAACTTAATTAACTCATTAAGACTTGTTAAGAACAATCCCAGTTTCCTTCCCCCCTGAAACAACAGGATCAGACTCAACTAGAATCAGACTCAATGTAAACATCTTTTTTCATTTAGCCCAAGAGGTTAGTAAAAAAATATATATATATATATATATATATATATATATATATATATATATATATATATATATATATATAACAGAAACAAAAAATTAAGGAAAAAGCTAAAAGAAAGAAAAGGTCATTTTTGTGCAAAGTGGTAAAATCGGTAAGAAAAGATCCCTAAGCTCATTATGGTTTAGTGTTTGAAGTAATGGTCCCACATCAGCATTTATAATAACACAATCAACATGGAGGCCATCAGTGCACTTGTACTCTTAATTTAAAAGTAAACAATTTTTGATTTTTGTCTGCTTAGAATTAGCCTCAGTCAAAAAAGAGTGTGTTGAGAGAAACACAAACCGTCAGAAAATTCAACAACACAGGCCCTACTTCAATATAACTGCCATGCCTCCTTGACCTGAGAGGAGCTTTTAACAAAATCAACAACTTTCTAAGACCCGAGGAGCCTTACACCAAGTGTTCTGAAGAACAAGCAAGAAATTCAATTTTTCTGGAACTGTTGCTCAGCTTTGTCTTCTCGCTCTCCCCGCTGGCTGTCATCAGCTGCAGAAGCTAAGGGAATTCCTCCCAGGCAAACAAACCTTGTCATTTAATTTCTTTCTTTTTAGTAAAGAAACGGGTTTCCGTGACTTTTCTAAATCAAACTCCAATCTGTAGACAAGGTTTAATCTGTCCTTTTGCAGGTCGGGGAAGCCTGAAAACACTGGACGAAGTGAACACATCTTTGTACGATTTTGGTGAGTAAGTAAAATAAAACATTACAAATCACCTAAAGTGTTAAAAGAAATCATGTTGATGTACATTCAGCACAAACTATATCGCGGTTCACATTTAGCTGTTTTGAAAAAAAATTTCAATGCAATGTTGCATGCATTTTTTTTTTCTAAATTGTAGTGTGTTCTGGGTTCTTATTGGCTGTTGACATTGTCAATCAATCTCCTCTGTGCCGTGTCTCCTGTACAGTATGTACAGGTTGTATGTAGGTTGCCACATTTGGAAAAATATTTTATCACAAGAAAATCTATTTTTTATTCTACAATATTGGACTCGTTTTGCAATTTCACCAATCGTGGGTTATTTTTGGAATGCAACCCCATGATAAACAAGGAAACACAGTATTCATCATAAAAACATCCAGGCATGCTTTGTCCTTTTTGGAATAATTTGTTACTAAATGGGAATTTTGACATTCTTTGATAACAGAAATATATTTCACCAGTAATATAACTAAGTTATCAAGCCCTTAAGATTACTTCTATAATCATCCAGTTTTTTTGGACTTTCTTTTGGTAATGTCACGCCAAACCTGTCAGCATTCATTTTGAAAAGGTACATTGACCTATCATAACATAGGAGAGATGGGAATAACAGCAAATGAGGATCAAACAACCTGCAGGGCTTGCTTGTTTAGTTGATCGCTGCTGCATGCTAGCTCCAAAGTCCATACTAACTGCAGTTTGACACCA
The DNA here is from genome assembly GCA_023969325.1 of Oryzias curvinotus. Classification (NCBI taxonomy): domain Eukaryota; kingdom Metazoa; phylum Chordata; class Actinopteri; order Beloniformes; family Adrianichthyidae; genus Oryzias; species Oryzias curvinotus. Next base: position 30,886,436 of record CM043718.1, read on the forward strand.
GGGAACCCTCAAAGGACTTTTATCTTTACCATGAGCTTGACTTATTGTTGCTATCTTTATCAGCTGCTACGTCACAAGTGGTCTAGCTGTTGTTTTATTGCAGTGGAGAAGTGGCAGTTGTTGTTGTTGTTCACCTTTCGTCATGTCCTTTCAGAGGAGATGCCTGATTAAGATTAGAATCAGGTGGTTGTGAGTTACTTATGTCACTACTTTGCTCATTACTCCTCTTCAGAAATGCAGATATATTTTGAATCGGTGAAGTATTGTCTTTCAAATTAAACTGATTTACTAGCTTGAAGTTATGACAAGAATAAAGCTCTAAATAATGTGTGTGTGTTTATGTATTAAAATTATTGCTTGGGGTTTTAGTAGTTTTTTGTATGGGTAGCAATGCTTATTTCAGCCTATAATCAATCAATCAATCAATCAATCGATCGATCAAACTTTATTTATATGCCACTTTTCATATAAAAGCACAAAACAAAGTTCTTTACATTAAAACAAAATAAATAATATAAAAACAAGCATGATAATTAAAATAAACAAGCCCAAAAATAAAAAATAGCCCCCTTCCCCATACCTACACACAACCCCCAACCCCTTTCACACCTCCCACCCCCGAACTGATGGGGACAGACAATGAGAAATGGGAAAGCTGTTGTATCAACCATGATTTCTTGTCACTTTGCTTTGCTGGATGATAGAATTGGACTTCGTAATGTCCGCATAAAAGTCCTCTGAGTATGAATGTCTAAAGTTCTCCCATGGGTGGGATGTGCCGTGAAGAACAAGTTTAAAACCCCATTTAAGATTTCAGCTTTGCTATGTCATGCACCACCATCATCAAGGGGGAAATAATGATTAGTTATTTTGCACATGCAACTTTTTAGACTGGGTGAAGATTAGAGGAGGGGGAAGTTATGAAATCACAAGAATAAAAGGTAAACATTTTTAGGGCATGCAGAGTTTTTACTTGTCGACATTTGTGCAGCGTCACCTTTAGCCAGAAAACCAAGAGGCAGACTGTCAGTAACCTGCATACATGTGGAATCCTGCCTCTGATCTCTGTCGCAGAGCAACAGGGACCCCTACAGGACATGTGCGGGGCAGACCCTCTCACTCAGCATCAACATGAGACTAAAATCCTAAAGGAGTTCTTGCAGTCACTGTTTCTGCTGTATGTAAAGGCCTTCTGATGAAACAAAGATGACATCGATATAAACAAAAACAACAAAAACATTTGTTCTACATGTGAATGTTTTTAGGGGAGCTGTATACAAAATCTGACCTTGAGGAATTGGAAAACGGATTAAGTTGTTATTATTAGATTTTTTTAAGCAGCATTAAGGAATAAATTACCTCTTCATTTAAAACCCAATACCTCCACCCCAAAGTCTTATTGAACCCCTCTGGATTTTTTTCATCAGCAGTGGCACCTATGCCAGAATAAAAAGTTTTTTCCAATAAAGTAATAAAAAAAACTGAGCTGATACTTCTGTCACAATTTAAAAGATGCAAGTTATCTCAGTTCTATTAAGCAGCTGTTTCTCACCTCGAGGTTGGAACCCTCCTGGAGATGGCGAGCTAAATTTAAAAGGTGGCAAAATGATTAACAGGATAAAAAGGAGAAAAACATCTTTCTGATTCTTAATGTTATGTTAATTTGTTCTTGGTAGTGTGCCTTTATATTTTATTCAAGATACTCAATCTTAAATGGGGACTGCTTTGTTGGTTCAAGATCAGACAACCATTTTGGGAAATGGCCCCTGTAACTGATTTATCACCAATTCAAAGAAAACAACAACTTTGGATATTGGTTTAATATGTATGTAGTTAAACTCAGGTGGCTTGGACAATTTATGCCAGACACCAAAAAGATAGCAAAAAGCCTACATTTTGGGTGAAACGTCTGAAGACTTTATCCTGAAAACTACCAAACTGTGAATTTTTCTTTGTTATTTATATGCTGAATTGCCCAACAGCAGTGATTAAAAAACAGAGACTTTTAAAAAGGTTAAATATTTCAACTTTAAACATTTTGCTACCAAACTGGTTTTGAGGTGTATTTAATTTCTTATCATCCATATGCAAAACTCATGGCCTCAGGTGTCCACTGTCAAAGTTTTCAGGTTTGCTCCAAGTTTTTAGAGGTCACATTTTCTATAAAAGGGTGTTTGATTGGACCCTTTTAGAATGCCGAAATGAGAGAAAGGGAAAAGGCCATGCATGTTTTTTTTTTTTTAATGAAAATCCTCACTTTGATGTTGGAGGCATATGTTGATAGCATAATTAAAGCATGATATTTGGGCAACTTTGAGGAGTTTATTGAAGCAAGTCTCTAAGTTGAGTAGACCTTTCATGACTCAGGGTGACATTTGCTTCCCTGCTTACTTTTACTTCTTTTTTATTTCTTCACTTTAAGAAGAAGAACCTTGATTATATCTTGATATAAACACCAGCATATTTTTGCCTCAGTTTAGTTTAGCCACTCTAATTTATTGCCCATAAATCAGTGTTCTATTGCGCATATTGTCTTAAAAAAAGCCGTACCCCGGGCTCACACTGCATCCACTCCAGTTCCAATGCGGCTGCCTTTACGTAACATGAAAAGTGGGAGAGGCACTTACATGGCATCTAGTCCCAGTCCGGTCTATTCTATTGAGTTTTGTTAGCTTAAATTCTGGCCAAACGCTGGGTCGAGTCGGAGCATGTGAGCACATGTAAAGTACATTTTTCAAAATAAAACCTATTTTCCGCTGTACTATTCATATTTTCTCCTTGGTGTAAACATTGTGTCATTTCCGCTAACACGGGCTAACAAAGTGTGTGGTAGAGCTTCATATCGGTCATTTAACCCCATGAATGATTAGAGGCTGATGACAGAGGTCCAGAACCACCCCATCCTTTGGGATACTGCAAATGCTTTTTATAAGGATAACAACAACAAGGACAGAGCCTTAGCAGCAGCAGGACTGCAGCCATCCATAGCCAATATGCTGTAGCCAGACCCCTCCAGTGGCTGCACCAGAGCCGGACTGGATGCAGTGTGAGCCCAAGGTTAGTCACATCCACAGGTACAGGAGGTTGAGCTATACAAGTGCTGCGGTTTTTGGTTGTCCAGGCCCATGAAGGGTCTTTGAGGAGTGGCTACATCTTAATGTGGCCACCTCAAGGGACGTTGTGAAAAGGAAACTTGCCATTATCGTGGATGGGGCAAATGTACCGTGAAGTATTCATAGAGATAATGTAAGTTGCATGCACTTATGACATACCGGTACGGGTGATGCCATGGAGCCACATTCTAGTCATTAGTGAGGTGTGTGCACTTGCTCCTTATGTCCGCACTCACGGGGCGTGCAAGTGATGCAAGCGCCTGCAGGACACCTGTAGGATATCCACACAAACGTCTGTGATGGCTCAAAGTACTTTACAGTTACGTCCAGTTCACCCATGCACACTCACATTCACACACTGATGGCAACCCTGCTGCGTAACACTGGCACCAAACTATAACTAACCACCAGGAGCAATGTGGGTTTCAGTGTCAGTCCGTGTATCATTCATTTATTCATTGTTCAAATTAAAATTGAAAATGAAGAAAAAAAAATTTGTTTTTTTATTTTCCCATTTAAGTATTAAATCGAAAAGGGAGCAACGGAAGATAAACATTTAAATCCATTTTTTAAGTGTTTGTCTAAAACAGAAGGGTCACCTGGAAATTGCTTGTGTGGAGTCTTATTGTGAAATCAGTTATTTGTGGGGAAAGGGGAAATATACTTTATTGTTGCTTTACACCAGTAAAAGAAAACTCAGAGACCTATGGATATGACGACCTAAAAATGGGAAAAGAAAAGGTTTTCTTCCTTTTTTCATTTTTGATTTTAAGTTGAAAAACACATGATATACGTGAATACATGATATATGGATTATTGCCTTGCCAAAGGACATTCGACACATGGGTGGGCAGGGCGGGAACCAACCTGCCATGTTCCGATTAGTGGTAAACCTCTCTACCTCTCCTCCACAGCCACCCCTTTGGGGATAGTTGAATAAAGGAAAAATGTGTCTGTCTTTCCTGTGTCTCACCTATTTCACCCTTACTTATACCCTGGCATATTGTTGAAGTGTTCGCTACGACCTGGCGCCTGTAGAAAAAATGTGCATAAAACATTTTCACTCTATGGGCTCACCCTGCGGTCTAAGATTATGATATTTCCTGCAAGCCCTCTTTGTGCCTCGTACGTGTTTGCCCATTTTTTGCCCGCAGACAGCCCGTATCCACCCGTTAGTGCATGTATTTGCAGTCCATAAAACTGGGCTTGCTTTCTGTGCTTCCTAGTCTTCCCTAAAATGTATGAATCTTTGTTTTTGATTCATGTTAAAGAAAAAAACAAAAAACGTTATTCAAGGATTTGCCCACAGGGAATTGTAGTCCATCGGCTGACAAGGACACCTTATTTCACTAACATTTGAAGTTATTGTTGATGTGTGTCTGTGGGAGCAGATACATTAAACATATATATGTGGCATTGCTTCATGCAAACTTGCAGCACGTAAACATTTCCTCTTGTGATTGCTAAGCTTGGTGTTTGCTGCGGTTATGGGGTTAATACACACATTGCATGGGCTTGCATCAGTATTTTGCCTTTGCAGCGGCACAAAACAGACCGCATCTTTTTGACTCCTTTTTTCCTGCCTTGAAAATGTATTTCTCCCAGAGTAGCCTCTGTCTCTCCATCTAAAGCACTTTCCCCAACTTAGTTTCCCCCTCTCATCTCCCTGAGTCCCACTCCTCTTGGCTCCAGTGCTTTCAAAAGTTGCTTGCTCTACTGTTCTTGTGTTACCGGCTTTGAGAGGAAGACTAAAACATCACGCCTGTGCTCAGCAAAGTGGTTCCATGAGTCACGCACAGAAAACAATGCTCACAGTCAAAATAAAAATAAAAAAACGGTTTTACTTTTGATTCAATTCTGAAGATTTAGCCACTGTGAGTGAGTTTGACTTTCAAGCAGGTCATTTTTTGCTGTTCTCCTGACATATTAGATATACTGAGATCAATAAAATTCCATGTACTGGTTCAACTTTAATGAGTTGAATTATAAATTTACTATAAATTATATATTATATATATATTATAATATAATTATTAAATTATAGAAAGTAAAATATGTCATAGACAGAAAAAGTTTCAAAGAACTGCCCTGTATTGCATGTTTCCAATGATTTGGATTCATGTCTTATAAAATTACGATTTTTGGGTGAACTACAAATAAATAAAGCTTGAGGAACACCTTCGCGTTAAGAGAAGCCACATATGGTAGTGCCTGAGTTCAAGAGGATTGTAACATCAAAAGTGAGTTTGTTCTTTTGCCATTGGAAATATTGCATCAGGATTGCGATAACAGATCCAAACAGCCCCTCTGAGAAACCTGGGTTTCCAACAGCCATTTTGAGGCTTTTTCTTCTGAAATTCAGCACAGCCAATAACAGCGGGATCAACAGTGTTTTCATGTTGCATAAAACAACAGGAGCACACCAAACAGATTTCAAAATGAGAGATAATAACTTTTACATTCCTGTGGTAATGACAAAGTAAAAGGCCTTTCATTGAACCAGCATTTGTCACTAAACTAAATGAAGGAGGATCTCTGTGTGCAGGCATGGAGAGCCAGCAGGGAATAGTTGCGTGCCTCAGCACTCTGCAGTTCACCAAAGACTATTGGGTATACCAATTCATGTGCCGTTATTGGTGGAAAGAGATGTCATAGTTTCCCATTCAAACACAAATAGAATGCACATCTGCAGGGATTCAACATTGTTTACTTATTTCAATTCTTTCTATTTGCAGCAGATCAACATAGTTATGCTTAAATCATGTTGCATTGTATTTGATTGTCTGTGCCAAATAAAACTCCCTTTTTTTTCCTGGCAGTGATGAGCTACACTACACTCAATTCAAAGCAGAAAACAAGTTTTGGCTAGGATCCATGGATACTTCTCAGAATACACAAAGAGCTAACCTTGACAGTGCGTAAACACATTTTTGAAACCTCTGACAACGCCAAAGTCTCTAAAAGGGAACATCAGCCTTTTTTTGCAGACTGCAGCATACCTCATGATGTGCACAGAACAAAGTCTTAGTGCATCTGTGTGCCTGTGAGTCTAATAGGCAAACAAAGCTACATCCTAAGCTTCTTTTCGCCAGGGGTCCAAACTAAGCAGCAAAACTTTTAGAGTCTATCAATATTTCAAAGAATAAACTCAAGCAACAAGTGTTCAATTTTCTAACAAGACCGTGTTTGTTACCAGTGAGTTACAAAAGCAATCAAACTTGAAGTTGCTCCTTTTTCTAAAAATCTATTTTCACACTTAAATATTTATGTGGATCACAGTTAAAACCTTTAACGCCAGAGCTTTAGCTCCAATGTTTGACATTCTGTGAATAACCAAAACTCTTCAACCATTTATGCAATTAGCATGATTCCAATGGATTCCAAAGTTGAGAAAGACAGCTTTGTGCTGATCAAAGTAAACCAGCTGAAAGTGTTGTAAATTAGAGCAAAGCTGTTGTTCTTTGCGTCAGAACCCGTTGGAATGGTGTAAACGGCATTGACTGTAAATATAAAAGGACAGAGTGACCCCTCCCCCCTCGCGTTCCAAATAGGAAGTACCCACTGGCTCGAGAAAGCCATAATCCCATAGACATCTTCTTGCTAATTCTAACCTTTTTTTCTCTATATATACAGTATGTATTTATACCATGGTCCAGGTGAATACTCTATTCTGATTGGCTGGATTAAAAAGTGATAATCCACAATATTAATGCGCATCTGAAAAAGACGTTCCCGTCACATAGCTTGAATGTCCTTTATCACTGCGGTTGCTTCTTTAAAACAAACTTTTGCTTCATTACTAGTCTTTGTACAAAATGTGTTTGACTGTTTCAATAACCAAATATATGGAATTGACTGGTTTCAGAAATAAGTCGTACTTCTGTAATCCACAAATATCTTATAAACTTTTGAAGTTTCAACATTTTCCACCTTTCAACTCATGCTTGCCATCACTGCCTGCTGACAATCAAACTTCAGCTTCCCTGCTGAGTCATGGCTCTCCACCGCCTTGTTCAACTTTTTCTCTATTTATTTCGTGTTAAATTTCTAAAGATCTATAGTAAAGACCTTCAGCATTTCAAAGACAGCACAATAGTCTCATAAAGCCAACGTGTTTGCTGATGGTTTCTGCTTCTTAGACATCCATTTGGGATCCTCCGCAATGTCACAAACTGGTGAGATAAAGAGAGAGTGAACTCTTTGTTGGGTCCACCCAGCAGCTAATGAGAAAAAGGACATTTTCCTAAGCAAACATAGGTTTGAGCCCTTTTTTTTTCTTTAATGAAAATATTTAGACCACACAAATCCAAGTACCTCCTAATGTCCATTAGTAGTTGCTAAATTGAGGTTTGCACCTACAGCACAAAATCCTTTGTTTTGTTTTTTTGTTGTTTGTGGGGCAATGTTGTGGATAACGGGGAGAAAATATCAACTAATGTTTATTCTGTGTACATTTCCAAAGAACAGTATGTTATGTTTATTAATAATTGTCATCTCTGTAGCATTACATGACCACATATTTAAGAAAGTCAAATGAAAATACATATACAAATCAATCACATATAAAGCACAACAAGATCACACAATGTGCTTAAAGCAATCTAACGGCAGAAAAAAAGCACTTCTTGTCTTTACCCTTTTGTCTATCTCTAGCATTTAGCTGAGAACGACTGCGGGGCTTCCTCATCTTCTACCAAACAATTGTTTGTTCTTATTATCATAACTCATTAATCCTGATCAGCATCATCTTTTTCTACTGTCTTCTTCCCTGTTCTCCCTTTATGCACTAATTCTCACGCGCAGACACACATTTGCACAAACATTCGCAAAGTGGCACTCATATTTGTTTGTTCCTCTATTCATAATTCATAGGCTTTGATCAGAGAGAATGTTTGATAAGGTTTACAGTCTGCGTTTGCCCTGGCAGAGTAGGAAACAACAAAAATAAACAGTCATAAATATATACATGCTAATTCGCACTGGATTGCGTCCGAGGAATAGCAAAGAAAAAAAACATATTTGACTAAAAAGCATGAAACTGACTAGCAAGTCCAACGAACGGCTACGAGTCTTTTACTGACCTTTACTGAATGAGGTCAGATTTGGAGAAAATAGTGAATTATAAATTGTGAATTGTACTTTTATTATCATGAAACGGCGGAAAAAGACATTAACTAGCAAGATGCTTTACAGTTTTAATCTAGTTTGCATTAAAATAGCTAGGTAATAATAGTAATAGGTAACGGCAAATAAATACAAAAGTAGCATTTAGCTCAAATGCCCTCCCAAACTGGAACTGATTGATTTAGAGAATAGAGAAACATAAAATTACATGAAAATAATTGATTTGCACATTTTGTCTGAAGAGTTTCCAGTGATCTTAATTTAGTTTGTCTTAACCCAGCTTCGGTGGTGTAAATAAAAGCTCTTTTTATAGCTTTTTGACAGATGAATATTTGCAGCTACCACCACGATCTGCACTGTTTAACGAAAAGGCTCAATAACAAAAAAGGAAAAAAGAAAAAGCTGTTGGTTCTTTTTTTCCACCCAAACTTTTTTGTTCGGGCAAACTGTTTAGAGTCAAACTCAAGGCTCAGGGGCCAAATGTGGCCCACCATATCATTTTATGTGATTTTATGCATGAGCATACAAGTTTTTAATTTCTTAAAATAAAATAAAAAATTGGTGTGTATTTATTCATATCTAGGGGGAATTGGAGTTGAAATATCGGATTGGGCAACTATACATTAGGACTTCAACACTGTCTATATAACCTAACCTGACAGAATCAAATTTAAAAGGATTTATGCTAGAATAACAAGCAAACATATGTTACAACTGTAATTGTCACTTCAAAAATGTATAATCAATAAATAATAAGTTATTTAACATTAAGGAGTAGTTACATTTATTTTTCATTACATTTAGTTACATGTATAAGTAATATGTGGCCCTTTGAGGAAAGCTTTATGCTGATGTGGCCCTCGGTGAAAATGAGTTTAACACTGCTGGTTTAGAGCAATTGTTTCTGTAAACAACTGCATTTAAAGGTAATTCTGCTTCTACCTAATTTAACCAAAATAACCAACTTGAAGCGTCAAATGACTATTCGATTGTGTTTGACACAACACAGCAAACCTTTCAGATTTGTATTCAAACAACAAATTCTAAAAACTCTCAGTTGAGCAGTTAGTATGCCGTTTCTTATCTGGCGAGGAGTAGCGGACAAGGAACAGTGTTCAAAAATTTTCAAATCATCACTTAGAGGTCTGATCAGATGAAATTCAACGTTGACCAGCGTCTTGTAAATTAAAACTGAGAAGAAATTATTGTTAATGAAGCTAGGAACACAGGAGCAGTTTGGTAATAAGGAGGAGACCAAAATCCTGGTTACAGATGCAGGTTTTCAGTCAAATATTCCATTGTTTTTTTCCAGCTTGTCTCAGTCGTTTGTTGTCTAAAATTAATTTTTGTCCATCTCTTCACATGAAAGATAAAGACACACTTTTATTCAGAAAAAAATGGATGTGTCTTTATTTTATAATGGTATAAATAGATTACTTCTATGGCTGAAGTTCCTTGGAAACCATGTGGTTACTTTTTTTTTATTATTATTATTATTTATTAGAAAAATGATTTAAGTATGAGAGAAAGTTATTGTCTAAATTCAAACAATTTGTACTGCAAATTTGTAAAACACTGCTCTAAAATAACTAATTGTTATATTGTGTTACAATGCATCCCATAAATCCAGTTGAAAGCACATCTTGAGATCTTGTGCACTCTTCTTTTTTTGCTGATCTCAGGTATTTTCCGTTTTATGTAGAAGCGGGCTCCTGTTGCTGCTTCCTGCTGGGGCAGAATTTAAAATTGGAATATTCAAAATTGACCCCTAAATATGTTATAGTCAAAATAAATGAGCCACTATCTTGAAGAGATAAATAAAGCTTGGGTTTATATTAAAAGTGAATTCAGGAATCTTGTATCCACGCAATTGTTTTTTTTAAAAGGTGGCTAAACTCCTCCAAAACAGCTGATCTTTAAAGACCCACTCCAGTGAAAATTGTGTTTTTAACATGTTATTGTGTAATTTTTTTGGATGATGGAGGTCATAAAGAAAATAAAGCTTAAAATTGCGTTTCTGAGAATTTTATTGTTCAAAAGGAATGGCTGTGAAGGCCACAAGCTCCCTGCTCCGCTCCATTCCAATGCATCTGATTGCAGACAAATAGATCCACGTGTGTCTTCTTTTCCTTGTCTGAGCTGGAAACTGGCTCAGAACTGTACAGCTGGATAACTCCAATATTGCTTACTAATTTTGTTTATGTTAGCGTGGGGTTGTGAAGGGCTGTCAGCTAGGGTGTAAACAAAGGGATGATGGGAAATAAAGCAGGCTCACTCTGGGCCAACAGTCCTTTCCACAACTCAGGTGCATTTTTGATGAACTCCTGGTACGCTGCATACACAATTTTTTCCATTTTAGCTAAAAACGGCACAATCATAATTAAAAGATCATTGGGAACAATTTTTAAAAAGATCCAAAAATGATTTAAGTGGGACTTAAAATGTTGCTGGGACCATTCAATTGAACTATATGAAAGCTTTTGAGGAGGTCTAAGAGCTTGACTTGCATATGTAAGGTTAAAAATACATTTGAGGTGATCTATGATGGATTTATCCTGCAGATTTATGCAGACGTATATAGACAATAATTCATCACAGGTGTTTCTTTTCTTTTTGTCCATCTCTATGAATGTACATGTGTGTGAATTATATTTCTAAGTTAAGTAGGCAAAAACAGAAAGTAACAATAATGCATTTGCAAGAAAAAAAAAGCCTGACATTAGGGTTAAGACACTGCAGCAGTTAGAGGGACATTATTAAGCCTCCCAGGAGCAAGTTGGTTGGAAAGCTCAGTGTGCAGCAAGTTAATGGTCTTATTATGGAAATAAAAGTCATTTGTTGTAACTGGTGGTACTGTGTTTTTTCATTGTGTCCTAAAAAGTTTGTGCTATTGGAACCACGGATTTCTGTTCAGATTATATTTATGGTGTCATTTCTCTGCAAAGCTACATGTGTGCCTGAAATGATCTGCCACCTATGTGCCAGCACATAACCAGACGGACTACAAGCTGAAGAGACAAGCAAGGTTCCTGTTCCCCTCTCTGGCAAACATTTGAGTCATGACACAAATATCAGGAAGGAGATTAAGGGATGTAATTTGAAGCTTGCATTTACCGTCTTTCTCTGGCTAAATTCTTTGATAACTTACTACAAAATGCAAAGCACCAACAATAGAAAATGACAAAGAGAGAAAAAGATACAAAAAGGGTTTGAGGGTTTCTGAAAGTGACACAAAGGGAGCAAGACTGACAGAGGAAGTCTATCAGAGGGGCAGAGATAAATCCGATCTGAGTCTGATGGATACGTTGACAAATTAAGTAAATAGGCTCATCTCTCCATGTATTATGAGGTGCCAGTAAACATTTTGTCATGCAGAACAAAAATGCAAATTCCGTTTGACTCGGGCTAGGATTGTGTCAGATAAATACGAGGTCCACAATAAAAGGGTGCTGGAAACATACATTTAAAATAAAAGATCTTCCCATCAAATAACTCAATTTGACAGGCTTTGCGATATAATAGCAGCAAAGCTTTGTCATGACTCAAGATAGATGGATGGATAGATGGATGGAAAGACACAATACGAACAAAAGCAAAAAGGGTATCCATCTTTAATGCTCAGAAAACTCAGTGTTGCTGCATTTTACATTCCGCTCAAAAATAGAAGGATAACATTCTATTGCTTTTATATTTCTTTAATTCCCTGTGGTCGATGCCCATCTCAAACTCATACAGAGAGAAATTATTGCTCTCTATTTGAGTTTGGAGACATAAAAATAATTATGTCTTTGCTGAGTGACCCAACGAGCTTCACTTGTCATAAAGTTTTGCAAGTATTTGTTTAGGATATAGGCCCCAAAAGACCATGATGTAGGTCACACAGGCCTCTGTTAGTGCTTACTGCAATGTTAATATTTATTAAAACAAAAATCAGGCGACAGGTCTAATGGAGTAAGACCAAAGAAGAGGTTTATGGATGCAGTGAACAAAGACATGAAGGAAGCTGGTGTTAGAGAAGAGGGTGCAGAAAACAGACAGGTTAGATGGAGAACCTGATCTGCTGTGGTGACAGGAAAATATGGACATGTCAGTAAAATATCTTTGAATATTCTGATTTCATTGTGTAGTGTATTCTTTGTTCATAATATAGTCTTTGAAAAGTCAAGTATATATCTATATATTAACCAGTAGTACGACTGATGTTTAGGGCCAGTTTACAAAAAAATTGTTTTTTTCAATTACGACTTTCAAGTTGTAAATTTATGAGAAAAAACTCTTAGATTAATGAGGAAAAACACCAAAGTTTTCCGTTTATCAGTCTAGCTTGAAGATGAAATATTGTGCAGCCTTTTGTGAAGCTTTCTTTCCGTAGGTTTAAAAATCAAAGAGATTCTGAACATTTTGGCGACTCAAAATCAAACTATTCTCAGTGTAGATGGCTTTCCTGGGTTCAGTGTCGGTAAGGCGGAGTTTCATATGTAAAATAAGGAGCTCAGAGACACGTTTGGGTGTAGAGGACCGCTCCAGCCTTTATTCTCCTTTTCATTCACACCCTGAAGTTCATTTGTCACTTCACGTCATGAACCTGTCATCCGAACACCAATGCGGAAGTAAACAGTGTTCCATACGCCCCCTCCTCCAGATGAAACGTCCCATTTCAACAAAAAACAATAAAGAGGAATGAAAATAGTCTGTTATATTAGCATTAGCACGTTGAAAATGCCAAAAAGTTCTCCTCATCAGAAGGAAGTGTCACACAGACATAGAGATCTGGTCTTTGGAGGAGGAAGAAAGGACTGCAGTGGACAGCTGCAGGGACACCGATTTCTCCAAGGGGCTGCAGAGATCCTGCAAACCACCCAATAAATAAATAAATAGAACATTGATAAATCAAACAAATGAGCTTCCAAACATTTGGAACGTTATCAATTAACATTCAGCTCACCTGTTCAACTAAGTTTAGTCGGTCTGCTCTGCCGCTGCGCAGCGTTAACTTGCTGCTGCTCTGTATGCTCACCTCCACTTTAATCTGGTAAAATTATGATTTTTTTTCTTGTAAATTTATGAGTTTTTTTTCTCATAAATTTACGACTTAAAATCTCGTAATTTTCCTTTTTTTCTTTTTTTTGGTTGCCCTAAAACTCTGTCGTACAGTAGTTCTGAAAATACTAAAAACGTTCTCCACTAATTATTACCTTACTCTTGCACTTCAACAAAGATTTTTGACCAAAATCACTTCTATTTTTTTAAGTAGGTTTTATGTAAACATGGATCATAATTAATAAAAATTGTTCAGTTGCTCAGGAGATCCTAAAGCTACAGTCGCCAAACTTTAGCACATGTTATACCATGGTCCGGGTGAATACTTCATTCTGATTGGCTGCTGGGTGTGGTTTACAGTGATAATCCACAGTGATCATGTATGCCTAAAAAAGGAGTTCTGGTCACATAGATTAAATGTTCTACATCACTGTGCTGGCTTCATTAAAACAACTTTGAGCTTCATCATCTGGACAAAAACAAACGGTAAGAGGTGAACTTTCTCTCTGAACTGATGCTTTATTCAACCCATCATCATGACGATCAGCATAGATATCACTTTCCTTTGCCGTTGCAGTCGAGGTCGGTGCCCTTACATAGTTCACTTTTTTTTTTACTTGTTAATAGTTGACCAATTTTTTCTAGTTGACTGTAGCACTATTTTTATTTGATTGTTACTTCACAAAAGTGTTCTGTTTAAGTGTTAAATGATAAAGGAAGCTGAATAAAATAAAAATATGGACCAACCTGGATCTGTATTGTTTTTCTCTAAATGTTTAAGAAAAATTGTGATCGGGACATCCCTAGTTTAATCACCATAATTGCACATGACATGGAAAATAAAAAGTCTCCAAAGAAATAACCAGACCCAGTTGTACCACAAAAACTGTACTTGTGTGAGCTTTTTGGTCAGTATCTGTGTTTCTAAGTTTTATTGTCTTATTTTTTTATGAGTGCATAAATATGCAAAATCAGTGAGTGGTTCTAAGGTTAGTTCTTTTTTTTGGGAGATGTAAATACAGTTTATATGTATTTAAATCTCCAGCCAATAATCATCCATCCATCCATCTTCCTCTGCTTATCCGGGACCGGGTCGTGGGGGCAGCAGTCTAAGCAGAGATGCCCAGACTTCCCTCGCCCCAGCCACTTCCTCCAGCTCCTCTGGGGGACCCCAAGGCGTTCCCAGGCCAGCCGAAACGCAGTCTCTCCAGCGTGTCCTGGGTATTCCCCGTGGCCTCTGCCCAGTGGGACATGCCCAGAACACCTCTCCAGGGAGGCGTCCAGGAGGCATCCAGACTAGATGCCCGAGCCACCTCAACTGGCTCCTTTCAATGTGGAGGAGAAGCGGTTCTACTCCGAGCTCTCTGCGGGTGACCAAGCTTCTCACCCTATCTCTAAGGGAGCACCCAGCCACCCTACGGAGGAAGCTCATTTCAGCCCCGTGAACCCCCACCTTAACGTGGTGGGGGAGTTTGAGAGCTCGAGTGACCCTAGGAGCTAAGCTGTCTGGGGCTTAAGCCCCTGGTAGGGTCTTCCATGGCAGACAGGTCCTGGGTGACGAGCCAGACAAAGAGCGGTTCAGAACCCCTGATGACGAGAAAAAACAAGGACCCGATTACGTCCCCCCACTCTGCAGCCAGGCCCGGGGTTGGGGCTCGCAGGCAAGCGCCTGGTGACCGGGGCTCTTCCCATGGGCCCCGGTCGGGCACAGCCCGAAGGAGCGACGTGGGACCACTCTCCCATGGGCCCACCACCCGTACGAGACTTCAAAAGGGGCCGGTGCAATGTGGTTTGGGTGGCAGTCAAGGGCAGGTGCCTTTGCAGCCAGTCATGGAACTTGGCCACTAATCATTCTTCATTTAAAAATCCAGTTATTGAAAAAAAGTCAGGAAAAGCTGTGATGTAAAATCTGTGGGTTTCACAGAGAAAGATATTATTATTTATCTCTTTTTGTTGAGATTGTTGTCTTCAGGACTGTGCTGGCTCCTGAACACAGAAATGCATTAGCAGCAGAAGGATGGGGAAAATCAATTGAGTTTTTTTTTTTTTTTCCTTGATTTACTCTTGAGATTTGAAGGCAAACCTAAAAAGGAAAGAAGACATGTGGCTGTTGCAGGGAAGAACATATGGCATCTGCTCCAGTAGAAAACCTTAATTTGGGGTAGAGTATTGGCACCCGTTGCCTGACTAGCATTAACATGCTGTCAGAGTTGCTCTGGCAGAACACTAAGTAGAGCACACTCGCCTAGCTTCATTCCTTGGAGAGTTGCAGCATGTCCCTTCTCACTTGCCATCAGCCCTCTGTTATCGGTGCTGTTATGAAATAAAATAGGAACGCTAACAAGCCTGCGGAGTTCTGTTTAACAGATCTTACGCCAGAGATCCACAAATCTTATGTTCCTGTCTTGCAGCAAAGAGAAAAGAGAAGTCATGAATAGGAAACTATGTCACAAGAAGCGACTGGACTGTGTGGAGCAGTACTTACAATGAAATAAACATTAAAAAAAAGAATATAACTGCAATTTTAGCATAAAAGTCAGTTGAAAATTATTTCTTGCTCAAATAATTTACATTGTTTATTGTTGTTTTGTGTGTGTGAAGGTTTCAATAAAAGTGACACATTTTTTTCTCTCCAACTTGTTTAAAACATTTCCTTTGGAACAGTGTCACCGTAATAACAGCAGGATTCAACGTAAGGTGTATGGACAGATTCACTTGAAATCTATATTTACATTAGTTGTGGTAATTAGTTCATATTTATTAATTTGAGTTTTTCTTCTGGAACTGTACCTTCCTAATGTGGCCAAAATGATGATGGCAAACCATATAAACTGTAAAACATTTCAAGTTGACTCAACCTAAAATAATTTGAAACCTGGCTGCCTTAAAATTTTGATTAAAGCTAACAAATTATTTCAAGTAAGTTCAACCTATCAATTTGTTTCCCAAACTTAAAAGACCAAGTTTATATCACTTATTGCTTTGTTTTGAGATTTTTTTTAGTTAAGTAAACAAATATTTTTATTGTATCAACTAAAGAAGTCAAGTTTTCTCAACTAACTTTCTGATTAAGTCTAACTAATTTCTTAAGTCATGTCAACTTAAACTAAATTCAAACTACTTTAAAAGATGTGTTCGCCAGATTGAAAATTTAGTTGTGATTACTTAATTTGCAATGTTAACACAACAAACTATACGTCTTTTTTAACTACAAAATTAAGTCCCCATAACAAATCAATAAGTTATGTGAACTTGAACTTTTAAATTGGAAAACTATCATTGAGCTTAAAATATTAGAAATATTTTGCTAACTTAAATCAAAATTTTAAGGCAGCCGGGTTACAAATTATTTTAAATTGAGCCAACTTAAATTTTTTTCCAGGATGTCAGTTTCTAAAATGCAGAGGCTGGTGGGAGATAGAATTTAACACAAAGCAATGAGAAATGCCATATTAAATCCTTTACTATGAAAACCACATAACTTTGGACTAAAGACAATCTCAATAACTTGTGAAAAAATTTATTTCAAAAGTTATAATGTTATTAAAACAGTTTAAATCATCTTTTTGGTAAAAAAAAAAAAAGTCATGTTTCTTACCATGTGCCAGTGTTTACAATGCCCCCTCAGATCGGGTCCTCTCCCAGAGGCCTGGGAGCTCGAGGGTCCTGCGCAGTATCTTAGCTGTTCCTAGCACTGGGCTTTTCTGGACTGAGAGGTCTGAAATCTTTCCAGGTATCTGTTGTAACCACTCCTCCAGCTTGGGGGTTACTGCCCCGAGTGCTCCAATTACCACAGGCACCACTGTTACCTTCACTTTCCAGGCTTTCTCCAGTTCTTCTCTGAGTCCCTGGTATGTCTCCAGTTTCTCATGTTCCTTCTTCCTAATGTTTCCATCACTGAGTACTGCCACATCCACCACAACGGCTTTCCTCTGTTCTTTATCCACCACTACAATGTCTGGTTGGTTCACCATTACCATCCTATCAGTCTGGATCTGGAAGTCCCACAGGACCTTTGCTCACTCATTCTCTACCACCTTCGGAGGTGTTTCCCATTTTGACTTTGTGGTTTCCAGTTCATATTCTGCACACATGTTTCTGTATATTATTCCAGACAGTTTATTGTGGCGCTCCCTGTATGCTTACCAGCATCTTCAATTATTTTGACCAAATATCTCTGCTTTTGGCCTTTGAGTTCCTTTCCATCACAGTCACATCATGTTTGAGGTATTCAAAAAGTTCAAATTTTCTCATGCTCCATCTCTTCAAGCACTAAAGTAAAATGGCATAGACTTGTATCTCACTTTTCAACCTCCCTCAAAGGCCCAAAGAGCTTTACAATCACAGTCCCATTCTCCCATTCACAAACACGTTCTCACACTGATGCCAAAAACTGGCTTCCAAACACTGGCACCAACCTTCCACCAGGGGCCAAGGACACTTCGACATATGGCGGGAAAGCAGGAATCCGAACCTGCAATCTCTGGATCAGAGGTCGTCCACCCTACCACTTCACCACAACAACCCAAAAGAATTGGTTGACAACCTTGTAATAAGCTAGACAAACCTTCAAACCCTGCATAATCTTTCAAGCAAGTATCAAACAAACAAAATAAAATATACACTGACCAAAAATATAAACGCAACACTTTTGTTATTGCTCCTATTTTTTATGGTATGAACTCAAAGATGTGAAACATTTTCCACATACACAAAATAACCAGTTCTCTGAAATATTGTTCACAAATCTGTCTAAATCTGTGATAGTGAGCACTTCTCCTTTGCCAAGACAATCCATCCCACCTCACAGGTGTGCCATATCAAGATGCTGATTAGACAGCATGATTATTGCACAGGTGTGCCTCAGACTGGCCACAAGAAAAGGCCACTCTGAAATCTTCAGTTTTGTTTTATTGAGGGGGTCAGAGGACTCAGACAACCAGTCAGTATCTGGTGTGACCACCATTTGCCTCATGAAGTGTGACACATCTCCTTCGTTGATCATGTCTTGATGGGCTTCGTATCGGTCATTGAAAAAGTAAAACATAAAATCAAAAGGATCATGAATACATAGAATTCAATAGGAAAATACTAAATTGAACTTACTAAACAGACTAAAATAAACGGTAATCCACGCCCTTAGACCCTCTTTCGCTGTAAGGAAAAACTCCTAAAAAAAAAAAAAAAACAGATTCCGGAAAAACAAAGAAACCTCAGGTGTGTCCACATGAAGGAGGGATCCTCCCTAATGATGGACAGGCGATTTACCAGAACTCATAGAGAAGAATTAATTTATCTAACTCTACAACTACATATTTAAAGTTCAGCAGACGAGCTTCATCCAGAAATAGTTGGGGGGACTGCCGGGGGCGCGAGTTGAGCTGGAGACAGAATCCAGGTCAAGACAAGCATGACCTGTGCGAAATGAGCAAAATTAATTTGCACAAAGCACAGTGTGATGACTGGTCAGTCTTGTGTTGTGTATATGTACAGACACACACACAAGTTCATATTGCAATTGGTTGTCTGTTGTATTGAGATTTTGTTTTTTTCTGGTTCACAGTGTACCGTATGTATGTAAAACAAAATTTCAAGATCACATTTCAATGTTATGTAAAACTATTGTATTTTATATGGTAGTCATTCAAAAGTAATACAGTAGGGAAAAATTAAAAAAAAAAGTTTGAACATGAATATTTTTAAGAAATGAAGAATTATCTAATAATTGAACCACTACCTGTTAGAGGTAAGGAACACCATTTTACTAAGTTTTTTAAAGAATGATTAGTAATGAAGTTAGTAATGATATATTTACACTGCTTGTTAGGATTTTTTGGGTTTCAGACATATTTTAATTAATAAAACATGCACCGGGTCAAAAACCTCATCTCTGTTCCTCACAAATGAACATAACAGGAGGGTTAATGTGACCATGTGATAAAAGAACACTTTCTGTTGTTGAAAATTAAACATTTTAGAGTGAAAAGGAGATAAAAGGTGAAAAAACAATGTATCCAATATGATTTTGTGAAGCCTGGTGAAAAGGAAAATAAGAATAATAAAGTTCATAACATGCAAAAATAGCCTATAGGTGGTACTGGGTTGTATGAAGGTCTATGCATGAGGAACAGAGCAAAAGATGGATTTGGATTGGGGTTTTGGAGTTTCACAAATGAAAAAAGACATTCAGGTGTTTTACGATACAATTTATTTGGACGTTCTACTTATGTTTGTGGTCTTTCAAAAGAAAAATTACACCTTAAATGTCTTTTGTCTGTTTTTAAATCTAGGAAGACTGCAACAGAGACTCTAGCAAGCACATTTATGTCTTGGGTCATCTAAGCCCTTCCAGGAAAGAATTTGCACTCCATTAGGCGAGTTGTTGAGGTAAGTCAGAGTCAAGAGCCATGTCAAAGTTGAATAACAGAGGAACTGACCTTCAAAGCAGCATTAAGAGGCATTGTTTGTAGTGAAGTTAGCTATTTTGGTTTGGAAGATGAAAAATGCTGATGATGCAGTTTCATTATCGTGATTTGCTCTGGACTGTTTTCACCCTAAACCATGGCTGAACTGCAGCTCAGGAACCAAATTGCATCTCTGCTTGACGCTTCCACATTAGCTCTGCATCAGCTGTCAACAAAGAGCTACAGAAAACTCACAATCCTTCATAAACCCGCCTCATTTATTCTACTTGACTAATCTCCAAACAAAGCCATGGATGTTAGCCTCTGAAATCTGTTCTCTCTGAAGGTTTTTGTGAAAATACCCCGGAGAAGTGTTAAAAAAAAAAAAAGGACTACAATGGCGAGTAAGGAGATGAAAAGACTCCTGCTGTTCAACTCCTGTTGAGGTCTGTTTGATAATAGTTTGTCAGAGAGTTCATTTGTAGTCTTCTTCACAAAGTCAGACATTTTTATCTGACTTGTGTGTTTAGTGCTTCTATTACTGTAGATGCATTTATGAGATTGTACATTATAGCTTTGTAGTGATTGTGTCATATATCAACTTTCCAAAATAACAAAACAAAACCCATCTGTCCCCCTTTTTTTTTACATAGTCATCAATGTCTTGTTTGATGTTCTTATTGCATAATTTGTCTTGTATCCTTTAAATAGGCATTAGACTACCTTGGTGTTTAATTAGGCTTACTAAATTCCCTCAGTGGTAAGGATTAAGGCTACATTTCTGCTTTTGAACAGAGTGAAAAATGTACAGATTTCTCCTGAGCTAAATAAGCTGCAGAGCTTTGAGTTGAGTCAATCTATGAAGTTGAGACATAGTGGTAAAGTGGAGATGGGCATAATCAAGAAAAATCAGGGAAAATCTTCTTCTATTGTAACAGTTAAGCTCTTTTCATGTTTTAGCTTCCTTTTTTATTTAAGTGCCTTTTTTTGCCATTATCAACGTATTAAAGACCCAGTCCAAATAAAATTGTGTTTATGGTGTTTTTAACGTGTTCTTGTGGCAGGTTCTCTTGTGGCAGTTTTCTCATGATAGAGGATATATATAAAGAAAGTTAACATTAAAATTGCATTTCTGAGTATCTCTTTTTCAAAACCATGTGAATCAGGAGCAGGCAAAATAATGTTGTTGAAAAAAGATCGTAGATGTGACGTAGAAGCTTTGGATGCATCCACTTGTAGACTAAGGCTACGTTCACACTGCAGGGTGAGACGACCCAATTCCGATTTTTTTGCCCCTATGCGACCTGTATCTGATCTTTGTCTGAATGACACACATCAGATCTTTTCAAATGTGACGAGGCCACTTGGGTATGTGGTCCTGAATCCGATACGTATCCGATCTTTTGAAATGCAACCTCCGTCTGAACGGCCAGGCCACATGAATCTGACCTGTACGTCATTGATACGCTACAAACATCAGAATTCTGCTTTGAAGTAGGCGGGAACAAGAACATAAAAATCAACTACGGCAGACGATGCTGCTGAGACCAGTCAGTGGAAAGGAGGCGAGATCACAGATTGGATTACAATTTGGGGTGACAGCTCTATTCAGGCCAAACTCGAGGGCTCTTATCGCAACCGGTCGGTTTTTGAAAAAATTTCCAGCGAAATGGCCGGGCGTGGGTCCAGACGATCCTGGCTCCTCACATCAGTCTCCCACCACTCCTGGGTGCGACTCTGCACCCACACGTTTCTCTGTACCGACTTGGCTAACACTGCTCCACAAAACACCATGGCCAAAAACCTTGCTATCCCCCTTTTTAATTTTCTTCTTAAAATGAGAAAATTGTAATTGTGCCTTTATGAAAATAAATGTAATAATCCAAAAAGAGATCCGCTGTTGACAACACTGTTGTTGACATCCATTGTTAACGTTAGCTACTTCCGCAAAAAACTAGTGACATCGTTCCCCGTTGAGTACTGTTCTGCGCATGCGGGTCACTTCTAGGTCACGTCACGTTCACACAGGAGATCACAAAAATTTACCTTTAATTGGAAATGTGAACTGCCTTGCAAAAAAATCTGATTTAAAAAAAAAAATCAGAATTGAGCATTAAGCCCTGCAGTGTGAACGTAGCTTAATAGATCCATGTAGGTCTTTGTTTTCCTCATGTGAGCTGGCATCTGGCATAAAACTGTTTGGCTGAATAGCTCTGCTATTGCTAGCCATTTTTGCTGCACCAGTAGCGTCATGTTGGGGTTGTGAGGGGCTGTAAGCGGGAGACTATGTAAACAGAAGGATGATGGGAAAGGGGAGCAGGCTTACTCTGTGACAACAGTTTCACCCACAACTCAGAGTGTTCTGGTAAAGCTTAGGTGTAATTTCAATAAGAAAGGTTCATTCTATCTTCGGGTATGCTGGGTTGCTGATTCTTCACTCCACATGCCACTCATCAGTTAGTCTTCACTCTTAGCCAATAGCTAAGAGGCTCACTTTCTTCACAGTCAATCGCAATCAAATTCCTGCCTTTGAATTCATAGAATTTGGTTTGTCTGCATTCCAGACACTTCACCGGCCCAACTCCGCCCCGTTTTCTTCCTGGCTCTTTGATTCGGAGTGGTCTAGGGCTTAACCATCATCAGCGTCCAGGCTCTGGGGTCTCTTCTCACACAGTCCGAGGTCATCCCAGGCATGCAAGATGTCTCCAGCCCAGAACCAACACAAACTTCTGTTTCACTTTTAAATCTTTCAATCACAATTCAAGATCTCTCCTCATTGAAATAAACTTCTGCTGCTCTGCAGAAACTGTATCCTTGGAAATGACAATTAAAAAATATAGATATTTTTATTTTGGCTAAAAACTGCATAATCATAGTTAAAGGATCACTGGGAACACTTTAAAAAAAGGAATCTAAGGATGATTGGAGTGGAACTTTAATAAATCTTTTCTACAGTCACGCTCTCAAATATTTCCTGCATCATCCCTAGAATATAATTAAGCAAATACTTTGCTTATTAAATATCATCCTGATGGCACGGTAAAGCTATTTTTCAGTGCTTTGTCTTTTTTTTTTTTTTGGCTCTAAGCTTAGATTCTTTCTGATGTGAAAGGCTAAAGCAGTCCCGAGTTAAAGTCTGATTAACTGGATGTACTTTCAACATCCTCCCAGCAGCAGATGCTGCTTAAGGTGCTTGTTAAGACCACATGACAGTTGTGTATGGCAGTGCCATCTTCACAGATGCAGCCACTTTGGAAGGCCAGCTGCTTTATGTGGGACACCTTTTTCTCGCATGCATCCATGCTGCCTGGAACGTAGAAGGACGTTGGCTGACCTTTGGGTTGCTGCATCCATAAAACACCGAGCTCCACTCAGTAAATAACACTGAGCTCATTCCTTTGCTGTGCAAGCTGTTCAGGTCAGAAGTGAAATTATGGTAGCAGGACGTAACACATTTCTTTCAAATATTTTGGCGCTTCAATGCAAATGTGGCTAACTGCAATGGTGATGGTGCAATATCATGTAGGCTGTATCTAGACTCCTCAATTTACCACCATCACACCCACGTGGACCAGGAGATCATCTTCCTCCTACATCCCTCTCACGTTCCTTTTCACTATTCTGTCTTCTACAGCTCACAGTTTAACAGATATAGATAGACCATAGCTTTTACACCCAACATTTATTCTATTTTTCATCTTTTTTTTCCTTTATTTACTGGTGTTGTTGCTGGTCACCTTCAGAAAGAGGAACAATAAACGGGTCATCCCTACACCACTAAAGACAAACACATTTTGAGGGATGTGTTACTCTCCTTAAAAATCCCCTGGAAACACATCACAGACTGGAGTTAACCTTAATTTGAACTCAGGAGGACACAAAGTCAATAAATCAGCGATGCCGGGTTCAGGGAAAGAAACTGGCAGCTGCACTTCTTGTCACCTTGACAGATGAGTGACACGTTTTCTTGCTATCCTATTGAACATCTTTACTTTTATCATTTCTGTGTCCTTTCTTATAACCTCAAACCTCAGTTCTTATTTGTCTTCATTTCTCCTTTTTGCTGTAGATTTTGAATGTTTCCTTTATGCTGTAATGGCTTCTTTCTTTTGTGTTTTATATTTATTCTGACTCCCAACGGTATGTCCTTCTTTTCCTTTTAATGTTTTTTTTTTTTGCTATAAGCTTTTCTCCTGAATGCCCTAAATTGTATAAAGACACGGTACAACACTAAGTCTCTGACTACTACTATAAAAAATAAAAAAAAGTCTCTGGCTACTGAAAAAAGAAAGACAATAGTACGGTCATTGCTTCTTAAGTCACGTTCACAACAGGCATTTAAAATACATTCAAGAATGCGCTAAACACGAGTTCTTGAAAGTGCATGTACATGATGCACAAGTAGGGAGGGGGTTGTTTTTTTTCTTCTACTGTTTACTAGCGCATGTCTGCCATCTACAGGTAGAAAAGGCTGGTGTGAAATGTCGAAGTGGAAATGTCCTGAATTTTAAATTTTAATTTTTTAATCTAGTCCAATATATAGACTTGGTGTTATATAATTCCGGTCGAGAACAAACTGCAATCATTAATTTTTTCTCCATGATCAAATTTCAAATGGTTTAAACTTCATTGAATTAAAAGGGACACCATCCATACATACTATCATCACAAATCAGAGACCCTGATTGGTCAGAGTTCCACCTGGTTTAGCTGGCAGTGCACATTCAACAGCCACACGTTTTGAACGTAGAGCTCGAAAAGTGACGTAAAATCCTGCTACGCTATGCATGAAAGAGAGAGTTTTGAACGCGGAAGCCTGAAACGCGGATTTTTACTTTTCATTGGATTTGGCTGCTTCAATGCGCATTTCTGAAGGTGGTGTGAATGTAGCTTAACAGGCCAACATATGTGTGCAGGTGCACACAGAAATATAGTTAAAAACACAATGAGCTCACAAAATGTGCATTAAAATCCCAGTAGCCCCAAGCATGCAAAAAAAAAATAAAATTAAAACAATCAGTCCTGTTTATGTCCAAATTTTCGCTTCACAGCATAAATATGCAGGAAGACCAAAGAGCTCGAAATCTTGGAAATAGGAAACAGGTTAGAGAAGTCTGGACGCCAAGATGAGAAGACAGGTGAGGCTTCAGTTATTTATTCAAGCCAAGTTTGATTGTTTTCAAGTTCCAAAACTATAAGCTTAATTGGGAAAATTATCGCAAAATGTAGACATATCAGGGACTATTTGGTACACACAAACTAAGAAACAAAGAGTGGGAGTTTAAAATGTGAAGGGCCATTTATCCTATTATTTTAATAGAACAAGGTGTCTTTTTAGCTTCTTCATACCATTAATCAACACAGTCACTGCTTTCTTTCCACCTTAACCCTTGTGCTATCCTAGGCACTTTACCGTTGGGAATTGGGTCATCTAGACCCACTAGACAGTGCTCTGAACCTTTTTTTTTTCAATGATTTGTGATCTTCACTGGTTCAATGGATTACATGAAATTTATCCACCTTTGTCATGGTAGGGAGAACACGTCAAAGTGAGGGTGGGGTCATCTAAGATAGCACAAGGGTTAAAAGCGTTTTATCTTTGCCTTTAGTGATGACAATTGTCTGAGAAAAGCTGAAGATTCCTGGAGTCGCTTTGCACGGAACTGCTGCTTGGACCATGTGGTCACAGCGCCCTCTTCTGGACCGACGTGAAAAAGCAATAGTTTTTCTCTAGCATGCAGCCGTGCACAGTCACATCCTTACAGAAGTCAAGCCATTTTACCTTTTTACCTAGCTTTGAATAAAAACACTGGACACAATAAATTGTGTGCAAAAGTTCAACAGTTTCATTTTTTTCTTTTAAATAAAACCTAAAAATGGCAGATTTGTCTGACATTGCTGACATTTCATTGAAGCATCTGTTTAAGAGCAGATAAGTGTGGCTTTCTCTGCCTAAAAGCAGTAAAATACTGTTGTATGTACATTTTTTCTAGTGGTATATTGCTCCAGGTAGGTGCAGATGCTTGGGCAAAGAAGTACCCTTCATACCTCATTTGGGTGTGTCCACTCTCTGTGTTCTAACCCAGCCACTGGGTAAATTAAAAAATGCTGCAGGGTGCACTTTTTACTCAGAGTCCCAAAGATACTTTGTAGGGGTCTCAGTTTGACAAATACCAATAAGAAAAAACTACTTATTGACACATAAGCCAAAGATTTGTCTCAAACAAACAAAAAGTAGCAAACTGTTGTATTTTCACACCAAAAAGGCTCACAAATGACCCAATTTTTCCTGAGTCACAACATCCATATGTAGATTTTTATTGCATCTTTGTTGCTTTAGTTTTCTTTGGGTCCTTTTTCTTTTGAAGATCTTATATCTAAACAAAATCCCCAAAAAAGTGTGGCCTCTTCTGATGATTTTTGGCCCTGAACGTCATGAGTTTTTGATGAACATAGAAAAGCTTCTGTTGTAAAATTTTTCTGAGTTTAGAGTTTATTCAACTGGCTATTAAACCACTGTATAAGACCCACAATAACTCTTCATTTGAAAGATCAAGGCATGTCTTAGAGTATTGAGAGGTCAGAGTATAGAAAATATTTTAAAAATATAGTTTTTATTTGGAATTAGCAATCAATGGCTGAGCCAAACAATCAGAATGAATGTAAAGCTGTTTGTGCATTGTAAATACACTAGAATTATCTGTTCAATTCAATGAGAAAGTCAAATGTAAATAAAAAAATGTTAAAAAGACCTAAAGATCAGCAATCATCACTTACCTTTTTGTCAGCGATTAAAGTCACAGTGTCGAAAGGAATTTATAAAAAAGCTGCATCAAAATTTCAGTTCTATTTGTTTTTGCCAAACTTTTTCAATTCTGCCATTTTATAAAGCTTTCCAGCGGAACAGTCGAGGTTTTACAACATACTTTATGTTGGCCTTTGTTTTTAGGCTCTTTATTGGTGATCTTGCACTAACAGTTACCACACAATAAAACAAAAATGTGATTATTCTCACACTATCTATCTAAAAAAAACAAAACAAAGGACACACCTAAACACAAATCAAGCATTTAAGGTCCTGTGTGTTTGACTGATTTTAGTGTTACTTTTCTAACAGATGTTACAAAACCTTATCTTATTAAGAAAACATTTGAAGATGGTCAACATATTGTTTGCCAAATATAAGTAAGTCAAGTTTTTGTCAGCAATGTATTTCCCTCTGTAATTCTCCCATTGATGCTGGATCAATGATTTTTTTTTTTTTCATTGTTGAATGGAAAAACAAAAAATGATGAAAGCCTGGAGATGCCATTTAGGGTACGTTAATGTTCATGTATTGTTTGTTGTGTTCTGTTTGATTGACTGTTTACTTCTAAAAGTTTGCCACTGCTCAAATGTTTACTTATGTGTGTATTTTGGCTTTTACTGTGGTTCTCTTGAATACTAAATGATAGAGAAACCACTTCCAGGTGTTTTTTGTTGTTGTCTCTTGGCTAACACAGAATCATCTGTCAGATTACCAAATTAAAAAGTGGGATTAGCCTCTCCAAAGTGTGTCTCTGCTGCTGGGAGTCCAGACACACCATTGTTTACATCACTGCATCCAACCTTTTACTTAATGATGTTTAGCTTTGGTACAACAATTCCACCATGGAAACGCCTTCCATGAAGGATTCCAGATCTTGGATTAAGGCTGGGGTGGGCAAACTGCGGTCCGGGGGTGATATGCAACCAATTAAATTGGGTATAACTGGTATAAATCACATTGATTATGCTTATTAATATTTATTTTCTCTGTAATGATGGTGTCCCCCCATGGATGGTGCTCTACATACAGATTGACTACAAATACATATGTGGGTGCAGAAAGGCATTCTGCATTCATGTGGGGGTGTTTTGCTGATGTTCACGTGTGTTTTTCAAGTCGGACAGTCATTTTTCCGATCCTTCCAACAGGACACAAATGATGCATTTCTCTATGATTGCCTTTTTGCCCGAAGGACATCAAACCCATTGGTGCAATTGGTGGTTAAATGAGAAAAAAAAAAGTCACAGTTTTGAAAAAAAATGTCTTAAATGTTCAGTTTGATGTATATCTACCAAATAAAAATCAAAATTAAAGCGTGGTTTTGTCCAGACTCCATTAAATTTAATAAGGTGGATTATCAAAACATTGCACAGATCTGCTCCTGATCCAGCCCTTCTGACAAATTTAAGAACCCTTCGTGGCCCATGAGTCAAAATGTTTGCCCTCCCCTGGGTTAAGGGATGGTAAATGCATCAGAATTCTATTGTCTTTGACAATGGAATACCAAACTATTTATCTTTACTTTTTCACTACAAATTGGCCCACAAGCAGCATGGTGACTAAATGTTTCCCAAATCACAACACGCAGTTTTTTTTTTATAACATATGTTGCTTTAGTTTTCTGTGGGTCTTTAGAAGATCTTACAAAATATCTAAATAAACAGCCTATAAGAGTTAGTTTACTTTTGTTATTAGCAAAATAAAGGTAGGTATTTGTTAAAGAAAAAAAAAATCTTGTTTTAGGTTTGCACACATACACACAATCAACTGTGTAGAAGCTGTGTACAAGCTAGAGCTAGGGCTGTTTCTGCAAAATCAAAATGACTTCCAGCTCATTTCTGTTGGCAACAGCAAAAACTTTATCTGAAGTTTATGAGACAGTCTTTCCAAAACCAATAATGTCTGCACAGAGTATTTCAGACAAAGTGTCGTCATGACAGCAAAGTGCAGCCCAGAGGAGGAGAGGCTGGACTGGAACTGGAGGAAAAAAACCAACAACAGTTGTTTATTTTATTCAACTTCAATCAGAATGTAATGTTATTACCACAGATTCTTTATTCTTGAAAGTCTGGTCGCAGAATTTCTTAAAGTGCCACTCCATCTTTTAATCTGTTGTGAAAGTGCTCCAAGTGTTATTTTCTATGGCATAGTTTCTGCAAAGTTAATTAGAAGTCATTTTTATTTAGTTAATAGATTTATCTCTGGATAAGAGGGCGTGGTTAGCTCAAACGTTTGGCTTTTTTTTTTTATTTCAGTCTATCGGTTTTGTCTGTTTATTGTCTAAAGTTTGTCATTTCATCTATGCCCACATAGACTCAGACTTCTGCCTGTACTTAGAACATGTTAGGTTTGGCCTCACCCACTGTCCATCTCATAAAAAAAGAATCATACCCCCCATTTTTCTATTTTTATCAATGAGTTCAAACAATACATGAACACAATAAGAAACTCTGACAATAAGAAAGCCATTAAAACATTCCATCTGTGCGTCAGTTTCAGTGTTTTTGTGTTAAATGTAAAAATAAGCCCCTGGTTTGTTCCTTTCCTGTTGCTGTCTTGCACTGCTGTGTATTGGATTGTTACGTTCAATAAAGTTTAAAAAAAAAAATTATGAGAGGGAAAAGGTTCTGTTTAATTTTTTGTTTGTTTGCACGATAACCTGTTTTTTTCTAAGAACAATATTCTCATTAAAAAGAGGATCATACACAGCAATAAACACATGATTATTTAATACTATTTCATATTTTATGATATACTGGAAGAATATTGTATGAAATATGTTAAATAAAAGTGCAAATAATCAAACATAAGGTTTCCCTGTCCGTTTTTGTTTCTGTCTGCGTTAAAAATGTTTTTTTTTAGTTAATTTATCTGTAAACAATCAGTTTTGTACAATCATTATTACTATTCTTTTTTATTTATTTATTTATTTTTAAATCTTCCAGAAGGGGAGCCACCCTCCATCTTATTCTTCCAATCGCCAAGGAGCCGGAAACCATCAAACCAACCATCCCACGGCTACAGACACTGCCAGCCATGTCCTTCCTCTGAAACAATAGTATTTTTTTAGCCTTAAAGAGCAGACTTGCTGCTCTTTTTTAAATTCATTACCACACACCTCTTCCAGAGAGCCAGCAGCTGTTGTTGTTTATTTGTAGGCAGAGAGATGTCTTCAGTCGGGCGGGAGGGGCGGACTGGCGTTCAGCTGCTGAGCGCGCTGCTGCTGATGCTGATGCTGCTCTCTGGTAAGACTCAGTCCAGGCTCAGCAGTGATGCGTCTGTCTGTCTGTCTGCTGCGGGGATCATGTCTCATGTTCTGCTTCATCCGAGTGTTTGTGTCGCATCCACGGTCTGTGTGTGTGTTGGGGGGGGGGGGGGGGTGACCCGCTTGTGGTGGTAAGGTTTGCCCCCCCCCCCCCCCCCCCTCTTTCGCTCTTATGGTCCGTCAAGGCTTATTTCCGGTTCATTTTATGCCAATAATCACCGCTAATCAATCAAATAGTGGTGTTCTATTACAAAAATCACAGAAGGAATAAATCACACCTTCTGGTTTAAGCCCTAAATTTACAGGATCCTGTTGTACACAATCCACAAAGTGGATCATGACGCACAAAATGAAATCATTTGACAGGCAACGATTTCCCTATACGAGCTGTAATAATAACATAAATTCCCCCACACTAACATTTGAATCAGCAATCAATCAATGAGAATTATGGGTTAGTTGTTATCCAGACATATAAATAAGCCAGCTTCCTGCTACTTAAAGCCTGTAAGTGAGTTGCAGCGTCTGCATCCCAAGAGTGCATGTCTGGACCTAGGCCATTACCACCTATAGGATGGAGCATAAGAGGTGAAAATGCTGGACTTCCTGTCTGCTCTGAGATACTGACAGCCCCTTCAGTGTTTGGATCTTCTTGTTTCCTCAGATGAGACACTGTGAAAAGAACTGTGCTCTTATTCTATCTGTACGGAATTAAATGCATTATGGTTGTTTTTATGGTTGTTGTTTTTTTAATGGTTATGATGACCAAATGGGCTTTAACTCACATAGGAAGATATTGTTGCTAGAAGAAAAAAAACCTGAGGGACTCAAAAGAGTATTAGAACAGAAGATTGACTGAAGACGGTAAATGTAAGGCTACCTGAGAGAGAAACGGCTGTGGAGGATTTGAACAAAAGCCTGGTGGACAGTCAGTGAGGCAAATGAGCAAAACCTGAAAAACTTTAACAGAAAAAGGAATCTAAGTAATGGAAAGGAATTGCAGAACAAAATACTTAGTTTAAATTCACATCTGCTTCTGCAGTGATACTGCCTTTGAAAGATTTTTATTTATTTATTTATTTATGTATTTATTTTTTTAACTTTCCATTTGTGCAGAACTCTGCGGTGTCAGTTTTTACAAAGCACCACTAGAGGGCAGCAGCACAATTAGATAAAGAGCCAGTAATGCAGTGGCATCATGGGAATAACATAGACTGAAGCATTCTTGGGTGCAGACGTTAAATTCTGTTTAAGTTAAACAGGGCTTGTATTGTATAAAGCATCAAATGAAAAAAGGAAGAAATAATTATTGATGATAATGATTATTAAATAATAATCTGAAAATAGCATAAAACTCTGTCCTGGATATTACATAGTTTAAAAAAATACAGTGCAGTACTGTGATTTATTTATTTATTTATTTTTTTACCAGAGGTCATGATGCCGTCAGCCTCCCTCCATCCTTCACAGGCTGTGCATGTTGTTCAGCTGCAGCCAGTTAACACACTGATCTGTTAAAAAAAAAGGAAAAAAAAAGGAGCAAACAGTTAATGGGATTAGTTTGTTGCATAGTTTTTGTTCTATTTTGGCTGTAGTCCTTAGCTTGATAAACACACATCCCCAAATTATTATTTAAAGATTTTCAACGCTTCGGGTCGATGGTGTGAACAAAGGTTTTGCTGGTTGTCGAGGTTTTCTGCAAAAGAAATGCAGACCAAACTGGGAATTTGCTTACTCATCACACGGGAGCTTTCAGCAGTATAAGTGCAGAGATGTTACAACTTTGTTCAAGGAGTGAAAGTTAGGTTGAGGTGAAAATGCATGAGATTCAGCGATTTAGCCGGGCAGTTTTGAAACACAAGTTGGAAATATAAATTAGGAACCTCAATTTAAAATAAGCTATTTTATAAAGTTTAAAAAAAATAATTTAAGCTTAAAGCCCCACTCCAATCACTTCGATCTATTGTAAAATTTTTCCCAGTGGTCTTTTAATTATGCCATTTTTTTGCCAAAATCAAAACATCCATCTGTTTACCTGCTCTCTCGTTAGCTTACAGACCTTCAAAACCCCATCAAAACATTACCAGTGTAACAAATAAGAAATATGCTTGTAAGAAATATTGGAGCTATCCAGCTGTACCAGCTCAGATTAGGAAAACAAAGACGCACATGAGTCGTCTAGTGGATGCATCAGAATAGAGCAGAGTGGAGTGTCGCCCTTGTAGCATCTACGTCACTTCTTTTTTTATCTGCTCCTGATTCATAATAATTTGAACAAAGAATAATCAGAAATTCAATTTAAGATTAATTTTCTTTATACATGCCCTTCAACATGAGTAAAACGCCACAAGAACATGTTAAAAAGACCAAAAAGACGATTTTCTTTCTAGTGGCTCTTTACATATGTTTAGGTTCAGTCTAAAACATAAATCATTTACATTCTGAATTGGGTTTTAAAGTCATGTTAACAGTTAACACATAACAGCTTTGTTATTCAGAATGGCAAAATAAATATTGTTATAAATCACGATAACTCAATGTGTGTACAGTAGTTCAAACAAAGCATCACTAGAGTTTAAAGCCCACCATTTGGTGCTACCTAACTGGGGATTTGAACCCACTAATTAGTCTTTGAGTGGACACTGTACCCTCTGGCCACTGAGCTGAAGTGTAGCACATGTGATATTTGGCCACTCTAGCATTTGCCATTGGCGTCATTCTGAATGATTTTGTTGTTTTAGGACAAATGAAGATCAGTGACCATCACAAGATATCAAGAGTTCGTCAATGAGTGCAAAACCCTGCTCTGCTAATGCGTTTCTTTCAGATGGACCTCCAAGATGAATGTGTATTTAAAATCCACCTTTGCTGCTTCCAGACTGGTTTATAGTAACTACACCCTAAAGGGTAAAAAATTCTGGTCGTGTGCCTGCTCACACTGAAGTGGAACCCAGAGTAACCACCAGAACCTTTAATCCAAGCAGAGCAAACTAGGCAGGCGATCATGAACCACCAGTACTAGTATTCCTGTAGTCTTGGTAATAGCCTTTAGTCTCAGTAATGGTAAATGGTGTACACTTGTATGGCGCTTTTCAACCTTTTTCAAAGGCCCAAAGCGCTTTACAGTCACAGTCCCAGTCTCCCATTTACACACTCGTTCACACACTGATGGCGGCTCCGCTGCCAAACACTGGCGCCAACCTCCCACCAGAGCCTAGGTGGGGTTCAGCGTCTAGCCCATATACACTTTGACATATGGGCAGGCAAGGCGGGAATCAAACCTGCAATCTTCCGACAGGTGTAATACTCCTCCTACCTTTAGCAAAACCCTGTGTCTAAAGTAGAGGTAAGATCGGGCCTAAAAAATCCGGCCCGACCCGACACAGGCCCGCTGGCATTAAAGCCGAACTCGGACCGAACCCGACCAATTAAGTTGATTTGCAGGACCGAGCCCGAAGCAAACCCGAAATTTCAATGTATCCCATAGGATTTTTGGCAGAAAAAAATCGCCAGATTTCTTAAAGGTAAAATAATCTACATATTTTTATGATCATAAAGTTATTTTCTTTCTAACAGAGAGTGGTTGCTGCAGCCGCGCGCGTATAAGCTCTCTGTTGTGGCATAGAGTTCCGCTGGAAGCGCTGAGCATAGGTTCATCTCTCCATGATAAGTGCATTTGATCAATGAAATAACGCTGGAACACAGAATAAGAGGCCAGACAGAGAGAGTGACAGAGAGATCTTGATGATAAGCACTCGCTTCATTACGCGGAGAAATACTGCAGCCGCGGCGGTGCGCGTTTGCCTTTTCAGTTTCCCTGTCTTAAGTTTCTCCTTGACTTCTTGCTGCTCCATATCAGGAAAACCTAAACAAAATAGATGCGGACTTGGGGAGGGAAGATTACGTTCACGACACGCTGCGGGTGGCCGGCGCCCCCCCTCGTTCTGCCAGTTGCGGGACCACAGTGTATGTCAATCAACGGTGGGCTGGTGACTGTTGGAGGGGGCGGGGTCTACCTGTGTGTGTGTGTGTGTGTGTGTGCGCTAAGGGAACGTTCTCCCTCTGAGTAAGAAGCTGGCTGTGCCTTTCGGTTCGTGCGGTAACCGTTCTGACATCCAGGATTAATAAAGAGCTGTTGGACAACCGCCGCCTAAGGAGCTTCTTTGCAGACATTACAATATATTTATTAAAAAAGTCAGCGAGAGAGAAGCCCGGCCCGACCTGACCCGAACGTAATGACTGTCATTTAGAACCCGACCCGACCCGAAATTCGGGTCGGGTCGGGTTCGGACTCGGGCTCGGGCTTAAGATCTTACCTCTAGTCTAAAGGTCATGTCATACAGCCACTACGCATATTTTGCACATATTTCAGGGATGAAAATTAGTCATACGTGAAAATATGTGAGAAAAAGGGAGAAAAGTTGTTGTCCTTACTGTAAATTTTTTGATGTATTACGAATGACCCACATTAAGACCACAAAACACGTATGAATAAACCATGCAAAGAACACATAAATCTACTCAGAACATCCACATGGGATTATTGAGCTATTTATATGAAATGTATTAGTGATTTCGAGCATCAGTTACGTAATTTGAGCAAAATATGTGCACTGTACATGTGCTATAAAAGTTAAAAATCTGCAGTACTTGCATGAAAAATCTGTTAAGATGTACCTTATAATTGCATATAAACTACATTAAATATGAAGACCCATCAGCCGAATCCCTCAACAGACATCTGCACACATATATGAATAACGAACGCAAGAAACATTTATGAACTACGTATATCACGCACATATCATCAAAGACCAAAAGACCTCTGCTGATCTCCATGTGCATTTAATTACATTGAATTTGTTTTAAGTTTCTATCCAAAAAGCGTATGCAAACAAACTTTGCATTTCTCTTTTGTTGGATTTTTTTTAACAGTAGTCCCACACTTCTGTCTTTGGTGCATCATATCCTCACTGAAGCCTCTCAGAGCATGACTCCTCCCTAAAGTGCTGCTGTGAACTGCTATCATCATTACAAGTAGATCTAGCATTTTGAGACTCTGGGACTTTACTTAAAGTAATACCTACAAAAGAGTACAATATATTATAACACCCCCATTTGCTAATTAGTCTCAATGAATGTCTCAACAGACCAACCAAATTCCATCACAGCTGTCACAAAATGGGCAGCTGGCTGGTTCCAATTGCAGCAGATTTAACTAGCACAGCTAAAAGTCCACAAAGCTAAACCCGGGTCAGGCAGGCAGAGGTAGATAGAGGTAGATAGTAATAGAGAACATCAGAGAAGACACAGGAGTACCGTATTTTCACGGTATGACAGCATGAGAAGGGTAAGGAGGGAAGTGTGGGCATGAAAGAAGACACACCCCTTTATAGTATAAAGGTGCCGGTATGTGCATTACGCAGAACAACATCATTTTGGCAACCCTGAAAATGCCGCCTGCAAAGAGACACGGTTATGAAGCACAGTTTAAGCTATCAGCTATGCAAAGGAACATGGGAATCGAGTTGTAAGACCGACTCGAGCGATGGACTAGCGATCAGTGAATAGCTTGGAGAAGCGTCTCTACAGTCACCATTCGACTGAAGGCAGTAACGCTTGCAGAGGAAATGAAAATTGAACATTTTCAAGGAGGTCCGTCTTGGTGCTTTCGTTTTATGAAACAGCGCCATCTTTCAATCCGGGCAAGGAGTATGGTGGCGCAGAAGCTTCCAGTGGATTACAATGAAAAGCTGTCAATCTTCCGCTCATTTTACTAAGACTGGGAGGCAGCACTAGGCGAGTTACGCCACAATCTGTGAATCGATTACTTAAACTGTTCTTCAAACTTTCGCAATAGCCAGCATCATTCATGAGGAGTCGCACAGCAACGAGACAGACTCTGACAAAGAAGAAAGGAAACCTGGCGTGTTTGATAAAAAATTAGCCCAGCTGTTCATTTCAGATACAGAAGATGAGGACTTTGATGGATTTTTTTCAATGCTGATTGATGACTGAAAAAATACAAAATAAATCACAACCAACTCGGTTTTGCTCCCGCTGCTGTTTTTTAAAACACACACTAGCATGCATGTTTTACCGGTATATTTTAACGTGCCCACGCCTTAAAACCCGGTGCCCCTTTTGTATGTGTTAAAAACAGACAAAAAGCACCCATAACTGAAACTGCACCCTATAGCCCAGTGTGCCTCATGGTCTTGAAAATACGGTAGTCAAGATCCAGGCGAGATTCAGGGCAGGCAAACAGAAGCAGAGACAAAATGGGGTCAGGAAGTCAGGTCAGGATATAACGCCCAGTAATGCAGGCAGAGTGGCACAAACAATGATTTGCACTGAGTGAGGTTCAGTGCAGTGCCTAGGTATGCTGTTATTGAATGAGAGACAGGTGTGCAGCACTCAGAAATTGTACGCTGGGGTGGTTGGGAGATGTAGTGTGTCTAGCACTCTTGAGATGGCTCCCGTCAATGACGAGAGGGGTAGACAGAGCTCTGATTTCTGACAACAGCATCAAATTTGTAGTGGTTTGATGATGTTCAATGTTCATTTTCAATTTTAAAGCCACTTCTCCAAATCAGGAAGCTGAGTTTATGCACAACCTAAGGAACTTCATCATTATAAGCCTTCACTTCACAAGCCATTAACATTTTTTGTATTGTAACTTATTGTTCTTTGACAAGACGTTTGTGTTTTTGAAGGGATGGGGGTGCAAAAACCTAAAACAGTTTTTTGGGGGATTCTGTTCAAAACTGTGAGGGCAGGTGCAGTAAAAGATTTAGTTTTCTAACGTTTAGTTGTGTTTTGTGTTTAATAATGTTCTGTTTTTCTGTTCTTGCAAAGTTTAAGTTTTCAATACAATGTTTAGGTTTTCATTTGAACCACTCTTTTTTAATTAATCCTAATTTAATTTGAATTTAAGGTTTTCTTACTGTCACTGTGTAGTTGATTTGTTTTTTAATCAATTTTTAGCAATAAAAACAAAGAAAAAGGACAAAAAAACATTAAAGATGAATAATTCATAAACTTTTTAGAAAAAAATAAAGAAACTCATGCATAATTGCTCCTAATCATAAATAGACATATTTGCATTTATATATATAGTACACACGTGACACATTGTATCCAATAAATATGATGATTTTTAAAACTTGATTAATTGCTTTAAAAGAGAGTGAGAAGGAATTATGTTTTACTTTCTTTTCTTAAATAACTATTTATACGTTCAAATATTTTTTTAATCTAAATGCAGATTTTTCATAACAGTGGCAATCTGAGACTAGAAAAAGACAGAGAGATGACACAATTTTTCTCCAATCAAATTCAAGTAGTTGTATTTGCCATGTATTCGTTTAAGACTATCTAATTTATAATGTCTAAGTTTGATTATGATTAAGGTTTTAATTCCTGCCACCAAGCCATGTTCCCTTTCTTAACTGACAATAATAATCCCTGCACTTGTTTACATTTGTTTGCATTTATGTGCAAATATCTATTTGACATATTCCTGATAAGAAACTCTTTCTGCCAGTTACTACAGTATATGAACTCATACATAAATAAGAGAAAGTCCTAACAACACGTTGGTATCTGGAAAAATAACCAAAATTCTCAGCAAAAATTTTAAAATCATGTATTAGGACGGTGTCATTGAAAAGACAAGTCCAGTATAGAAGTAACTTTTTGTGGAATCTTTTTTCTCCAATGATCTTGCCTTATAGAGACATTTGCTGCAAAGCAACATGAATCAGAGGGAAAGTTTCAATTACATTTTTAAACATGAAACTCTTCTAAATCAGACTGTATGACCTAACAGCAAGCAATTTTCTTTCGAAATGCAGAACAGTAGAGTTAGTAAAAGGACAAAAAAGTACTACTGTTATTCTTAGCAGTTGTAGTGAAATAAGGTCAGCTCACTGAACAGTTTGTCCCTGTCTGCAGTTTTCTTTAGCAGTCTCTAGCTGTAGCTCTAACTGCCGCAGTATATGACAAATGCTCTACGCTCACACTACATTTTTAACAAGGCTCTGATGTGAATCCTGTTCCGTTTTTCTCATATCATAATCAGAGGAGAGTTTTTCTGTACCACAGGTTTTCTACAGCTCCCCAGGGATCCCCCCAGCAGTCATATTTTACCAGTTAGTATATTGGCCTGCAGCTGCTGCAGTTTGTAGGATGCAGTACGACTTTGAACAAAGTACATTGAAAGCAAGACAAATGTAAAAATCAAGAATAAACATGACCCACAAAAATGGGCATAATACTACCCAAAGAAAAAAGTTGTAAGATCAAAACTTGACTTATGACCTAGTCACATGCACTCGTATAAGAGTTGACTTTACGGGTGCTGCAGGTTTTTGGGTTGTCCGGGTATGTAGAGGGTTGTAGACAGGTATGACTGCATCATAAAGAGAGTGTGCTGTAAACTGTACGACATGCCAGTGTCTTACCCACTTCACTCTTACTCATCCGTACGTGTTGTTCAAGCGTTTGCAGCGACCTGCAGCATGCCCGTAGAAAAACTGTGCATAACAATTTTTGTGCTATGGGCTCACCAAGCAGACTACAGTCTCAATAGGTAATTTTGCCTTGTTCGATCAATAAAGTTTTAAATGTCCACTTGTGAGAGCAGTTGTGACCAAGGCTTTACTGACACTCTTTAAAAGCCATGATTCTGTAAAGAATTGATTATTATTAACTATTAAAAAATATATAAATGCATTCTAAATGTAAAAAATAAAGGTACTTGAATTCCATTGATAATTTTACAGCTATTGCTAACAAGTCTGCCATTTATTTTTGTCAAACAAACACAAAAAGAAATAACCTCTCCATCAGGAAAGCCTACTGGATCAAACCGGATAGACGCTTCAACAACCACTGTAGAGTTTATGATGCTTATGATGGAAGATAGTTCTGTCCTGGGTAAAAAAAAAACTGTTTAGGGGAACAGGTGACACACACAGGGAGCCCCATTGGCTTTTAGTGAAGGAGGGACATTAACTGGTGTCATATGCTATGTACAAATTGGGCATGTGTGACACCTTCAAGAACACGCTAAACGGGCATTCCTGAATGCACTTTTGGCATATAGTGTTCACAATGGACTTCCGCTACCCGATACAACCGCTTGTACTCACAGCTGGAAAAGGCTTGGTGGAAAATGTTGAAGTGCTGCAAATGCTGTGAATCTTGCTACAGTTTTTTTCTTTCACAGTTCCTATTCCAATATATGAAAGACTTGGTGTTATGTAATTACAGCCGGGGCAAAAACCGCATTATTAATGTCTCTTTCATGATCAATTTACAAAGGTTTGGCACTTCCATGTTTTAAAAAAGGACGCTAACCATAAGCCATTACCAAATCTGAGTCCCTGATTGGTCAAAGTTCAACTGGTTTAACTTATAATGCACGCTCAATCGACACACATTTTGTACATAGAGCTCAAACATAGAGTTAAAAACTTGCATGGCGATGCGTGAGCATGAAAGCCCGAAATGCGCATATTCGTGCGTTTACATAGACTTTTCATTGAAAGCAGTTGCTTGAAACTTTCTGATTTGTAGTTTAACTCCCTTTAGACGACAACAATTCCTATTTATTTCTCTTTTGCTTCACACTTAAAAAACTGCTCTGTCTCTTTTTTTACCTATATATAATATGTAATATATAACAATTCAAAAATATTTAGCTTTTTTTATATTGTAATGGTTAGATATATGTAATGCTTAGCTGAATGGGAACCATGCATACTCTAGACTGGCAACTATCTAAAGTGAAACAGGCAGATGCAGCTTTGCAATGACACCAAAGGACACCTTCTGTGTCTCCCATATGCAGACAGAGCAGCACATTTGTAGAACTGGTACGATAACACACTATGTGCTGAAGTCAGGCAAAAGCTTTTTTTCCCTTTTAACAAGAATGTAAAGTTATTGCCATTGTTGCGCAAAGTAAAAACTGTAGCATACCTGCTTTTACTTAATCCACAAAGGAACTTGTAAGGCTAACTAGAAAACCAGATTCACAGCAAAAAGAAGGACACTCCAAAGCCAAACTAGTAATGGATGAGGTGGTAGTGGCTTGGAGACAAGAAGTGCCAGGATAGAGGCATGATTGGAGGCAAAGGAGGTGGACAGAGATGGGGAAGGGAATGAGGGAGGGGCAAAGAGAGGGAGGTGTCGCATAAGGGGTGCTTCACTGCAGTATTTCATCTGTTAGCAAGTCTCTGCATCTGCCTCACTTTTTCACTAGCCACAGTACTGCTGAGTCAGCAGCAGCACGAGTCCGTGACAAACAGTCATGCTGCACGTCTGTGTGGGCTTGACCAGGGGTAATAGAGGCAGTATGTCTGCTGCGTCTGTGTGTCGGTAAGGGGTGGACATCTTGGTCTGCATGCATTGCTGTGCAGACCTGTGCATTTGCTGGAATGACATTGACATAGCACAGTTAGCAGGGTGAACTCACTGCTGACACTGCTCACCTTGTAGGAAGGTGCTCGTGCATGTGAGAGCTACGTCCATACACCTCAGCTGCACTCTGGAATCACTGTATTGTGGATGCATGCATGTGTGTAAATTATACAGAGTGGGTGGAGATTAGTAAGTTCTGTGACGTGTGTGAATGTGTGTATGCAGTGCAGAGAGGTAGGCCTGTGGAGTGGCGCAGCAGCAGTGGGAACGTAGCCAGAAACGCTCGACTGCAGAGAAAAGATTGGTGCAGAGTCCCAGTGCACACACAAACTTGCACATGCCGAGAGAAACGCACAGATTCTGTCTGAGAAAGCCAACACCATGGAGTGATAACTTTTGCATGGGGGAAAAATATTGACATGGAAATATTGTCCAATAGCTGTTAACTCCATTTAATACAAAGATCAACTGATATCAAAGATTGATGGATGAGGTTATTGAAAACGATCTCAAAGGTTCCCCATGGTGTTGTTGAAAACCCAAAAAAAGGAACGTTGACTTGAAGTTAACGAGAAAAAGTAGATAAAAAGGGCTGCCGTAACCGCTTTGGGCCACATCACAAGATTGTACAAGAATATTAAATAACGTATATCAATGAGGAAATAGTATTTATTGTCAACTCTGTTTTGTATACTCCAGGCATGTTTTGACTTAAACTTAATTGGATATTAGCACCAAGTTTCTATTTTATTTAAAACAGCACAGGTGTCTCCCAAAAGGTTATAAAAGTCAGCTTGTATGTCCATTTGAACAAAAAAGTAATAAGTCCAAAATTTGTCATGGGTTTTATGAAATTCAGGGTTGACTGGTTGTGGTTGGTGGTAAACTGCAGTGGAACTGT
This sequence comes from Oryzias curvinotus, assembly GCA_023969325.1. Taxonomy (NCBI): domain Eukaryota; kingdom Metazoa; phylum Chordata; class Actinopteri; order Beloniformes; family Adrianichthyidae; genus Oryzias; species Oryzias curvinotus. The sequence continues at coordinate 30,927,519 of CM043718.1, forward strand.
AAATATTAATTTAGGTTGAAGCATAGACAACTATACTCTGCCACTATGCCACTCATCCCAGATGCGTCTTATTAGGTTCTGAATGGGAAAATGAATATTAGCCCTATTTATTGAATTTGCTTATATGAAATTGGTTTGTATTAAATGAAAATACCCTATTAAAAATGTTTGTAACCCCCCTCTCATAGAAAACTGCTAATGTTCTAATCATCATATAAACCTCTAGGTGCTATAGTTTGAAGGGCAAAGATACATTGTGCTTTTGCTTTTTTAGATCAATTTGTCACGGTGTCCCAGATGGAGTGGGACATATTCAAGGGTATGAGAACAAGGGTGTCATAGCGGTGCATTCTAAATTTACAACAAGAACATTTCCACAGTTTCTTTAGATTAAATTGTATGTTAACAGATTGTTTGAGTTTTCTTGTGATTTGGTCAATTTAGGCCATACAGAAGGGTAAAGGATATATAATATGTGCAAAGAACATTTTTTATTCAAAATCTCCTGCTTGTGCCAGGCGGCAAAAAGTGACGGTGTCGATATATTGTACGATCGAGATGTCGAAGGGGAAGTAAGTTTTTTGTCAGTGAAATCTGCACAAATCAGGTAATTTGTTTTGCCTCTTTTGTAAACTGGTAAAACACATGAACTATTTTGCATACATCACTTTCGTGCTAACTCTTGTCTGACTTACTTCCTGTTCTCTGAGTAAAACTTGACAGGAAGGTAACTATTCATAGAATGAGTTAAACAGGAGGATACTGGCATACCAAATTGACCCTACCATACCTACTACCACTAAATTAATAATTCCCCCTAAACTATCAGATGTTTCAGCTGTCATATAATAATAATTATTATTTCCAAAGCATGGACATACAAAACCTTGGTATCTGTACCTCCTGTTGTACGTCTTGCATCTATGGGTTATTGTAGCATCACTGTATTATCATGTACCCTGTGTAGAAGCCTATGCAATTATTTGATAACCTTTTGTTTACCTATTGTAAACTAAATATTTCTCTATTTGCTTTTTTATCTGATTTCCTAATTGTATATTTAGCTTAAAATCTGTAACCAAGTTGTCCCGGTGGAAACTCCTTCCAGTGCTACTGGCTACAACCCATGACATATACTCACATACCTGATATTTACTGTACTTTTTACTTACAATTATACAAATTATAGATGTGCATGTAATTAGATGGTGATCGATAAGGGGCTCTTATTGAAGCACGCACTGGACTCATTTTGGTTTGCATGTGTATACTCAGGTTCTATGACAGTTGACCAATGTTAACCCTGAGCTAAAGACCAATGAAAATGAACCTTCTAGAGATTTTGATGTAAAACAAGAATTCATTAGTGCATAGTAGTCCCTCATTAATGGCGGGTGTTACATAAAAAATAAAAACCTGCGATAGGCAAAATCCACAGTGTAGTCATCTTTATACTTTCACAATTATTTTAGATGTTTCCAGGCTGAAATCTCTACACACATTATGTACTATTCTGAGACAAACATGAACATTTTTACACTTTTCTCTCGTTTAAACTCTCAAAGTTCAAACCTTCGTAGAAAAATAAGTCTTGTACTATTGAATAAAACCAAATACTGTATCATTTTCTCAAGCTGAATGTATTCTGCACTGTGCAGGAGACACAGCATGGAGGATATTGAGTGACAATGATCTACAGTCAATCAGGACACAAAAAAAAAACTCTTTAAAAACACACATGCAAGCCCACAAAAGTGTGAGGCCACAAAAAATGAACCGATTGTAGTGAGGGACAATTGTATTACAAAAAGAATAAAATCTTCGATTAAATGTCTTCCTCTACGGTCATTTTCTTGTTACTCAAGTGGTAGCTTTTCTTGATCGAGGTACCTAATTTTTCGAAACATGTAGAAATACTCTACTTTTTCTATGTTCTGGTACCTATTAATAAACTTAATTTTTACATATATAGCATTAACAAAGCTATTGCTTTTATTTTACAGGTTGTTCAAGCATGGATGTTCTTGTACCAAGCTACATCACTGCACGCAATGGAACAAATGTCCGGATCCCATGCACATTCACTTCCTGCTATAAGATTGACCTCAACAAGTTTCACATGAACTGGACCTACAAAGTAGCCGACAATGAGAGTGAAACTGAAGTGATGGTAATGTGTTTTCCAACTCAAAAATCTCATCTTCAAAGTCTTCAAAGTCGGTTCTAAACACTTTCTGTGTTTTTATAGTTCATGACCTACGATAGAAAGAAAGGAATGATTCCGTTAACAACGGACCAGTTTGACGACAGAGTTGAGTTTACTGGGAACTTGGAGAAGAATGATTTGTCAATCACCCTATCAAACATTCAACCGGAGGATACAGGGTTTTACTTCTGCCACGTGTTAAACCCTCCAGATCGCATCCATGGAAAGGGGACAATTCATGTCAATGTGGTCAATGAACGTAAGTCACTACATTTTTTCACAGAATGGGATTTGACAAAACACTTGCTTCAATTAAAGGTTTCGGGATTTTTTGGAGTTTTGCGATTATGAATAAAGAATCAAAGAAAACGGTAACTAGGACTGGGCATAACTGTCAAATATACTGAATTGATATTTAATCGTTAATTTACAAAGCGTCAGTTCTCTATGTTGTCTTAAGTGCTACCCAAAAGGATAAAAACACTAATATTAAGCTTTGTAATCACAGTTATTATTCTAATTCTAAAAGAGCCAGAGCCAATACACTTTAGGTATCAGATTACATCAAGGGTTTCCTGCGTAATCCCCGTAAATAAATGGTGACATTGGAGGGAAAAACTTCTAAATTGAAAAAGTATGAAAGTATTTTTAGATTTAAACATTTAGGATTCAATTTGGTTTACGATCAGAGTAAATATTGAGTATATTAATTTTTTTATTTTCATTTTAAAGCCAAATTTGTCTTGACCAATTGATTAAATAGAATCAGCTCTGCTTTGTAAATAGTTTCAACTTTAAAAGCATCAAAATTAACAACAAGGGTTACTGATCAACTACTCATTTCTTGCAAGATAATCAAGTGTAAATTACATTTGTGTACAAACAAACAAGTAAACAAAAATTAATGACAAATTCAGTCACATTTTAGTTTCCTAAAGTTCAGCCCACTGTTGTTTTTTTTTTTTTAAATAGAAATAATCCAAACAGAACATTATTAGAACATTCTACCACACTGCATGGTCATGTCTTGCAAAGTTCAAAGCGTTTCCATTGTACTGTACTTATGTCTTTGTCTTGGCACATGTGTGTTGTCCATTGTGATGCACTTGGTCGTTGTTAAGTTATAGTAAAATAAACCTTTCATGTCTCAATCCAAACGGTATTTTCAATTTATCTCATATTTAAAATTTTTAATGGGATTGATCAAGTCGATTTGATTCTGCCTCAGACAGATCATTTGATTAGATCCTAGGAGCAGAAATAAATGAACTGATTAATCGTTATACCCCTGTTAAAAAAAAACACTGCGAACACTTAGAAAATAAATCAAAAGATGATTGGAGTGGATCTTTAAAAAAATACAAACGTGGACCTTGCACTATTGTATTGAATTACATGAGCTGCAGACCGGATGAGATTTTTTTTGTTGCACATTTCAGCAAACTCATATCTAATCACAGAACTGTTTCAAATATCTGCATGAAGTTGAATTACATACACATATTTGTTAGCAATGTTGATGTGTTTTTGCTATGTACGTGGATTTACTTGTGATAACCTAGCTTTTCACTTATTCATGATAAGCAGGAAGTTGAACTTGGTTTCTTTCTCTTGCTTTCTTCCGACCTCTCTTTTTTGCACACACGCACACACACACACATGCACACACACATCGCACAAGCCCAGTCAGCAACACTTTACTTCTTTCCACTCTGTTTAATCTGGCCAGCTGAGCTTTTAGCCAGCATTGCACTTGTCTCCATTCATTGTCTACAAAATAGTTAACCCTTTCCTTCTCTTAGTTCCTCCTCCAAGAGATTCAACTATCGCAGTTGCCATTGGGGCATCGGTGGGTGGAGCGTTGGCTCTGCTGATTCTTTCCATGGTGGTGATCAAATGTCTTCGCCGACACCGCAAACAAGAACTAACTTCAGAAGAAAAAATGGAGGAGGAGGGAAAGCTGGAAGCTGAAGCCGTGGCGGAGGAGGGAACCAAGTAAGAAATCTGACTGGTGTAAGAAACATGGAAGGCACAAGGAGTAATTGTTAAATTGATAAATACCCTTAATCAAGTCCTTACATTTAGTTCTAAATAGATTTATATTTTTTGGGAACTTCTGTGATTGTTAATGTCAAATCCTGCAGTGATGTAGATGACAAAAGGGGTTAAATACACCATTTAATTCAGCTTTATAGAACCACTCTCATAGATTGACAAAACTCACATTTTGTCAATCTATATATATCTACAGGCAGTAGTTGTAGCTACAGTTTAAAAAAGTAGCTGCAAGCTTCAGAAAACTGCATCAGTCTTACAGAAAAAGCCAGCATTTCTTTACAACGGCTTTGGAGTTTTAAATCATACAGTTATCGATCACTTTAAGTGCCTTTAATAACTCTTTGTTGTCTCTTTAGCTGTGTTTATCTAGTGAGAGGGGAAGAAGACTTTATGGTTCAAAATCCATTGTATATATAATATTTCTTGTTCTTATCATGAACCAAATATTTTAGCATAATTTTTGTCCTTTTTTTTATATATATAATTATTTTATTGATTCTTAATTCATTTTTTTCCAAAGATAACCACAGCACCACTGACTGGCTGGTGTCTCCGTCACTCACACTTCCAACAACTCTTCTGGTAAATAACATATTTGTACAATTGCTTTTAAGTTTTGTTGCAATGCATACTTGGAAATAAGACTTATCTTCAGTTTTTTTTTATTGTTTTCATGTTGGTAACAGTGAAATTTGTATTTTTCTTAGTACCATTTATGTTTGGTTACTATAACTTGAAATAGCTGATTAGTTGTGTGAATATATTTACATGCAAGTTTGTAACAGGATTACAATTACACACTTTGAGCCAATGGAATCTAAAACGACAATCACATGGGACACCTGATTGTTGTAATCAAGCCTTTGTATCAATCCATGGACAGGGGGGTCGACCCAAAGGTGTTGTGGGTTTTGAGTTTTCTGGGCACGTAGAGATCATAGACATAGAGTGTCATAGAGAGGACCGTCAGCATCATACAGGTGTGTTTTGGAGTTCCCTTGAGGCTCACACAACAACCCCAAGGGACGTCATGAAAATGGAACATATGATTGTTGTGCGTGCGGTAAATGTATTGTAAAGTATTCATAAGGATAATGTAAGTAGAACGCACTTATGACATAGGGATGATGCTGTCATACGGTGCCCTAACGCCATACTAGTCATTAGTAAGATGCGCATGGGTACTCGCATCCACAGGATGTGAACGATACGGAAGTGCCCGTATGATAGCCACACAAACCACACTCTGATTGTGTAATTTCTAACAGTCAGGCTGCACGCAAGGAGCATGCACCTATTAAGTAAAAAGCAATAACTGATTCCTTGTACAGTGCACAGGATTTGAGGGGGTTGAAAAAATGAAAAAATCCCTACGACTCGCCTGCGTCTCACCTACTTCACCCTTACTTAACCTTGCGTGTTGTATACAACCTTTCACCCGTATCAAAGAAAATTCTTACTGTACGAGCTCACCGAGCGCTTTACAAACTTGATACTTCATGCAGGCCACCTGTGTGCCCCGTACAGGTTTGTCGATGTTTCATCCACAATAGCCTGTAGCCACCCGTAAGAGCAGTTGTGACTTTAGGCTTTAGGAGCAGGGTTGTTTGTATGTTTGTTTATTTGTTTGTTTAAAGCTCTGCAGAAATTCATTTGATACTTACTGTCTTTCATTCTGTTTTTTCTTTCAGAAACCAATACCACATCTTCAATGACGTAGTAACCACTGCTCAGATCAGTGTCCACAGATATATTTAAACACTTTGCATGCAAGTGCATCTATGGAATCATTGCAGGATTATCCGTCTGAATGCTGAATCATCTATATAAATTTTCTTGTCTGTTTTAGGGGTGATTTTTCCTTGCAAAATGTAAGGGATTAACAGGTGTTTCTGTGTTTGGAACTTCACAGTAGTATCAGCAATATTAGATATGGCTAATAAAAGATATAGTTTTATCCAAAGCATATTTTATGACTGGTTATGGTTGTGTGGTATGACCTGAATACTTCATTCACAGTCAATTTAAAAAAATATGGATTATTATTGTTATTTTTGCTATAACCATTTTACAATTAGTTTGGTACTTGATAAAACGAATCTATATCAACAACTAGATATTATTATTTATTTCTGTAGAAACAAATGTTTAAGTGGAGTTTACTCGGATGATGTTCCTATTGAGAAATCAGTGCACACTGCCTTTGAGCCTTGTCCTTTTGTCTTTTCAAGTGGATTCCATTGTCATAATTGGTCAAATTCACCAACTACGCTAAATAACGTTTACAAAAGCCAATATTGTCTGCTTTGCTAGACAAGATTCGCAAACATTTCTTAAACATTTATCAGAACAACTGCCGTACACAACCCACCATAAAAGCCAGATTCAGTTTGATTAAGTGGTAAAAGCACTTGTGCAGCTAATCTCACTCATTTTGACTATTTAGGCTATAAAACAGAGGAAAAGACCAATTTTATTGGAGACTTATTTTTTTATGACAAACATTTACTTAACATGATCCTCAAAAAAAGGTATCTAAATGTTCAGTTTCTGTAACCGACCCAACATGTGCAGACACATTGCAAGCTGGTTCCAACCTGTTGACTTGTTAATTGTATGTCTTTATGAAAAAAATGCTCTATAAAGCAACCTTCATAGTCATAAAACTATGTACAAAAGTTTGTATGTGACTTTGTTGAGTTATTATGTTTTGTATTACTGATAAATTTCTACTTTTGTTTTCTAACTTTACGAGTAATGTGTATTTCCCTGAAATACCAAAAGTACTCTTTCATAATCTCTTTTAAATGTTTATTATTGCACAGTGCCCTCTTTGGATCAATAAAACTCCACTGAGGTAAAAAAACAAAACAAAAAAACAATCAGCTTGTGAATAATTACAAATATGGCTTTAATTTTCAAGCATGTTGAATAGAACAATAAATCCCGACACTGGTTTATTGGAAAAATCTGTTTCAACATTGTTATGACACTGCTTTTTCTTCTGTATCATGCATGTTTGTGTTGCAGAAATTGCAGAACCTTGCAGCATGATGAGGGCAGCTTATTTAGAATGCTGTTTTTTTTTTGTTTGTTTTTTTGTTTGTTGTTGTTTTTTTAAAGAAAGGCCTTTTTTGTGTTGACACACTGATAGCTAAAATGTTAAAGAGATATATGACTGTGCCACAGGCCAACAATGTGCTATGGATAGTTGCATCACTTTGAATGTTAGCTAGCACCAACTAGTGCTCACACTGTGCTTCCTCTGATCAACCACTTATTGTTACATTATGCATTTTAAATAAAGATCTGTAAGATAAATGTGTAATAAATTGGTGGTTCCTATTCATCATTTCTTTTTACATTATTTTTCTTTTAAAGACTAATAAATGTTTTAACACTTTAAAACTATCTGCACTGCAGCTGTAGAAAATACTTATAATTGAAACAGCTTTTGCATTTGATCTATGTTTTACCTCATCCTAAAAATGCCCAGTCTATTCTTTTATTAACGTAACTTTTTCAAATTTTACAAAACAGTAGATTATTCCTCACTGGAATTATGTTAAATAATAATTTTAAATAGGAACTGTTTAGCAGTAGCACACTAGAAGGATTTGAACAGTCAGCAAATACAAATCACCAGTGAAATTTGTTGAAGCTGACTCAGTTCATGGCAAAAGAAGAGAGTATATCAGCAAAAAAAACATAAAAATAAGGGCAGATCAAAAATGTAAAAGTTTGCACATTTTCTGTTACAAAATGTCAAATTATATTTAAAAGAGTGTGTGCGTGATGGCAGCTGAAAGGCAGCACGCAAATCCGATCTGTGTAATGAATGGAGTTTCTAACATTTTTCTAGCCTCTCGAGTATAACACAAACAATTCTGCTCAGGGGCATGTGGATGCAATGTGGAAAAATCAGTGCAATTGTAACCTTTCCGCATTAAAGCTGCTCATTTTGTCTTCAAGCTTAATAATTTGGTGCTTATTAATTTACAAATCCAATAAAAAATAGTGTAAAACTACTAAGAAATGCAATGGACTGGCATTAGAAAGTGCTGATGTCCTATTCACAGATGCATGAAACATGCAACAGTTAAACATGAAGGTACTACTGTGCTACACACACCATTCAATGTACATGTTTGTAAAACTATTTTAATATGACTTCTGTAAAAAAAAAAAAAAAAAACATTTTAAGATACCAAGCATCATTTTGTACTGTTGCACAAAAATCTGATGTCCTACATTGAAAAGTAAAACCAGCGTTGCATGAATTTGAGTTAAAAAGTCATAAGAAAACTAGTAGATTCAGTACACTTACAAAACAATGACAATTCTGTGAAAAAGGTAAAGGTAGGTCAAGGACTTTGTAGTTTTAAAAAAACTAACTAAAAATGACAGAAAAACTTTGCAAGTATTGGTGACCAATATTTTAAAAAAGGCATTTAATGCCATAGACTCTGAAAATTAAGAGACTTGATAAGAAACATAAGATGTGATAGTCAGTGCAAACAAACACGGTAAATCAAAAACAGTAAGAAAGACAACACATATAATAGGTGTTTTTACATGTCCTAGTTAAAGAGCTGCTGCACATCCAAACACATACAAGCACACACACAAGGCACTATGACACTTGTCCTTTTTCCTTAGTATTTTTTTTCATTTGACCTTTTTCGCACCCTTATTTTTACAAACATTAGTCTGTAAGGAATTGAAAGGAATTACTACAAAGGTAGTCCAAAATTACTTGAGTAAAATGCAAGTAGATCAAAAAGTTTAACAGACTATCAACATGAATTGCTACTGTTATGACACTTAAAAATTGGCAAGAAACGGCAATATTTAGGGACTGATCTACGTGTCTATGAGTTCTGCAGGCCCGCCCATAACTTTAGACGAGACTCACCTTTAGATGAACACTGTCCTCCACCAGAATGGAAAGATTGATGGACAGACACCAACACAGACCAGCAACAACAGCAGGAAAGGATGGAAAGACCTGAAAACAACAAAGTTGAATGTGATGACAACAGAAAACGAGGAGGAAAAAAGTGCATGGAGAAAACAGAGACAGCCAGGCTTTGAAGACTTGAATGGCAGCTGAAACAGAGAAGTAAAAGCTGGCCCACCCCGCTTGTCCTCGTCCAACCGGGTACGTTTTGAAATCCGCCAACTCACTGCTGCAAAGAGAAATAGTCAGAGAAGAAGGGGGAGGGAAGAGACCAGGTCGAGGAGTGGGGTGATATGGAGGCTAATCAGTGGTAAATGGAAGAAGGAGGCATGCAAAGGGAATCCAGGATCTGGGGATCTTTGAGGAAAGTAACTGGAGTCAGCCCAGCTCAACTGTATGGCTTCATTGCAGCATTTCCCTGCCTTGGCCGTCCCAGAAACAGATCCTCCGCTCCCTCCCTCTCTGTGCCTCCTCTCACCTCCCTCTTCTTGCCTCCTGTCATCTTGCCTCGCTCTTATGATACTCCCCCTCCGTCATCTCTCTGTGTACCCCAGTCCACCTTTTGTCACTAAACCCACCTTGTATTCTGTTTACCTGAAAGCCCCTCTCCCCTAACCTTCATCCTCTGCTCCTGATCTTTTTAACCCCCACCCTCCTCTCAATGCAACATTCTCTTCCTCCCTGCCCTCTATAAACACAATCCAAGGTCACCCTGTCCAGAGACAGGTGTGCAAGCACGTGTGCTCGTATCCCTGCGTGCATGTGTTGCTTTTTTTCTGTCTACATGCTGAGCGTCAGCACAATAGGCTTTCTTTTACCTCCATCTAGCACATTTGTGCAGCCAGCTGCAATAAGGAACATCACCAGAAACTCATACAAATTTGAAAATCACTTAGCAGAATAGAATAGAATGGAATAGAATAGAATAGAATGATCCGTTGTTTTTATAAAAGATCCTTTAGAAGCGATTCTTGTTCTGCTTGTAATTCTTCAATATTTGCTTTTGGACAACCTGGCCTTGGTATGAATGCGCTGGAATGTTAATTAAAAAAAAGAAGAAGCTTAAAAATGTTTTCTTTTAAAAAATTACATTTTAAAGAGTTCTGGCACCGTTCTTCAGACATTTTGGAAACCAGTTTTGTTATCTGTCCAGTATTGAAGAATCATAACAACTGTTGTATGTTTTACCTCTTGTTTAGAACAGTGTGAACGTCTCACTCCAATCCTCTTTTGATCTGTTGTAAAAGCGTTCCCAGTGGTCTTTTATTCATCATTACGTCGTTTTTAGCCTAAATCTAAAAACCTGTGTTCTTTTCTAGCGACAGGAGTTCTTTTTAAAATGCATCTCTGAGTTGTTGGTGGGACCGTTGGCATGGAGTAACCCTATCCATCCTCCCTGCACCCATAATTGAGAGATCTTTGTTTCTACACTCTCCTGCGAGTTTGCGGCACGTCACACCCCCAAGCTAATACACCAGTTGCAACAAAATGGCGAGCAACATTGTAGCTATCCAGCCATACCGTTTTTTGCCACAGATTAGCTCAGACTAGGAAAACAAAGACGTAAATGGATCTAGTCATTTGCAAATGGATGAAGTGGACGGTGCGGAGCAGGGAGCTGTGGCCCACACAGTGTATTTCCATGTAACAAATAAGATCTTCCTCTAACAGCATTTTTTCATCTGCTCCTGATTCACAACGATTTGAATAAAGAAATACTCAGAAATGTCTAAATGTTAAAAACACCAAAAACAAAATTTTCCTCAAATGGGTTTTTAAAAGATGTGGCTAAATAAAATGGAAAACCAAAAAGTGATGTAATGTGTTTTGTGAGATGCAAAACGATCCTCCATTAATGAGAAAAGAGGTATATAAGTAGCACGAGGCAGAGGAAAAAGTTGGTGCTTCATTCTCACTGCAGTCAGAGCTCAGGAGTGGACCTCAGGCGTGACCTCCATGTTGACAAGGACACTGCTAACATTAGTGGACCAGTGAGGAAGTCATGAACGCTGCAAGGAAACCAGGCTGCACATTGAGCTCATGATCTTTCAGTGCTGAAGGCTGAGCTGAGAATGATGTGAGGTAAGAAAGTGTGAAGGCCAGACTAGTGTCTGTTGTTTACAAGTAAACAAGGAGGTACACAAACTAGTCTTTCCATTTCAGCATTGTGGAGACGCTGTTTGGATGCTTTAGTGCAGGAGGAACACATACTCGTTTGTTTATCTACTAAGAAAGAAAAAACTGGGAATAAATACAAAAAGGGTTTCCTTTCAAAATAAAGCAATACATTTTAGTTAAAGTACTTCAAATCCAAATCAGAACCTACATTATTGAATCTGAGCATTTTAGAAAGTAGTTTACTGTGAAAGTAAATGCTCTCAGTTAAAGCTGTGAAATGCATAAAGGTTTTTTTTTTAGCATTATTTCATGGTATGGCATATTTTTGTTTGTTTTGTAACTAACTATAATAATAACTGATGTTATTTGTTTTTTATTTTATGTTATGTACTATTTAAACGTAAGTACATGTAAATTTTTTTTTCTTCTTCATTTTTTAATGTCTAAACGTGTTTGTTAGTGTCATAACAGACAAAAAACGAATACTAATAAAGAGTAAATACATTTCAAAGATACAAACATTACATGTAACTTTTTAAAAATAAGAATTGCACATCTTCAGAACCAAACCTCAGAATATAATTTATTTCATGCGTGCCTTGTTTTACATTGAAAAAAATAAATACATTTGATTTTTTTCTTCATATTTTTGCCAACATGGCAGTAGTTTATTTGTTTGTCTGAAATTAATTCCCTAGCTCTACATTCAATAAAAACATTTTTTAAAAAGTGTTTAAAAAAAGTAACAATTAAAAGGGAAATGTTTAAGAGAATGTTTGAGATTGTGGAGACAGTAAAACATAATATATTAAAGGTATAGTGTCTTTTAAAAGTCCAAATGTGCAACTATAAAGAAGCAGAACAGGATCAGATGGGGAACAGACCCTTTTCAATGAGACAGAGGATGTCTGATAGTAACCAAGTGTGTCCAGGCTTGAATAAATATGCAGCTCTGTGGCTGGCTGAAGAAGTCAGACCATGATCTGGGATCAGCCCTCGCTCTCCATCATCCCATCCCCTGCCTCTCCTCACCTCCACCTCTGCAGTGCCTTGCTCATTCCTCCCCATGTGCCGGCGGAGGAGACGGGCGCTCTGCTTTGCTTTGCAGCCTGCAGCTGGCTCTGCTCCAGCATCCCTCCTGTGTGTTCTCCTCCCTCCTCTCCGTGTCTCCCCTCTAAGGGGTTTGTTGGGCAACCTGCCTCCGCCGGTTGGAGCTGTTTTGACACCACTTTGGCGCTTTTCTCTGTTCCTCTGTTTTATTCTTTCTGGGGTTTTTTTTAAAGCATCGGTGATTGCCAGAGCAGCGACAGAGGGCGGGAGAGGCAACGAGACAGGCTCCTGATCAGCTGCTGCATTGTCCTGTCTGTCTTTAGGCTGCTGGGAAACAGCCGGACAGAGGAAAGCGCATCTCTTCTTTCCGCTCATTGCTGGGACAGAGCGCATGAGAGGAGGGAGGGACTGAGAACGGCACCTGACCGCCTGCTGCTGCTGCTGCTGCGCCGCCGCTGCGCGCACTGACTGTCCCACCTTCTTCCACACGCACAAGCTGTCACTGGCAGGACCGGCTCAAGGACTTCACACTGTGCCGACAGAGGGACAGACAGACCGCAAAGACTGACTGACTGACTGACAGGTGGTGTCATGGCGTCCACGGACAGCGGTTCAAGTGTTTCTGCGCCCCACAGATCAGGGGATCTGTTCCACGCAGGACTGGCAGTTGCACTTCTCCTGGGTGAGTTATCCCCTAGATCTTTGACTGTCATGCCACTCCTGTCTTTTCTGGAACATGGTGTTTCTGGTACTCAGGGGTGCATAGAACTTCATAGAAATAACGTCCGTTCTAACTTCTATTCTTCTGTATGAATTCCATATATTTGTTTGAATTTAGATCCTCTGCAGATTTCTTTCTTTTTATTCTTCTGCTTCCACTTTTCTATCACCTTAGACTCCAATTTATGTGGCTTTCTCAGGTGATTTGTGTACTTGTTGCTCTGCTGAAGATATGAAACACACAGCTTTTGACTAATCTGATTGTTTTGACATGCTGGCCACCTGCTTTCTGCTAGTGCACCCTGCAGATTTCATAAAAAAACTCATAAATAAAAGGAAATGTTTCTTTGTTATTTTAGAAAACGTAAAAGCAAAGAAGGATTTGGTTTCAATGAACTAAAGTGTCCTACAAGTTACTGCCAGTTATGAAACTTCTAAGTATTAGGACGGAAATTCAATATCAGTGAGTTTATGCAAAAGAGATTACAAAAAAGACAAAAAATAAAAACAAATCCAGTGATTTTGATCAAATATCCTTAAAATTGTCCTAATGGAACATTTAAAATTGTTTACTTAAAGCTTTTTGGCATTAGCAGAATTAGCATTAAAACTTTTCTGTTAATTAGGGCCCGAGCACGGAGTGCAAGGACCCTATTGTTTTTCGAATGTTTATTATTATTATTATTATTATTATTATTATTATTCTACCGGAAGAGTCGCCTTTTTGAGGCCTTTAACATACCCCAAAACTCACCAAATTTGGCACACATATCAGGAGTCGCGAAAAATTTCGTATTTTATAGGAGATTGGCATGGGTGCACAAAGACGGCTCGACAGCGCCACCTACAATGGCTTTTGTCCCGACGCCCCGCATATGCTTCAACGTACAAGTTTGATTTTTTCAGGGCATGTTCATCTGATGGAAACCTACAAAAAAGTATATTAGGCCCCACCTGTCAGTCGCACAGGAAGTCTGCTATATTGATGTCAATATGTCATTTCTGCTCCATTTTGGTCATTTGCAGGCCTCGTTCTAGAACGAACTCCTCCTAGAGATTTATGAGTAATGACTCCAAACTTTGGTTTTGTAAACTAGACCCATGTCCGATGTTAAATTGTGAAGCGTTTACATTTTTACGTTTGTGTATGACCGTGGCGGCGCGTCAAAATTGGAGGACGTTTCGAAAACACGCCATGAAAAGGAAAATGGCCATTACTCTGCGATGCATAATCCAATCTGATTCAAAATTGATATGCATGATTGTAGTCTGACTCTAAACACATCTGCAGTGAAAGAATCTGGAAAAAGTGTAGCGCCACCTGCTGGCAACAGGAAATGACATGTTTGACTTGGAGCATCACTGCTCCAAGTAGGATGAGCCGACACACCTGAAAATGACGTCCACCTGTTGAAAAGCCATTGAAGTTTACTCCGACAAAAAACCATAACTTTCTAATCAGGGGCGTGGTCGTGACAGAGCGGCAAAGTTGGGCGTCTCGCCATGCACACAAAAGTTGCTCTCACGTGCACATTCCTTGTCCAATCTCACTGAAATTCAATGGATATGATGAAGCTTCCATTCTGAACCCATGGATATGACAATCTTGGACGAGCTCCATAGCGCCACCTAGTTATTTAAAAAAACGTTTTTTGTCGCATTCCGCCCTGTATTTTCTCTGTGCTTTGTCCAACGCTCATGAAATTAAAACTAGAGATACTCAGAAGGGTCTTCTCTCATGATCTAAAGTTTCATGGGTGTAAACCTGACGGTGCCTGCACAAGCCACCGCCAAACAGGAAGTGGTTGATTGCATTGCAGTCAGATAATTAAAAATTCATTAAAAATCAGCCGTTTGACTCTGGAAGCTAAGATTTCAGAATGAGATGCCTCTTAAATATCTCCACCTTAGATACACAGCACCCGCATGGGTGCACAAAAACGGCTCGATAGCGCCACCTACAATGTTTGTTTTTGCGAGCCCCGCCATGTTCTTTAATGTACAGGCTTGATTTTAACAGGGCATGTTCATCAGATGGAAACCTACAAAAAAGTCTCTTGGTACCAAGCTGTCACTCGTACAGGAAGTCTGCTATATTGATGTCAATATGTCATTTATGCCGTATTTTGGTCATTTGCAGGCCTCGTTCTAGAACGAACTCCTCATAGAGATTTTGGAGAAATGACTCCAAACTTTGGTGTTGTAAACTAGACCCATGTCCGATGTTAAATTGTGAAGCGTTTACATTTTTACGTTTGTGTATGACCGTGGCGGCGCGTCAAAATTGGAGGACGTTTCGAAAACACGCCATGAAAAGGAAAATGGCCATTACTCAGCGATGCATAATCCAATCTGATTTAAAATATATGTGCATGATTGTAGTCTGACTCTGAGCACATTGACAGTGAAAGAATCTTGAACAGGCGTAGCGCCACCTGCTGGCAACAGTAAATGACATGTTGGACTTGGAGCATCACTGCTCGAAGTAGGATGAGCCGACACACCTCAAAATGATGTCCACCTGTTGAAAAGCCATTGAAGTTTACTCTGATAAAAAACTATAACTTTCAACGCAGGGGTGTGGTCGTGACGGAGCGGCAAAGTTGAGCGTCTCGCCATGCACACAAAAGTTGCTCTCAAGTGCACATTTCTTGTCCGACCTCACTGAAATTAAATAGATTTGATTAAGCTTCCATTCTGAACCCATGGATATGACAATCTTGGACAAGCTCCATAGCGCCACCTAGTTATTTCATAGGGCACATATGTATTTCATAACTTATTTTTTAACTATCAACACCAAATTTCACAGACATACATGTCCAAATGTTCCCCGAATATTTTCACAATCATACAATGAACTGCTGAAGTGTAAGGATTTATTTCATTCCACTTGTTTTAAACAGCCTGTCTTGAGGAAAATAAGCAGCAGACATTCACAGCAGCACAGCCGTTACCAGGGTGTCAAATGTCACACTCCCCCCCCCCCCCCCCCCCCCCCACACACACACACGCAGCTAAGGGGTCAGGTTAATTAGCAGAACAATGCTGACCCCTTCAATTCAAGGGATTCAAGGAGTATTTATTTCACATTTTAAACTAACAGAGCAGTGTCATGAAAATGGAACAACAGTAAGCAAAATAAAAAATGAAAATTGTTAGAACAATAAATAGAAATAAATTGTGCAAACAGTGCAATTTTCTTCTATCACCATTCATTTTAACCATGTGTCTGAGACTGTAATTATACTGAACCTTTGTGAAAACTGTTTTACATAGCCCTTGATTGTATAGAAATTGGCATACAAGGTTCTATTGAAATGGATTATGGAGAACTTTATGTTTACAATATTAAATTGATTCTCTTTATAGTATTATCACTATAGAAAAACATTTATTTCAGGATCAATATCAACATCTTTCAGATCTTTATCATTGGTGTGAGATGCTGACAGTTCTAGTTCATCATACTGTGCTATCTTGTATAACAGATAGCCGTATTCAACTTGTCTAAGGAAAGTATTTGATTCCGTGATGTAAAGTCCATATCTCACTCATAGTTGTATATATCGAGGTTTTGGTGTCCTGGTATAAGGGTGGTTGGTCAACTTGTTATTCCTTTGGTAAACAATATCCCCACTTTGTCTTACTGCTTTTAATTCTGTCAGTAAACAAATTAAATGATCTCAGCAGGTCCTTCAATGACAGCAATGAAATACACAGTGTTAGGAATAATTATAAATAGAATAGTTAGAAACTCTCTTTTTACTTTTATTACATTTACTTGTACCTTTCATTACACTAATGGTTTAAACTTAATTCACTGAGCATGTATTATCATCTCAAAATTATATTACATCCTAAGACAGCACAACCAAACTATTGTCCTCACAGTTCCTCCTCATCCTCCCTTTTTACTTTTTGTGTGTTCTGGTGTTTGTGCTCTGGCAAATGTCTGTGGGAACATCAGAAAGATCTGATACCTGAAGCTTTATGACCTTCAAGTATCCAGCCTGCAACAGCATGTGGGTGGGTTTTTCACACCATAGACCCTCGGACCATCTTCTGAATATGCAAATGCCAGGTATATATACCAAGCCTTTTTCTGAGTGTCTTTGTTCAGACTTTGGATGCAGCAGCCTGTTCATCTGTCTGTAACCCTTCGTACAAAATGTCTGTGCTGTTTGTACGAAGTAAAACTTCCACAAAGATAAGTATTGTCTCTGAGTCCTTATTCATTTATTCCTGTGTGCTGGAAACTGAAGGGGACGAACCAACCTAATATACCTATTTTACAGTCCTATCTAGAAAATCCAGTTTCCTCGCACACAGGAAAGTTTTTCAAAACATTAACAATAAGTCTTCATAACAGTCTGGAGTATATGCAAATTGGTATTATAAAACTTCAGAAGTAACTTTTCCAATATCTAATATTGTTTTCACTCTCCAACCTTTTGGTCAGCTTTACAGTGAGTGATTAAACCTGTTTATCTATTGATCATAGCAGGAGCCCCGTCTGCAGTCACTGCTACCAGCTTTTCTAATGGTACTTTTTTCTGCACAAAAACTCCTTCACCATGTTATACATTTCAACTCCTCTTGTAGTTGTCTGTTAGGGCAGATGTGTCAAGAGTTCTTCTCTTGTGGAAACGAAAAGCTATGCTCTACTGTTGCCGTCCACAGACTCAACACACTGGACGTTAAACCACCTGCACCTTGCAAGATCCCGGTCCAGCTAATTGGCCAAGTTATCAGACATAGCTGACACTCATCTAGACATTGTAGTGGAAATTAGAAGAGTTCAATTGTTCTCATCCTTAGGGTCAGTGATAGCAGTTATCATCATTGCTTGTTTCTCAATCTGATAAAAACCTTCTTCTCCTTGATGAGAAAATGAGCAGGTCTAAACAAGGCTTAGGTTTAAGAATTTCTTTCATGCTATATGCAAATGTCTTTGTCCCTAAAGGCAACAGATTACAGTCCCCCCCACCCCCCACAGGCTGCTGTCATGTTAACAGTAGCTTTGAGCTCCAGAATGGACAAGATAGAACGACGAGAACGGTTCGAGCGGGGCTTTACTCGTGGGGCGGTCACCCGTGCCAGGCGGTCGCCCGTGCTCGGGCCCGCTAAATGCTACTTGTAGCTTTAATTGGTGATTAGTTTTTGTGCACCTTCATAAGAAAAGAACCGAGTAAATGGATGCTAACATGCTTGTTTCTGACATCTGTATTTTGATTATTTTAATTTATGGGACAGGTTTTTTTTAATTTGTTGAGTGATTGTTATGATGTTAACACTTAAATCCAAATAACATGTAATTAGAGGCAAAAGTAATTAATAGTTTTCATCTAAGAGGATTTTAGTCAGCATAAAATAATATATAAACAGTTCTAAAGAGTTTAGGAATATAGTAACAAGAATGCCATATATAAATAAATTACTAGCTTAATTTTATTTTGTTTATGCTAAAAGCGTGTATTTACTGTACAAAAAAAATGAGTCACTAGTTTGTCAAAAAATAAAGTTTCAAAAATTATTTCACTTGAAAAAATCTAGATTCTAAATAGCAGCTCAATTTAACTAAAAATCATGTTATAAAAGTTTTACGGATGGTTATTTACAGGATGATATATTCAATTATGAATATGCGAAGTGTAAATTTGAATTCGTCTCATCATGCAACACCAATAATTCTGCTTATTGAAAGGCTTAGCAGCTGGTAAAATCATTTTGTAGTCCCTTCCTTTCTCTTAAGCCTTTATTTTTACTGCCTGGGCAATCATTTTCCACACACTAAACCATATTCTCGTCTTATTTCCCAGTTCCTTTTCTTTATTCTACCTAATTTTGACCACCACTCCTTCCTATACTTCCTCTCTTTATTACTGTCTCTTGTAGAGGTAACAGTGTCCTCAGTTAGTTCTCTATGGGTTCACTTGGAGATACATTAACTCTCCAATCTCTGGCCTACTTATAATAAAATAAATAAAGACTAACCTTCAGAATTACCAAGGACACACACACACACACACAAGCACACACAGATACTTGCTTTTCCCACCATGAGTAATTCAGATATTGATGCTTCCCAACTGGGACGAGGAGACACTTGATAGTGAAGCTAAAAATATCGTACATGCCGACCTATTAGTCGTGTACACACTTTCACAAGAGAGCACATGTGTGCTGTGTGCACAGACATGAGTTCGCACTCAATGGATCACCACACACATACGAAGACCGCCGGGTACCATACAGTTGTCGAGGCAAAATGCAAAGCATGAAGGGGTGTGCAGACAGAGGCGGTACAATGAAAGGTGATACTAGTGGGCAGAGGAGTAAAGTGAGATGATTATGAAATCTATTTATAGGAATTAAGAGGGACTGGCATATAAACAATAAGATTAACAGTAAATGACTGAGATGCAGAGTTAACCATTCATAAGTGTCCTCTTTTTAGACCAATTGCTTTTCTAAGTAGTCAAAAAAGAATAGATTAAATTAATCATGCAGCATAATATTTTTATTTTTAATATTGAATATAGTCTTTTTAAAACCCCAAGTCTTCATTATTTTTAATGTGCAAAAACAGGACCTGTGGCAGAAAAAGAAGACAATAGGTGAAACAAGTGCTTATTGCTAAAAGGTTATGAAATTGCTGTTACACTATAGGATAGTCCTGCAGTCTTGCTTTGAAATAGGCGCAAAATGCTGGAATTATTTTACCTAACCCTAACCCTAACCTTGGAGTGGACCAAACTGCCTGGAAACATCATACAGTTACAAAAGTTGTTCACTAGAGGGCAGTGTTGCCCAGAAGGAGCAGAGACCAGAGAGGTAAGATATACCAAAGAAGAAAAAAAATTCCAACTCTAGCAATATTTAGTTGAGTTGAAATTATACCATCGGACTTGTTTGGGGTAGGCATCCTATCACATCACCAGGCTGGATTTAAGTGAGGTTCTAACAATTCAGACTTTCGTAGATGTTTGCAGTGTGCATTATTAGAAGCATAATTTAATGCACCCGTGGCCCTTGATGTAATTGTAACACCTGAGTCTTAGCATTTTGATGGATGAGTGAAGACTTTGAATGTATCTTAAATGTTACTCACACATGCAGCTTCAGTCTGAAGTCTCCATTTGCAGAAGACACCACAAGCATTAGAAAGTGTTGCAGTAAACCTACGTTCACACCACCCTCGAGTGGCCACTTACAATGAAAAGTATAGGCAAACGTATGTAAATGAGCGTTTCGAGCTCCCGTGTTCAAAATTCTCATGTTCATGCGTAGCCATGTACATTTTAAGAGTGTTGTTGGGCTCTACGTTCAAAACACGCAGCCATTGAAAGTGCGCTGAAAGCTAAACCAGGTCGAACATTGACAAATCAGGGACTCAGATTTGGTAGAGACGTATGGATGACGTCCCTTTTAATTCACGGAAGCACCAACCATTTGAAAATTGATCATGAGGAGAAATTATTAATTGTGGTTTTTGCCTGGCTGGAACTCTATGACACCAAGTGTTTCATATATCAGAATAGAGCTATGAAAGAAATAGCTTGAGGACAGATTGACAAGATTTGCGCTGCTTCAACATTTTACACCAAACCTCTTCTAACTGTAGGTAGTGGACATGCGGGAGTAAACAGTAGCAAATGAAGAAGAAGCCCCTCCCTGCTTGTCTAGTGTGAACACCATGATCTGAAAGTGGATTCAATAACTTCATTTTTTCGCATTCTTGGACCTGCCCAAAAAAATGAAGCCTCTTTATGCCACTATGTTGCTTCATGTCTCTTCAGCTTCAAATATACTTTTTTATTTATTACTAGGAACTAGTAAATGGGGAGCTGGTTTAGCTCGTGCTGGTTTGCGGCGCCTTCCGTCAGTGAAACCAGGGTTCGAATCGGGGCTGCTCCCTGTTCCCCTCTCTACCTCTGTGCTGGTCTGTGCCGATTGCTTTGAGAGGGTTGCGTCAGGAAGGGCATCCGGCGTAAAACATTGCCAAGTTTACCATGCGACTTGTTCGCTGTGGTGATCCCTGATGGGGAAAAGCCAAAAGACAAACAACTAGGAATTAGTAAATGGGATGAAACAAACAAACAAACAAAAAATGGCACAACAGGTACAAAGTAACACAGGTACAAAAGAGCACTGTTCACCTTCACTTTTATTGCTGTCATTTAAAACAAGGCCAAAGCTTTTTTACAGAAACTGGTGGAGAAAACTGATGACAAAAGTCAACAAAAAAAACCAAAAGTCTTAATGCAGCTTAAATATTCCATGTATTATTTATTTTGTAGAAATCTATATTAAAATAAATATGACGAGGTCCCTTTATCACTTGATGACACATTTTTATTTTGTCCTCAAATGCATAATTGCTGATGAAACTCACTCACTCCTTTTGGCAAAAACCATCATAACTTAAAAAAAAATCTTTTCAGCTTCCGAACATCGTGAATCCCAATTATTTGGGGGTAACTTACACTAAGGAGTCAGAAGGGCAGATTTTTGTTTTATACAAAACAAATGTTTTCCTTCATGCACATTATCACCCTCTGTGGTAGGGTTAGAAATCACAAGAGACCAGGGTGGACTACAAGCTTGCTATTCTTTTACTAGCACTTTCATAAAAGCATGCATTGCTTTTTTGTGTTTATTAAATCAAGTTAGTAAATCTCTGTTTATCCAGGCTGTCACAACAAAAGCCTCACAATATAAATTTCGCACTTCTGTGGGCTAAAATGAGTCTTTTCTACTCTGTGATTAGTGTGGAATTGGAAAAAAGGAGATTTAAAAGCGCATTTTCCCCCACTAGACTGGTCACAGCTGCAGTTTCTGTTGGATAAGTGTTCTATGAGTTGTTGAGCCTGAAAAAAAGTGTGTAGTGACAGCTGCCCAAGAGAAAGGAGCTCACAAGATCTTCTAAGTCCAACTTACTTTCCCCCACCAGATGTTATCTCACTACAATAATTGTGTGGCAGTTGCTAATCATGGCTACTCTTGTAAAAATCAGATATCCTACAAAGTCCCACTTGTCTGAAATAATGCAGAAGTGACTACTTCCGGTTTGGAAATCAGTGGGCTCATGTGTCAGTCAGTTAACAAAAGCAGATAAAAGAATAAGACAGGAAGTCCTACAACATAAATCTTCAATAAACATAATTGTTTTTCTTCTTTTTTTCATTAATCCATATTCTACACAGTGTTGATTACCAAAATCGAGTATATTAGGTCACCCATAATCTGCAGCATACCATTTTTAACAAGTACTGACTAAGGGAAGACAAAATCAATTGGGACCTATGGTTGTGTCCAAGGTCTCCCATATGTCAGAAGTCAGAACTCTGTGTCCCCCTCTGGGCATCAGCAGGAACCCTCTCCAGAGTACTAAATGCTACACACCTCCCAGCAACCCCAGCGTGCACTTCCTGGATGCCACACACCTGAGTCTCATTCACTCAATCAACCACAGTCTACGCAAGCACTGCACTGAGTCACACTCAATGTGAAGTATTGTTTGTGCTTCTCTGGGTTCTTTATTGACCGTTATATTTGGACCTAATTTTCTATCACCTGTACCTGACTCTGTTTACCTGCTGCCTGCCCTGACTCTTGCCTGGATTTTGATCACCCTGTCCCTCCTCTGATGAATTTGTCTGTTATTGACTCCAGCTTTGTGGACTTTTAGCTGAGCTAATAAACCTACTGCATTTGGATCTAACTGCCTGTTCTTGTGACAACTAGATTGGGAAATATAGACAACAATGCATTAAAGCAAAGTGTTTCAACCCAGCAAATCCTGCCCAA
The DNA here is from genome assembly GCA_023969325.1 of Oryzias curvinotus. Classification (NCBI taxonomy): domain Eukaryota; kingdom Metazoa; phylum Chordata; class Actinopteri; order Beloniformes; family Adrianichthyidae; genus Oryzias; species Oryzias curvinotus. The sequence goes on from CM043718.1 coordinate 30,950,444, forward strand.
GGAACCCATTGGTGCTGTTAAAATGTTAAGAGTGTCCTACTTACATGCAGCCTGACTTTTAGAAATCAGGCATTCATAGAATAGTTTGTGTGGGCATGTGTATGGCCACTTACATATGACATGCACACCCTGTGTGTGCGGCATGAACGCGCAGTCCGTGAGGGGCCAATACTTACCTTACTAACAACTAGAGTGCAGCTCAAGGGCTCTGTACAACAGCATCACCCATACATCATAAGTGTGTGTAACTGACATTATCCTCCCAAATACTTAACAATACTCTTACCACAAGCGCATACGAGCCTCAAGAAAACTCTGAGACACACCTGCGGTCCCCTTAAGATGCAGCCACTCCTCTTTACACCCTTCCACAGGTCCGGACAACCCAAAAACCTGCAGCACGTGCATGTGACTAAAGCTCAACCGGTGCTAAGTCCCTTAGTCGTTTTCTTAAAAATAAATATTGAAAAATCCTTGAACCAAAACAGTTTTAGAAGTGCAGACTCCACAGCTCTTTACAATATTGAAAAAGTTCTATAATCACCAAGATAAATAAATTTAAAAAAGTCCAGAACAGTCAGCACTTTACAGTAATGGTTGGTCTCAGTGTTTGCGAATCTCTCTCTCAGTGGTTATTGTCTTAGGAGGTGCTCTGCTACTCAGCCACAGCGTTTGCGAGTGAAACTACAAATACAGAAAATGTTCAACTAAACAAATTTCTGTCTGGAAAATTGATCATGTTAAGAATTTCACAGATGTTTAAATGAATCTAGGTTAGACCACTATAACATGTCCACTGATGGTACAGCTGTACATATGAGTGGTTTTGTACAGTGTTGATAAAGAACATGTTGCCTAAATGTCTGGTCACTCTCACAAATGTTGGCAAATATCTTTGTTACATATCTTTTTTTAATAGGGACTCTTAGTTTCTTCTACTGCTTAAGAGTCAAAAACTCACTGGTATTTGCTACTTGATACATTTTGACCTGACTCAGGATGTGACTCAGCAATTTCCCTCTGCATACAAGTGCCTCAAAGGAGACTCTAAGGAGACTGAACTTTATAATATCTGATATGGTTTTGTGTAATCACTGCAATGCGACCACTGTTTTCTCTTCTCCCAAGAATTCAGGAAGAATGCAACGCACCCCTGAGAAGATTAAGTTAAAACTTTACTCAGTATCTGTGTGGCCCATGGTCAAAAAATGAAACACTCCTGACCCATATTTCCCCTAAAGTTCAAGTTTTATTTAAAGAAAAAAAATGTTTCATTGTTTTCTGCATGGGTATGTTTTAAAATGGAATTTTCAAATTTTCCAAATATAGGGATTTAAACTTAATTTTAATTTAAAAACAGATGGCAAATTTGAATGAAGCTTCAAAGTCTTTCAAAGCCTTGGTTGATCCCATTGAGAAAAAACAACTCTGTTTTGAATACCTGCTCATAATCACAGGATCCCTGCGGATAAAACAACAAATAAAAAACCCTAGTTGGCTTATTTTTATTTTCAATTAGGCCACAAAATGTTACTACATTTCCTGAATTCTTAAATTAACCTTTATGGCTGTTTCTATTTATGCATGACAAAGAAATAAACCAGCACAGATCCATGTGCGTCACTGCTTAATAAATGTTTCAAAACCACTGAAAAAAAGATGTTTAAGGCTTGAAAAATCTTAGAGACAAACAGACTAGGTGTTATAGTAATGTTTTGTAGAGATGGAGTGTTGAGAAAATTGCTGCTTCTTTCTACAAGCTCTAATGCAACATTTTGGTGACATTATCATTGATAACACTTCACCCGCAAACGTCAGATTCTTTTTTTTTTTTTACCAATTGCCTTTTGATTAAACATCCAGTACATCTTAAAATGTATTCATGGATCAATTGAATACAACTGTCGTATGCATTGCGATGCAAAACAGTATTTGTCTATTGCCTATGTTTCTGACCTTTTTACTTTCTCCCTCCATCAGGTGTGTGGAGTGTTGGTGGACTGGAGGTTACAACAGACAAAGTGTCTTTAATTGAAGCAGTCAATGGCTCTACAGTTCTGCTGCCCTGCATTTATCACTCTTGCATTGGCATCAAAAACCTTTTCTTCAAGTGGACATTTCGTAACAACGGAAGTGAGCAGGCGGTATGAACAACCATACATCAGCACATCAGCAGTCAGACTTTATATAACAGATATTTCCTCTACTGGTCATCCTTGTAATTAATGTTGTCATATGTTAATGGAATGTACAAGTAACGTATTTTTCGGAGTATACGTTTTATTACATAATTTGGCCAGCGGTCAGACTTATATGCGGTTTAAAAAAAAATGTTTAAAAATAGCAACAACCGCTAGAGGACACTTTAGGTGTGTGTATCAGTATTTACTGACACCACTGCTTACACCAGGCTTGACAGAGTTGTTCCAAGGAAATACAAGCTGTGTTTCCCTTACACTTATGCACAACATTTTATTAAAATTCCAGAAATTTCAAAAAAATTTGCAATTACACTGTTTACATTAAATCATAAATGCTAATAAACACAAACCAAAACATGGCGGCCGATGTAATCAATCCTTTGATTAATAGCAGATACATTCAAATTTCTGCCACGGCACTCGTGCTCATCATCATCTATCAAAGGAGACATCTGCTCCTTATTCAGGCCATGGAGTGGCAAGCTCCTCATATGTGGGAGCGGCTACGGAGGAAGCCATTTTGGGAAATCGCGGTTGATGATTTTACAGTTGAGCTATGGCTCCAACAATTCCACAGGACACACTCAATGTTTGATGAGCTGTGCTATGGGCCCTCTTGTGGTGCCTGCTTTGCAGTGCCTAAGGTAGCCAGTTCCTATCAAGAAGCACATTGCCATGTGGCTGTTGGTCATGTGACTCATTTAAATAAAAAGTGTTTCAGTTGCAGTTTTGCGAAATATGTCAATACCTATACACCTCAAAAACAACCTTCTCCAAGTGTAAAATCTTTTTTCAATATATGTAAGTTTGTTTTGAAATTGTAAATTAGGCAAATTTACTATAGCAAATCCAATTTCATAATCAATGGAAATGCAGCTACTATGATAAAGAATTCAATGGATTTAGTGATTTTAGGTAAAATAAACAGTTTAGTTGACTTGTTAGCATGTTATTTATACTTTGTATTTTATATGTTATCTAAGTAATTAGTATGATTTGCCTTTTAAGATCAAACGTCTGTTCTTGTTTCTGTATTTTGTTTAATACATTTCTCCCAAAAGTGCGACATATATATCATTTTTCTTCTTCTTTAATATCTTTAATATGCGTTCTTTTGGCTGCTGTGATGTATACTCTGAAAAAACTTGTAGTGCGAAAAATACTTTACCTGGAAATATGTTGGATAATTTTTCTTTTGTGTCTTAATGGCTACTTGTCTGCAGTTATGTGAGGGAAACATTCCTGCAGAAAAAATAGAGCCTACGTATTCAATTTCACATGATCGGGTGACGTTTGTTGGTTCCTCAACGACAAGCAACATCTCCATCTTGTTGTGGAACATCACCTTTGAGGATGAAGGACAGTACATCTGCTTTGCCAGGAACCCAAAAGAGAAAAATCGCAACCACAGTGCTGTCTTAACCCTTCGAGTCGTTGACCAAAGTACGCAACAAATTTACTATTATATATGTCAACTTTACTACTGTGCTTTTACGTTTGTACAAGACAGCTAAATGATCTGGTCATTACCAATTGTACTTCTCCCGTACATTGTTATACTGTCTTCCTAAATCACAGCATCTCTCCATTTGTCTCTTCTTTCAGTGAAAGAGGTGGACAACACTTTGACAGTCATTATCGTCTCTGTGCTGGGTGGAGTCATCGGCTTAGTTGTTATCATCATGGTTATAAAAGCCTTGGTTGTTCACTTCCTGCTGAAGGATGATGAGAAAAAGTGAGTACATCAGTATCAGTGTTTTTGAATAAAACACGATTCATAAGAAAAAAGTTTTTATTTTGTTTATGTTTTGTTTTGTTTTTTTAATTAAAGGCACGAAAAAGGACAGCAATCAAAACATGTATGGGCACCTTACACTATTAGAGCATTGTAAAGCTTAGCTTTTGGGAATTTTTTATTAATGTGCCATTAACTTATAGCTTTTTGTCTGACCCTGCCAATGGTTTTGCATCGTTCTTTAATTTTACTCAGTGAAATCTAAATACTTAGTAACTAACACATTTGACTCTGATAATGCTTTCTTCTGCAGTAAAGAGTGCCTGGTGACCTCCTCAGGGAACGACAACACAGAAAATGGACTTTCAGGAGCCAAAGCTGACAACAAGGGGACACCAAAGGCATGAGCAAATGCAAACTAGATCTGCTGTATGTATGTTTGTACATATATAAAAAACATATATATGTACATATGTGTTAGACAAACATACATGCTCAGAGAAAACGTTCTTATCAGAGGACTGTTTTATTTTACTAGTGGCTAACTGATGCAACTTTTACGTCTCAGTTTGAAATCATGCTTGAAATTTGGGAAATGTGAAATGTAACAGGATCTGGATCAATCTTTCACCAAGAAGAAAGCCCATTTGTTTACAGTTGGAACCTCTTTTTGATATATAGGCCACATCTTACAAAAACCAGCACATTCACTTTAATTTATACCATCTGTATAAATATCTCTCTGTATCTCTTGCATTTCAGTTACAGATTAGATGGAGTATCACACAACTTCATACATATAAAGATGATAAATATTTTGAAATTCTAAGCTAAAGTTTAATTTGCAGCTTTAGCTGACAATTAAAATATAGTTAGTTCCTTAGTATCTTCTAATTATTCAACAAATCTTTGCCAAACTTTAGCCAAAAGAAATCTGCTAGAGCACTTTTTTGGCTGAACAGGTTTTCCTTGCATTTTCTAACACTTATGACATATCAAAAAGTTATACAAATACTTTTATAAAACAATTTAAAAAAAACACTGAATATTATTGCTAATCATACAGAAAATTATAACATTTCTTCACTTTATTTCACAAAATGTGAAATGAAAATGGAAATTGGGCCAAAAAAGTCAAAATCCTCATCGGTAAAACTATATTCATGATGTATTATCTGAGAGCCTAGTGGTTGACATTTCTTTGAGGCACATTTTTCCCCAATGTAACTGGTTTTAGCTAAATATTAATGAGCTTATAATCTCAAAAAACTGAGATATTTAGATTATAAATGTTCTGTGCTGCTCTTGTTTTTGAGGCTATTCAGTCACTGAGTTTAAACAGTTAAATGACTGGCATGTCAAGGTTTACAACTGGGCTTTCCTTGTGTGACAGATGGATCCAGTTCTGCACTTGTTTTAATAATTTTTGCTTTAGATGAACACTGGTGCCTGCTCTGCTTTTGCTCCCCCTGTTGGTGGGAGGATAAAAACACAGAAAAAACAAGATTATAAAAAGAAAACCTTAACCTCCATTAAAGACAATCCCCAGTATACCCCACTCCATACAAAGAGGAATGACCCTAATGCTGCTTCTGATTAATAACCAATTCATTCTTAGCATGTGTGCTTTTTGCATAACTTCAGGAGCATATGTTGAACCATAATACGCTGTGTCTTGGTGGTTCTATTTTTGACTTTTCGCCTGCCAAAACTGTGGAAATATTGCATCAACTTTTTTAAAAACTGCTTTTACCATCAAGGATAACCGAAAACATACTTTGAAAATGTTGTCCTGGATGTTCATTTTAGTCTATAAACCTGAAAGATTCATACATTTATTGCACTTACAAAATTGGCATTAATTTTTACAGAAACTCCAATTGCACGCTCTGTTACATTTCCAGAACTAAGTGTAAGCCTAATCAAAAAGTTTCCTATTTATTTACAAAGTATGAATCAACAGTTGTTTGTCCCTCAATGAAAACTCTAGAGAAGTTTAGAAAACCACTGAAGAATGTAAAACAGTCAGGTGTTATACGTCATATCACTTTTTTTTCATGAACCAACAAGTTGACATTGCAGTCTGCCGAATGCGTTTGTTTTCTACAAAAATGAGACACGTCTTTCATGTTTGAAGTGTTGGACAAACTTTCATGAAGTAATGTTACTCCACTTGGAATACTAGAGGTTTCAGTCATCTTTAAGCATTTAACACTAACATCTATCTAATGTCCAGCAGCGCTCTGTGAACATTACATTCACTTGACTTAATGCACTTGAAAATGTTTGAACTTCTTCAAAGACAAGACATGACGACGAAGTCTCAGCTGTAAAGACACCAGTTACCAGACAAACTGGCCTTTCAGTAGAAACAGTAAAGCACTTTATCAGAGTCTAAGGCTAGTTGTACTGTACAAAGGTTGTTGACTGTAAAATTGGTGCAAAAATGCACATTGGGTTATGTAAAACAGGAAATGTTTTCAAAGAATGCCCTGCATAAAGATGCTAATGAGGAAAAGAAACCCTCAAATTTCAATGAATATAGATCCCTCAAAGGGTTTTACAGCATAAACAAAAAGAAACAAGAGTGCGCACACAAAACAGTCACTTTAATGCCAGAGGAAGTTGCAATTCTAGAAACAATAAAGCACTTCATCAAAATCTAAATTGAATTCAGAAAGAAAGGAGTTCCAAATAGATTTTGAATGTGACTATTATATTATTTGAGTTTCCTTTTTTATATTTTGTTTTTTACCAGCTTATATCTCTCTGAAACAAGATTACAGTGCCCTTTCTGCTTTCAAAAGGAGCAATAATCCAGATGTCAGATTGTGCAATGGTCTGTTTCTGTGTGTACTATACTTTAAGTGTGCACTGACAGGCTCTGACTCTCGCTGGAGGAATTTGCTTGTACAGAAATACAAATGCATAGCAGACCACTGTATTGACAGCTGGATAATGTATCCATATCATTCAGACTTGCATTGGATACTATATATTCCATTAAAGCATTCATCTTCAAAGAGCGCTTAGTCCCGGGTCACAGGGTTGATAGAGATCGACTCAGCTACTGTCTGAAAAAAGAGGGGTACACCCAGGACAGTTTGCCAGCATTCATATTCCATTAAAAACTTGGCATAAAATTCTCCTGGAATACATAAGTTTTCTTCAAAAGTATTAGCTTCTAGTCTTTTAGCTTTCAAGACTTTTTTAAATGATTACTTCATATGAAATTGCCTCCAGGCTTGATTTATTTAGTGGCTTAACAGTGCTCATACATTATTAACAGGTTCCAAAGTTACTGACTTTGCAACCTTTAATTCCTGACATGGTCAAACACAGGAAAAAAAAAAACACGTTCCTGTGCTCCATCTGACAAAAATGAAAATGCTTTGTATTTTGCTTATCTCCTTACTACGTCAGCATCGTGCATTGTGGCTGTCATGCAACTTTAGAGATTTAATGATAACTCATTTAAGAGAGTTTCCGCTAGAGATACAATGACTCACTTTCCCCACAATTTGGTTGAAACCTCGATTTTTGGTGTGTTTGACAAACAACAACAGAAAGCTAATAATTCAGAAAAATGTGCTTATGAGCAAACAACAATAAATAAATCATTTTCAGTTGACTCATAATAAGTCTGGTGTAATATAATAAAACTATATCAAATACATTACATTTAGCACAACATACAGTACATGTTCAACATTTTCAATGTAAATGTGCAAATGTATACAATAGGGATGCAACGATTCGCTTATCTTACAATTTGTTGTAACATTTTTAAACAGAGAATTGTGGCATACCTAACTTCCAAACAATTAGGCAATTGTATCTCAATGAGCAGACACTATTAATATACTTAAGAAACAGCAAGCTGTAAAAATCATGCCACAACATAAAAAAGTTTGCAGTGTCATTGTTTACAAATAGACTTACTTGGAGTTTTATTATTTTTATGATAAAAAAAATCTAACATTTACTAATAGAATTTCCATGATATGCTGCAAAAAAGTGTAGGTTGGAGCTCACCTTAGTATCTCTGAACAGTTTATAACAGAGTGAAGATTCCTCTGCCTGATACATGATTTTCCTCACCTTTCAACTGTGATATTAGCATACCAAATGCTGTTGATGGACTAATGTAAGGATTTTGATGAATAGCTTGCACCAATTTAAACTAAGTTTTATGCCCGCATTGAGTTTTTATTTTTCTTTATTTATTTATTTTTACAAGTAAATCAGGAAATGCACACTTGTTCATAAATTCTTGTTTTTCCAGGAAAGAACTAAACATTGGCACTCAGATATGCTCAGCACATGACTCCTGTGGAATGAAACAAGCTGATTGGAGTAAATATTTCATTTTAGTAATAAACAGAAAGTAAATGGCGATGTATCAAAGCTGTCTGAAGATATGGGATGGTTAAAAGCACGTAAAGCAGTGTTAACTGTGAGCTTTTATAGCAATATTTTGATTGTTTTCATTTGGTTTTCTGATCCTTCTTCTTTCCTTATCTAATGGAAAAAAGGCTGGTCAGCCAGCTGCTTCCAGCCATTGCTGCAGTAGAGAACAGTGTTATGTTCAGAGGAGTCCTCCTCTGCAATGCTGAAATGCAGCACACAAAAAAACAGGATGATGGCCACCTAGTGGTAGTTAAATGCCTGACATGCTGAGTGGTTTCCCCTTATGTCATGCTACAAACATTTGCATCTACTGTGTTTAGATCGCGACAGTGAGAGTTTCAGATTAAGTTAAAGTGCTTTTGATAAAAGTCAATTTTAAGCCACCTAAAATATTAACAATGGAAAGCTCTTTGCTTTATTTTTACAAATTAGAATATGTAGTTAAAATCGAAATCTTCAACACTGATAAAAGGTTTGCATAATGTTTACAGAAAACCCAGCTAGAAAATACATTTAATGATTTTTATGAAAATTTAATAAATGTGTAGACAGTTTCAGTATTACTGTAGCATTGCTCACTCTGATGACTAAGAACCAAGTGTTCTGACCATTGACTGTATATGAGAACTGGACTGAGTGACCCCCTCCCCCTGGCGTTCCAAACAGGAAGTACTATTGTATTGACAAATAAACAGCTATTTTCTCAGTCAATACATTGGACAGAATAACCATTCTTTTTTTTTCTGTAGTGAAAGTTATTCAAGTTATTAAATGGCCAATCAGATGCCTCAATAAAAGTAGGTGGTGGCTGCCAGCCGCCACATTGAACATTTGAAATCTTTGATTGACAGATTTTGTGTGGCCTGTTTTTTTAGTGGTAGGGGTGTGGACTTCCAACAAGCTCACTCCTGATTGGTAATAGTGGTTGCCATAGAAACGATGATACAGATCAACTCAGACCAATCGCTGCTTACTGACGGCATCTAGCTCCAACATGGTGCCATCCATATTGCGACCCAGTACTCATATCCAGTCAATGGTTGTGACCGAACACTAATTCCTCAGAGTTTGTGTTGTTCTTACTGCCAGTGCAGCTGAAACTCATACTGCCACTCTAAGAGTCTCATGTCTGCTGTTGTCGCATCGATTACAAGACTCTAAAACATGTTCTGTTAGTGTGAACCACTTCAGTAATTCCAGTTCGGTAGAACATTTTGCCTGATCTTTATCTGTACCACACATGCACTTCCAGCAGGTGAAAAACTCATACTGCCAAGCCAAGAGTATGATGTCTGCTCTCCACCTTGTACATTCCACTAAAGAACTGCAACAATTTGTCCCTTGTTTGATTGGCCAATCTGCCAGCTGTTTTGATAAGTATTTAATTAGGCTTAAACATTTAAAAGATATGCTTTTAGTTAGTTCAGATTCTAAAAATGTAATGTTTTTCTCCTACATGTTTCTTTAAAAATCACAAGTATTACAGTGAACATTTTTAACATTTTTTTGTTATTATTAAAAAAAACACTACTTAACTAATCTAGATCTGAAATAGTAGAGATGCAGCTCATTTTAAAATATTCATTAGTTCTTTAAAAAAGATGTACAGGTAGATATATGCTCTTATCTTGGCACAAACTCTTGTGGCAGTTCTATTTACTGACAACGACGTATGGCGCATAATGTGGGTTATTATGTATTTATAAAGTAACAAAAGTCAGATATTTATGACACTGCCTTCAGCTTCACTTCATGAAAGACCAATGTACGTTAGGTAAATTTTTAAGCACAGGTTCACACTAATCTCTACATCTTCTCACTCCATCAGGCTGTCTCAGCAAGATTTTAAACAACTGCACATAAAGGCAGCATATTCTTGTAGCTACATAGACTTTACTAATGGAAACGCCACGCATTAACTAGACGATTTAAGAGTAGATGAAAACTTTGCAGCAGTTTCTTATATGTATTGCTTTAACCAGTGTAGTCAGAAGACCACATATAATGCAGAACTGTAACCCCTGTTTCCCAGGATCGGCCTTTTACTGTAAATGTTAGGCTGTCTGTGACCATGTTGCTCATGCTCCTGTCATGACTATGCACCTTGAACGTTTAACCCATTATAACTGCATTATAACAATAAAAATGCAAATTAAATTTGCAGCTGTCTGTTTGTGTCTTTATTCACATAGAAGTAAACAGGTGTGTCTGTTTCTGTTACGTTGAGTTAGTGTACCAATAAGGATTTTTTTTTCTTGCGGATTCATTTGATTTAAATGATTTATTAATATCATTGAAGCAATTCTTTGAAGCTTTTTTCCTTTTTCTTTCCATTTCCTTAAGACACATGTAACATAGTCTTTTTGCATTTAAGAATTGGGCTTTGCATCGCATTTCTAAAATTTTGGAAACTTTGTCAAAATTTCACTGTCTTGTGCCTTTAAATACACTTTTAAGTTGTAAAACCTTTTGTTTAAAGAAAACTATGGTAAGCATAGACTAGTCGCTGTAAGATTTTAGTCCACATCAGCACACAAAAGAGCACAAATAGTCATCAGAAATATTTACCTTCATCCTTTTAAGCTTAGGGGGGAAAAGAAAGACATATAGAAAAATGTGTCAAAGCATTTAAAGTGAAACTTTGATCATCTTTTGATCTAATGTAAATGTGTTCCCAGTGGTCTTTTAATTATGATTTTTTTTTTTTCTGCAGAGCAACTGTACTTTAGAAATTCACATCTAAGTTGTGGCCAGCACTGTTGGTGCGGAGCAACCCCGTCCCTCTTCCCCTCCCCGTTGCTAAAAGCTCTCTGTTTTATGCTCTGCTCCTGTTGGAGTATTCTGCCGTACCATTTTGAGCCAGATGTCATCTCAGAAGACGAAAACAAAGACCTAAAGGGATCTAATCGTCTGCAAATTGGTGTATCAGAATGAAGCAGAGCAGGGAGCTAGTCGAAAAAGGAACAAGAACATGTTAAAACCACTATTTTCATTAGAGAGGGACGTTAATAAAGGTGGAATAAGCAACCAATACACCAAAAATGGAGAAACAGTAAACATTCACAAGTGTCCTTTTTTTCTAAGCAATTCAAGTGGATCCTCCCTTAACATAACTTAACGTAAGCAATGCAACATGTTGAGATGGAAAGCAATTTATCAAAACACAAATCATGTGCAGTCCTGTGAAGCAAATGGTGCAAAAAATTAGCTTTGCAAGAGCATGACTCAGCACAACAGAGCCAGCTCATTGGATAAAGGCTCAGCTGTCTCCATCTGTAAAGAAGAACATCCATTTTCCTTCCCATTCTGTACTGAGAAGGCATGTGAATTGGAAAAATGTTTGAAGGAAGCTAAAGATTTATGTAATGTTAAAGTGGAATTCATAATTCACTGTTTCTTCAAACAAGAAGACATTGAGCTGCTCAATCGCATAGACAAAAATATTCATCTTATGCCTTTTGCATGTATCTGTGAAAACTGAAACAGACTGTCAGCTGATTGAATGTTTGTGTGCTTACTTCCTGGTGTTATCCAGGCTGTTATCCAAATGTGTTCACACTACTGAAAACAAATAGTAAAAAAGACTGCAGGGGTTAAACAAGCTCTCATTTCTGGGTTGCAAATAGTAGGTTTTGTTAAGTTCAGGATCATTTTTTAAACACTATAAATACATGTTAAGGAGTTAATATTCAAAAATACTTAAAATGTTTAAGCAAGTTATTTTCTGAGATCAAAAATAACAAGAAATGCAAGAGGATAATGCAGAGAGAGTAAGGTTTGGTAGGTCTTATCTGACTGAGGCTGTCATTGGAAGGAGAAACATAGTTCACTTTTTTGGACTGGACCTGCATCCAGTTTGTTGCAAATAAACTCTGATGCCATTCAGCAGCAGTGTGAATACAAGTAGACTCTCTAGGGACCACAAAAAACAAGAAGTGTTTTACATGTAAAAAAAACAAAGTAAGTAATGAAACTGTTTATGGTTCATTGTGATTATTCCATGCAGTCTGAGGAATGTGCCCAAGAAATAATGGATTTCTAGTTTCTTATGATGCTTAGATTAGATTAGATTAGATTAGATAGACTTTATTAATCCCACGATAGGGTATTTATTTTTGTCTGTGGCAGCATAAACAGACATCCAAAAACAACAAAAGTGACATTCAAAAAAGTAAAGTGACTAGTAAAATGACCAATATTTTTCAGGATTAAGAGTACAAACATCTTAAACGAACCAAGTAACATCTGCAACCTGCACGACAAGGTAAAATTAAAATTAGACTAAATAAATAGATAAGTAAAAGTACACACAAAAACAACTGGAAATAACAAATGCAACAATAAGTAAATAAATGATTGTATGAAAAACACTCGTAGGTACATAGTGTGTAACTTCAGCATTGTGTTGTACAGTCTGGTGGCTATGGGGAGGACTGACCTGCAGTAGCGCTCCTTCTTTTACTGTGGGTGCGACAGTCTGGTGCTGAAGGAGCTGGTCAGCGCCTCTACAGTTTGGTGCAGGGGGTGGGAGGGGTTATCCATGATGGATGTTAGCTTAGCAAACATCCTCCTGTCCGCCACCTCCTCCATAGACTCCAGTGTGCAGCCCAGGACAGAGCCGGCCTTCCTAACCAGTTTGTTAAGCCTCCTCCTGTCTCTGCCTGTACTGCCCCCTGCCCAGCCCACAACTCCATAAAGGACCACTGAGGCCATCACAGGGTCATAGAAAGTCCTGAGCAGCTGTCTGCACACAACAAAGGACCTCAGTCTCCTCAGCAGGTGAAGGCGACTTTGGCCCTTCCTGTACAGAGCATCCGTGTAGTTAGTACAGTCCAGTTTGTTGTTAAGGTGAACACCCAGGTATTTAAATGCGTCCACAATCTCAATGTCTGAACCCTGGATGTTCACCGGTGAGTATGATGGTGAGGACCCCCTGAAATCCAGAACCAGCTCATTTGTCTTGCTGGTGTTTATCAGCAGGTGCTTGTCATCTGAGAACCTCTGCAGGTGACAGCTGTGGGAGTTGTAGGTGAAGCCCAATGTGTACAGGGTGAACAGGAGAGGGGAGAGCACAGTCCCTTGAGGTGCTTAAAGTCTGTGATTTCTGTCAGTTTTTGTCAATGTAATAACATAAAATGGAAATGTCATTGCAAAGTTTCTTAATTCTTTTATTGTTTTGTCAGGATAAGTCAGCCACATAGAGGTTGGTTAAACTTTGAATTTGACAGTTCAAAGTTAGTCAACACCCTGCACCAAAAAAAGAGAAACACATTGTACACAGAGTGCTGCAACTAAATATTGTAAAGTTTCAGCCTGAAGTGTTTTTTTAAACACATTCTGTTAAAGACTTGGCAGAATTTTCAGAAAGATTTGGACACTGCTGAAGTTAGACCCTCAGAAGTTGTCATAAGCAGATGCATTTGGGATGTGAACTTCAACTGATGTGGGCTGCACGGTGAAGTGGGCTGCACGAGGGCGCAGTGGTTAGCGCTCTTGCCTCCCAGCAAGAATGCCCCTGGTTCAAGTCCCGGCTGGGGGACGTGAAAAACAACATCAATGGGGGACCTTTCTGTGTGGAGTTTGCATGTTCTCCCCATGTATGCGTGGGTTTTCTCCGGGATCTCCGGCTTCCTCCCACCGTTCAAAAACATGCTTCACAGGTTGATTGGCAACTCTAAAATGACCATAGGTATGACTGTGAGAGTGAATGGATGTGTGACTGTGGATATTCTACCCTGCGACAGACTGGCGTCCTGTCCAGGGCATCCCCTGCCTTCGCCCACAAGTGGCCAGGATAGGCTCCAGCAGGCCTGCGACCCCGAAAGGGAAAAATAGTATAGAAAATGAATGAATGAAAAAAAATGAATGAATGAACTTCAACTGATGCATTTCTTGTCTTATGTCAGTTGTGGTTTGGGATACATGACATCTGATAGCTTTAGAGACTTGGCACATGTCTTCACTGTCAGAAGTATCAATCCTGTTTAATGATTCAGACTTGGGATCCATGTGTCACTAAACACAACCCAAATAGGAGAGCCAAATAATGTCGGCAGTGATTTAAAGTAACATTCGTTTGCCTCACAAGTAGTCGCAACTCTAAAGAATGAGACCAAGTGAGCGTTAACCATTTCACATTTATTCTGAGCCAAAGCAACAGACGAGCTGTTATGAGAGCAACCATACGATGCATAACATCCTAGTGGCACCATAGACTAATCACTACCGGTATTTGTCAACCTTGTTTTAGCTGCTAATTATTAACAGGAAAAAGCCCACTTGACTTAACGGATGGGCTAACGGAAGGGCTAATATGTCTGTATATTTTCCGAATATCTGTAAGTCAGGAAACTTTTCTTAAATTGGACTGTAAATGTTTCTGTTTGCTCAAATCAAAATGTCTAATGTACAAAAAGACTCAGAGTCAATTCCTGTGCTTGTCCGATTTAACCGATTAGAAGTTTGTGTTGCCCTATCAGATTTTGACAGTCATTTAGAGGAGGAGGTTGTTTACTTGATCTGCAATGTGTAACAATAATTACTGGTTTAATGTGATAAAGTGTTCTAAAGATAATCAATTATTATTACATATCGGTATCGTTACTGTTTACTGAAATCATGAATGAATGTTTTCTGAAGATCATCAATCATTACTAGGCACTGGATTTTGTTACTTCAAGAGAATCTATCGGATCAGAACCGGAGTTAAAACACTGTAAAACTATCAAATGAATGAACTCAGTAGGGGTGGGATTATATAAGCTTGCTTCTTCCCACTCCTTTTCAAGCAATAAATCAAACTCTACTTATACTTCAGTTAATGATCACTGTATTTAATCAAGCAAATGTGATTTAAGTGACATTTTTGTTTTGTTTTCTGTCTTTTTAATCTATGCATTTCATCATTTATGTTATGAGTTTGATAAATATGTGTAATTTCTTTATTGCTTTGACTACAATGCTTGAAATAAATCAATAAATCAAAATCAAATCAAATCAAATAAATCAAGGATGTTTGATGAGGATCCTTTTCTTTAACCCTTGTGCTATCTTAGATGACCCCACCCTTACTTTGACGTGTTCTCCCTACCATGACAAAGGTGGATAATGGTTGAAAAATTTCATGTAATCCATTGAACCAGTGAAGATCACAAATCATTGAAAAAGAATGGTTCAGCGCGCTGTCTAGTGGGTCTAGATGACCCAACTTGCAACGGTAAAGTGCTCAGGATAGCACAACGGTTAAGATTTACCCAGGGTGACTAGATTCACCCATAAATAACATGGATTGGTGTCAGCATAGCACCAAGCTTTTTTGATTCAAGAGTTTCAGAAAAAAAGTTGGTTTATAAACTATTTTAAATAAATTATAAACAATTTTCAAAGAATGTGTTTTTAATAAAACTAAACACAATACTAAAAAGCAATTTGCAATGGTTTTGAATAAAGTTTAAAACTATTTGTTTTGGCCTGCAACAGATTGGTGAACTGCCCCAGGTGTAATCCACCCTCACCAAACAGTATCTGGAATGGGCTCCAGCAATTCTGTGACTCTGAAAGAGATCAAGCGTAGGGGCGCAGGGAAAAATTGGCGATATATCGCGATATTTCATTCGGTGAAACAACTTAAATTGGTGTCAAGACGATATTTATTGAATTCTTTATGAGTGTCCTTCAGCGTCTGACATTTGTTTTCCACTTGAACCCTGACCGCTAGTTGGCAGCACTGCAAACTGAGCCTCTTTGAGCAGCTCTACACTGCTCCAAACAACTACAAGATCTCGCGAGAACCAGCTTGTGTTAAATATTCAGTCAGCCTTGCAGTTTTTGATGTTTTTTTTGTTGTTGCTATAAGACGTGTACTACTTAGTTTTTACCTGGGATGGGTATCAAACTGATCAAAAGCTTTGTAGCACCGTACCAACTGAGCTGCGCAGCGGGTCATGCACTTTGCCTCAGTCAAAATGCTGTCAACGCGGCGGGCCAAAGTTCTGCAGAACTTCACAGCAAAATAATGAAGCTCAGCGACCTGATGAATCAGAGTGATGTGTTCAATGCTTTGACAAAAGGCCAACGTTGTGCCAATGAGCGGTGAAATCTGTGTTTATGTCCACGTGAGAAAACAGAGCTGCAGTGCTGCAGTGTAGACTGTCATGTGAATAAAGCATCTTAACCGCATTAAAGCGCTCTCCTTCACCTTGTCATGCTGCCTCATCAAACTTTAATGTTCCTGGAAAGAGTTGGCTTTTTAGTTTTGTTTTTTTTTTCCTTTATTTTTGAAGGACCCTTTCCAGCACCGTTTAGGCTCCTGAACCGTTTGGAGAAGCTACATTAAGCAATGTTGAAGAGAAACACCACTTTATTTCCTCTATCATACTTTTAGAGCCTTGCTGGTTAAGGCACATTAATTCTGGTTTTTTTCTTATACTAAAAAATATTTAGTTGTGGAAATCAGATGATGTTGACTGTTCCCTTTGAGAACAAAATTAAATTTACCAATATAAAAGCACCACGAAATTGCTTGGGTCAATCAACTTATACATAAGATACAGTTGCCGTGCTTATCGTTGTGACCATTACATCCAATTCATTTTACCCCCTGCCCCCTAATTAAGCAGGTTTGAAACATGGATGAATGGATAGAAGAAGATTTGTTTCTTGCAAAAATAATGTTTTTTTAGTGACATTTACTTTTCACATTTTTCACATTTTCACCTGTCAAAAGTCATGTACAGGCCTCTATGATATACTTGTGTTTCTCAAACTCTCTTTTCCAATTAATCAGGTCTTTAATTGCGGCAAAACCGGGAATCCAACAAGATTCTCCTGTCTGCTGTTCCTGGAAATGAAAATAAATAAAGCTGAATGACTTTTTCATTGATTACTTTTCAAATCTCTGTTGTTGATGTCCGACGAAAGAGAATCATCAGATTAAGACTGATTTGTATCTAACAGTGAGTATTTGTGTGTATTTGTGCCCTATCAATACTACTTTCACAAATTGTCTGAGGAAGACATCCCTCTTCCTCACGAGCTGCTGTTTAAATGCTCTTGACTGCAATGAAGTGTGAAACCAAATTATGCCCCCTCTGGGAATACTAGAACAATAATGTTTATAGGAGTTTATTTATTTATTTATTTATTAATCATTGAATCTTCAAGTATACGGCTGAATTTATTCATAAATGCTGCAGCAGCTGTTTGAAAACTCAAACACTGCGTGTGAACATCCAGCAGATGGCGGTAGAGTCTAAAGAATTTTCAACCTTGTGCGACGTTTTTATTTAGAATGAAACATTCATGAATTAGAAGAGGGGAGAAATAAAATGTGGCTTTATGTAGCTTAAGTATTCTTAAGGAAAGGATACAGCAATTATTGTACTTTCTTACATTGTTAAAAAGTAACTAACATATTTCAAAATGGTTTGTGGTTTTATTGTTGTACATCTCTTTTTGACAAATTATCTAATATTTGATTAGTACGTTTGACAGTTTCCAAATAGACGGTTTGGTGGCGGATGGGGCTCACTCCGCCCTTATTTTTATAAAGTTGTGAAACCAAATTTTGCCACAATAAAATGTATTTCATCAAGAAAGAAAAGAAAAGAATCTTGTTTGGAAAAAATATCTAATATTGGACAGGGTTGCTTTATGGACATTAGACATTAGACATCGAAATCATTTCAGCCGTGACATTTGCGAAAGTTTTGTGTTTTGTATTGTTTTGTTTTTAGTTGATATTTAGATTTTTACATGCAGGCCATGTTCCATCGTCAATGCATCAAATTCTAACTGTTTCCAAGTTCAGACCTCTTTATCTGTTTTTTATTGATTTTTTTCGTTTTTACTAAAAAAAAATATTCAAAGAAATACTTCATTGATTTTTACCAATGAAGACACAAATGAAAGCGTTATCTAAAAAGTTGAATGTTAAATATTTGCTGAAAAAGTCCGCATGCGCAGTTCAACTAGTTTTTAAAGAACTGATTTTAACTGTGAGTTGTTATCAACTTATCTCCGAGTGACGATGAAGGAAGATACTCTACAGAGCATCGTTCGAGCGCATTAACTGCTGCTGCGTTTGATTGAGCGTATCATTCTGCACGCGGGATTTCCTTTACTTAGAATTTTACGATGAATTAATCAAATTAAGTTGGATATTCATTTGGATCTATTTCATTGCAATTATTTGAATTTGCCTCAATTTTATTATTATTATTATTATTATTATTATTATTATTATTATTATTATTATTATTATTGTTATACAAAAGATGAGCAATGTCCGCCTCTGCAGATGCTTGATTTTGCTTCCACAAACTGATTTTTCCGGGACAAAGCGGTAATAAATATCCCTGTTGATCACTTGATTGATTACCTAACTCAAAGGTCACGCGGGCCCTGGTAATTTCCTTGCGCCCGAGGCTACCTTTTCACTTCTAGTCTGCCTCTACAGCCCAGTGCACAGAGCGTGTTAGTTTTTAACTCCTTGCAGCCAAATGCGCCTTTGTGAACCAGCGAAATGCTCCGCACATCTGCGGCTGCGTAAATGCTGCGTTCGAGGTTGACGTGGTAAAAGCGGATTTTACAGCAAGTGCAAAAAAAGCGTGGAGAGATTTTACTATTCATCTGCGGGGTTCACTTTTTTAATGTAATAACCAGAAGCAAAAATGCAAGTGCGCGGCTCTGTGGTGTCGTCAGCCTCAGCGAATCTCCAAATGTATTAATAGTGAGCGTCAGGAGGAGAAAAAAACATCAAAAAGGGAAATGAGTTATTGTAGTGAACGAAAACTGTCCCAATTGATCCTAATGGATCGTTGACTGTCTGCGCACCCCAGCCTCTCCCTCCCTCCGTCTCTCTCCACCAGCGTGCGTTTGTGCGCACATCCTGCGCGCCACGTCCCAAGGCGCGCACGGTCGGGGCTTTAGGCGCAACCCACTTAATAGCAGCATTTATGTCATTATGGCAGAGGTAAGGGGAGGTACAAGAACAATAAAGCATTAGTTTTAACCTCCCTCAAGTCTCTAGTTTTTAAGCGCCTTTTTGGTCACAAAAGTGCGTTCTTGGAATTGTGGTGCATCCACTTTTGAAAGATATTCCGATTACAAATTATTTTCAAAAGTAAGCACCAGTTAGACATTACTTTGTGGTTCCTCTACCGGAAAACTAAATGTAAAAGTTGACAAAGTGCGCACTTTGCGCACGCGCCTTCCCTGTCTCTGTTTCGCATGGAATGATGTCATGACTTCAGTCAATCCTCACGCACTTCGGAATCGATGGTTCACGACGCTTTAAAGAGTTCATATGCGAGGTCAGCGTGATCTCCCACAGACCTAATTAATGACCAATTACTTTAATTATCCGACGTGGATGCCCCAGAGAAGAAAACAGCACCAGTGCGTCAAATTTCTAACTATAATCTCATTTTTAAAAACATCAAATGTACATTATATGTTCCCCACTTTTTATTTTAAATGTCTGAAAGACATGCATATTTTTTAGCTTTCAGAAAACAAAAATAAATGTGATGATTTCATTCGAAAAGATGAAGGTTTGGAGGATTTTTTATGATATTTGAATGGATCTGCTCCCCTGTCTAAGTCAAAAATATTGTATTCAAGTCCTGCGGCATTTAGTAAGTGATGGAATCCAGAAAGGAATCAAACATAAATGCAAAACACTTCACTTTAATAATAAGTGTTGAAAAAAAAGAGCAGAAAAATATTGAATTCATATTAAAGCTGTCATTCGAGTGCAAAAGCGGTGGAGAAGGGGGCAAACCTACTCATCTGTTTCCAGTGTTTCAGTGGTCTGATTACAACTCAAATGAAACCCCTATAATAGCTGGATTTTGTGGGGGTAATTAAGTGAGAATTGATTAATGTGACTTCATTTAAGAAGGTTGGCTTGGTTATAATTAACGTTTTTAGAGTCAAAACCACTACAAAAAGTGTAAAACCTTTTCACTTGTTTAAAAAAAATCATCAAAATCAGTCAAATTTTGTGCAGGAAATCAAAGATTAAAGAAATTAATGTGATATGTTCAATCAAAAAGTGATGAATTATTGTTATGTTTGTGAACATATTGATGTCCACTTTCCTTGTCAAAGGTGCGAAAGAGGCTTCCAGAAAGATAAAGTTTTTGGATCTGCTTTATGAGGAGAGCAGCTTCTGTCACTTTTTGCAGTGTACTCCGCTTCCTTCGCCTCCCCAGCAGCTTTTAGAAAATCTATCACCAAACGAGATGTCCGAGACGATCCTCCATCCTGACCAGATCAGGTTATTATCAAAGTGATAAATCGTCCCAAACTTTTTTTTCCCTTTTTTTTTCGTGGCAGTTGCAGATTTCAGGCTGTGCGCATGTGCGAAGGTATCCAGACTGACAATGCTGGAGAGATAGCGCGTTTGGATTGAGAAACCCAGAGAAAAAGGACAGAGAAAAACCAAAAAAGGGAAGAAAAAAAGGGAAAAGATTCAAGAAAAATCCAAACAAAGCCACACCGAGAGACTGACAACATGAGGTCCAAAGGCAGGGCGCGGAAACTGACCACGAGTAGGTGCAACATCCCTTTCTTATTTCTTTGAAAACATCTTTCATACCTATGACTGTCGCGGCTATCACCTCGTCTAACAGGAGTTTAAAACTGTTTGATTTTGCGATAAAACGAGCGTAATCCTCATTTTCACCTCCTCAAATAAGTGCGTTTGAGGGAGAAAAAAAATACAGCCAGAATTCAGCGCGCTTGCAAGAAGAGTGAAGTTTAAAGTTAGGGGGAGCGTCGGAGGGAACTTTCTGCAGGGCGTCCGCTACTTTAGGAATTACGCTTTGCATGTAGTGGGCGCTGCAGCGTTACGTAGCGTTTTTCAACTTTAAATCCCGTGTCCAGAGCAGCGGCAGTTACAGTTCAGCTGCTGCTGCTGCTGCTGGTGCTGCTGGCTGCTGCGCGCGCGCGGTCACCCCGGTGTCCGGGGAAACTTTAAAAACAAGACTGAGAAGGGCAACACCGGCATGCAAACGAAGGGGAATTTTACTTAATTTTCACTTTTTTGAATTTGCATCCTCACAGACGTTTTTGATTATATGGTTAAAAATCACAAACTCTGATGGATGCTTGTTTTGTCCAAAATGTAAAGTTTAATTGGATATTCCTAGTTGGCAGTTTTTTTTTTAATTTGGGGAAATAACCCAATTAATCAATTCTATTAATAAAGTTGTGCTCATGTCGTTTAATCAGCTTAATTACTAGCATCCAATCAGCTTAATCTAAGGAGATAAAAGGAGTGCTTTTTACCGCCACTGCGATTTTTCAAAATTGTTTCAATTAAGCTTTTATTTATTTTTCTTCGAAATGTCACATCTATAATTTAATTGGTGTATTGCCTTTAATGTTGCAAGTACTTTTAACTTTTGATTAACTTTTTTTTTTAATAAATGAGAGATGAAGGCCTGCACACGTTTTTCAGCTCCATGTCCAATTTGAATGTTCTAATCAAACGACAATACATTACCTTTGTCATTAAAATAATGTGACGTAGAAAAAAGAAATGTGTTCATTCCACCTTATTATTAGAATATATAAAAGCATGAAGTTTTCACCCATTATATGGAAGAAGGGGAGTTTCTTATCCCCACGTGTGCACGTGCAGAATTCCCACGTGCATTTCAAGATTATTAGTGAGAATGTTTGAAAAGGAATATCTACATCTAAAAGTCAGACTACGGGAATGTTTTTGGGCCCCCGAAGAAGCGGGCCCACCCTGGCCCCCAGCCAGGTCTGCACAGTGTCAACAGTGAATATTTAAATTCCCAGACCCCTCATAAGGGCTCTGCTGGTAAATGCGTTCAGTGTGTGGCTGCCTCCTGGCAGAACATCGGTGTGATTAAAAGAGAGAAAGAGAGGTTGCGTGTAATGGAGGAGGTGATGGCGAGGTGGGAAACGTAAGCGTGATTGATGGAGGCTGACTGATTAGTCCGCACGTCCAGATGTAATGCGGTCCACCGCAGAAACTTCTGCGTTTAGGCAAAGAGCACAGGCCGCAGACAAATAAAGCAGAGGGACTTTGCTGCTTCAACCTTTCGGTTTGCATTCTTTTGTCTTCATAAACGAGGAAAACACGTTAACAATATATTTATACTCACTTCTTAATTTTCTATGGCTGCATTTTTAATGAATTAAAATGGCACCATCCATTCAAATTATTTGAAATGTCACCAATAAAGCAATCACAGATCCAGTATTTACCCCCATTTGACATTTTTATGCATTTTCTCTCGTTTAAACACCTGCCTGAGGTATATAGACCATTACTTTCTTCCCTGCTTGGCACGCGAGAAATTACGCGCAAACAAGCGCGCGTGTCAGAAAGCGCGCTTTGTGTGTGGGGAGAAAGGGGGGTCATCTCGCGCCTCAGTGTCTCGTGTCCGTCAGCGCCCCTCATTCCGGAGCTGAGAAGTGCGCTGTCCTCTCTCTACATTGTGCAATGGGCCATGCATCTCGCGTTTGTCTGGCGGAGCTCATTAAAACGCTTAATAGATCGGCCCATTTGAGAGGTGAGAGGGAGCCGGCCGGCGCGAGGAAAGTGAAATAGAGAGTCCATTAAACGGCCCCTTGTTGTCCCGGAGCGCCAGTCTTTGCGTGCGCACAAGTCGGTGTCAAAGTTCCGTGCACAAATGTCCTGGACGTGTTCTTTAACTTTCGGGCCTGCTTTGATGAGTTCTTAAAAATAATAATAGAAAAAAAATAATAATTTAGATCATTTTATAGTTGAATAAAACTACAATCAATATTTTTTTAAAGAAAATGATTAATCACAGGTGAAAACAAGTTACATTTTCATGTCGTTTTCTATTCAAAAGCTTCTTAACTAAAAAGAAAAAAATCTGAGGCATTTGGTTCGTTTGAAAAGTACTTTTATTGTGACCCCAAATCCTCTTTTAAATGAACCCTGATCTCTCTTTTTTTCGCACACACTCACGCGCACAAACGGCTCCTCTGGAAGGTCTCTGATGTTAATGAGTCGTCCAGGACTCAGTCCTGCAGCTGTAAACAGAGAGCTGATGAGGTTAGTGGTTTGTTTAGGCCCTGTTGTCACCCACTTGAAGGATGGCCCCTGTCCCAATGCAACCAGGGAGCATCTAGACCTCCTGACATGGGTCCCCCTCACAGGCTTTTCCCCCAGGGCTTCTCTCCTTTATTTACTTCCCCTTTGATACTGCAATCCCTTATTTTTTACAACCCATAATGTGAAACAGGGATTTCATAATTCATAAGGCAATGCATTTATTTCTATTAAGATTCTGAAGATAATATGTGTGTGCTGACTTGTGTATTAGGAGGCGGGTGCTGATGCAATGACCCAGACAGGGCAGTGTGGGAACACCAAAGGATGGATGGCAAGAGTGGGAGGGGGAGGGAGGGAGGGGGCAGCAGCATGTCAAGCCTGGGAACCACTATGTGTTTACCACAGGGAAACTGTACCAGTGCAGAACAATGACCAAGCCTTACCCCCTTCTAAATAAGAAAAGGCATTTCTGCTTTCTTCTTCCCCCCTAAAGGTCATGGAGTTACAGATAGGGAGTCCACACAAAAGCGTCCAGTCTGTCGGCAGTCTGGTCAAGCCCAGAGCGGTGCCAAGGCTGAGGTCATTATCAACAGAGTGGTCCCAAGCTAAGCGTTGTTTTGTAGATTGTGAGTGTTTGTGTAGGAGGGAGGTGAGTGTGTCTTTTTTTTGGTTAGCCACAGTGTGCAGCTTTAGAAGTTTGCGCTTAACATTGACATCTTGCAGGACCGGGAACTGTCTTATTAGAAAGTATCATCAAACTGATCTGAATGTCACTGATATATCAGACAGTTATTAATACAATATCAATTCAGTTTAATTGTCTTAAGGTTGACTTAAGGTGCAACACAAAACCAAGACACGTCATTGTGATTCTGACAAAATTGAAATTAGAAAGTCCAGAAAGTGCAATAACGGTTATGTGCAATACATGCATGTAGGTATGTATATATGTATATATCCATAGTTCCACAAATTCTTCTATTGTTCTTCTCTTTTATTCCATATATGTATATGATTTTATTTATATTGCCCAAACAGCTGGAGAGCACCGGGATTTTCGTTGTCACAAGCTTCTTGTGTAACAATAACACTAAATGATTTCTGATTCTATTCAAAAAGGCAAAATGTTTCAAATACCTTTGAATCATAGTCTTTAAAAGTAAACTGTGAAAATTGTTTAATTTTTTTTTTTATGTCCAGGTAAATTATTAATTGTTTATAGTCACAGTCCAATAGAAGCATTTCTAGTGGTCTTTATGCTTTTTTTAGCCAAAATAATAATTTTAAAGAAACAGTGGTTAGCACTCTTGCCTCACAGCAAGAAGGCCCGGTTAAAGTCCCGGGTGGGGGACCTGAAACAGAACATAAACGGGGGACCTTTCTGCGTGGCGTTTGCATGTTCTCCCCGTGTATGCGTGGGTTTTCTCCAAGGACTCCAGATTCCTCCCACTATCCAAAAACATGCTTCATAGGTTAATTGGTTAATCTAAATTGTCCGTAGGTGTGAGTGTGAGAGTGCATGGGTGTGTGACTGCGGACACTCTACCCTGCGACAGACTGGCGACCTATCCAGGGCGTCCCCTGCCTTTGCCCATAAGTGGCCGGATAGGCTCCGGCAGCCCCGTGACCCCGAAAGGGAAAAACAGATAAGAAGATGAATGAATGTGCGGAGCCAATTGGGGGGAGTAGGCCTGCCCTCATTTCCCATAATCCTTATGTGTACACCCTCTCCCACCATAGCTTACAGCCCCTCACACATCCAATCTAACATTAGCAATGCCACAAAAATGGCAAGCTATGTCTGAGTTATCCAGCCGTACAGTTTTAAGCCAGATGCCAGCTCGGAAGAGGAAAACAAAGACATACATGGATCTGTATGTCTACAATGCATCAGAATGGAATGGAACAAGGAGATTTTTGGCCCACTGACTACAACAGCTATGTCACAACCACAGGCTTTGTCCAACTGCAGCTTTTGTCTGCTCCTGTTTCACAAGAATTTGAATAAAGACATGGTTAGAAATTCAATTTTAATCTTATTTTTCTTTATATATGTCCTTCAAATTTAGAAAAATGCCATAAGAACATGTTAAAAACTCCAAAAACACAATTTTAATTGGAGCGAGTCTTTGATGAGACATGGCAATTATCATAATTTGACAAGAGATTTTATATTTTCATGTTCTAATCTGTCGCTGATCTGAGTGGTAGCTTTCTGGCCTTTTGTCTCACAACGGCTAACAACTTTTAAATTTACTTTAGTCACTTTGAATGTAAGTGGTTTGAGTTTATTTCATTGCAGTCAACTTTATTTGTAGCATCATATGTTTTGCATGTTTCTTGACCTTTTATACGTTTTTTTTGTTGATGTCTTTTATTTCATATTTCATCGTAATCTTTAGATTTATGTTCTTTTTATATTTTAGAAGTGCAGGTTTTAATGGCCATGTTGGATGTAATAGTTTGAAGAAAACTTTCAGCGCCTGCAGATTTGTTGAAGGACCTGCTCGGCTTGGCCTTTAAACGGCCGCAGTGGAGGATTGATGGAGAGAACAGTGCTCACACACTGAAGGGAGAGCACCGCTATAAACAGGAATTACCCAACAATTGTTTTGTGAATGTGGTGATAACAGCGTGTTCCAGGGCTGCTGGGGGATCTCCCGGGTGGAGCAGTGGAAGGAGTTGGAGAGGGACAGTGCAACAGAGCGCAGTCACTTAGAATGGGCAAACAAACGGAAAAAAAAGAGGTGGAAGGGAAGGGCTAGACAGATGGGATGTAATCAGATGAAAGGACACACGGGTTTGTGGCTTATGTTTATGTGGTTCCTGTGCACCTTTTATCCTTCACCCTGCACACACACCCTACATGTGTGTCGCTATCCTGATGCTCATTATGAGGTGACCTCTCACCTCTGCAGGATGGGAGTGAAGAAGGGAGGAGATGTGATTAAATGGAAGTCTTGCTGATGATGTTCACAGCTTATTCCACTTAGTGGAACCTTTCTTGCTCAGTGCTGAAAACGTTAAACTCAGGTAGATTAAAGGCCCATTCTGATTAACATGGTGTTTTAATCAGGATGGGAAGGGGGGTGGGGTTGCTGCGCGCCAATGGTCCTATATACCTCAGAGGTGAATCTCTAACAAACTTCTGCCGCTCTGCAGAGACTATGTCCTAGAAAACAACACAGGTTTTAAGATTTTGGATAAAAAAAAATGCATAATCATAATTAAAAGTCCACTGGGAACACTTTTACAGTAGATCAAAAGAGGCGCATATCTAAGGCACAACATGCTAGTAATACGTTTCAGTTGCATACAATGAAGACTGCAGCAAATTACTGCATAAACATAAACCTCACGATTCTTCTTCTCTAATGATTTTTCATAGTATAATCGCTATTCTCTTCCTGCTCCTGTGCTGTTAACTTCTTAACATCAGGGCTCGCACATCTTCAATGTTCACCTTACGCTTTCACTTCCAACTCCTTGTCTGGGGATAGGAAGCACCACATCCCTGTCCTCACAGATCTGTCTTGATAACTTCCCCTATTTGTGTGTGATTATCTGAAGAACCTGTGCTGTGTGTGTGCGTACAAGTCCTGGTGTTCAGCCAGGTTTGCGGCAGAGGAAAGAATGCAGCTATGGAAAAGAATGCGAGGCTGATTACCGCCGCTTACCTGTAAATGAACTGGACGTGCCGGCATGTGATGAGACACAGGAAACAAGGGAACAATAGGACAGTAGAGATTCCTTTCCCCGCTACATTCCAATGCTCTTGCAGCCAGGGCCCCCCACTTGGAGCTTTGATGAACCCTCCTCACGGCTTCCTGGGATTGTCGGTCGTCCAAAACAAAAAAACATAAAGAAGCCGGTGAGGGGGACCAGGGAAGAGAGCGCGCGGCCCTCCTCAGGATGTCCTGTTTTGATTAGCGTTAGCATCCTAAAAGCCGAATATTATTCTAACACGGAGAAGAGCTTAATGGTGACACATACAATTCTTTCCACTCCATGACCTCTAAGGTCGGATAAGCTACAATGAGCCAGAAATCAAAGAAGTGCCCCTCATCTAGTAACGGAGGAAATCATGGGAGGAAAGGTATCCGAAAAGTGATAAAGCAAGGTTACAAA
This sequence comes from Oryzias curvinotus, assembly GCA_023969325.1. NCBI lineage: Eukaryota > Metazoa > Chordata > Actinopteri > Beloniformes > Adrianichthyidae > Oryzias > Oryzias curvinotus. Next base: position 30,977,982 of record CM043718.1, read on the forward strand.
AGGCTGTCCACAGGTGTCAAAAATTCACCAGGATGAATTTTCCAAGAACTATTTGACAATGTCTGGAAATGCGTGAGTTGGGGTTGTTGATGAAATCACTCAGTCAGTCCCCAAATGTTTCAGAAGTTTAATAATATTTGATGTTTCTGAGTTTGAAATGTCACGAGTGGTTTGACAGGCAACATTTCACACTTTCTTAGTGAACTGACAAACCGTTACATCTGTCAACTTCAAATTCATATGTTATAAAGATCATAAAAGTCCCTTTCAATCATCTTTTCATCTATTCTAGGTGCATTCCCAGCAGTCTTTTGATTATTATCATGCTGTTGTCTTTTTTTAAATGTCATTTTTAAGAACAGAGTTTCTGCAGAGCAGCAGTAGTTTATTAGAAATTAACCTCTGAGTTGGGTCGGCGGGGAGTAAGCTTGCCCTCATTTTCCATCATCCCTTTGTTTACACTCTCTCCTGCTATACAGCCCCTTACAGCCCCAACATAACATTACTGGTGCAACAAAAATGGTGACCAGCATTAAAGCCATCCAGCCATACAGTTTGAACCAGTTGCCAGCCCAGGTGGGAACATTGAAAACATATATGGATATATTTGTCTACAAGTGGATGAACTGGAATGAGGAGGAGCTATGAGCTTGTTGCTGCCCACTGAGACACCCACATCACTGTTACAGGCTGTTTCCAACAGCATTTTTTTGTCTGATCCTGATTAACTTCTATTTAAATAAAGAAATACTCAGAGATGCTATTTTAATCTTAATTTTCTTTATATATGCCCTCTATCTTTAGACAGAAGAACATGATAAAACACTCAAAACACAATTTCTATTGGAGTGTGTGTTTAACCCCTTGACACATATTGATAAAATATGCATCAAACCACAGTGGCTCCAAAAGTTCCTTAATTTACCATCTACTTGAAAAGAAAAAAAATAAGGGAAATGTCTTACTTCTTTGCTGGAAAATAAATTCAACCCACATTCCCTGATGCAAGAAACCTCAAGGGGTTTAAAAGCCTTATTTTCTAACTTTGATTCTTAATCATCCCACACTACAAAACTCCAAGTCTTAGAGTTTCAGGAGCACCATCTTCTTTTTTTCCACAACATGCTCTTTCAGCTGCCTGCTCCACATATCTTCTGTCCCCTGTGAAATGACGAAGCAGTGAAGCATTGCAGCCTGCTCTCTTGTTTTGTTGGTGCTGGAGTGCCTTAGTTTGACAGGAGGCCACCACTTTGTTCACCTTGCTGTCTACATCGGCAGCCCCAAGGGACTGAGAATTTTGGACATCTCTGTCAAGGCTTTGGCAAGTTTAGGACGATTGGGGACCCCTCTGCTTACTGGGTCAGTGGACAAGCTAATCGATTTTATCTCTGTTTTACACATCACACCAAACCCCTGCTGGCCTGAAATTCATGATCTCTCCACACAGAAACATTGTTTCTTAAATTTTACTTTTTCTTTCCCTCTCATCTTTTTTTCTTTTTGCATGATATATCTATTTAGTTTTACTTAGTTAATTCATCTTTTTTATTTCATCTTAACTTCACTCAAAATATTTAATTGCTCCTGTTTAAGTGTTTTATTTTGAAATAATAGAACTAATTATGTTGTATTATGACTATATTTTGTTATAAAGGAATACAATACAATACAATACAATACAATCAATGAGGGACCTTTCTGTGTGAAGTTTGCAATTTCTGTCTGGGATCTCCAGCTTCCTCCCACCATCCAAAAACATGCTTCATAGGTTAATTGGCAACTCTAAATTGTCCCTAGGTGTGAGTGTGAGAGTGAATGGGTGTGTGATTGTGGACATTCTACCCTGCAACAGACTGGCGACCTGTCCAGGGCGTCCCCTGCCTTCGCCCAAGTGGGCGGGATAGGCTCCGGCAGCCCCGTGACCCCGAAAGGGAATAAACGGTATGGAAAATGAATGGAAAAAAAAAGGGAATGTTCATATTCTTTTGAATATGCTTTGTTTAGCAAAAGCACTAAACGTTATAAAAATGATTAGAGTGACTTGAATTTGAAAAAAATCAAAAATCAACCAAACACAAAGTAAAGTATTAGGAACAGCATCCTTTGTTCTTTGTAATACATACATAGACAATTATTATGGGAAGAGCAACAATGATATCAAATGCTAGACTTCACTCATTACTGCTTATTTTAACTATAAGATGAAGTACGGGGAAGGTTTCATCATTGGATTCCATCACAGAGCGATTGGTCAGCACAAGGGGGGTATAGAACCAAAAATCAGGTATAGCTGTGAAACAAACTGTTATTTTTGGACAGAAAGCCAGTTGATTTAATAAAAGGAGTATCATTCAAAGATGTAAAGGTCATCATTATTATTCTTTCTGATCTCAACAAACCTGGACCTTTTTGCCCATCATCATCATTTTAAGGAGCTGCCATCTGGGGGAAGAAGCCTCTGTTTCTGCTGGAACAAGAGAACAAAAGTTTGGGGAATGGTTTGGAAACTTGCCCTTCATCAGTGTAAGGAGATATTGCGCTGACAGTTAGCAGACAGCCGGCCAAGTACAACATGGGACAACTGCGTGGGCCTGGAGCGCACCTCCCAGCAGGCAGACAGAGCGAGACCAGACCAAACACCCCACTCATCTCAAACTGTGCAAAGGAAAAAAAAACAGCAGACATCAGCATGTCAGACTTTTATTGTTATTCTCTTGCTCAGATTTACTATAGCATAGTGTAAGACCCACTCCGGTCATCTTTTGATCTATTGTAAAAGCGTTCCCAGTGGTCTTTCAATTATGATTGATAACTGATAATTCAATTATTGTGATTTTTGGCACACACAAAAAATCTGTGTCGATTTCTAGGACATAGTTTCAGTAGAGCAGCCAGGGTTCATTAGACTTTTGCCTCCAATTTGTGGGCGGGACCACTGACATGGTGTAGGCTTTCCCATTATTTCCATTCCCTTTGTTTACACCCTCTCCCGCTAGCTTACAGCTCCTCACAACACCAACCTAACATTACTGGTGATACAAAAATGGCGAGCAGTATTGGAACTATCCAGCTGTACAGTTTGAAGCCAGAATCCAGCTGGGATGAGGAAAACAAAGATGAACATGGATCCAGTTGTCTACAAGTGGATGCATCAGAATGGAGCGGAGCAAAGAGTTTTTGGCCTAGCCAGCAAATGACCTCTTTTTCAAACTGGATTTTTTTGTCTGCTTCTAAATCACAACAATTTGAATAAAGAAATACTTAGCAATCCAATTCTAAGCTTAATTTTCCTTATATATAATCCTTTATCATCAGAAAAATATCATAAGAACACGTTAAAAACACAAACAACAGGGTGTTCATCAGAGTTTGTCTTTAGGCAGTATGAAAGAATATATGACTTCTAATTTTACAGATAGAGAGAACTATATGTATCATCATATTTATTTTAGGTTAGCGTATTTGATGAGTTAGAATTATTGGCTACTTTTGAAAAAAGAATGGCACTATTTCTACAAAAATTAGGAAAAAAAAAGTCTTTCAAACTCAAAAACTTTCAGTCTCTTTTTTATTCTCCTTTCTTCCTGCTGTTATCAGTTTCTCTCATTCCTTGATTTTCAGCAGAATAATCCCATAATTTTCTCTAGTGTAAGCATAAGCATATGGATCCATGTGACACTTGGTGTGATGAGAAACTTGGAGTCAGCATTCCTACAGATATGGACCTTTGTGTATCCAAGTGGACAGAAGAACGATGGGACAGAGGACTGACAGAGCAGCACAGGGTTGAACATTGCAGGTGTGAGTCTGTTTCTGTCTCTCTGACCAACCATCAATCGCTGCCATCTGACAGTTCAATCTGCGAGGGGGCCGACAGGATCAGCCGGATGGTTACCAGCGCATGCCATTACTGAGCACGGACGCAGCGGATCGCATCAGCGATCAATGACAAAGGCTGGGCAAAAAGTGGAAGAGAAGTGGAGGGAGGTACAGTTGGGAAAGATGTGGGGTGAGGAGGGGTAGATGGAAATGTAAGGATGAAGGGAGAGGAAAGGTATGGCAGGATAATAATAGTTATCCTGCTGAAGGTCAGTTCTTGGATGTGGAGTGGATGACAGAGAGGCTGTCAGCTGTCAAGACGTAGAGATTATCGTCCTATGCCGCAAAAGAGAAAACATGGCAAGTACAAAGAAAGAACCCCTCCCATAGAAGCTAGACTGAGAATGCAGCTTGGTCATTTAGACCTGTGGCCCCCAATGGCCCCCAACCCTCCGGCTGGTTGGTACCAGACTGCAGAGAAAAAAAACAACAACACATTTTTAACGTTTTATTTATAACCTGAATCTGAAGGAAGTTTTATTTTTGGAAAACTCCTGGATTCTCTGCCAATCTGCTCTGTCAAAAATCCAATCGCTACTTTCTTAAAGCGGCTGCACCGACTGCTAAAATGAAGGCCCCCTAACTAGCAAAGTTAACACAAAACATATTTTCAAAGTTTATTTTTTTAAGTAAGGATCAAATGCTGAAACAGAGGAAGAGCCTTTGACTTCAAAATGAAAGAAAACTGCATGTTAGTGTGTGCGTGTGTTTATGCGTCACACCTTCAAGGTTGAACAAGGCTGAACTCAACTCACAATTATTTTAATTTCAACTTTGACTGTTCTGGGTTAAGGGAAAATCTATATCACATTTGAATTGTTCCTGCATATTTCTAGTGAACAAATTAAGTTGAAAGCAGCTGCAGATATTTTAAAGAGGATGAAGACAAATTTTACCCTGAAAAGTTATCGGAAACTGGAAGCTAAGAAAGATAAACATATAAATCAGACTTCAGCCTTGTGCGGACCAATCCATGAAAATGTTGTCCGGCGTTAAACTAGTTCATGGCCTAAAAAAGGTTGGGGATCACTGACTTGGACTGTTCTGTGGATTCCATATGCACAGTGTGGGCAGTCTGCGCTGCCCTTTAGTGGTCAGTTCAGACTGTGTAGTGGTGAAAGTAACTGGCTAAATAAAATTTAAAGCATTTTTTTAAATCACCACATTTTAAATAGCTTCTGCTGCCTACTATGTTTCCATAGAAACAGTCTTATAGCCCAATTCATCCAGCAGTGTTTCCCAAGCCTTCAGAAGTCAAAAACAGCCACTGTGCAGCAGAGAGAGCTTCATACACTGCGTTTGTCATTTTTCTTTCAGGGAACACCGTTTTCACTCTTCTATCATGTTTCTTTTGAGTTTTGAAAAAAAAAACGTCGAAGAGGGGATTAATTGACATAATGGGTGATAGTATTTGGCCTGTGGTCTTATAAACAACATGAAGATTTTTTTTTTTTTTTTTGCTCTCCCTTGAGGCCTAGAACTGGAGAACTGGCTGTTTACTTGGGACTATCTCTCAGTAGCCCCCACTGGCTCTCAGCGTCTGACAATGATTTCTTTCTGCGCATGCGTGCACATAGGTCATCTCAGCACGGACACCACTGAGTGATGATGACTCATTACAGACGGGGTGCCCTTTAACCCCACACAGTCTTTATGGATCACTCTCTGGCAGAAACATATTCCCTGATGCCAAGTTTGTGTCCATCTGCCTGGCTGTCTGTCAGACAGTCAGGCCCCTTTGGTCTCCCGCTTTCTCTCTCCCACATGACTTGACTCACAAATACCTCACAGTCATCCCTGCCTTTGTTTATTTGAATAACAAACCAGTGAAATATCTACTTTTCCCAAAATGGATATAGATTTCTTGTGTTCAAGAGTCAATGGTGGTTTCAATTCGTTGTGTTAAGACGGGCATGCAGCTTACTCCGATGTAACCCAAACATTTCTTTGTAAGTGATTGCTTCTTCCTCTGTGTACAGAGCTGCAGCACAGCAATGAAAAAGCAGCAAAAAGAAGTCAGTTTCGATTTCTGAACATATTTTTCTCGTATTCATTGTTACTTTGTTAATCCAATAGTACTGCCCTGCCAAGAGTGTTCTTTATGGATCAAGCTGCTAATATGTTTGTTGTGGGTGCTAACATTTGATCCCACTCTTGACAAATGTAATTTGTTTGGCTTGATTTGATCAGTTGCTGCAGCATATTTCCTTCGCAGGAAGAGGCATGTAAAGCTTTCGAACAACAGAAGTTTAAGTGTTCCTGCGTCTGTGAAAAAGCAAAACTCTATTACAGGTGTCCTGGGCCACAGGGCCCTGCTGGTTTTGATGTAACGCTTTTTTTCTGTGTTAATGCAATTTGGATTTTGCTTAGTCCCAGAGACTTGCTACCTCTAGGGTTTTGAAACAGGCTTTAAAAAGCAGAGAAATAAAGTGTGAATCAAATCCATGCAATTACAGAGCAGGAAACTTTGAAGGACATTTCTGACTGTGACATGACAATATTCTCAGCACTCCAGAGAATTGTCCCATGCATTTTTGGAAGTGTGGTTTTGTGCTCACAGTCCACCTTACTGAAGAACACAGTACATGACAGGGATTTTCATAAATTTATGCCATATGAATCCAAAAAAATTAAAATAATCATGGCTTTCATTACCCATTGGTTCATCTTCAAAGAAATAGTTATATTACAGACTGTATACAAGGAAACATCAGATTTTTCAGTGCTATGAACCACTTTAAACCAACATAAACTTAATGGTAGCAGACAGCTCTCCCGTCTAAATCTACATATGTTTGGTTTTCAGAGAATAATTGATAAGCAACTCCAAGTTGTTACTCAATAAATAACCTGCACTTTATTTGATATAACCAGGATTATGGTAACTATGCAAATATACACATACACACACACACACAAACATATATATATATATATATATATATATATATATATATATAGAATAACTACATGGTAAATATTACACAACAGTAATCATGTTCTTTATTTTCCTTTTCTTTTTTTATGCTTTTTGTTCACCTCTTTCTCTTTCTCTCTCTCCCTATATATATATATATATATATATATATATATATATATATATATATATATATATATATATATATATAACAGACCAAAAGTTTGGACACACATTTTCATTCAAATGAATGGGAAGGTGTGTCCAAACTTTTGGTCTGTACTGTATATATAAAAAAATTACTAAAAAGAGATGGGATTATATAAGTTTGCTTCTTTGATTACATTAATTGATAATGATTATTTAAATGAATCTAATGTGACGTGTATGAATTACAGCATTATGAGTAATTACACAATCAAGAAAAGAGCATTATATTTGATCGTCTTCATTACTTTTCTTCTTTGTTTTCAAATCGATGTATTACTTTATATAAGAAATGGGTTTAATACATCTTTTTTATTTAATTTTTATTGTAGTATTCAGTATTTTAATACTTGAAGTCAATTAATAAGACTGAACAATTGGTTGCGATCACTTTTAAAAGAAGAGCTGCCCTTTTAATACCTTAAAAATGTGTAGACTCCTTTGTAAATCATTAGGTCATGAACTGAAAATGTACCTAAAAATCAAAGGTCACATTCCTTTTTTTTGAACACTAATTTTTTTTAAGAACATACCATTTAATATGTTTAAATACATATGTGAAAACAGCCTGAGGGAATATAATATTGTAAAGCCAGCTCACTCTCATGAAAAGAGACATTTGTACCTCAGCAAGCAACATGTCGTTACTATTCATGATGTGCTTTTTGCCTGTTATTGCAGTCTTTGTAAAAAAAAAAAAAAAAAAAAAAAAACATGTGATAAATGGACTGTAAATTACACCTATTTTCTTGCCGTGACACAAGATGGATGTTAAAAACAAAAGATTAACACAAATGACTTGGCAACAATTTTGAAATCTCATCTTGAGAGGCTACATTTTAGCGCTAAAGTTAAAATACTTGTTTCATTCAACCACCACACCCCCAACCTTAAATTCTGCTTTTTTTTCTTGTGTCTCAAAGTATATAGCTGCTTAGAAAATTTTTATTTACACTGTAAAGTACATGGGCATTAATTGTAAATTAGTTAATGTGGTCACTTTAATCAGTTTTCATCCTTCATGAATGGATACATTTTCCAATTCGCTAAGGGCTAAAACTGCTTGCTCCAAAATCCAGCTGCCTTTCAAATCAAGTGACCCATTTCAGCCCTGCTGGGGCTCAGAGACTTGGGGTTCATGCTTGCTGTCACATCGTCAGCTTGCCCAGGCCCCCACAGATCAAATACAGGTATGATTAATGTCCGTTGTCTGAGCCTTCACACTCCATGTTTGTCTGCGTTGGAATTGTTGGCCAAATCCAACAGCAGTAGTAATTTGTCTCTGTATGTGTGGGAGGGGGGGAACAGAGGTCAGTGAAATGAAAATGACCAGACCTTACTTAATTGTTGTATCTATATGTGGCTTGAGACAGGATGTCTGTCTGAGTGTCTATCTGTCTATTTGTCCATCAGTCTTGCTTCTGTCTTGGCGCCATGTTTCATGTCAGTGGGTCGAGACCTTCTGGTTGCAGTCAGCCATTGAAAGACTGATCTGATCCTGCAGGAGCTCAAGGTTCACTGAAGGGATCTCTTTATACCATGATAGCATCATTATCTAAACATGGCTGCTAATTGACTTTATGGTTTTCCTTTTTTTGGTCTTTGGTTAGCGATCCTGCTCATACAAGAACTGTTTCAACAAGTTAAAATATTGCTGTCAGGAATAAATGTATTTCTTGGCCCATTATTGATTTAAATTTACTTCAATGACCTGAACAAATACTCAAATACACCACAACACAAAGCTGCAACACAGATTTGCCTGCATCATGGAACATCTGACAAGGTTAAGCTGGTAAATTGTTAGGAGAATGCTTCCTGTGTGTGATTACATTTATCATGTATAATTATGAAGCTCTGCTCTGTCTACACGTGATGACCTTTGACCTCAGTGCGACAGTTGTAGGCGGGCACTGCCAGACATTCAAACATAGCGGTGCTCCACAACGTCTGGTTTTTGTTGTGCGGTAGATTGTTGTTAGCTTCTCTTTCTTCTTTTATATCTTTTATTTTAGGAAGTGTGTGAGTTATTTTAAAGAGAGAAAATTTTTCTTTGTATTTAAAAAAATGTTTAGGTACAAACACTTTGTGGTTTGAAGTAACTGAAGCCAATTTTTTACAAATAAATGTTGCTCCGCTTTACTTTTCTTCTGCAGTCTTAGCTCTAGGACTGCAGCTCATTGCTCATTGCAGTCTGCACTGGCTACATTTATATAAAACACCAATGTTTACTACATTTCCTCCAAGAACATTTAAACCTTTAAACAAATACCATGCCTGCTTTCACACCTAACTCTTGAGGTCCAGACTTTAACATTTTTTAGTTTAACCTAGACTCAAATTTCAGGAGTGAAATGTCACCCAGTTTATAGCGCAGAGAGCTGAATTTTAGCCCAACAAAAACAGGCAATCTCTGTCTGGATCAATTTAAATCATTGTTTGGTTGAATTCATTTTCAGTGCAAAAACAGTTGGAATTGTTTTTGTAGAAGTTACAGACGGCTACCATCAAAACTGGATACAGGAAAACTGAGCTTTGGTAGCATTTATGTAAAGAAGAACTTCTGTTCTTTGTCTTCTAAATGTTTCTGCCGCATGGAGATGTATTGTGGCTGGAAAAGGTCAAGACTGATGTAATACTTGTACTGAATAGAAACAATTTAGATATTAGACCAGCAGACTTGATGACCTTCATCACTTTATGTGGACTTCCACCCACCTTAATGGTTTCTCTTGAAATAAAGTGCAGAGACGCTGAAATGCCAGCAGGCTTTTCCTTACTGTAGTCATCTGGTAAAAGTTTGAAATTATGAGAACAGTAACAACATTGGAGTATAAATAAAACACAAATCATGTGCTTAGGGTTAAAGTAGACAGTACCTTTTTTTTTATCATGTGAAGTTTTGGGAGGAACCCTCAGGAAGTGCTTGCTGGTTCCAAGACTCTAAAATCTCTAGTCTTCCATTGAGAAATAAACAGCTATTACTTAGTCATTCTATTTGTCAGAAAAACCATTCTTGCTCTGCATCCCTTTTTAACATGTTCCTGATAATGCTTTTTTTTTCATGATATTTTATCCTTAGGTGCTTGTTAATTAAGTTATAAACTGGTCGAAAAGGTGCCTCAAGAAGAGTATATGGTCTCACGTCCAACATTCTTTAGTTGACAGATTCTTCCAAACCTGCTTTCAAGTGGTTGGAGTGTGGCCTTCCAACAAGCTCTCTCCTGATTGGCGAGAGTGGTTGCCATAGAAATGTTGACTGAGCCTGATTCAGATCGATTACTGCTTACCGACTGGCATTGTCTGGTTCCAACATGGCCACATCCGTATAAAAAAATAGCGACCAATTTAACTTCATTTTATAGGACTCAAAAGTAAGCCATTTTCAATGGGGGATGAAATGTTTTCACATTCGATAAAAAAAATGCCTGCAGGCTGGAAAAAAGCCAAAATCTCATAGATTCTATTTAGAAATAAACAGCTATTACTGAGTCATTTCATTGTTGTGTAGTCCAAGTCATAACTTGCTAATCAGATGCCTTAATAAAAGTATGTTGTGCCTACTGGCCCCCACATCTAACATTTAAAACTGTGTTTTGACAGATTTTGGACCAATCACTGTTTGCTGACTATGTCCGGCTCCAACATGGCGGCGCCTGTACTGTGAAAAAATGGTAGCTGAACTGATGTAATTTCTTTGGAGCTGGAATCCATTTTTCTATGGGTGACATTACACTTACTCGGTCCAGCTCTCATGTACAGTAAATGGAGAGATCGCTTGACAAAGGCAATGAGTTTGCAAAAATGGCTGTTTATCTTGTATAGAGTGCAAAGAAATCCTTTTCAGTTTTAGTTTTCTTTTTTTTTTTTTTGAGGGGGGGGGGACTGAGCAAAGTTCAGACCATTCAAAAAGCTTTTAGATCTTAAAGTCCAGCTATTGTATCAAAAAGTAGTTGAATACATTATTTTATCCAAAGCAAAGCAAAGTAAAGCTGCACTTATTTTTTAATTATTTTATTCTTCATTTTTTTGTAGTGTATTTCACATGTTGTCCTTTTTACTTTGCTCTTGCCTTATCAGCAGCCCTGTCATTTATTCTTCCTCATCCTATGCACTTGTACCTTTTTTGTGTTGCAACTCCAACCTATTATTTCTCTCCCGAGCTCTCATTAGTCATGTCGCTGTCAGCCACCAGCTGCAGGCACACCAGCACATGTACACAATGGCACGTATTCCTGCACATGCACAGGTATGGAAGTCATCAATGCGAGGTCAAAGGTCTGCCTCATTACCCAGCTCCAGTGAAAACTTTTGGTAAGTTTTATGCTGGCATCAGAGAGCAGAGGGAGGGAAGTGAAGGGAAGAAAAGGGGGAAGAAAGGTTACCGAAAAGCAAAGTAATGAAGACAACTAGTGTGAATTTAGGAGGAAATTTGATCGTGAGTGTTAGAAGAGCCATAGGTCAGGACAGAGAGACCCCTTTTTATTGCTTATCAGGTCCTCTCTATGTGCAGTGAATTTGATCAAAATGGGTCTGTAGAGGTGACAAAACCATGCAAAGGCAGAGTTTTGGGACTGCCTTCTATCAAGTGTCAAGCAAACCTTCGGTAGGGATGTTGCTATATAAATGAGGGTGTTTCCTGACATTAAATGCAATGTTTCTAAATATAGTCATTAGCAGCTCTCTACAACAGGCATGTTCATTCATGAACTTATTCATTCAATGGCTTTTCACACTTTCGTCATCTGTCTTTCACTCCCTAAAACACTCACATGACATGCTATAGACTTTGACTTAACCTGGAACTCAAAACAGAAAGCATAGTTTGTGTGAACATCAGATTCAACCCAGGAGGTCTAGGAGATGTGTGTGTGTGGACCTGAGCGTGCCTCTGTTTGTGTATTGCGTGTGTCAGGGGCGTCAGCTGCAAAAAGTCAGAGGGACACTGGTGATGCAGACTGACAGCGACATAAACACTGCAGAACACTGAATTGACCCATTGTCTCAGTGGTTGCCATGTCAGTCCTTCCACGAAAAAACTGGTTTCTTGTCTAATTAATCAACATCTCTGTCTGGCCGCTGAAATGCCTGTCTCCCCTCTTGATTGTCTTTCTTACATTTTGTCAAAGTCATTTTATAATTAAACAGGTCTTTATGTTGCATTGCGTGTTCGTTTAGTTTGAAATTATAGGTTTGCTTGAAAAGAATTAACGGTACATGTGTGGCTTGTCTGATAACAGACAAGATATGAACAAATAAAGTTTTATGTTGTTGTTTTTTTGTTTAAAGGGCAGCAGTGGGTGTAGTGATATGTAAGTTGGGTGGTGCAGGATCACAGAGAGCATTTATTAGTTGCGGGATTTTCAAGCTGTGGCTGAGCTCAGAGAGGAGGTAAAGGTGTGTGGAGGATATGAGATTTCTTGGGGTTGAGGTGCTGGGACTGTGATGAGGTGTGTGAGATTAATGGGAGTGAAGCTGTAAGAGAAGTGAAGAAAGTAAGGGTGAGGTGCTGAGGACATGCTGAATAGCCCTTTGGGAAGTTTTTCTCTGCGTGTGTAGCTTTTTCTCAAAACTGCGCCACATGCTGGAAGTGGGTCAGTACTGACTGGAAGACAGTCATCCCTAAAACCCTACTGATGTTCTCACTTGGAACTGAGACTTGAAATCCTTAACCTGTTGGCCTGTAACACAGACTCAAAACCTAACCAGTTAATACAAAAAATGTGTGCTTGTCAGATCTGAAGCTCAACTGTTTTATTCATTCTGCAGTTAGAGTTTCATTCTACTGCAGGAGCATGCGTTAAATAGAAACAGAGGGCATTGAAAATGTCAGAAGTTAGGGGTTTATAGCCCAACTGTGCTGTGGAGAAAGATGGACAAAGGTTGATAATGTCTCCAAGGTGTTTCACCTCTTTGTTACTGTTGTTCAGCACAACACAGAGCTCTGCACTGTGTTGTTAGTTGATCTTCATGTCACAAGATTAATTATTAAACCTACATAACCATTTGTATCATATCTAATACTTGCATTTCTGAGAACCCTATCTCATTAATATGATCAAAAACCCATTGTATAGAACTTGGCCCATGTTTTCTGCCCTGTAGTTCATCATCATTCCACTAGGGGCAGTTGAAGGGCTTTTTCTGCTCATTTCAAAATGGGTGCTTCAGTGAAATCTCAAAGACGCTTTGACGATAAGAATTTAGTTAATTTTCAAAACTTATGGTGAGAACAACTCATTTATTGCTATACATTTTTTAAATGACTACTTACTGTATTCACAGAAAACAACATTGATAATTAATTCTTTAAAATACAGTTACACCATGTTAAAAATGTGTGGATCACATTTGAGACAATAGGTGCGTTTTTCATGAACACCTATGTCAATGTTTTTGCATCTTAAGCGAATAGTTTTGACAAAAAACTCACCAAATCACAGAATGTATCATAACTGATACTATATATATCTCATTAAATTAAAACCATATTGCATTTTTTGGGGGATTGTTTTTTTACAGTTAGAAAATCATCTTAATTCCAAATTGTTTTAGCCCATCAAGTTTATTTTGCACTCTCTTTAAATAACTTTCTGTAACTGCATGCTCACTTGACAGACTCTGAGGCTTGAGGCACAGAAACAGAGCGGCCTTCAAAAAGCTCAACTGTACTAATAATCCAATTAGAGTAATAAGTAGCCCTGTGATTGACACTTGAGGGGTTTTTGAGGCATGTCTCTTGAAAGACATGTTTCCGTATGTTGGCCTTCTGTTCCCACATTTTCAAGCGCTCACACAGAGAAACAAACATCACCACAAAGGTCCGTTTGAATGGCCTCACCTTTGCCTCTCTGGCTCTTTCAGTGGTCCACAGTGTCTTTTTTTTTCAGGAAAGGTGTGCACTTTTACACTCTCAAAGAAGCAAAACAAACTAGACCAAAGTATGTGGTGATCCTTGAACAATCCACCTCCTTTCACAGTGTTTTTCTTACTTCTGTTTGTTTTTAAAACTGCACTTTTCCTTTTTTTTTTAAGGAAAAACATTCACATGAGATACTAGCCCCATGGATTTCTTTATCCCAATAGACATCACAGGGATTTCTCAAAGATAGTTTTCAGAAAATTAGATATTTTTCTAGAAAAAAACAATACAGGAGCAATTTAGTGACTTACAGTGGTAGAATTTTCAGTAATCGGTGTGGATTAAATAATGGTTTGTGTCTTCAAGGCACATTAGCGTTCAGGAGGTTGCATGGTCACATTGTGTCATTAAATCTAGACTCATTTGTTTTCACAGTGTCTAACCTATTTGTCCCCAGTTGCCTGTGCTTTGCCACTCCATGAATACATCATAGAGGCACACACAATGGCTGAGGAGGGATGGATGTCAGTGGTCAGAGCAGATAAGAATGACAAAGCTCTACACTAAGCCACGTCACATGCAGGCCTCTCACCTGCCGGACTCTCACACAGGCGCACTCAACCATCACCAGTTATTGTTTGCGTCCATGCGTATGTGTGCACACTTGAGTGTGATTGATGCTCTTTGCCTCTCCCTATCACATCGCCTCCCATTTGGTACCACCTCAGTCTGTTGCATTTAAGGATTGTGGGGCCGTAGCAGATAGTGGTGCAGTCTCCCAGCTGGCCCAAAGCACTCCCTGTCTCTTTTTCCTCTTCCTTGTGGCAGTCACCTACTGCTGTGGGAACAGCAGAGGAGATGAGGCCTTAAAAAACAGATCATTGTCCGCCTCCTAGATTAAAGCCAGAGAATGTGAGCATTGTCCACTGAATGGCTAAACCTTCCTGCTGTCACTCAAATGCAGCCCTGAGCGCTACTTCATGTCTAAGAGGCTTATCTACACTGAAAGGCCCCTGGCTGCTCTGGGGAGAGAGGACGTAATGAAGCGTGTTTTTTTTTTTCCTTGTGTAGGGAGGAACCTTCTGCTAGGGATAGAGGTGCTGTGTGGTTTGGGGATTCAGGGGGTGGATGTGGCCAGTTGGACAGCTGCAGTACCAGGCCCCCTACCCTAACCACTCCCTCTCTTTGCAACTGCCCTTCTGTAAAGAACTGCCATTTATCTAGTCACATGTGGGAGCGTGATGTATGTGGTATACAGTTTTTATACTATGTGAAATGAATTGAGAGTGGGTTTGGGGACATAAGTAAATTGGTAGGGGACAATCCCAAGGACCTGCTTGTTGTCTGTGCTCAGATGTCTGTAGGGATGATAAACAGTCTATCAGTGTGGTTCTTTCTTTATGCTCTTCTGTTTGAAAAAGAAAAGGTTTAGGTGACAGAGCGGGCTGACGGGCAGGCTGTGAGGGTCAGCTAAATCCTGTGACATTAGTGTGGGTGTTTGGCCCTGTGACAAGCTGGAAACCTGTCCAGGGTGTACCCCACCCTTGCCCAGCAGTTGCCAAGATAGGTTTTGGCAGCCCAGTGACCCCCAAAGGCATTCAACAGGTGAAGAAGATAGATGGATGGATTTGGATGTTTGCTTACATGATGATACCTCACAACTTGAAAAAAAAAAAAAAAAACTTGGAATTTATTGCAATCCTATTCAGTGACAAAGAATCACCAAGTATGACATTTTATAACTCACCTCTCTGCGTGGAGTTTGGTTGTTCTGCTTCTTCCCACAGTCCAAAACATGCTTTGTAGGTCAATTAGTTATTCTGAATTGCGCTTAGGTGTGAATGTGTGATTCACTGTGTTGCCCTGTGACAGACTGGTGACCTGTCCAGGATGTACTCTGGCTTTGCCCAACAGTAGCTGGGATGGGCGCCGGCAATGCGGTGTCCCCGGAGGGATTCAGTGGGTTAAGCAGATGGATGGATGGCTAGATAGATGTTAGGACCAGGTTCCACTTGTTGAGAACCACCACATCTGCTGTGTCACATCTGTAGCGTGCCACACCTGGTGTCCGGCAACTGACCCATGTATTTACATCTGGATGATTTACAGACACCATCAGACCTGCCCTAGCGTCATCTGTCTGTGTCATGACAGACACACCTGCATCTCCAACAGGCCGTCTAGCAACAAGGTCCATCTATTTCACTATATGCAACAGAGCTAAAACACGACAAATGCATAAAAAGATAAGACAACAAGGCTCTTCATATGATGATGTGGACATGTACTTCATTTTACCCATGTAGATGTTTGTTCTCATGTCTTGTTGCAGAATAGTTAAATATTCAAATGATTATTGGTCTTTACTCCCTCCATCAGACTAAAGGTCCTGTGTGCACTCTCTAAGTGTGACCTTTGACCTGGGCATCTTGTGAGGTTAGTGCTGCCTGTGTCTGCTCTTTTCTACGTGAGGAGGTCGAGTGGACAAGAGAACCTCACAGAGCACCAGTTGAGCTGTCAATTTAAGGAGAACGAGAGGAGGATGTTAAGTGGTGTGGCCCAGCTGTGATGAGTAGCCCAACGGTCCATTTAGAGACCCAAGCTCCTACTGAGTGATGGTACATCCTGACAAGCTGAAGGATGTACACGGCAGCAGCATGCCCCCGATGTTATCAAATATGACAAAATATGAATGTCACATCATCAGAACATCATTTCTGCAGCGTGTTAAAGTGGAAGCTCCTTGTTTCCAGCGGCGATCTGTCATTTGCCTGTGGTTTCCAAACTCTCAACGCGCCGTCTAAAGCAGAGTCAGTGCAAATATGGGTTCAGATGAAAAGCAACATTTCTAGTGGGTTCTCAAACATTACCATACAGTCTGTTGAGAGAATCTAAAGCTGTCCTGTCTGCCACAAAACGGTTTTGTCCCCCTCAAGAGGATGAAAATCGGATTCAAGAAAATGTGAATGTTAAATAGAAAATGATTCATGGGAATGATCGCTACATATCAACAATTCATGAAATACAATGTGACCATGCACCCAAGAGTGATAGGTGCCACATTGTGAAGGAGATGAAGAGTGGATTTGAAAGTTCTTTTTCAGTAAACATTTAAAAGAGAGAAGCAGTGAACAAAAGCGTTAAGAAGAAGCTGTTTTGTTGCCCCTTTTTTAACCTAAATAGGCGGTCTGTCTGACCGAGGCCTTGGCTTCAAAGTATTATCCCACACATGCAATTACCATTTCTATCAACTGGGAGAAAGATTATGCTTTTTGGGTGTTCTTTTGCATTTCTTCCAGTGGATTCACTTGGTGAATGTGACACGTTTTGTGTCTCCCACCCCCTATTGAATTTAAAAGTTCTCTATTCTCCATGTGAGCTGAGGAGAGTCCTACACACCGGTTGAATAGACACTAAATCTTTCAAGGTTGGGACTTAACCTTCTCCCACTCTAATTCATCTTCAAACTTTAGTCTGAAAACCAATCAATATCAGATGATTGGTAAACAATACGCAGTGTCTGATAGGCAGGTACCAAGGGCTCTCAATGGGATTCCAAATGCTTTGTGCGCTCCGAGTCGCTTTTGCTCTAAAGCACTGTCACAAAAAGTGAAATTACCATTCACTTGGAATGATGCCATTCATCTTTGTCAGAGCGCCAAGCTCGGCACACAGGCCGCTCCCCTCAAATTAATTCCTTGTTTTGCATCAGCTGAATTTATCCAAATCCAGGAGGATGGCTCTGGCTGCACCTTGCCTGCTTGTTTTAATGTAGCAATTCCAGAGGATTTTGCTATGCAAAATGCTGTGTGGCTTTATTTACCTCCCAATCCACAAAGACAAGCTACAGATGCGAGGAAAAGGTAGGGAAATAAAGATAATGCAGAATGTGAAATTTCATAATCCTGCTTACCCCAATCAGAGGAGTTAGAGCATTAAGCACACACCCTCCTGAGAACCCTTTGTGATGCTTTGGTTATTTGTCATTTTATGTAGCAAGAGCTCTTGTGCAAAGGTAATGTCCTCCCAGAGGCTCTTTCCCATGGAATATAGGGGAATGCATGGAAGAATAAATGTCTCGGTTATTCATTTTTTGTCCTGCATTGCCTGTTTTACTGTGTCAGGAGAACTAAAGTGACTTAAAATGCAAACAAAACACAAACACGTAATTTCTCTCTTATACATTTTTTTTTTTTTGTCAATAAGCTTCTGCAGATTGTTCCATGTTTTGTCAAACTACAAAGACTGGCTTGTCCCTTTTAAAAAAAGAGCTCTTGATGCATGACTCTGTAATAAGACACTTCTGTTTAATTGAAGGAAATCACTCAACCATCGCAAGACAAAGAAACATTTAAAAGTTTTCCAGCAGGGGGCTTCACTTTTTAACAGGAGTCAGCACTGCCTGCCGGGTAAGTCAGTGCTGTGTCCGTGAGCCATCAAGCCTCTTAGTGGTCACTGCATCTGTGTTTCCTCTCTCTGCCCCTGCAGATTTGGTCCCAGAGTTGTTCATGATGTGGAGCCCACAGAACAGAGTTGATGAGCTTTTAAAGAGTGGGTTGTTTCACTGTCCTCTGTCTGTCAAACCTAAATGCTAAAAATGGTTCAGAGGCTAATTTATGGTTGTGGTCACTGTGACCACTGATTTGTGATTCCACATGTTTGTGTTTATGGAACATGAGCTTGTTTTCTTCATCTTATCTGCTGGCGTATGGACAACATGTTTTGACAGGGTTTATTTAGATGTTTGCCTTTTTTCCAACTCAATATGATGGAGTGCAATTACCAAGAATGTCGAGCAAAGCCTGGGGGTCAAAGGCCCTTTCCTGTCGCGCTCTCCGACATGAGTGGGCCAATCTTTGCGGCCAGTTTCACATAGGGGTGTGCCATCTCTAAGCATAGCAAAGTGCGGTATGCAGGCTTTTTTTTTTTAATTGTGCAGAGAAGAAATAAGAAGAGAAGCTGGAGATAAGTGGGTCAAGCCTGAAACAGCTCTTCACCTCAGACACCTGCACCTCTTAACAAATCCCTCATCTAGGACTCACATTGTTTCTGTGGCTGCACCATTGTCGACTAAAGCACCCTACAGATTTACTCTGAATACCTGCCTGCGCTACTCCAAGTGGACTCAGCCCAGCTAGAGACCAGAACAAAACCCTGGTTTCCAAAGTGCCGGCCTCTTGGCATTCCCCTGTCTGTAGGAGATAAAGAATAGAATTGGGCCCGATTCACTCTTCTCCCCTTCACCCCTTACCAAAGCCCCGCAATCGAGACATGAGGAGGAGAAGTTGGAAGTGGTAGAAGAAGGGTGGTCTCAGGGTCACAGAGTGATTAGTGAGGAGCAGAGTGGATCTCCCTTTTCCCCTTTCAGTCCTCCTCCTCTGTGGTCACTGAGAAATGACTTCCACTAGGCTTACTGGGAGTGTGGGGAGAGGGAAGTGGAGGAATTATTCCCTTCTGTCTGTCTGTCTGGACTATATTTAACATGCTTGACAAGATGGATGCTTCTGAAGGAAATTCTCCCCCTCTTGCACAAATGAAGGCTCTCTTCTCTTTACGCTTCATTAGAATCTGCGGGTTTATGATCAAACTTCAGCCATATTTTCTGCTCACAATTCTCTAAGTGACAGCTGATTATCCACACAGTTTCCCCCCCAGAAATAATAAAACACCAATGCAATGCAGCAAAAACACCACACATTGTGATGCACACACAGAAGCACACACAGATACAGAGCCCCTGTTGTCGCTGTGGTGAGTGCTAGCTGGTGCAGGCCATGCGCTGGGCTGGTGTGGCGGAGTTGGAAGTGATTAGGGAGAAATATGCCTGTCTCCCTGTAATGTCAGTAATAGGCAGCAACACATCAAAGTCTAGGCCTGTCAGAATGATCCGAATCAAACCGGAGCCCATCTGGAAGCCATAAGTGACTTTTCACTCATTTAAACACTCTTAAAACACACTGAACAGACATGGAGCTCCCGTCTCTGCTCACCACCCATATCAGCCCTCTGCTCGCTCTGCATCTGTGTGTGTGTTATTCTGTCACCACCTTGATGTTGTCTGTCCCTTTGTATGTTTTTCCACACACAAAAACTATGTTAGTAATTTATGTGGGAAACTGCTAATTTTAAACAAATTCACGTTTTTACTGATCGCAACGTCTTTTTTTTGTTGTTGCAAAAAGTTACATGCACATTGTGCCTGTACTCCTCTTTTGACAGCTTTATGTCAATCTCAAACTCTTTATTTAAGGAGAGACCTTAGAGGAAAGAATGTAACCTGGCATCAGAAGTTTCTTATAAGTGCAAAGCTGCATAGATCCAGCAAGGCAGAGACTCTCTTTCCAGCTTGCACATGCCATGTTGACTGGACTCCTGGACACATATTATCTTTCCAAACACAAGTCGGACACAGGTTTAAGTGTATTTTAATTGGCTTTGGGCCGCCTTCCTAAAGCAAACAGCTGGCGGTGTTGTTTGTGGTACGGCGTGACTGACGGGTGGCTCGCGGTAAGGGTGGGTGGAGTCCTGTTGCATGTCTGTCCGCTCCGCTAACAATCAGCCCAACACAAGACTCCATTGTGTTTGTGTCCATGCCTGTGTGCGTGTTTGTTTAATCTGACTTTACACACGCATGTGTGCCTGCGCCTGTGTATGTGTATGTTAGACGTACAGTGAATGTGTTATTCCTGGGTGTTTCTCATTTAGGTCTGAACCGTCAAAGATCTCAAAGACAGGCACAAGATAGCATCTTGAGCTAAAGTGCAAGTGATTTTATACTAACAATTAAAGCAGGCATGCCAGCAGGCAGTCCAGGGCCCTGCTGTGGACGGACAGGGAGTGGATCCTCTTGCCTATCAATGGCCCCTAGTTTCAAAAACTGCTTATGCCACCAACATAAACTCTTCTTTCTGTCTTAACCTTTTTTCGTTGTAACACAGCCTCTACAGTTCCTTGAACCCAAACTCCAACAGAATACGCAGGGTTCCCTTGCCCTCCTGTGCCTATCATTTGGGAGAAGAAAGCGGTTAAAAAGTTTTGTTTATGCAGCAGATTTATACTCGAGGGTCTAAGTGACTTTAGCTAAAACCCCTATCTGATAGAAAACAAACAACGTAAAATAGTGTTTTGCAAAAAAAAGAAAGAAAGGATGTTCAAGAAAAAATATGTGCCTGAGCCCAACATATGAGGAAAAGTATTCATTTTTACAAGATACAAGGATCCCGCTCCTAACATGGCCAACTCTCTCCTCATAAAACCATAACACATTCATTATAAAACACCCAGGCTCTTGTGAATTGCTTTGCCCAGACCGAGCCATGGGGCCTTCTGTCTCTACGTCTACTCTGGAAGTGCTTGAAAAAGAAAGCAAGGATTCTCTTCAACTTCATTAACTAGTTATAATAAACAAAACAATCTGTTCTGAATGGATGACGAGACCCGTCTCCCCCTGTCCCCCCTCACAGCTCTGGTCGACTGGACAGTGGTAGGTTTCCCATGGCTGCAGCTTGTGGTGTCATTATGATGGATGGGTAAGGTTGGCGGGCACTGGCTCTTGCCCTTCTCCTTTGGGATATCCAAAAGACTGACAGGCACATTGTGGCGCTCGACCCATGCTGAAGCACTGCCCCACCCTCTGGCAAAGCCACAGAGAGCACCAGAAAATATGCCCCCTTTTTTATTCGTTCACTTTCATCGTCATCACACACTGTATGCAAGAAACAGCAGTTAGATGGCTGCAAACATGAAGCATCATAGTATAACATTCCATGTGCTGCTCAAAAATACAACATTGCCCTACCTTGGAATTAAATGATGGAATGCAGCTGCGCTTTGAACAGAAACAAATTTGGTCTTAATTAGTGTAATAAAATGTATGTGAACCCACTTGTCACTAGAGGCAAATGTTATTTATTTATAAATTGGCTCTCAGGTGCCCCCTTTCGGCTTGTGTCTGGTAATGCTGGGCTGTAGCCACTGACTGTATATGAAAACCAGACCTAGTGACCCCTCCCCCCTGAGATTCCAAATTGAAAGTACCCGCTGGCTCCCAGAAGTCAAAATCTCGTAGACTCCTAAATGAACAGCTATTCCTCTGTCATTCTTTTTGTCAGAATAGCCATTCTTGCGCTGCCACCTTTTTTTGACATGATCCTCATTATTTTCATGATATTTTTTTCTGTAGTACAAGTTATTCAAGTTATAAACTGACCAATCAGATGCCTCAATAAAAGTAGGTGGTGCCTGCTGACCCTGGCGTCCAACGTTCAAAACGTTTGATTGAGAGATCTTGTGTAGACCGCTTTCAGTTAAAGGGGTGTGGACTTCCCACAAGCTTACTCCTGATTGGTGAGAGCGGTAGCCAAAGAAACAATGTCTCAGACAAACTCAGACCAATCACTGCTTACTGATGATTTCTGATTCCAGCATGGCGATGTCCATTTCACAAAAAAATGGCAACTGGATTGACTTCAATTGGTTGGAGCCAGAAGTTATCAATTTTCTATGTCCTACTCACTTGCTCCAGTATTTAGATACAGTCAGTCGTTGTGACATAGGTTGATTGCATTATGTAGCACTCTAGATTATTGTTTATTTTAATGTGTACCTATGTCTCATTGTGCGTTTTGTCGGGAAAGCAAGCATTGACATATGTATGTGATGTGTTTCTTTGTTTTTGCATTTTAAGTTAGCTACAGAGGGTTTTTACTTTTTTAGTGTGCTGCATGTGTTGTGCGTGTGGGAGTCTTCCATGTCTGACCATCACCTTTATGTTATGCAGTAAACCAAATGCGGACCAAAAGACAAGCCTGTTGTCATGTCATTCAAACTAACACAACGCCTATAACATGCTGTGCCAAGACTGACCGATTACACCTAAAAGGGCTTTAAATAGTTTTCTAAGGACCTAAGCAGGGGAGAAATTACATTTCTGAAGAAAAACCAACAGTATATTAGAATCACATTAAATATGCCACCTTCATCATCTCTCTTGTAATTTCTTTTGTTCCCAAGTTTGACTCAATGGAACAAACTTGACACCACACAGAGCGACTCTAAAACTCTTTCAGCTAGTAAAAACCAATCCAATAACAGCCAGCACTTCTCAAAATAAAACAATACCTCAGCTCACACTGGTGTTGTAAAACAGCTCAGTCTATCAAACATACATGTGTGTACCTAACTTGTGAATTCGACCTTTCGGTAACACCGCATTTTCCCCCATTTGGTGATTTTGGAATTATAATGTTTGTGTGGATTTGTGCCCAAAGGAGATTTTCACACTTATTCTTGCATTGTGCCTCGAAAAGCCTGTACGGCTGCAGTTGTCGCCGCGAAGCCTTGGAAGCTGTGATACATCCTTTTTGAGTGTTTATATTTTTCCCGGGGGTAGCCACATTGAAAGCCTCGCATGGTCAGAGGTCATTCAAATAGAAGAAGATAATATAAGACTCCGAACGCGGAGGTGCGAGTGACCGTGACCCTTGTGACACTGCTCAACATGTTTGTAAACAGGATGCCATTAACACGAGGGACTGGCCAGGCTCACAATGACTTTTGTCTCCTCGGGTTGGCGTTATCAGAAACAGAATGGGTCCAGGGGAGGGGGCCAGAAAGACTGAGAGAGTTGGAGGTGAGGTTGATAACATTTCAAATAAAATCCTTTACATTTTGCCCACAATAAATCAGCGCCTTAGACCTTCCTCTGTTCCTTTCAGTCCAAACAGCATCCAGGCTGACTTTGTCACATCAGATAAGCACCGGCTAATGTGATGAAATTTATAGCTCGGCATGGCCGCTGTAGTAATACAGTGGCGGATTTTGCGAAGCTGCACTAAAGGCACTCATCTGTCAGCTCTTATTGTGGTGTCAGTCCTTCCTTCTAATTAGTGTCCTCAGCAGGCAGGAAGTGGGCCTGGGCTGGACTAATCTGTCAGTGAGGCCAGACCATCCTCGCCCCTGCGACTGTTTCCTTAGATAAACTCACAGTCCTTTATCTAAAAGTGTTGCAACACTCAGGGGGTCTGGGAAGCCCCCTAGTGCTTTTGTTATTACTTCTAAGAAGTTTAATCCCAGCCTGGATGGAACGTACACGCTGTTTTTCATATCTTTGAAGAAGTTGGTTTATCTCCCGTAAACCTCCTAAGCGTTTGCGCTAAAGCGCTGATGGCTGCGGTGACGGGTGTTGATTGAGCATGAGAGGGAGGAAGCGCAGTGAAGGACACTTCCTGGCAGACAATTTTATCAACGAGGGAGCAGGGAGGTCAGAGTAAGGGTGGACAAGGTTATCACACTCATGTAGTCGTGTACTGTTATATATGTGTCCGGTGCTCCAGGAGCCTTTGGAGCTCTGTAAGCAAACCGAAGGTGCAGACCAAGGTGGCTGTCTATTTCATATAAACATTGAGTGAGTTATCACCACATGTTCAGTCGATCAAGTTGTTTTTTTGCTTTACACACAGCTTTAGAAGGGGAAAAAAAACCACAAGTTGTGCCCACAAGACCTGAGATTGTTTGTGTATTGTCTAAGGGCACTGACACATCCTAAAGAGATACTGCTCGTATTGTCAAGCTTGTCGTTCAGTGACTAATGTGTGAAGCAAAAAGCTAACATTGACAGCAGGAGCTGTTCTTTTAACACTTTTTAATCCTTTAACACCAGAGGTGTCGCTGACAAAGCCTAAAAATCACACGCTCTTTGATAGGTCTGTAACAGGTTTTTGAAAACTCTGAAGTTTGCAATCTTTTCTCAAAAATATGAGCATGGATATTTGTGACTGTGTAACGATGCACTTCAGGCAATGTAATTATCGCTCCAAAATGGAGAAACTGTTAGATTTTAAGTACATAAACTAAACAAAGCGTATATGCAACTGGAACTGGAAAGAAAGAAATCTCCATAGTAAAATGTGGGGAAGGTTCTCATTTTAAAAGTAAATTGTTTTTTGTTTTTTTTTTTGTTGTAGATAAAAAAAGAAACTAAAATTCAGTTTACTGAATAAGATCTGGGGGGAAAAACTAGTTTTAGATATACAAAAAAAAATTGTAAAAAGATTAGATTTACAAAATTGAATAGTAAAATAAATAATAAATGAATAGAAATTTAGGAACATTATGAAACCTTTCTGATCAATTTCCTCTTAATTTGTACAGAGCCATTTTTATTTAAATGTTACTGTGTCTTCATTTACTAGTAAACTCTGAGAATTGAAAACCTGTGGAAAACAGTTTCAAGATTTGTTGTGAAATGATCAAAAGCAACGGTGACATTTATATTTTTGTTTCCTGCTGAAGTTAACCAGGAAGTTTACCAAAAAACGTGGGTGTAACAGTGTTTAAAATACTGAATATCATTTTTTTTTATTTCTACTACCATTTATAAATAAAGGTGTTTATCATGGTGATTGATATTTTAATTTTCATACATCTAGTAAAAAGACATACATATAGTCGCCATTCAGGCATATTTAAATTAAAGTGTCAGAATCATGGTTTGATCTGTGAATCGTTGCTTCATGAACTGAATCAGATTGCCATCTACGTTACGTTTCAAGGCTTTTCTCTTTGAAATATCGGAACTCTTCTGCCGTTCACTCGAGCGGTAATCAGCTGATTCTGACATGGAGGAAAGCTGCTTTTCTTTGCGACAGAATCAGATGGTTTACGTCAACAACTGAAGCAGTGTTCCATATCAGAGCAAGGCTGCTTTCTCTGCTTTAAAATCCAGAAAAAACGTCAAAGAGTTATGTTAGTCAAAAGAATGTCAGCACTGGAACTAAAGCTCAGGTCGTCAATTAGTGACAAGACAACTTTTAAGGAGCACAAACCTGAAAGCACAAAAGTTGAAAAGTAAGAAGTAAAAAGTTTATTATCTCTGCTTCTACCTCTGCACCCTAACTTCTCTGGCCACCAGCAGGGTCCAATTCCTCCACTTGAGCGCTCAGTGCCAGCAGTGGGCTGATTAGACCAGCACCCCCAGCCGGGCTTCTCTGACGGCCGTACAGCAGGACAACTTCAAATGCACCTCACTCCTGTCACCCCAAATAAAACCTGACTGGTCCTAATGGACATGTTTTAATCTACCCGGGTTATTTGAAGATTTTTCTCCAGCCTGCTGCTGGCCACAGCAGAAACAAACTCCACTTGCTTTGTTGATTAAACCGCCTCCTCTCCATCGTCGCTTATCATCCTGCAACGAGCTGCTCTTTTTAATTAAAAGTGAGACACCACAAGAGCGCAATTAACAGCTGGTAATTATAGAGCTCTTCAGAAGTGCAGCACTCCACCTTCATTTCAATTATATAATGGACAAGTGGCTTTTTGATCTCAAAATTAGTGAACTCTTGTAATATTTGTTTTGTGGCAGATCCGGAGGGTTAATCATGGCCCGTGGAGGCCCAACTCTTCCATGATTGATGCAAGTGCGAAAAGTGGGATATTAAACGCTGAAACAGTCCGTGGTGAAATGCAAATCACACCTTCATGTTAATGAGCAGGCATCGGACAGGGCTGCCCAGCCGTGGCGTTTCATGTGGGAATGGCAGCGTTCTGCCGCAAACTGATTAGTACATTTGAATTTGAAAGTTTAATTAACTGTTTCTAATACGGATCATTTTGGGAGACTGACACGTCATGTTGAATTGTTTGATGGTTAATTTGGCTGCACTCTGATTGCAAAACAAGCAGCAGGAAATGTGCCACTGCGGGTGCTATCCCAAAAGAGGCAGGAGCGATTCAGCTCATAAATGCAAACTGATAACTGATGAAAATGCATTTAATGACCAGTAAACTCTTTGACTGTATAAAGTGGAACACTTGTTCAGCTTTAATTACAATTGATCTCTATCGATGCAAATGTTTCTGGTATTGTTAGTGGTTGAATGTATTCAGTTGGCCCGTCAATGCTGAAAAAAAGTAGACCCTGATTGATTTTGGCCTGCACGAGTGCACATGCAGACAGTTTAACGAAGAGGCCATTCATTGCACAAGCACTTTAATGTCTTTTTTTTCTTTTCATTTTTGCAGGTCTGTCAATCTTTAATCAACTAATTTGCGAGAAGATTAAATGCTGTGTATTTGGGGGCTGTAATAACTTTTTATACTATGTAGGATCTTTTGAAAGCGCTTTTTATCATTGAAAAAAATACATTGCATAACATTGTTTTATAATAATAAATGAAAATCTTTTCATGTTTTGCATTTGCTTTCCTGCAGCCCAAATGTGAACAAAATCACTCTTTTGCAAACCATGTTGAACATTTACATTCATACAACCTGTCAATATTTCCACAATCATTCTCCAACTATGTAGTAAATATGAAAACCAAAGAAAGGGGCACAGAAAGGAGTTATCATTCCCAATTTGCTCAAGAGCTTCTTCCAAGTCTGCAATGATGAATATTGGCAGCTCATTGCGAAATAAACGGTATTTAAATTTGAACCATGGCTGTTAAACAAAACGTCAGTCATTAAAGAAGCCCATGTGGCCTTGCTTAGAGTCCCCGTTTGTTTAGATTAGGAAGACGAAGAATGGGGGGATTTCTGTGATTCTCCTCATCCATCCTAAAGAACCCCCCCCCCCTTCCGGATGCACTAATGGCTTGTCGGCATTGTGCTATGAAATTGAAAGCATGACAAACTGAAATCTGCCTGTTTTTTCTGAATAGGTGATTACTTTTGTGTTTACTACTTATTTTAAATGATAATCTGAACATTTATTAAATATTCATTATTTTGTCAATATGCTCATTCAAAGCACATTTGTTAAAACGGTATGGATGATGCCATATTTTTTTTACATTTTCTAAATAGTTTTAATAATCTCATTATTTTTTTCTCTCTTCCTTTGCTCTATCTGACAAAACTGGTGACACATGGGGAAGTTTGTCAGTACATTTTCTTAATTGAAAGTTATTTTTCCCTCAAATGAGCATATGACTTTTGGGACAGGATATACTACCGTAGTCTTATTACAACTATTACTAGACTTTATGTACATATTATGCAAAGAAATCTGTCTAAAACAACATTTTTTTATATATTTATTGCTCATATACTATTAGCTGAACAAACGTCATCAAAGTATGCATTGTCTGTTTCAGGATAAAACTCTTTACATTCAGAACATAACATTTTTTATTTTTCTCTGAATATTTTTACATTTTACCAATAAGTTTTCTCCCTTTCTTTTATTGCTACTGATAAAACGTATCAAAGAACACTTCATGAGTCTTTATAGCGCTAAAGTGATTTGCTTTAGAAACAATAGCTGCGTTTACATGGGCAAAAGTAATCGGAAAGAGCGCCTGATCGGAAAGAAAATGCGTCATGTAAACGCGCCGTTCGGAATACTCTGCCCCGATCAGACTCGTCCGGATCAAAATTTCTTTCCGATCGAGATAGGTGGGTTCTACCGATCATTTATCCGATTGTGGCGCATGTAAACGGTCATTCCGATCGTGTGTCACTACTGCTCTGGTTGGCGTCACGCATAGACGGTGTTTCGCTGAGAGAAAGCTTTGGACCGACCAGCTGCTCTGCGGACACCCCGTGAAAAGCACCGCTTCGCTCTCTCCCCGCTGGCTCTTCGCATCTCTTTCACCCCTCACGAGGGAGATGTGGGGAAGGAGCGCTTCGTGCCCCCCGACGCTCACTCGGTCCACTGGCACCCGAGTGAGCAGGCAGCCGGATTAATAATTTTGTGTCTGAGGGGAGGAGGATGCTTTGTTACGTGTGCGTTTTGTTGTTTTGTTATGTATGGGAGAATTCAGACTGCGAGCTGTCCCGCCGCTCTGGGTTAGCGGCTGCAGGACTCGGGAGAGCCGCCAGCTCACGCATCGAGTTTGGGGAAGCAGAAATAAATGTCGCTCAGACCTCAGAAACTGTTCAAACAATCACGTGGATTTGTGATTCCAGTTGTGTCCTGACAAAATAAAGGCTGATGTTATTCCCACACATTTACGTGCAGCCAAGATGCAGATTGCTGCGTTTCTCGCACGGTCCTGGATTTTGTGTCCATCAAGGCCAATGTTGTTAGCCCTTGTTAGCCTGTCCTAACCCTTCTTTCAGCTCAATTCTTCCACAAAAAAAGCACTGACCACACGGATTAAATAAAATGATGAGCGAACAGGCGCTTCATAATATTCATAACATTAATAAAAACACCTTTGGAAGATCGTCTCGTATTACCGAGCTGCTACATAAAATAAATGTCTGTGGCAGCGGTTTGTTTACAACGGGACCTATTTCCTCATCCGGGAGTTTTTACACTACTGCGCATGCCCAAATGAGTCATTCCGACCGAAAGTGTGACCCATGTGAACGTTTCTTCTAATCGGAAAAAGGTTTTCTGTGCCCATGTGCATGGGTGAATTTTAACCCGACCATTGATCCGATCTAGAGATTCTGCCCATGTAACCGAGGCTAATATCAGGACAATCAGATTTTTTTTGTTTCTGTTCGCATTTTTATATTACAAACCAACAACACTTAATCTTTAAATATTTCTAGGATACAGCCCTTATTTTGACTGTAAGTTTCAGAAAACAGATAATTTGCTCAAAGAAACTGAATGCTTGAGTACATGTCATTTTACTGAAGCACTTATTCTGATTAGATACACACTAAGCTAAACAGAAAAAAAATGCTTCCCCCCCCCCCCAAAAAAAAAAAAAGTGTGAATTTAAAAAGTGATGTCACCATCTCCGGTTTGTCCAACAAATCCTGCAGGTTTAGTGGATTCAAGCTAAATTACCGCTTCAGCCTTCACAATGAGCCACACTGTTTATGTTAACACTCCCATGCAGAGCTGTGCTCTATGTCACAATGAAAGACAACAATCCCTATAGAACAGCACAATCCCACTGTATTGTCGAGTTAAATCACCTCCTAAATAGGGGAAAATTGACATCCATAACAGATAACATAAACAGTTTCAGTACTCTTGGAGGTGTTGTTACTGGACTGAATGTTAACCTTCAATCATTAAACAAACATCCTCTCCAGGACCTTTTCGTGCCCGGGCCTATTCCACATGTGGCACTGTGGTTTGGGAAGTCCCTGGAGCTACAGAGATGACTGCATCTAACAAGTTCTGTTGCAAGTTAAGGTGGACATGCTTCTGCATTGTTTAAGCCACCTATGCCTCAAAGCCTCATTGCGATCATCTTTTGATCTACTGTAAAGGCGTTCTCAATGGATTATTTAGAATTATGCCATTTCTAGCCAAAATCAAACTGTATCATTTTCCAAGACGTCGTTTAGAAATTCGTCTCTGACTCATGGCAGGACCTTTGGCAAGCCCACCTCCACTTCCCATCACCCATAACTGAGCTGTCTGTTTACACTCTCTCCTGCTATCTTACAGCCCCTGACGCCCCCCAGCTAACATTACTGGCGCAACAAAGATGGTGAGCAAAAGTGGAGCATTCCAGCTGTATGGTTTTAAGCCAGATACCAGCTCAGATGAAAAAAATAAAGACATACATGGATCTATTTGTCTACAATTGGATG
Source organism: Oryzias curvinotus (assembly GCA_023969325.1). NCBI lineage: Eukaryota > Metazoa > Chordata > Actinopteri > Beloniformes > Adrianichthyidae > Oryzias > Oryzias curvinotus. The sequence goes on from CM043718.1 coordinate 31,008,356, forward strand.
CATCTAAATGGCTCAAAGTGGGGAACTAGCCCGCACAGTATATTATACGTCACAAATCATATTTTTATATTATTTTAATAATAATATTGTTTTTTTAACAGCATTTTTTGTCTGCTTCTGATTCACAACTATTTGAATAAAGAAATGGCTAGAAAAGTACATTTGAGCCTTTTTATTTTATTTCACATACAAAAAAAAAAAGAGAAAAAATGCCACAAGAAAATGTTAAAAACTCCAAAAACACAATTGTCATAGTGTATCTTTAAGAAAGGAAAGAAAACTTTGAGACAAAGTCTAGGGTGCAGAGCTTGAGCGATTGACTTCTGATTGGAAGATTGCAGGTTCAATTCCCACCCAAAGACACCAAGTGTCTTTACCCAACGACACTGAACGACACTGAACCCCACATTGCCTCTGTTGGTGTCAGTGTTCAGCAGCGGAGCCGACATCAGTGTGTAAATGTGTGTGAGAATGGAGATGTGACTGTAAAGCGCTTTGGGCCTTTGAGGAAGATAGAAAAGTGTCATGCAAGTAATTATCATTTACTATGTTATTTTATTAATTCATATTATACATTTTTAATGATTTAGTCATAATTTTAGATATTTCTGTAAATCTTCTCTTTTCTTAGGCTGATGTCTGCTTGGATAACCCAGGAACTGCCACTATAATCCTATAAAACTACACAATTCTGTTTAGCAGTTTTATGATTTTTTTAAAAGGAAACTATTTTCAACCAAATCTATTGCAAAATGTAGATACAATGTTTTTCGTATTCCCTATAGTTTTCTTTCTTGTTTTTTTTTTCTCTACAAAATCTCTGCAAGTGGTGCAGATGCATTTTCCCTCTGTGTCCAAGTGATGAGCTTGAGTTTGTCAGATGCTTCAGCCCTGAGTTGAGGGCCATTTGTCATTGGAGGGATTCATTATACATGTCCGTGACCTCCTTCAAGACGAGTGCAGTGATAACAGCTGACCCCCTGTGACAACCGCAGCACCTTCATTATGTCGCCACGGCCACCCTGTCACTACAGCAACTCTCTAACTGTCTGGGTGACACCCCTGGGTGGGATTCCAATCTCTCATGTGGAGACCTGCCTGTCTGTGAGCTTGTCACCGTGCATATATCTGTACATTTATTTGTGCTCATATGCTGTTTACACTATTTGTTTTGCAACTCTAAATGAGAAGCAAAATTCTAATTTTATTTCCTTTTTGCTGTTTTTAAAGTTAATATGGAATTTTTGTGGAAACGGATAGACAAGCTATCTTTGAACTCCAACACTCCAAAAGAGGTAGCCTAAATTAGTGAAAGAACACTGATCTTAACCCTTGTGCAATCTTAGATGACCCCACCCTTATATTGACGTGTTCTCCCTACCATGACAAAGGTGGATGAAAGTGAAAAGATTTCATGTAATCCATGGACACCAATGAAGATCACAAATCATCGAAGAAAAAAGGTTCAGCGCACTGTCTAGTGGGTCTAGATGACCCCACTCTCAATGTTAATGTGCCTAGGATAGCACAAGGGTTAAGAAGAAAATCCCTAGAAAAGAGTAAAATTATCTGTTCGTGCAGCAAGTCATTTTTTAGTAAAAAGAAATCTTATAATAAAATATCAAAACCTAGAAACAAGGAGTTCAACACAAGCATTCAAAAAGCTACATATTTGATAGAATGACTTCATGTTTAATGTTATACAGCTCAACAATAAGTATTTTTTGCTAGTTCTAAGCAAATGGTTTGTATTTTTTAGTTCATTTTGATTGCAGTTACAAAATAAAATAGTGCCATAAGTGGAAATGACTGATTTTAGATCAAAATGGGAACAAAGTGAGAATATGATCTTAGAACAATTGGCCCAGTTGAATAAATCATCATAAAATCTAAAACTACCACCTAGTAAATAAATAAATAATAAAAAATAAAATCAAATAATTGAAACATAAATCCAAATTTTTGCTTCTAAAACAATAAATTACTGTATAACTTGACTTAAAAAAAACCTTCTTAAAATGGAACTCAAAATTAAGTTTGAGTTATTAATTGTTAAATCAAAGTTGTAAAAAATATAAAGGAAAAGCACTTTGACTCATCTTAATAATATATTCCCTATTTTTCGATCCTAGCTCCTAATTAGACCATAAATTCTTAACTGTGGATTTTGAAAAAGGCTTGGAACGGTGTAGAGCAAAGAGAAGTTAAAACAACTGAAAACCTGGTAAAAATATCTTGAATATCTAAGGTTTTAAATCTTTGGAAGTATCAGAGTAATGTATCCAATGTTTTCACCCATCTAGTTTTTTGAGTAAGTAAACCAACCTATATCAAGCTCAACATTATGTATTCCACTTTAACAATGACTTACAGACTCCTAAAGTGCCCATCAAATTATTACTCATTTTCTTGTGCACACCAGGTATATTATTGTGAAAACCATTTCTGGAAACACATTGTCCTTCCCAGTGGGATCATTTAAGATAACACACCAGACTATTACACCATTACATCTACCCCGTTTTCTAATCAGCAATTATTCAATTATGTCTCATCAGTTGGAGGGTGTTGCCAATGTCACCGCCCTGGGCGTTTAGCCCCTGCTCTCTGTCAGGGGGGAGACCCCCAGGGCCCTGTGGAACGCCTGTGATTAGTGTTTCGTCTGCAGAGAGGTGACAGAATCCCTCTTCAAATATTTTGTCTTCATTTTACGGCTCTGAGATGCAATTATGGAGCAGCAGTTCATTACGGCAGCACGCGGCACTTCATGTTTTATGCATGCCACCTCATTTAGGCCCTTTATTAATGAAGCAGCTTTGACCAAGCTGCTTCAAACTGCACTGCAGGCTGGGGCAACGGCCACCAATGCTTGCGTGTTTGCCTGATTGTGTGTGCATGAAGTAGGCGTGAAAGAGTGAGTGAGCAGGCAAAGGAAGAAGGAGTCAGCAAGAATAAAAGGAATGGATGAAAAAAGTGATTGAAATAAAATCTGAGCGATGCAGAAAATGTGTGTGGTCAGTTCTGGGCTGGTCACCTCAGCGCTATAGCCTTTTTTATGTCCCTCTCGCAGCCGTACTCATAATGCGACTCTAACGCTGCTGCCGACCGGTTCAGCACAAGGCAGTCCTGGAGGGGCGGAGGCAGCAGGGATGACTAACTACACCTCCCTCAACAGAAGAAACTCCATCTGCATCCAACATTGAGACAGATGAGGCCAATTTGGCTCCTTAAATTTCTGGGCTGTGATGGATGTGGGGTAGCTAAACGCACTGAGAGGTTTGCAGAGGCGTGTGAATAGAATAGGGACAGGTGAGATACAGGAGAAATATCCACAGACAGGGAGAGTAGGACAATAGTGAGGAAAAGAAGGGTAAATGACACCACCCTCTTAGCATGAGGGAAATTCTTACAAACATTTATTTTTGACATTTTGTCATTTAAAATAAAGAAAATGAGGGCCCATAGAACCTCAAACTGTTGAAAAGTTTAGTTGGACAGCTGAGTTTTAAAACGTTACACAGAAAAAGGAATGCTATTTGGGGCGAAAAAGCCTTTTCCATGATTTTATCATAGTTTATGCTGACCTGGACTGTGCTGAAACAAATCTAAAGTTAATGTGCTGCTGCAGGAAGTTAGCATAGCCAGAAATGGATTTGGACATTTGCTTTTGGGGGGGAGCCAACAACAAAAATGCCCTGAACTACCCTTACGACTTTACTTTTCTGTGCCATTCATACTTTATGTGGAACACAATGGAAACATATGGGAACAAGGGTATTAACTCACTGGCACTTCCATTTCATGAATTTGTTCTCAGTCGAGTGTGACTGATTATTTGTGAAACACTTGCACCCTGCTCAATTTTTGCAAAAGAAAAAAGTTCAAATTCAAACTGCAGGCACTCAGGTTGTGTACACACGTCTGTAGCTGGCTTACCGCCCTGTCGCTGCAGACCTTAGCTCCCATCTGCACTGCAGACCAGCCCCTCTTTGATAAGAACTATCCGCAGGCCTACATAAATATTTTATCAAGTTTAATGGAAATTGTCAAATCAATTTAATTGTGTAATGCATTACTACGACATCAAACTCAAACAAAGCACACGTGCTATCATTTCCTTTAATGAATGGGCAGGTCCGGGCAGGGCTGAGCTGGCGGTTCGGTACCCAGGGGGCCTTCCTCAGTGCCGGAGCGGCTGGCAGCAGACACTCTGGATATATGTCCCTCTCTGCTCTGCCCAGGCCTGCCTCACTCACATTTCATCAGAGGAATCAATTTCTCAAATGTGCACAACTGTGAGCCATAATTATATTAGGGTCCAATGGCAGTAAGCCATGGCATGATTTGATGAAAAAAAAAAAGTAAAAAGATGTTTATGTGTACTTTTGTTTAGATTTTTGTCGCAAACATAGTGAAACAACCTAGTTGTTGCCCAAATTGCTTTCTTATTTAAATTAGGTATTTTATTTTTATTTGTATTAGCTTCGGTGTGAGACTTTGCATCTGCAAAGACACAGCTTGGAAAGAAATAGCAAGATGAATGGAGCGGCACGAGTGACAAGAGCAAACAAATCAACAGCTTAGCACATGTGACAGATGAGGGGGCGGGCGCACATAGATGGAATTGAAACCGAGGCAAAGATAACGGAGAAGGTGGTTTTGATGACTTTTGACATCTTTTTTACATGTCAAGGGATTGTCTGTTTTCTCAGAAATAAATGTAAAAAGGTGTTTTGTTTTTCCAATTCTGCATCACTTCATTGAGAAAACACAAGAATTTCAAAAGCAGCGTCAAATTTAGAGGCACAAGGGGAAATATTAAATAATAAATTGAAAATAACAGAAAATTATTTTTTTATGTAGTTAGCATTGTTTCTTTAAATTAAGCCTTTTATTGTTTTAACCCCAGCTGTCTCACTTTAATCTGCTATTCCGACACTTTCTCCACCCTCCATCTTTCCATTTTCTTCTATGTTTCTGTCTCATCTCTGAGGTTAGTATCGTCTGAAGTCACCCGCCATCCCACCCCCACCCACGGTCGCTGATGTATAGCTTGTAGAAACAATGTGAGTGCCGGGTTGTTTTTCTGTTTGCTTTACATTTGACAGGCCTGAGTTTGCATCCGACTAGGGGCCTATCTCATTAGGCCAAATGCGGGGCTAAAACAATCACAAAAATCATTTGGCAACGGTCAACCCACTTAGGAACACCTGTCAACGTGCAGGCAGAAGAAAAACTGCAAATTAGAAAAATGAGGCTAAATCACAGAGAAGGAGCAGGAAACAGAAATGTCCATATGTTGCACTTTGTTAAAGGCTTAATGGTAAGAAGTGGTTTTGTTTATGGAAAGGTTTCTTTGTTGATCATATTGATTGTGGTTTTAGGACGTAAACTGCGTGTTTATGTGGATGTGTTGAACATCGATCTCTGTATTTATACAGACCCTGCTCATTAGCATTTCATTAAGAATAAATGTGGTTTTCCAGGTTTTCATATTGATTTTCCCTCTATGAGGTGATTCATCTTTTGAAACAAATTCTGAAAATTCTCTCCTTATACATACACACACGCACGCACGCACGCACACACACCTACACACACACACACACACACACACACACACACACACACACACACATGTATATATATATATATATATATATATATATATATATATATATATATATATATATATATATATATATCATGATGCTTTGCACATAAACCTTATCTCACTCATGCATGCTTTATTTTTATTCTCCTCTGCAAGCGCATATTCTCCCTCCATAACCCTTTAGACCTCTTTCTTTGCCTCGGCTGTGTCGTCGCCTCCTCACCCCTCTAAACATACATCTTTATCAAGCGATTGTTGTCAGACAACATTAGATAATTAATAGGCCATTTGTCAGGCCTGTGAGAAACATGTTAAAATCCCCGAGCAGCCCCCCAGATAAATCCTGTCGCGTACATAGACTCCTTTGTTGTGTCAGCTTGCCATTGGAGCTGCAGATTTACCATTAAAGGACACTCATTATTAATCACAACTAATGCTAATTAATTAGGTGTCTGAGCGTGTGCGCACAGAGGGACCAGCTCAAAGTTTAGGTTTGTTGCACGATGTTAATTGGTAAGAGCGTGCAGAGCCCTTAATGGAGTGTTTTCCATTTGGAATGGGAAATGGTTGACTAACACAGCAGTGAAAAAGCACAGACAACGCTCTCATTAATTAGGACTCTTTAAGAGCTTTGCTTATGCTGCTGCATTCCTTATGTTGGTATCTCCTTTTGTTGGCGTTTGTTTTTAATAAAATGCATGTCAATTTACACACTAAGAACACCATAGTTAAAAATAACCCATGTTAGATTGTTAACCCAACTTTGAGGTTAAAAAGGGACCAATCTTTCTTCTGGATTATTTTAACTCAGGAAAAAAATAAAGTATAAAACTCAGGGGGGAAAAAAATGTATTGAGTTAAAATGAAGCTACTATAACTTAAAGATTAGTATTGCTCCAAAAAGTAACATAAAAATAGATCCCTATATGAATAACCTAATATTTTGGGTTGAATAAATAACCCAAGTAGAAAGAAAAAAGTTGACTATATTTGAATACTTTCAGTTTTAGATTAAACTGAAGGCTAATATGGAAGTCTTACTATAAAGTTGCATCAAATGGTTAAAATATTAAAAAGGAAATATCCACTTGCAGACTGTGAGATAAACATTGAACAATTGTCTATAATTGTGTACAGAGCGCTACCTGCAGATTTGCATGTTTGTGCTTTGTATCAGGCAGCTCCACAGTCAACCCAGTGGACCCTTGGACCAAAAGACTTCCCAAAAGCACTGCTGAGGCCTCCATTATGCACAAAGAAATAGTTAATTAGGAAGCTTATTCCCTCTCCTGAGGCCATGGGAGTCCTATGCACCCTACTGAGGGAATGTACATGCACACAGATGCACTGTAATTAACAGCACTTAACAAACCAACAGCAGTCGTTTTTCTGATTAGCAGTGGCTGTGTCTAGGATTTTAAAAATGAATCAAAATGAAACCTGTTTGCTTCTTTACGTTTTAAATGTGCATTTCAGGTATACCAGCAGTTATGTTGAGGCCTATTCAAGTGTATTTTTCAGATTATTCTGGTGATGACAGATAATTGTAAGCAGCAAAAATGATAAAGAGGGCCATTCTTGAATCTGAATGCTGACTAATTGAGGGAATCATTTGCTATTATGTTTGACTCATAGTAAAAGGATAAACTCTCCCATCTCATTTTTCTGCTGCACAGATTACAAATGATGTCTAGTGACAAGGTTAAGGGCCACTCCTCATAAAATGAAGAGTTATTTTTAGATGTTAGAAAACATAATTTATGAGAAGAGAATGGAAACTCGTCAAAAAAAGCCTGGACTTAAACCAGGGCCTTCTCACAGAGGTGAGAGTGTTAACCACTACACCACAATAAGTTCCCCTTTGCAAAAAACAAACAAACATTTTTTAATAACTTTTGTGTTTTAATGTGCCAGCGCTTTAAATTGCAACTGCAACTTTATTAATACAATCGCTTCAAATGCAACAATAGCACAAAAACAAATTTATAGAGAATAAAACACATTCCAAACTGAAATAAAAGCAGGTATATAAGTACATTTAAAAAATGCAAAGAAATGTGTCTATTAAAATCACAAATAACTTATTTTTATTAGACATGTACATGTTTAGCACACAGATAAAGACCATAAAGAATTGGACAGTTTTAAGGTGAGATTTTAAAAGAGATAGATGTAAAGCCAGTCACGTGAACGAAGCACCTTTTTTTTTTTTTTTACATTTTTAGGACTGTGACCGAAGAGTCTGTTCACTAAGAACTATATTTTTGACATCGGTGCCCTTTCAAATCTAGAAAAAATATTTTAGAAGCCGGACTAAAAAAAAGATTTCAGTCGTTTGGAGGAAAGTAAACCAAAGAATGAAGGAACGGCTGTGTCCACAGGTAGGTTACTCTCTCTGTAAACATATGTATCCGTTTGTCCCATGAGTGCGTGCCTCTGCGTCCCGTCAGCGGTGGCTGGGTCACACCTCTATTAGGGGCTTTGTCACCGTGATTAATAGCTCTTTCTATCATCTTTAATTCACTCCCTGATGATGGCGGCCCTGCTCGCTGCTCAGGGTAATCATGTGATGTATGAGTCCGCCCAACACCTTGTGGCAGAGGTGAAAATTATTCCACCCATGCAGATAGCAGGCTTGGGAAAAATGTTTCTCTCCTAATAAAAATTAATGAATTTGGTGTCAAACGCTCAGATTTAAATATGTGAAATACTAGCAAGAAGCCATCTATGTTTGCATTTGCCACTATTTTTTTTTCTGTTGTTAGTATATTTTCAAGTGGGTGGAATGTTATTGCTTTCCTGTGGGTAGATTAGCATCAAAAACCGTTTTTCTGGATCTGTTTTACAATTATGTGTTGCCATTTAGATTGTTAGTTGAAAGTGTGAAACTTCTCCCAGCTAGAGTTCCCCGTCTCGTGTCCAGATCTTCTTTGATGAGGGGCGGCAGCTTGCAGAAGTGCAGCAATGTCCATCACTGAACACATAAACACAACCATTTGCTTTTCAAAAAACACATATTTTCTGTCTTCCGTTCTGTCTTCTCACTGGCACGCACTCATAGGGTCACAGTCATGGTGCTCATTGTTCCTGCCGCTCGGCCCATATAAGCAGACCTTTAGTATTTGACTTATCAATCATCCACAAGTAAAACCACAGTTTTCAAAACTTTGAACACAGCATATTTGTTTTCAGCTAATGTTTACCTTACAGAAACATAGATGTTTATGAGCTGAAATGCTCTCAGTGAAGGCAGTGGACTGGGAGAATATCTGGCCTAAATCAAATATAAACTTGGAGCACGAAAAGGGAAATGTCAGGGCAGAGACGGCAATGGAGGGATACAGTTACCTTTAAAAGCCCATTTCCCTTCTCCATATGGCAAGCTTCACATGTATGCTTGTAACCACGTTACACGCTCTCAGCGCTCGAAGCCATCACCCTGACTTCCAGAGCTTCGGTGAGCTCCATGCTCATACGGCTTTAGGAGACTTTCTCCTTGAACACACAGAGCCCACACAGTGTGTGTGTCAAACACAATAGTTGTGTAGATTATGATCAGGTATTGCTGCTGGAAATCTCTGTGAGAAGTGCTTAAGCCGTAGATATTTTACGCTTCTACAAATATACACACACTTATTGCATAACAGAGTGAACATGAACAGCAATGAGTGATGGACAGCTGATTCAGCATTGTGTTTATTGCATTTCTTCATAGCAAACACATTGTGACAGGACGTGTGATGAGAAGAAAGCAGCTTACATACTGTATTTCTTATACAATGATCTTTTTTATTCATTTTTTTGCTTGGTAATGTCTAGTGTGTGGTCACCTAAAGTTGGCACATTTGAAGATTTGTGATCAGAATCATTTAAACTTTTAAGAGCTTTAAATAATACTTTACAGACCCACTCCGATCATCTATTGGTCTATTTTAAAAGGCTTTCCCAGTGGTCTTAATTTTGATTGTGCTGTTTTTTTAGACAAAATGAAAAAAAAAAACCTGAGTCGTTTTCTAGGACAAAGTTTCTTCAGAGCAGCAGTATTTCATTAGAAATTGTCTTGTTAGTGGGAAGGACTCTTGGCTCGGACCAATCCTGCCCCCACTTCCCCTTTCCTACGTCACAAAAAACATTTTATTCAATCCACAGTTTTTCCTCTGCTCCTGATTCACTCAAAAATGTAAATTAAAGCTTAATTGTCTTTACATATGACCTTCTCATCAAAGCAAGGCTACAAGAACATGATAAAACCACCAAAAACACAATTTACACTGCAGTTAGTCTTTAACCTAGAAAAACAACCAAAAAAAAGGTCAATGACTTTGTTTAAGTCTTGGGGAAATGTCTCAGGTTAGTTCAGGACCGCCTGTGGGCAGCCGTAATGACCCTGTCCGCCAATCAGGAGCACCGTTAATTCATGGCCACTGAGCAAGATGTTTGTGTGTGTGTGCATCTGTTTGGATTAAGGGTTCTTTGGCTGACAGCACAGAGGTACAGTGTCACACAGAAAGCCCTTCAGGAATGTTCCTGAGTGCGTGGATGGGTTGTTTAGCCTCATTAGCAAAGCCCCCTCTTGCCATGACCTGTCAGTCTGTGTTAGATACAAACCCACCGCAAAGCAGCAGGTTCCTGTGGATCATTTGTGGCTTTGTTGTCTGTCTGTCTCTCTCACCTGGCTGTTGGTGCATCACGTTAGCATATTTTTTTTTATCACTTTGGTTCTTCTGATTTTCTCTAGGAGGATAGATTGCATCTTGAGTTGCAGACATTTCTGTTTTTTCTGAATTCAGACATTTTAAAGACCCACTCGGATAAAAATTGTGTTTTTTTGTGAATTTAAAATGTTCTTATGGCGTTTGTGTGATGATGGCAGACATATATTAAGAAGATTAGGCTATAAACTGCATTCCTGTGTATCTCCTTATTAAAATCATTATGAATCAGGTTGTCGACAGGGAACCTACGACGACAAGCCACAAGCTCCCTGCTCTGCTCCATTCGGATGGATCCACTTGTAGACGACTAGATCCATTTACGTCTTTATTTCCCTCGTCCGAACTGACATCAGGCTGAAAACTATATGGCTGGACAGCTCCAACATCGCTCACCATTTTTGTTTTGTCTGTAATGTTAGCTGGGGGGAGAGTCACATTAAAGGTGAGAAATCAAACCAACCAAATCAAAACTAAAACTTTGTTTCCACAATATTTATTATAATGTTTTTTTATTGGGCATTTTCTATAATATTGATCAGTATCACCAACAGTCCGACCCACAATTTAAAATGGCAAAATCATAATGAAAAGACCACTGGGAATGCTTTTAATATAGACCAAAAGATGATCAGAGTGGAACTTTGAGGACTAAAGGGATGTTTTTACAGTAAATGACCAGTGGACACAGATGTCACAGCGGAGCAGCCTTTAGGAGAACGTGCCATCAACACCTTGATTAATTCAGTCACTCATCCACTATTAAGCTCCATCGTCCATTCTCTGAAGAAGCCCAGTGCAGGTTAAAAGGTTGAGCTTCTATGTCCTGTTTCACTCTATTCACAATTAACCCTCCTGTGATTCCCCCTGTTTTGCCTGTGCAGCGAAGAAAGAGTCCAGGAAAAGGAAACATAAAACAGTCAGAGCAGCACAATGCTGAGTTGGACCTCTTTGCTCCCGTTGGCATCTGCTAAAGCAAATGGCAAACATACCCAAGAGTTTGTTTTTGACCCATCAAGTCTTATTTTAAAGCATCAAAACATGTTGATGGACTGACAGAGGAAAAAGATGACCTTCCATTGTAAACTTGTGATCTTAAACTTCTTAAACATAAAGCATTTGTTTTTCTTCATTTCATCCTCCATTTGCTTTGACAAGTGTTTATTTATAACAAAAATGCTGACAATTTTCCTTTTTCCCTCCACAGGTGACTGCGATGATAGTTATGCTCTCTATCCAGCTGACATCTTAGATGACATTTGTGGCTCTGAAGGTGATCCTGCGCTGTCTTTGGCCCTGGCAGAGGACCCGGCATCGCCTTCGTTTTCTGATGATGAGTCTTCGCTGCAACACCACATATCGTTCCAGCAATCGGGCGCCTATTCACCACAGGAAGATGGGATCATTCCTCTGGACTTTGAACTGCGCGAGTCAGCAGTTGCAGGGGGAGGTCTCGGCATATGGAGCCGTAGGAAAGTGAACGTCGGGGAGCGTTTTGGACCGTATGAAGGAGAGCACAAGCCTTGTCTTCAAGACCCCTCTCAAGGCTGGGAGGTAAAACAAAATGACAAAATTATTTGTTTTTTGACATGTAAAGTTTTAAAGTTAAAGTCCCTATAGCCGTCACATATCTAAAATGCGTGAACGTTGTTGTCTGAATTTGACTCATTGCCTGGGGGAGCGGTGAGCTGCAGACACAACCACAGCAAGGAACCATTTGGTGGTTGAACCCTTCCAATCCAACCTCTTTATGCTGAGTGTCAAGCAGGGAAGCATTGGGTCCCATTTTTAGAGTCGTTTATATGATTCAGCTGTGGATTTGACTCACGACCTTTCAGTCTCAGAGGAGACACTTTACACAAGGCCTTTAATTGCACATTCTTATTGTGTTCACATTTTTAAATGGGATGTTTTGAATGATGTAAAATTTGCCCAATCACACCAGCAGTGTGTCATTGTTTTCTTCCTTTGTCTATCCAAATTTGGGCAAACCAATAGTTTTGTGTTTGTATTGAGTTAACTTTCTTGCATTTGCAAAAAAACAACAACACATTTTCGTTGCAGTTTTTTGTGCCATAGTTGTGGCTGATCAGGGGCTCTTTTCAGCTGTAACTTCTTCCTATGTCATCATGTTCACTTTTAGCTCAGAGACCACACAGCTGGTGTGTTAGTCTTTTACCCAGTGATGTAACCTTAGCTCAGTGGAACCAAAATAAAGTCAGTTGAGTTTGTGCTTTCAGCTCAATTAAAATAAAAAGCCATAAATCCCTTTTTCCTCTTGGTTAGGGACCCAGTGAGACTATTGGCAAGTCACATATTGGTCAGCAGGCACAAAAAAAATCGAAAGGCAGGGTCACAGGACAAGGTCAGAGGTTACATGTGGTCTCTGTCATTGTCAAGCTAGCTTGGTTTTATGGGGCAGAATGACGGGGCTGGCATGAAGTCAGCCTCGGATGGTCTCCTCGAATAGATCCTCTAATTTGAATGTGAGGGGCTCAGTCCTTCACATTCAAGGCTTTTGTCCCTATGTAGGAAAGAGCCTGGCTCATTAGGAAAAGCTGACAGTGCAGTTCATAAAGGAAGAAGTCCCATGCTGGAATAAAAAGATGATTCAATACGCCATTCCTGTTCCTAACAGAGCCTACCACACAAACTATTAAAGTCAATTTCAATGGCGCCCTTTACTATTGACTTAGACAGCTCACATAAAAGGTTCGGACTCAGACTGGTGCTTTTTGGGTTGCATCACGCAGCATTAATCATGTAGTTGTGTTTGAATGGGCAAAACAAAAAGATAGTACTCATTTTTATCCTCTCTGTTTCAGCTAATTTTTAAGCATATTTCAATAAAAAAAAAGTCTCTGTCATGTCAAGGGAAAGTCACTGCTATTTAGAAAACTAAAGAAAAAATAGGTTTCATAAATTGGAAATGTATGGAAAATGTATATGCATTTTAATATGTATTTAAAAAGCTCAATACAAAGGATGTTTTTGAATGTCCGCGTATGTGTATGTGTTGCTGGTTAGGAGTGCACAGGGAAAAGATGGGATCCTGGTAAGGCAGCACTGTATCACAATGTTTAATTACCACACTGACAGCGAGCCATAACTCTTTCCATTAAGTAAATAAGTTGTAAAGAATTTATGATGAAATGCCACATTATTCAGAATGGATATTCAGTGATGACATCCCTCGGCATTAAATATGGTAAATGCCATTAAGCCCCACTGACTCCCTCCCAGCACCCCCACAGCCCCCCCCAGCAGCCGCTTGTCCTACTCACCCTCCCTCAACCCCCTCCTCTGCTTGCAAAGCGTCAATATGCCAATAAGTCTGAGGAGGGTCTGTAAAAATAAAATTGATTTGGTAAATGCAAGTTAAGACAGATATGTTTGCTTTCATCATCAATTCTGTGCAGCGTGGCGGGGTGATGTCACCTCACGGGGAGCGATAAAGTGGCGCTCCCATCTGGCGCTTTTGATGTAGAACCCTGAGCGGCCCAAGTCCGTGCTGACAGACTCTGGAAGTTTGTCACTGGGGAGGCCACCTCTCTACAGCACCATGACATAAATTTTGAAGCTTTATTCATAAAGGGGAAGGCTGAGTTATGGCATCCATGATGCTTTATGAATACAGGAATGGTGACTTATGGGAAAGTTAGCTTCTGTTAATAAGAAGTGGAGAGGCAGCTGCGAAGGGTCTGTCAAGCTCACCTACACCGGAGCAAAGTGCTGAGTGTGCTAGAGGGTGTGCACACTGAGCATGTGTCAGTGTTTGCATACACCTATAGATTTATGCTTTTAACTTGGGGAGTTAATTGTCTTTGCTTAGAGTGATAAAGTATTCATATTTGACTTTACTTGTTTTATCCAGTTTTAATAAGGATTATGCTGTATTTAGCAAACAAAAAAATCAACAAAAAAGCTGTAGTTTTCTTGGACATAGTTTCTGCAGAGCAGCAGTAGTTTATTAGAAATTCACCTTTGAGTTGCGGGCAGGACTACTGGTGTGGAGCAAATTGCACCCCTTCCTGTCACCTATAATCAAGAGCTCTCTGGTCACATGCTCTCCCACCAGCTTCATAACCTCTCACACCCCAACCTCACATTACCAGTGCAACAAAAATGGTCAACAATACTGAAACATAATGAGCCAGATATCAGCTCAGATAAGGAAAACAAACCTGTACATGGATCTATTTTTCTGCAAGTGGATGCATCAGAATGGGGCAGAGCAGGGAATTTGGGGCCTGCTCAGCATATTTTCTATTTCACAAATTCAATCTTTTTCAAAAAGCTTAATTTTTGCCTACACATGATTTATGACAATTTCTAAAAAAGATATGTTAAGAAATACAGTTAAGCTTAAATTTCTTTATATATGTTCTTTATTATCATAAAAAAAGATACAAGAAAATGCTAAAAAAAAACAAAAAAAAACACCAAAAATGTAATTTACATTGGAGTGATTCTTTAAGGTGTCAAAATGACAAATGAAGGATTAAAGAAATCATCAGATTTTTTTCACATAATTATAAATTACTGTTGTAAAACATTAGTTTTGCATTAGGCCCAAACCCTTTCATAACTGTTGAAGACACAGCCATTCAAATGTTTTTGTTATACCATTTAACCAGGGTAATATTAGTATATTTAAGCTATGTTCAGTGAGAAGTAGATGGGAAAAACATTTGTTTTTTTACTTTTTCACAAACACCTTTTTACCAAACCAAAGAGAACTGGAATAGAAACGAGAATCATATTTTCTGATGGTTTTAAGACTACTGAAGAAGTTTGCTGAGTTAAAATGTACCAGGTCTTGGTCTTCTGGACAATGTAACCCTTGTGCTGTCCTAGGCACTTTAACATTAGGAGTGGGGTCAAGAAGTCACAAGACAGTGTGCTGTACCATTTTTCTTCAATAATTTGTGATCTTCACTGGTGTCCATGGATTACATGAAATCCTCTTCACTTTTATCTACATCTAAAGGGCTAGACATGAACATCAGTCTACTTCCGCATTCTCCTTGTAGCATAAGAAAAGTATTTCATTTGTTCTCTTTATCTTAAAGATTTCACAATAAAATATAATTTCAAATATTTTTTTATTTTCTTATATTTATGTAAGAATCATCTGTGTCTACTTCTTTGTGGTTTTCTTTAAAATAGTCTTCACGCCTGGATGCCCACCAGTCCATATACCTCTGTCTCCCTCTCTGACTGGTTGGGCACATTGACATTCAAACTCCATTTGTGTCTATCCACTTCTAAGCACCAGCAACAATAAGACGGAGAGTCTGAGACCAGGAGAGAGTTATCCGGCACTCAATAAGCCTTTGGTATCACCCAGACTCACAGTCCAGCAGGATTATGGATCCCGGGCATAGAAAGCTGGGTCCCTGCTGCTGAAGGCGTGATGGGAGGAGCAGGTTAGGGATATGGGAAGGGGTGGGATGGCATGTAGATAGGGACAGGGGTGCTTACAGCCTTTGTGCATCTCTTGTGTGAGAAGCTGAGGTGGAGATGGAGGCAATAGTGTTGGTGGCAGTGGCGGTGGGGAGGTGGTGAATAAGATTAGCAGTGATGGTGAATAGGAGTAAAGGATTAGATTGCTGGGTTTAGCCTTTCCTAGCTCTGGCTGTCTCCTCGACCTCCAAGTAAAAGAAGGATGGGAGGAGGAAGAGTGGCAACCTCCTAACCTTTAGATAAACCCATCCTTTTTCAATTTCTAATTAATTTTTGGTAAAACATCACACATCTAACTATTTTCACAAAGTGTTGATTTTACAATACCTTTTTTATCATTTGCGGTCATCAGTATGTGGATCATCTGTAGTATTTTGAGATTGTATTTTCCCAGTCAGAATGCACATTTGTCATTCCCTATACCAGGATTTTTTGTGTGTTGCATGCGTCGCTCCATGGTCTTGTGTGCTTGTGTAAGACGGTGTCAAAGTGTAGATGGAGGGCGTTTCGAGTGGGCGTGTTCTTTGTGCATGGATAATCTGCTGTCCTGAATGAATGCAGATGTCTCTGGCTGGCTGTCCGCCTGTCCCATGCGCCCTGACGGCCCGTCACCTCTCTCTGTCACAAAGAGAAAGAGCCACTCTCAATGTCGCCTAAAAGCAGCCTAATCCTCCAGACCATGCCACCTCCCTTCTACTGTCAGTGGAGCTTGCCCTGCCCACAGCAGTGCTTATAGGGAGACGGGCTCTGGGGATGAACTCCTCTGTCACTCACACACATCCTCACACTTTCACACCTGCAAACTCCCATAAAATGTTCTCAAATTCAAAGTGGAAAAGTCTTGGTCTTGGAGTGCATGGCACATTTTTAGCTTAGAGGCTGCATTGAAAAGCCTGAGAACTTCTCTTACTGCATGTCTGCATAATTAAATAAGCTGTAGTTTATAAAATAAGAAGTGCAAATCAATAAGAACTCTGATTTTTGGTAATTTCCACACTTACTTAATAAATTCAGTGTAGTAAATAAGGTTTTTACATATAAAACACAAATGTATAAGACCCACTAACATTTAGAATTTTATTACCACTAAGCAACTTTAACCTCTTTGAACATACTATTAATAAATCATTTAATGCCTCCATATAAACATTTTAGTTTTACTTGCACTAGATTAAGGAGATTAATCCAGACTAAGTTTGAACAATATATGAAAATAGTCAATGCAAAATATTACATTTTATGACATTCAAAGCCAGTCTTTCCTTTGATCTTTTTTTTTTCCTGCTGACAAATCTGCAGTAACTGGGTGATGATTTCATGTTAATATGGACCAAATTCTCTAAGGAATGCAGCACCTTGTTGAATCTATGCCACAATGGTTAAGGCAGTTCTAAATGCAAAAGAGGTTCCAACCCAGTACTAGCAATGTGTACGTATTAAAGTGGCTGGTGAGTGCATATTTGTTCTTCAGACACAAAAACGTTAAAGCAGCATTGGATATAATCAAAAAATATGATGTGTTTATTTTTCTGTACTTCTATTTTTATGGTTTTTGTTATTTTTGTTAGTCCCTGAACTACCAAGAAACTCAGTTCCATTCATTCCAGCTGGGTATTGAGCCTCCCTTCTGTGTAAATAACTCCAAAACTCCCATCAGCCATGTGTGGCAGCATCTGTCTTTGCCTCTGCTGGTGTCTGTGAAAGAGGTGAGCTTGTGTCATCCAGCGTCAGTGGAGCTTCACTGACTTGACCAGGAGTGATGCCAAATTTAAACCCCCAGACAAACTCAAGTTCATCTTCCTGCTACTCAGTTGAGTGGTAATCCCTGTCTTTGAGTTAATCTCCTTTTTTGTGTTGTTTGATGCTGCTTTTCTATGCTTGTTTGAGGCATGTATAGATGTTTGTAGAGGTTGTATCTCTTGTGAGAATAAGGAAATACTCCTAAATAGTTAGGTTTAAACAGAAATAATGACCTGAATGTAGAGTCTGTGTACTTATTTTCTTTGAAAATAGGGATTTCTACATCCAAAATTGATTTCAACCCACCCTGTTTTGCATTATGCTGCTTCCCTCGCCTCACTCCCCCTTTCTTTTCTGTGCTTTCTCTGCCCACATTCCCAGCAGGGAGGGGAAGCTAAGTTAACTAACTGAACAAAGTCAGAGTAAATTTGCAGAGGGACAAAGGCAAGCAGGAGTGGGGGCTTTGCCAGTTGGAAGGTGTAGCCAGCAGCACAATACCAGGTGAAGGGGGCTCTCTTCGGGGGTCCTCTCAAGCAGGGGCAAAGGTTACCAGGCCCTATTAGGTCTCAAGTAAATGGAAAAGATTTCAGACAAGAAAAGAATAGAACAGGAAAGAGGAACACACCTGTTTAAAAGCTTCAAAAGCTCTGGAAAGACACCCTCTTTTGTTGCCCCATCATCTCTGTACCATTGGCTTCTGGACAAAGTTGAGGTAGCGGTAGCCCACAGTTTGACTTTAAAATTGTTCACTCTCACTGAAAGTTAGAAGGCTGACCTGATCAAGAGCAAATGCAGGGCGAGCCCAATAACAGTGACACATGTCTAGACAGCTACAGATATATAATAGAATTTATAAGCAGGTGCATTGACTCAAAACTGGAAAATATATGCTACTGCCTAGTAACACACATTTACATCAGCTTTGCTTTGCTGTTATAGCCCTCTGATAGAAGAACAAAGGCCCACAGTCCCTGTCAAATCCATTATTTTAAAACCCTCGATGTTATTAGAGGGTTTACAGCGGCAAGTAAAAGAATAAATGAAAGAAGAGAGGGTAATGTTGCAAACTTTGCCAGCTTGAATTCATTGGACATGAATTATATGGTTTTGTTGCCAAGGAAAAATCCTTAATGATGTTTTGTTAAGAAAAAAAAATAATAAGACTTTCAGTGCAGAAACAGAGATTTAATAGGAAGATGTCAAACTATAAGAACAGAAAATGCAAAAAAAAACTTGTAGAAACAATGGCAAGAGAGTGAAAAGTGTTAACAAGTCTTACTTGCCTTTTTTTTACACTGCGGTTGCATGGTATTAATAAAAGAAAAAGGAGAAGAAGGAGAATTTGCTTGTAAATGTGTTCTGTAGAGATTTGTACAGACAAAAAGAGAGATGTTTCAGCACCTAATGTCTACCTTAAGTATCTATTCAATTCAATTCAATTCAATTTTATTTGTATAGCCCAAAATCACAACAACAGTCGTCTCGATGGGCTTTGAAGTAAAACATGAACTCAAAAGGATCATGAATACAAAGAGTCAATAGGAAAATACTAAAATAAACTAACAAACTGACTAAGCTATACTGGCATCCCTGCCCTTAGACCCCCCTTCGCGGTAAGGAAAAACTCCTAAAAAACCGGATTCCGGAAAAAAATGAAGAAACCTCAGGGGTGCCCACATGAAGGAGGGATCCTCCCCCAGGACGGACAGGCGATTTACCAGAACTCTTAGAGAAGAATTAACTTATCTAACTCTACATCTATATATTTAAAGTCCAGCAGACGAGCTTCATCCAGCCGGGGTTTGGGACAATCCGGGGCGCGAGTCGAGCCGGAGACAGGAACCACAGCCAGGTGTAGGAGCAGGAGCAGAGACGAGGTACACAGTCAGGTACAGGAGCGCGGATGAGCCAACTGGAGTCTGGAAGCACTCCCACTCCCCAGGAGGGGAGAGGGATAGAGGGACAATATATGAATCGCACTGCACCAAACAGAGACATGGATAACTAAATGATAAATGATGATCACAGATAGAGAAGAGAGGAAGTGTAGAGGTAGATGAGAAAAGAAAAGTATTGGAAAAGGACAGAAAAGAGGACAGAACCCCAGTGCACCATAGTTACCCCAGCTTCAACTTCTAGCAGCCTTTTAAAATAATAGTTATTGTTATTTAGTTTAATTTAAACAATTAACATTAAGTTAAATAATCTCTGAATACTATAGTGGCTGACAATAAGCCTGTCCAAAGAGGAATGTTTTCAGTCTAACTTTGAATGTAGAAACTGAATCTGCCTCTCTTACATGAGCTGGGAGTTTATTCCATAAGACAGGGGCTTGGTGGCTAAACGCTCTACCTCCAACTGTACTTTTACTAATTCTAGGAATCACAAGCAGTCCTGCATTATGCGAGCGAAGTGTTCTGATTGGATGGTAAGGGACTATGAGGTCATTAATATAGGATGGGGCCATTCCATGTAACGCCTTATAGGTTAACAGGAGGATCTTGAACTTAATTCTAGAATCAACTGGGAGCCAATGGAGCGAAACTAACACAGGAGTGATGTGATCTCTTCTGTTAGTTCCTGCTAACAATCTAGCTGCTGTGTTCTGAACAAGCTGGAGACTTCTTAAGGAACTCTTAGGACACGCTGCTAACAAGGAGTTACAGTAATCCAGCCTCGACGTAACAAATGCGTGGATGAGTTTTTCAGCATCACTCTTAGAAAGTATATTTCTGATCTTAGCAATGTTCCGCAGGTGAAAAAATGCAGTTCTACACGCCTGAGATATGTGAGCCTTAAATGATAAATCCTGGTCAAATAAAACCCCAAGGTTTCTAACTGTGGAATTGGGGGCTATACTTACACCATCCAGGGAGACTATCTGAGCAGACAGAGCATCTCTCAGATTTTTAGGACCTAGTATAATAACCTCAGTTTTTTCTGGGTTCAAGAGGAGGTAATTAATTGTCATCCAGGTCTTGATGTCACTAATGCAGGCGTTCAGTTTCTCTATATTGTCATTCTGGTCAGGTTTCATGGATAAATACAACTGAGTATCGTCGGCATAACAATGAAAATTAATGTTGTGTTTCCTGATTATGTTTCCTAGGGGTAGCATATATAGCGTAAACAGGATGGGTCCTAAGACTGAGCCCTGTGGGACTCCGTAGTTAACTCGAGTGTACTGAGAGGAATGTCCATTTACATTAACAAACTGATACCTATCTGACAGATAGGATTTAAACCAATGGAGAGCAGATCCTCTGATCCCTATGTCATGCTCTAATCTATGGAGTAAAATACTGTGGTCGATAGTGTCAAAAGCTGCGCTGAGGTCTAACAGGACAAGAATAGAAAGTAGTCCCTTTTCTGAAGCCAATAACAAGTCATTAGAGACTCTAACTAGTGCGGTTTCCGTACTGTGGTGGGGTCTAAACCCCGACTGAAAGTCTTCAAAGTGGCTGTTGTCCTGTAGGTGGCAGTAAAGCTGCTTAACTACAACTCTTTCTAGGATTTTAGAAATAAAGGGGAGGTTTGATATCGGTCTATAGTTGGCCAAGATGTTAGGATCCAAACTGGGCTTTTTCAAAAGAGGTTTAACAACTGCGTATTTAAAAGACTGTGGCACGTAACCCGTTTCCAGAGAGATATTTATCATTGTTAATATGGAATCATTAATTAGGGGAAAAGTTTCTTTAAAAAGTCTAGTGGGAATTGGGTCTAACAGACAAGTTGAGGATTTGGAGGACGTAATAATTGATGCCAATTCTAATTGATCCACAATAGTGAAGCAGTCTAATGTTACAGAGGTTTCTATGGATGCCTCCACTTCTACAGCTTCAGCCTGCTCTGGGCTGATAGAAGGAATAACTTGATTTAACTTTGTCTAATATTTGAGATTTTACTATCAAAAAATGTAAGAAAATCATCAGAGCTGAGAGAAACAAGAACATGTGGTTCTACTGAGCTCTGACTGCGAGTTAATTTAGCAACAGTGCTAAAAAGAAATCTAGGATTGTTTCCATTCTCTGATATTAAGGTTGAATAGTACTGGCTTCTAGCTCTACGCAGAGCTTTTTTATAATTTAATAGGCTATGTTTCCAGATGTTCAGAGACTGCTCTGAACCGGAGCGGCGCCATTCTCTTTCTAACTTACGGGTTTCTTGTTTAAGAGAACGTGTTTCAGCGTTAAACCACGGTGCTACTCGGTTTTGTCTAACGAACTTAGGTTTCAGGGGGGCAACAACATCGAGTGTACTCCTGAGGGGTTGTAAGGCATCATTAACAAAGTGGTCATTTATACTAGGACTGATGCTATGGGAGCTGGACTCAGAATATTTGCTCAGAATGTCACTAAGTACTGGCTGAACTGTGAGTTTAAACTCAGACACAGAACAGTCAGTTCTGTGTCTGTGTCAGTCAGTTCTTTATCTAATCTGCTCTTAAATGTTACACATTTTTAAGAGGGTTTACAGATTGCATGCTACCTCTAATACTATCTTAAAACTGCTCAAAAGTGTAGCAGCTGGAGGAAGAAAACAAACACTGTAGTCAAAGATATCCCTTAAAATGCATAAACTTAAATAAAAAATGTTTTTTTTTTTTTAAGTCCCACTCTGATCATATCGATCTATTGTAAAAGTGTTACCAGTGGTCTTTTAATTATGAGCCAAACAAATGTGTTTCTGCGAAGCGGCAGTAGTTCATTAAAAATCCCCCTCTGAATTTTGGGCGGGTGTGTTGGGACGGAGTAAGCCCACACCCCCTTCCCATCACCCACCTGTTTACATGCTTTCCCACTCACTTCTTGTGTGCGTCTTCCACTCTACAGCCCGTAAAACCCCCTACCGAACATCACAGGTGCAAGGAAATTGACAGCAAAATTGGAGCTATCCACACCTAGAGTTTTGAGTTGGATGCCAGCTTGGACGAGTAAAACAAAGACGTACATGGATCTAATCGTGTGCAAGTGGATGCATAAGAATGCAGCGGAGCTACATCACAAATATGTTCTTTTTCAAACAGCATTTTTTTCTCCAGTTCCTGATTCACAATGACTTGACTAAAAAAATACTCAGAATTCCAGCTTACTTTTCTTTACATATATGCTCCATCATGAGAAAAACTGCTACAATAACATGTTAAAAACACCATTTTCATTGGAGTGGATCTTGAAAGAGTTTACTTATAAAGGTAAACTTTGGAAGTTTTCTGTATGTTCACAATTTTTCAAAATTAACACTTTGGCGTGATGTTCAAGACAGCTGTGCACACTGTGTGCACACCGACACACACAAACTGTGCCCTGCGTTCTGCACGAATGAAAATAGGGGCAACCCCCCTAAAGTGCATACAGGAAGCAGAGGTGATGAATTCCGTGTGCGGGGCGACAGATCCAGGCTCATAGATACCTTATCTAGGGGGATTGATAGAGGAAGGTCCTTTCCTTAAAACACAGCGCTGATTGTTTCCAAATGTCTTCCCAATGGGGCAGGTCAAAAAGAAGGAGAGACGGCGACTTAGGGGCAAAGCTGGGAGATTTTTATTGGTCCAGTTCAAGGAACTAGAGAGGGAATAGCAACTTTTCCGTGGCTTTCCTGCCCCTTGTTTCTGCTAGTGCTTAACTATGAGTCAGATCACATTACCCAGGCAGTAAATCTAAGTACCGGTTAACGCAAATAATCAAGAGCTAATACTGCCTCTACGAAACCACTTTCTCTGTGTCTGTGGTCATAGCTGTGCAAACAGGCACAAGCCAAGGCCCTCTGTCCTCTTAGCTTCTGCCAAGCTCTCTCCCACTCTCTCACGGCTATTATAACCTATTCACAGTCACAATCTCCATGCGTCTCCACCTATTTCTGATGGAGTGTGGACCTCTCTTTGTGTACTTACAGTGTGTTCGTTCATATTTTGGGTGTGCTGTAGTTCAAAGGGTAATGGGATATTGGGGTCTGCTTGGAGAACTTATTACTGGGTTAAATTTTAATAACACTGTGGGTCTTATTCATCCCCGTAACGTAGTACCTCTTTCCCAATTACTTTGTATTGCTGTTCCAATTAGAACAGGAGAGTTCCAAAACCAGGGTTCGGATCTGCCAGGTCTAGTGAAAGCAGGGGCCCGAGGTGGCAGTAATGAGGGCTTAACCCCAACTTTGCCCTACTCTGTTATAATGCTTTAATTTGAGCCATATGATAGGTTGCTGTGCTCTCATATGTTGTTTCAAAGTCTGTATTTGTGAGCAGGCTTAGCCCCTGCCCTGCACCTCAGATGTGGATAAAGTTATTGTGAAACGTCAAGCATTAAGGAGGAGCTGTCAGAAGAAAAGACCACTTCAAGTTGTGTAATCAAAGTTAAATCTATTAATAATTTTCAGATAAACACATGCTTACTTTTCAAAATGTGATGATGCATGAATATATTAAGCACACAATACTTGGAACTCTGAAAAATATTGTGTTTTTGGTGTTTTTAACATGTCCTTGTGGTGTTTTCCTTTTAATAGAGAACATGTATAAGGAATGTTGAGCTTAAAATGGTATTTATTAGTATTTCTTTATTCAAACCCTTATGAATCAAGAGTAGACAAAAAATCCAGTTGGAAAGAGCTTGTAAGTATGACATACAAGTTACTACGGCAGGCCACAAGCTCTTGACACTAGATCCGTGTACCTGTTTGTTTTCTGCATCCGAGCTGGCATCTGGCTCAAAACTATACGGCTGGAGAGCTCCAATATTACTCGGCATTTCACTTGCACTGGTAATGTTGGGTTGGCGTTGTGAGGGGCTGTAAGCTAGCAGAGAGCTTGTAAACAAAGGGATGATAAGAAGGGGCTCACTCCACACCAACGGTCCTGTCCACTACTCAAAGGCAAACAGGGTTGTGCACAGGGTTTTAGAGGGGCAGGTTCAAAGGACAGCAAAAACACTTTTTGCTGTCCTTTAAACAATACAGGATTTAATCAAATGTTTAAACAAACTACTAATAGATAAATATTCAGCTATGATACCTGTGTAGGAGAAAGTGATAACATTTTGTTATGTAGACATATTATTATCAACAAGAGTTTGTTCACTTTATCATATGGAAGACATCAAAGCAATACAACACTGGAGGCTATTTATGTTGGAACAATGTGCTGCAGACATAATCAGCATGAATCCAGTTTAATAAAATGGTAATATTTTAAACGCAGACGTCCTACAACTTTTATTCCCAGAATGCTGAAATTTTTCATATTTAATGGTATCACGTTGTTGCTGTGAGGATTCTGCAGTTTAGTTCAGTTATTCAGTGGTGTTTCTGCTGGTATTCTGTCCTCTATCAGTCACTCCAAGTTCATGTCCATAAACTACAGCTGTCTTCTTTTCTAATAATTGTCCTCAGTGAGTAGAAGTGTGTGCTTTTCAGTTCTACCTTGTCAGGTCATCTGTTTTATCCCTTTTGTTTCCTATAGGTTTTGTCTTATTTTAGTTTATTTACTAAATGTTTAGGTTTCTGCCACCAAGCCCAATTTCCTGCATTTTGGCTCTTACACCTCCTGTTCCTGACAGTTGTATACAATGTGACTCTTGTTCTAGATAGAGATTCACAGCTAAATTCTCTTTTGCATCTGATCCTCTAAACACAGACTTGTGTTGTGATTGGAAAGAACATAGAGCATTCTTCTGAAATATTAATGATATTTAAACTCAATTAAACCGTGGACAATGCCTAGTTAGACAAGAACTCTCAGAATCAAGTTGCTTCACTGTGACGTTGTCTCTACAGTTCTCCGTGGGGCAGTAGCATTTCTCGCTGTCCCCAGCTCTCCCTAACTCTCTCTGGCAGCTCTGAGTCCGAGCGGAGCCTCAAAGACAGAAGCGGCAGCTCAGAACCCCCGGATTACAAGAAAATGAGTTCAATAGAATACCGGGGGACTTTGTAGCCACAGTTTTTTCTTGTATCTTTTATAGAAATGTATCAATGTGAATACAAAACAAAAAGGAAAACAAATAGAGGGCACTAGAGCACTTACGAGCCAAAAAGGCCAGGTGCTGAAGCATCCCTAGGGCCCTATGAGTGCACATTGCCTCTCTGCAGAAATCATGTCCTAGAAAACAGCACGTTTTTTTACAAATTTTGGCTAAAAACAGCAAAATCATAAGACCACTGGATCATTTTGAAAATAGATTAAAAGAGGATCGGAGGGGAATTTTAAAGTACTACCCACCATATGAAGACAAGTCAGTCTCATGGTGCTCTTGCTACAGGGCAGGCTGACTTAATCTGTGCTGTAATCCAAGATGCTCTGCTCTCCAACCACTAGTATAGACATGGGTGCGTAACGTAAACATGAGTCTATCTTTGGATGTCTTCATCTGTTAAATGATTCAAGTAAATTAGCGAATCTGTTAAAAATATGTTGCTGCTCTGCTCCAGCACTGAATGTAGTTAATGATAAAGTTGATAAACTATAGCTTGTCTTGCCTATTTTTTAATGACACTAATTATAGTGAAATATTAAATTCCACAAAGCACAACCATACTTTTAATCCTGCATGCATGCCTTAAAATTGATACCTAAATGCATTTATTTGTTCTAAACTCTATTTTATTGTTCTTGTTATTGTTACACAACATGCCAATTAAAGAAAACAGTGGATGCTTTTCTTTTACAGTTATTAAAGGTCACACTTTAAATGAGTGTGGCTCTTGCACTTAATGAAGTTAATTATGTGGGTAAAAGCTTTAGATCACATCCTAGTCGATTGTTTTCTAATTGCTTTTAACTTGCGCAATAATGACATAGTCCATCAGTTCATGTCATTCTTAATTGCAGTAGCTCATGTTTAATTACGTTCAGAGTGAACAGGAATTCATTAAAAAAAACATTAATTAAATCTTTAAATATCGATATTTTATTTCCTCATTTTACTATTAATGACCACAATGGTGTTATTTGCTACTTTAAGAAGGTCTGCAGAAAATGTAGACAATTGTGTATGACTTCACTTTTGCTGGTGTTTTGCAGATATTTTGTCCAAATTATTTTTAAATATCTTATTAGCCACTCCAAGATGTTTTAACTTTAAAAAATTTCAAGTAAACTTCTTCTGAAATATTTCTCTTGTTCTTCCTAACACACGGCAAGGCATACTCTGGAATAAATTGAGGACCCAAAACAAACCCACGCAATAACAAACTGAGGGAGCGTTGTGTTCGAAGATAGGGTATGTGAACTAAACACCCAGACATAGTGAAAACAACAATGATAAATGAGGAAGAAGAGAAACAGAGACAGACAATGGATCAGAGAGGAGCACAACAGACAGAATAATCAGTTTAAGTGAATGGGAAAAGTCGTAGGATGAACGGAGAAGGAGGAGAAAGAACTCAATGTCCTGCCTCTGATATGTGCTGAGGCAGATACGTTTCCCAGTGGAGTGTTCCCAAGTGTCCCTCTGCAGTCTGTAATAGGATTTTCCAGGGTGCAGCAGGTAGTCTGTGAGGGAACTTTGTTCATCAAAAGCTCACAGATAAGGGTTAATGTAGTCAGAAGGTCCCTCCTCGAAACTGGGGGCTCTGAGAGCCTGTTGCTCCCGCCTCATCTGGCTGCGTTGTCAGGACCAATCCGTCACAAAGGATTTTTTTCCCCTGCAAAATTCATTGGCCATTTCTGACATCTTCAATGCACTAATTGTTGTCTCCAGCCCAGACAAGCTCTGTGAAGTCTTAATAAGTTTTTTGTTTTCCACAAAGATAAGAAGAAACCACGAAAAATCAGTTTCTCAGTTGAATTACTTTCTGAAATCCAAAACAAGTCAGGTCTTTTAAGGCAGAGTTTGTGTCATCTCACCATTTTATTCCTTCATCAGAGTTAGATGTCATATTTATGTTCACCTCCCAACTGACCATGTTATGACAGCCACTGTGGTGTCTTTGGAGATCTGGGCAGTCTCTGGATGGGCCATGCCATGCCAGTCTCTGCCCATAGTGACGGTGGGACCACATCCAACTGCCACCCAGGACACACAGCCATAAATCATCCTGCTGGCACTGGGCTCCATTTCCTCTACAACAACCAGTTCCTGCTCAGGACAAAAAGGCCTTTGTGGGCTTTGGGCCACAAAAACCTCTGCCCTCTTTTAGGATTGTGAGCTTTATGAGCAATGCTACAAAAACTGTGAAGAGAGGAAAGAGTTTCCATGCAGACTTCAGTTTTTTCTTTTTATTTATTTTTTCTTTTCTGTATGAATGTGAACACCTGTTAAACAAATGACCCAATCAAATTTGACAATATTTGCCCATTTTTGTTTATTTCACAAAGATAAAGTCCTCAACTTGGAGCTGGAGCCTCTCAGACTGCTTAGACTGTCACTTTTCTGGTCGGCCCTCACCAAAGGTGGCTTTCTTCCATCTCTCATTTCTTTACATCTCTGTTTTTCACTCCCTCCTTCATGTTTGGATGTCTCCATCTCCGGGTCAGGGTTTGAGGAATGACTGTTTTCCTTGCAGGCCAGATCAAGACAGAAGATTGTCCCCAGGGGGCCCAAAGATATGAAGCTTCTGACACGTCCCGTAAATCTGGGGTGTCCCATCTCCAGCGCTCGATCTGAGCACAGCAATGAGAACACCAATGAGGCGTGAGGACGAACATTCCTTAGACTGTTCTCACACACGAGACTTTGGGCTTTGCTTGGAGAATAACACTTCTCTGCCTTTTTTTCTGACTTGTGATCTGTCCACCACAGCAAAAAAATGTGTCTTTCCACACTCAAATATGTTTTCAACCTTTTATATGTAAAGTCTTTCAGTGTAGAACATCGAAGTTCTTCTTAAATTGTTATTTAAAACGTTTTTTTATGTGTTTAAGTATTTACAGACTTTCCTTTTGTGTTGATAACATTTATTCCCCTTCTGATTCCCATTCTTATCTGACATGATCGTCTTACACATCCAAGATGATCATGGCAGATGGCGGGACAGAGTTTGGCAGATAATTACACATCATCAAAAACATGCCAACTCCTTTTTTTCGTCCCTGCATTCAGTGTTTCAGTCAGTCTCTGTAATGCCACAGGTCTCCTAGTGTAAGGATCTACAATTATAGTTGAATGTTTTTTGTTTTTCTTGGTGTGAGGGGGTCCTGTTAAATATAGAGTTTCATCATTCAGATTCTGTCTATCTTTCTTCTATATCATCTTCTTCTGTTTTTCATTGGCGATCGGCAAACAGCCTTGTGTTACGACTCCCCAGTCTGGGGAGTCTGGGGATTTTTCTTTCCCTACTAAATTTTCTCAGAATGTTCTTAGAAATACATCAATCTTTCTTGACAACTTTGTCTTAAAATTTAAAAAAATATTCCAGATTATATTGAGTTTCCCTATTTGTTCCTTAAATATGTTCCATTGTCTTGCATACAAACTCACATTTCCCACTTTTATATGTATTTATGTGTTTGTTCATTTACGGATTCCCATTAGTCTTAACCAAAAATGAGACTGCTCTTCCTGGGGTCCCCTATATTTATTTTGGGATTGGTTTTGAAAAGTATATCCAAATCCAAGTCTAGATATTAGTATAACCCAACCGTTTCTTCCTATTCCCCACTGTCTTCTGTGCTCCCTAACCACCTTCCATTCTTTCTTCCTCCCACCATTTTTGCCATAATTCCATTCATTGTTCTTCAATTCTGCTTTACTGAATTTTATATTCACAACAGCGTGCTTCTTTTTGAAACCATTTTTTATCAACAGATTCATTTCCAGCAAGTCCAGCATGAGCTGGTATTCACAGAAATGTTACTGTGACTCAAATTGTCAAGTCTCATGCCATGTTCACCCCAGGTTTCAGTTTCCAGTCACCTCAGCTGTTTCCGTTTGTGTTAATTACCCTTACTGTTTTTTTATAAGTAGATTGTTTTTTGTTTGTTTGTTTGTTTTTAGTGTTACTGGTTATTTTTCCTTTACCTTTCAGTTTTCTTACATCTCTAAGTTTTTTTTTTTTGCCTTATTTGTAGAAAGGGGTTCGTTTGAATAGATTTTTTTTTGTTGTTGTTTTATTTAATCTCTAAATGTATCAGTTCTTTAAAAAATAGATATGATACTCCTCCAACAAACGGTTATGAAACAAATTACGTTTCATGTTTGCAAATATGGTACTTTGATTAACTTGGCAGCACAAACAATTTTAATTTATTGCAAAATGTACCAGCCTCAAACTTTACTGTTATTGTTGTGAGGCAGAAGCATTGTGGGGCAAAACCAACCATGTACATTATTTTGTGGGCTTAATACATTTAAAAACATGCTTTGCTGATTTCCCCAAATGGAGTATTCCAAACTTGAGCACAAAGACTGCATGTACAGTTGGAGCTTTAAAACAGAGTTTCCATAGAGGAAAGTAACTGACAATGTCATACTTAGAACAAGGACAACCTCAGAATTTGACCTTCAGACCATGTTTGAGGTAAACATATTATTAAAGTTGGGTGTTTACCTCAAAAGGCATAAAAGTCATGACAGGTTTCCTTTAGGGCCAATGTGATTTATTAAATGGAGGGGTTATGAAGTCTACCACCTCTGTACTTTGGAGTTGTGAAAATCTTTCTCTGCAGAGACATTAATCAAACTTTTTCACTATAGGAGTAAATGGCAATTGCTCATGAACATTATCTTTCTGAGCGCGTTGTGCAAACTCTAGAGTTTGGAAGAAGAATAGTTAAAAAAATTGGAATTGTAAAGATTGGAATACATTAAGTTTACCTATTTGCATTGTACTTATTGTTTGCAGCATTCTATTAATTTGTGTGCCCCAGAAATGTGCTAAATTGTCCAAAATGTAAAAAAAAAATGTCTAGAAATATACTATCTTACCTGAGTGGCTGAGCTACCAAGGTTTGCCAAATTTTTCACCCAAATGAAAATGCATGCTGTCACTTCCACATTGTCTCCAACTGCTCTGTCTGTCCAATCCATTACAGCGTGGCAGCGGCTGCACAAATAGGCCTGCCACTCTCACTGTCATCTGAGTAACGGATGGGACCAGGCAGCACTTAGGCCCCTGCCTCTCTCCCTCATCTTCCTCTCATAGCCTCATCTCTATGATGAGCGGTTTGGACCTCCAGGAGCTTTAAGTGTGACTGAGGGTGTGTTTGTTGTGGATTTTTTAGAGCACTAGGGTCTGTATTTATTCTTCACGGGGATGAATGCTTCCCTTACCCCTCGCTTCAATGTCCCATCAAGACTCAAAAGCAGTGGTATAATAGGAACAATGACGGGATGAAATAAATTGTGTCCTGGACTGGTAACCTAACAGCCATCATAAATAATGTACACCTATTTGAAGGGGAAGATGGGGCATTAGAAGCTATTTACACTGCAGGAGCCATGCTATCGATCAGCATGGGACGTCCCATAGATAAGAATGGGATGATGTCACAGTTATTTATAGTGATTCTTGGTGGTAAGGCTACAAAAGGGGATTTTGGGGCGACAGCATCATCTGTTTTTTTGGGGTGTGGGGGACTTGATGCATGCTTCCATCAATGGAACAATCGGTGTGGCGGGGGGGTGAAGGAGGTGCTGCGAGTGATTGGCTCTGACATGCACATAACCTTAAACACATTCAGCCATCATTCTACTTGCACAGATACACAAATTCACACAACTGCAGCCACACAGACATAGGAACTTGATTCATAAGATTTTATATATATATAATATGGATTTTAAAAAATAGTTTTATTATTCTTGTGCTGCAAAGTGAGCCAGAGACGATACTCAGTAGGCCTGTTCTACAGAATTACCTTTAAGGGTCACTGCTTTGGGTCAAATGACTATATGAGCCTCTGTTGTGTTAGAATGAAAAGTTAGAAACTGTGACACACGGAGACTGACTTTGATGAGTCTTGGCATAACATTTGCTACATTGTGGAAACAGGCAAAAAAGCTGAGACGAACGACAAACTTGACCTGTCAAAAAGGAACATGGGTATTAGAGTTGTCAGGCACTGATATTGTGGTGAGTAAGTGACACTAAATAACACTTATTAATTGAAGTTATGTATACAAGAGTATGTGGTAATACAAAGTTTACACATGTGTACCTTTTTTGTTTTTGTTTTCTTGCGCATTTTTTCTTGCACTTCTATGTGGGGCAGCTTTGGTGCAAAGGAAGAGCAGATCTGAAGATCGCAGGTTTGGTTCCCGTCATACCCGCCCATGTGTTGAAGTGTCTTCGGGCAAGACACTGAACACCACATTGCTCCTGGTGGTTATAGGTTGGCGGCAATGTTCAATAGCCTAGCTGCTATCATTGTGTGAATGTACAGTATGTGTGAATGGAACTGTGACTATATAACGCCTTAGGCCTTCTAAGAAGGTAGTAAAGTGCTATATAAGTATACACCATTTACCAATACTGTTGTGTTTAACGAAGAATTTATTTGTTTATCTTCTAAACCTCCTGTCAAGGTCACTGGAATGTCAGAGCTTACCCAGCCACTGTCGGGCGAAGGGGCAGGGGGACTTCTTGGACAGTTTGTCAGTCCATCACAGACACAGGAACAGACAACCACACACACTCAGATTCGTACATAAAGCCTTAGTCACAACTGAAATGCACAACTTGATACGTCAAGGTGGCAGACTACTGGGTAAGCCCATTGACGGAAAATGGCCATTCATCATTTTTTTCCACAGACATGCTGCGAGCAACAGGTTGTAGCAAACACTTAAACAATACTTAAGGGTAACCTAGAATGCAAACGTGTCATATGGATTTTTTTTTTATAACTATACGCAATGAGCCTGTTAGTACTGTTTATGTCATAAGTGTGGGCTTCTTGCAGACCCGTACAGGTGCACGTGACTAGCTTAAAGAACAAGTTAGTCACCAATTAACCTTTGAAGTAAGTTTTTTTTTTGCCGTAGGAGAGAAGCCACAAATGCACAGAGAGTACTCAAATAATCATATGTGAATAATTGAGAGCAAACAAACAAAAAAAGAAAAAAAAAACAACAACAACATGCCATGCCAACATGTCTTATGTTGGCATGGCAATACACAATGATTTATTTAATTGAAAATTATTCCATTGGGGATTTAAATAATGTCATGAGATCTTCCTTACTCACAAAACTGATTCTAACACCAGTCTGACATGTAGAAACATTAAAGTTTTCAAAAATTCTGCCAAATCTGGACTATGTGCACACAAACACACACACAATCCCACATGCATCATCAAGCACACTTCACTTCGCCATAAGCTTCTAAAATTGGATAAACCAAGGGAGCAAAAAGGGGTAAGCGCATAAAGAAAAAAAGGCTTGCAGAGCTGAGAGGAGGTGCGGCGCAGGGGAGAGCAAAAGCTGGCACGAGTCCACAGCTTTTTCTGACACTGGAGCCTCAGAGCACGAATGTTATTGTGAATATTGGTTCAGAACGGCTGGCATCCGTCCAGACACCGGCCTCTGCCTGTGCTGGGGGTGTTCAGCAGCAGGGCTTGAGCCCCATCTTACAAACGCACACCACCATTAACCCACCGCCCACCCCCACATCTCCTTAGCTTTTTCAAGAGTAGAAAGGCTCCGCAAAAACAAGATGTGTGGAGCCTAAAGTCCTGCCCAGCCCTGATAACAAGTCCCAGCTTTTTAAAAATAAGTAAACACATGTGGCTCTTTGATGTCCCGCTTATCAGTATTAACTTTCAATTCTCTTAGAGTTTTTCTCCAACAAGATCAAATTCAGTAATTAATCTGCCAGCTTGTTTGGAGAATTACTATTGAGACAAAGTTTTACTCAAACTCAAACACTCACAGCGTGCACCAGCAGAGTTTACGCTTTTATGCTGTTAATGAGAAAGTGCGGCGAAAGCCTGGAAAAGTCTGCTGCGGTCCTAAAGGACTCACTTCCCTTCAAAACATGTAGGTTTTGTGTTTATTTCTGGACAGGATGTAAGGAAATGTGTGTTTTTGCACACACGTTAGAGAGCTGTTTGTGTATTTTAAAACTAAGTAGAGCCATAACATGTGAATAAAAAAAAAGTTTTAGTTTAACTGAAAGGGAGGAAGAAATAAACTCAAACAAAAGAAAAGGCAAACTTTAAAAACAGACTAATCAAAGTGCTCCATTTATTGTATTGAGTACGTTTGACCCCAAACTTCATTTTGTTGCTGTGATCATTCTCGATCTTTTCTCTGGCACGGAATACTTGGCCTGCTTTCCGAGTAGTGCCATGGCACCAATACCTGGTCTTAAAAAGAATACATTTATGCTGTGATGAGATTACCTCATTTTGAAAAAATACAATACGACACATAACCTGTTACCTATCGGTATTTTATGTAGTCAACAAGGCTGCATTGTTTCTCCCCTTGTATATTAAGCTGAACACACTATAAATAGGGGTCCCTCGCTTATAACACGGTTTGCCTTTCATGGCCTCGTAATTTTATGACATTTTTTGTGTGCAATTTTGCATGTTTTTTTTGTTGTTTTGTTTTACATCGCATTGTGTTCCTGATTAACCGTAGACCTTTGTCTGTCTCCTCTATGCCGTTTGCTGTACTATACAACATTTGTGCAGCTTGCAGAGATGAACTTTGGTTTCATTCTACAACACTGCACTTATTTTTCCATTTAGATTTCAAACTTTGAGAGAGTTTAAATGAGAGAAAATTCGAAAGAAGTACAAACGCCTGTTTTGGAAAGATCTAAAAAGAGCCTTAAAGCATCCTTAACCTCTCAAGACCTTGCAGCTACACACAGTAGCTAATTCTGCATAACTGGGGCCTGTGATTATGTGTGTGGAGGTTTAGCTCAAATATAAGCGTAGGTCTAAACAGGTTAATAATTTTTTTGAAATCTTACTACTATTTTTAGAGCGTGACACCCGCAATTTACAAGGGGCTACTGTAAAGGCGCATGGTGATGACATAGGCAAGCTCTGGCGAGACAAGCTGTGACGTGTTTCGTGACAGAGAAATGATGTAAACACTGCCACCTACTGTTCTGGTGCTGGCATCAAAATCATTTCTACTGTGCTTGATGCCTCTGAACATGGGAATATGCGAATGGACGGGGGAAAAAACCAGTAGCTCAAAGAGACTGTAACAAGGGTTTGAGGCAGTGAAAGGAGTGCCTCCCTTCTACAGGAGGAGGAGGAGAGCTCTAAAATGTCCCTATTCAGTGAGAAGAAACAATGGTTAAGGGTCAAAGTTAGGTCATCAAAGTCCATGAACTGCAGGATAACAGTGATAGCAGCACTGTATCTGCAGAAGAAGTGCAAGTTAGGTGCAGTTTTAAGTCATTAGTATTGTTAATAGAAAATCAGTGTGGTACCAGTCAAAGTACCAGACGGCCCTGTACAAACGATCAGATCTTAACAGCCTTCACATCTCTGTGGGTCTTTCAGCTCGTCTAAACATGTCAGTCTCTTGGAGTGAAGACGTTCAAAGGTTTTTTTAAGAGCTTTTTGACAAAGCCATCACAAAGGTCATGTATCTATAAGCATTGCTTTAACCTTTAACCCCTGACCTCACAGTCAGCAGACACCAAGGAAGCAGTGTTTCCATGGCAGCAACGCCAGTGGGTCAACAAGGGGGCAGACGGGGGCAGACGGGGGATACAGAGGGTCCATATTTTCTCATTTAGATCATCTTATCACAAAATTAAGAACTGAAAGTTTGTTGATTGTCGAGCTCTCGTTTCATCAACCATAGCTTGTGTCCGCTGTAAGGGAGACAAAGCTTTTCATCCATTCAGAATTTTATACCTTTTAAATAACAGGCTTCCAGTGTTCATGTCCAACCAATGCAGATGAGTCTGTGTGAGATTCTAGATCTCTACCTTCTCGCTGTTGAGGAAGAAGATGGAAGTCGGGGTTTTGTCTCTCACCCCTCCTTTTGTTTGAGAACCCCCTGTAATAAATCTGGATCTGCTAAATAGCTCATGAATAAAAGGAGATTTTATCCTCAGTGGCAAAAGGGAAGATTTAGAGAGCAGACGCAGTGTCACCCTTCTTGTGAACAAGTACAAAGTGGTCACTCAGTGAGCCTTAAGAGGTATAAAACACCCATGGTAGTTCATTAAATCTCCAGAATGAAGATGGGACTGCTGTGGCTGTGGTTTATCACAGTTGGGGGCATATCCTGATGCTGGCAGCCATTCCCTGTCTATGTACAAAGACATAAACAAATCATGCAATGTTTAGACTTAATTTGAGAAATGCAAAACTAGAGAGCAAACAAGAGCTTTTTTTTCTGAACAATTATTGTTGAATAAATAAAAAGAACTATCAGAATCTACAGAAATTGGAGAATGCATTAAAGAAATGCGATTATTTGCTTTATTAACATCCTTTAACTTCTGAACATAAGACATTATCCTGTGGGTATTTGTCTTTTAATGCACAAAAAAAATATGGACTTTGTTCTCCTGCTTTGTCTATTATTTTATCTCAACAAAACAATTTCTAAAAGATAACTTCATCTTAAAAGAACTGTCTTAATAAAGCATTTTTCTACTAGAAATCTTAGCTGCACAATGCCAGGTTTTATTCAATAGCGATCGGCCATTGCATCAAGCACCTCTACCACAATCGTACAGTCTAGTTCATTCTTTTTTTTCTTTTCTTTTTCTTTTCTAGAGTCTAGTTCATTCCAAGGTTGGGCAGTTTCACTTTTGATTGTCTGCAATGGCTGTGAAGAACTTCTGACTGGTGTTTATATTTTTCTAGCCTGATGACACGATTGTCTTCATTGTTTCAGCAGTTTGGTATTTTATTTATTGTGATATATAACTTTGACATTCTTTTTTTATGTAGCTTGTTTTTTTATCTGCAGAGTTTTTCTGATGATGCTTACATCTATATAAATAAGCCTTACCAAATAACTGTATTTTTAAAAAAAAAAGTTAAATTTGAAATGATTTGCCACCTGCTCCATGTCTTAATATCAAATATACCTGAAGTTATAGTTGCACTAGAAAGTACATATGCAGTGAAAATGTTGTGTTTTTTATTTTTTTATTTTTTGGACCTAAGTCAGAATTAAATATTGTCTAAACCATGGGTGCCCAAAGTAGGGCCCGCGGGCCAAATTTGTCCGACCAAAGGTTGTTTTTTATCCCACCAAGTCGTGCCTGTAGAGGCCGCAGAGTATTAAGTTAAAACCTCTTAAACTTTCCCATTCATTCATGGAGCGGCAACGGCAGTAGCAAACAGATAAGAGGCATTTTGTCTTTTTTGTCAGCAGCCGTGGCTGTACTTAAAGAGTACAATATACGACACCACTACGAGACTAAACACACAGTTTTATCCAAACATAAAGGTTAGGCGCAAAAGACAAATTCTAGGGAGTTCCAATTTAAACTTCTGTATGGCAAGCCACCCTCATAATGCCCTCGGTAGCACAGGACAGCGCCACATTGGCTTGGTACGAAAGTTCGGCATTAAATGCCAAGAGTGGGAAATCGAGAGAGATTCAAAGAAAAATGTTACTAACATTTTAGTCTCACTAATTATTGTGTGTTACCTTGAAAAGTACCAAATACAAATAAATAAACTAAAGTATATTCTTTATCAGTGTGGCCCACCGACCGGGATTACATTTAGATTATGGCCCTTTGAGCCCTTGGTCACCCCTGGTCTAAACCCTCTTGCATTTTGAATGCAGTTTGTCTTTGAAATCCTGGGACGTGGAAACTGTGATTTTTCTGGATCAAGTTTGCTCCATCATTGCATATTGTAATAAGTATAGGTTAAATGGCACAACATACACGCAATTGTCCTATGGGTGTAAAATTCCAATCGCGGATGATGTCATGACCTTGCATCACATTTCATAGCGGTTGGGGCAATTCCCTTCCAAGGGCCGTGCAACCAATGCTACCAAAGCGAATAAAAATTACTATGAAGTATAAACCGGGTATAATGCTGCTTTATTGTTTCTCAACTAGAACCACCTGTTTTTTTTTCCTAAATTATCGATCCATAACATTAAACATTTTAGTTTTCACTATCTGCATTACTTCTCATCCCATTCAAATGCACATGTAACAATTAAAAACGTGTTAACTTCATTACAGTTTTGTTTAATGTTAAGTCTTTCAAATAGACAATTACTAATCAGCTGTACTTGCTACACTTACACACAGTACATGAGTAGCCTGTGAATAAAAGCTTGCATTTTATAGCTCAGATACTAACAGCATGTTTAGTCCAACTCTACTCTCAGGCTTCATAGATCACAAGGGAATGGTTCCTTATCATCTTAATGAAAAATCCCTATCATAGTTTTCTACATAGCTTTCCTGACAGCATGTTTACTTCTTTATAAATTGTTTTTCAAAATTGCCAAGCAAAGTCAAGCTGCCTGTTTCAGAAGGTCATGTTCTCTAGAACAATCTGCAAAGCAAATCTGTTAATCTCTTTACTGAAGGACAGCATAAGGGCAGATAAATGCCATTTACCAGGGGGAGCAGTCCTGCAGTATGACTCCCCAA
The DNA here is from genome assembly GCA_023969325.1 of Oryzias curvinotus. Lineage (NCBI taxonomy): Eukaryota > Metazoa > Chordata > Actinopteri > Beloniformes > Adrianichthyidae > Oryzias > Oryzias curvinotus. Next base: position 31,046,378 of record CM043718.1, read on the forward strand.
ATAGGATGATTTAGACTTGTATTAATCAAATCCAGAATGGTCAAGTTTTTTTCCCTATTTTCTAAAGAGCCCCCCCTTCTCTTCCCCATTTCTCTTTTCTTCCATCGCTGCTATTCCCCTTCTCCTCTCCCAGTTACCCTTCATCCACCTCTTTTTCTCTGTCTGATGTCAGTATAAAGATGTAGGACCTGATCAGTGAAAGCTGATGTCCTAATAGAGAAGTAATGAGAACAGATCTGTTGGCTGCCAGGCTGTCTTCGTGTCGCTGCGTGCCGCTGTGTTCAGCCACTTATGAATGACACGAGGGGGGAATGTGATGTGCTCTGGCCCTTAGCACAAAGATAATATTCACTGTTTTATCCACCTCTGCCTGACAAATGACTGTCATTAATCAGAGGGTCCACACCGTGTGTGTGTGTTGTGTGGGTCCAATTATAGACTCACACACACACACACACACCACATATAGGGCGGAGGGAAAAAGTGGGTTCATGAAAAAATAAAGGAGAGGATAAAGTTGAAATAATTATTGGAACAAGGGCAAAAAAAATTGAAGGCAAATATGAAGGTTAAGGAATGTGGAGGTTAATCAACACAAAGAGCTGGTGTGAGGTGGTTTAAAAAAGAAGAGGCAAGGCTCAAGTAGCACCTTATGCATGTACTAGATGTTTTCCTACATTTGTGTTTGTTTTGCTCTCTAAAAAATCTGTCCAATAAGAAGACGTCAGAATCCAACATTGTTTATGTTGGATGGGTGTTGAATGATTAAGGATTAAGGTAAACTGTTGCTTAGAGGAAATTCTGATTTATTAAAAACCCACTCCAATAAAAATTGTGTTTTGGGTATTTTTACATGTCTTGTGGCATTTTTCTGATGGTGGATGACATATAGAGAGAGAAAAAAAAAGTTTGAAATTGCATTTTTGATTAACTTTTGTTTAAATTGTGAATCAGGAGCAGACAAAAAATACAGTTTGAAAAAGAGCTTATTTATGATGTCGAAAACATGCTGGACAGGCCTCAAGCTGCCTGCTCTGGGCTCTCAGCAACGAGGAGGGGGAGATGTTTGCTCCGCCTCAAGAGTATCGCCCACAACTCAGATATGAATTTCTAACAAACTACTGCAGCTCTGCAGAAACAATGTTTAAAAATAACAATCATAATTAAAAGACTACTGGGAACTCTTTGAAAATAGATTGAAAGATGACTGGAGTGAATCTTTAAGATTTGCAAAACTGTTAAGATTTTTCCTCTTTACAGTTAATGTTGCACATACTGGGCCACACCATACATAGAGTACAGCATGCACAAGCTCCCTTATTTTCTGAATTAAAATAAAATATCTGTAAGGGAGGTCCGCACAGCCTGCTTCAGTAGGGTTTCTTGACCAAGAGCAAGAGAGCAGCCAGCCGACAGAGCTTGTATCTTACACAGAGGTTCCACTCTCTGAGTTGGCTCCTGGCCCCGGTCCTTCCCTCTGGCCTCAATTTGGCCTTGGTCTTGGCCTGCTTGTCCCCAGCTCTGCCAAACCTCTACCACATCCCTGAGGAGCATCACAACATCTCTGATCTGTGCCACTGCTGCTTTTTGCCAAATACCCTTTCCAACTGCCCAGCCTCGTCCAGGCATGACCTGACAGGCACACTGCGCTGACTGTAAGCAGAGGCCAACCTCAAACACAACCTGTCCCCTCCTGCAACTGCTTTTTAATGTCATGCATTTCAAAGCCAGACGCTCGTATTTTACTCGTCTCAATCTGTCACTGTTTTATATTTGATTTCACTTCAAAGTCATTTGACAACAGCAGCGCTTTCATTTGCTCTTGGCAAAATACAAATTTAGTGTGTTGTGTTGCATGTTGTCATAGTGAGCGCTCTTACACTCCTCATTTAAAACTCTTCTTTTTTTATGTCCCAGTATAAGTTGGTCACTTTTTCTCGCTTGGATGCCATTTAGGGCAAATGTTGCAGCTTTACAGTTTCCATTTTCTGAATCTTTGTTCTCTCTTTCTGCAAAAATTCTGAGCTGTTTAAAATGTGGTCTCTTCCATGGTTTTAAACTAGGACTTGTCTTTGCTCTCAGAACATAAACTTTAAAAAAAAACTACTGTTAGCCAACTAGGATGCCCACCAGGGAGCAGCCTGCTGCAGAAGCATTGTTGTAGCTGCTGCTGTTGGTTTTTTAGCAAACCTTCAAGTATCATCCAAGGATGATTACATCCTTGCCTTTATGTTATCAGTAAAGAGGAATGTGCATACCCACCAAAATTTTGTTCTTGGGCTGTTAAAACTTAATTTTGCTATCCCACAGCAGGCTTTTATTGCCTAAATTGAGTATTTGCAATATTTTCCACTGTGCATCTGCCACTTCCGGCTGCATCATCATCTCCCCAGTTGCAGGGCCTGCTGTGTCTTCCTTACTTCTGCCCGTGTTTGTGAGAGCATCAGTCAGACCATGTCCTGAGAAAAATTCAAGTCTTCAGCATATGAGAGCATTTAACAAGGCTGTAGCCGTCGTGTTTAATAGTTCTGGTGATGATAATTGTGGGCTGCGTGATGGTTTGCTCGTTAAAGCCACTGCAGTAAGACTGGATTTCAGGGCTGTAATTCCCGCTTGTTAGGATGATGCCAATCTGGAGCTTTGGCATGTGCATTTGCTGCGGCCTGGAGTTTGTGAAGCTTCTTTTGCAGATGCTTTTTCACTGCAGCAGAAGCAAAGCATTGCATTAAGCAAAACCATACAGTGGACGTATTTAATACAACATGATGATTTGATTTTTGCCCTGTCAAATAGCCTCCATATGGCCTTCATCTGACACAGCTTCAGTAAATGTTTGAGCTGAAATTTTTATTTGCTACTCTTTGGCAATTAGTCAGAATTTTGCCCCTTTTACTTAACATTCTGATAACTCGTGAAAAATTGAACAAGTTAAATTCATCAGTTTTGTTTTCAAAAGAAAATTTCCCTCATGATCATTCAGAAAGATTTAAAATTAAAGGTAATTTTTTTGCATATTCAAATCAAGATGTGAAAAATGTTCCTCGTTATTTTCAAATATGTATTTGTGTTGGCAGAGCTTCACCTACGGTATCTTTTTTAAATTATTTTTTATTTTAAGTTGAAACAAAGCCAGATTTAGACAGGCCTGGAAGTGGGAGCTCTGATGTGGTGTCTGTCCCAGGGTGGAAGTGTATATAGCTGCACATGGCAAGTGTATAATTTAGGATTTCTGGTGACTTAAATGGCACTCGAACTGAATAGCCATCAATATGCTGGCTTGTAAAGTGTGTGTGAGACTGGCTGGCTTTTTAGGTGCAAGGAATGTTGAAGGCAGGTGGTGGAGGGCCAAGGTCCATATGGATCTGATCATAGAACAGTAGTTGCAGCTTATGAGGTTTTGCTGCTTTATTCCAGCATGTGGCGTCTCCATAGTTCCTCAAATCAGTAGCTGTTTGGTCCATACTTGCATATAATGTCTAGTCTTTCTAGTTTGTTTTGGAACACAGATTTGTTTGCTACATCCTTCAGGAAAAAAAAGCAAAAACAAGTTTAAGGACAGTTTAACACAGTTTTCCCTTGTTTGTTAAATAGCCTGTGATCACTGAAATCTGCAAAGTGGGATTACACATGATTTAAGGCTGTAAAACCCCTCATTACACACTTTATACACTTCTCTCATACAGAATTTAACATTTTCTAACTTTTTTAACTCTTAAAGTTCAAACCATTACAGAAAGTGCAGCATTATTAAAAGAAAACAAATGTCTGCTCCTGATTGAATATTTATGTAAATTTCAGTGAGCGCATTCTCTTCCATGAGACACAAAGAGTAGATTAATCAAAAAGGTCAAGAGCCAATCAGAATGCATCAAGTGTTAAAAAAGAAGGGTGCAAATTTAAAAATTGAAAAAAATCCAACAATAGCGTTTGTATTGCAATAAATGGAGTTAAAATGTTAATATTCTCTGTGAAGACATGTGAAAATAGCCTAAAAACCTAAGATTTTAAAATATATATACAAATGTGTCAGTACAGTTACAAATAAACAAATTACATCAGTCAAACAATAATGAAAATAAAGTAAATATAAAAAGTCTTTATAATAATAATTACCTACAGTTCAGAATAAATATCTAGATGTGTAGGGCAATGCATGGTTGTATGTATTTTATGCAGTGTGTAAACAAGATTTTTAGTTGTCAGGTGTCTTAATATAATCTCCTTGTCGATGTTAGTTGGATTATTTATTACCCTTTATTCTTACAGTAACTACATTACACTACATCATCTATGATGAAAGTTACTTGCAAGGTGAACATTTACAGTATATAACAGTAATTGCAAAGTATATATATATATATATATATATATATATATATATACACACCTATTCCCTCTGTGTCCAAAAACATAAGTATCAGAAACAACATCATGTCATTTTTTCTCTGCCCTTTTTGATGTACTTTGACAGGATTTGCCTACATGTGGGGCTTGGTGGAGAGGATTTCCACGTAAAGAATGAAGTTGCCTTTCTTTCAAGGCTGCCTAACTTTTTTAATAACAATGTCATGTTTTCAAATGCGCTAAATCAATCTTTTCTTCCCGCTTTGTCTGCAACCTCAGATATTTACTGTTGGCCTTGTCTGTGGGCGGCAGGGAAAGGAGTAGGCGGGTGAAGGGTTGAAGGAGAACAGAACCCTGCAGCCAGAGAGGCAGAATGTGGCCCGGTTCGGCCCATCCCTGGGGGCCCAAGTGTGCAGCCAAGCTGCTTAATTGAGATCTCAACGTGACACTGAATGCTTGTAAATTACAGTGGTCTACCCAGACAAGCAAGATGAACTCAGCAGCAGGCCTACAAGCATGTGTGTCTGGGATTTTGGAAATGCCAGTGTGCATCTCCCTAAATGTCTGTGAATGTAGTTGGTTGGTCCTATTTTTTGCTCTACTTTTTGCTCCAAAACACAGTTCCTGCAACCATAACTTCAGAAAACTGTATCAGTGGTATTTTGGGTAGAAATAACCTTGTATCTTGATTTTGGAAGTTGTATTGCACCAAAGCAGACAGATATCACTTCTATTTAAATTTTTCTGGAATCCAGCTATAGGAAAAATGGAAAATGTGTAGGATCAGTAGTGTAGATAAGAACGAGAATTAACCCCTTGACGGCTGAATTTATGTCGCGCTATGAAAACAACCTTTCACTGGTTTTTTCACTCTTGTGCAGATGCTAAAATTAGGTAAGTTTGGAACATAAGTGGTTTGATGAATATTTGCAGGGTTTTGGAGAGGAAAATAAAAAAAAAAAATCCTTTTTTGAAATGAAAACAAAATTCCAGAAATTGAAACGTCATTCCAAGAGACCATAAAAAACAAGAAACAAAATAAAAAGGAAACAATTTGTTAAACAAAGTAATTTCCAAAAATCAAAATAGAAAGTTAAAAAATGAAACAAAATAATGAACCATAAAGGTAGGTACTATGGGACATCTCTTGCTTATAATGATTGTTTACCTTTTTAACAGGAAGTAATTTGGCATGACAATATCTCCCGACAGATATTTCTTTAAGCGTCTAGCCACACCCACTGCAACAGTTCAGTGATTGATCAATCAACTCTTTGCCACAGTTCAGGCAAAACATCCTTCTGCTCATCATATCAGTTCCATAATACCTACCTTTCCAGTTTCGTTTCAGTTTTTAACATCTCTGGGTTACAGTTAATTCCTTTTGGTTTCTAAAAATGTTTTAATTTCTAAACTGTATGTTTTTTTTAATTCTTTTTTTAATTGTCATAATGATCTTTAAAATGGTTTCGGGTTACGTAATTTGTTGGTGAGGCTTGCACTTCAGAGCCACTGTAGTCATGTCTAACATGTTTAAAAACAGGAAAAACTCCTTTGCAACATCTGAAAACAATGAATTTGTGGTAAGCATTTCAGATTTGCGAGCTATTTTGACATCATAGACCTGTATCAGTGTAAAAAAAAATCCTTTCATTAATGTAATCCCCACCCAACTTTAAAACTTTAGTTATTTTTGTTTTTTCCCAAAGCTTGCTCCACTTCCTGTAAAAATCAAGACTTAAGTGAAATTTGTTTTGCATCTTATGTGCAGAAAAGCACTAATTCTATTAAGACATTACACGTAAGGCATTTGATTTGGGGTACAAAGGGAACACAGAGAAAAAAAACAGGAGATGAAAGATCAAACAGTGGGAGTCAGTGCCAGAAGCTTGAAGACTATCACTGATGTTCATGTAGAGCACATACTTTGCCCCTATAACAACATTATACGAGAACCACAAAAATACACACGCATGTATACAGACTTGTCATTCAAGCAGTGTGACTGTTTATATTTAGAAGTTGTAATGAGTGTGATGTCATTCCACACCACTCCGCAGAACAATCTGGCAATCTGGATCCTGTCAATCACCCCATGCCTGCAGGCTTTACCAGACCAAGGTGGATGCTTGCGTGCCTGTCTGAGGTGGTGGGGGTGTGGGGGCCCTAAGTTTAGAAGTGTGTTTGCTCATATGAATGTGTTAGTTTAGGGGTATAAATGAGCAAGTCTTTAGCAAAGACCCAACATGTGAGGTGCACATGGAGACCTATTTGAGGAATGGGCTTCATCATTCTCACCTCATCACTACAGCATATGGGTTCTCTCACATACAAACACACCCCAGACCCACCCACTTTTTAACACACGCCCACACACATCTCCCTTACTCTAATGTGGGTGCAGCCAGTCATTCATTCATGCAACTGAATGCTGATAGCATGCACAGGCGTTAAATACCCACAGTTACCCCTTTCCCTCTGTGACCCATGGAAAAGATGGAAACTTGTTTTAATTATTAGAGGAACTGATTTAAAAAATGTATGTGTGACAAATTTGTGATTTTCCTGTAAAGTGTGCGACAGGTACCCTATTAAGAAGCATCTATGTCTATATACATAAATCTGTAATTTCTGGTGACTTTATAAGTTCTTCACCGGCTGGGGTAGAACAGAAGAGATGCTTAACAGGGCAAGTAGGACAGGTGGTAGACCATAATGTGACCAGCCAAGCAACCGGCAATGTGTCCTTGCTCTTGCTGTCAAGTGCACGTTAATGTATTAATGAAATGCAAAAAATTACGGGAGGAGGGCGTCAATTTAAATGGATAATTAAAATAAAGAGAGGCGAAAAAAATGTAGTGCATGGTCACAACTAAGTGATTCATTCATGAAGGATGGGCGGTCACAGTGGACACAAGATCTTAATAATCCTTACACCTCACAATTTTTTCCAAATAGAAAAGAAGGTTGGTAGAAGACAGAAAAAGTAAAATGTCTAGATTATGCAGTTGCGTCTAAGGCTGAAGACACAAACATATCCAATGCGTCAATATAAACATCAGAAGTCTACAGAGTTATTGGAAGCAGTTGCATATTTAAAACTGTAATTACTGCCTTAGAATAGGAGTAATTATATATACAGGGGTATATATATATAAATATATATAAAAGGTCAAACTGGGAAACACCCCCGAAGGTGGTAGAGAATGAAAGGGCAAAGATCCTGTGGGACTTCCAGATCCAGACTGATAGGATGGTAATGGTGAACCAACCAGACATCGTAGTGGTGGATAAAGAACAGAGGAAAGCCGTTGTGGTGGATGTGGCAGTGCCAAGCAATGGAAACATTAGGAAGAAGGAACATGAGAAACTGGAGAAATACCAGGGACTCAGAGAAGAACTGGAGAAAGCCTGGAAAGTGAAGGTGACAGTGGTGCCTGTGGTAATTGGAGCACTCGGGGCAGTAACCCCCAAGCTGGAGGAGCGGCTACAACAGATACCTGGAAAGATCTCAGACCTCTCAATCCAGAAAAGCGCAGTGCTAGGAACAGCTAAGATACTGCAGAACCCTCAAGCTCCCAGGCCTCTGGTAGAGGACCCGAGCTTGAGTGAGAAACCACCCACGGAAGGGTGAAAGGGGCAAGCTTTTTTATATATATATATATAAAATATTTTTAGTTTTTGACTGAATATTTTAAAGCTTATTAGAAAGCCTAAGACAAATAAGTTGACCCATAAACATTATATTGGCAGACATGAGTAAAAAAAATAACTGCTGTAGAAGAACAAAAGGCAAGATTCCTGTCTTTCAAAGATTGCCTTAAAATTCTCAAGTTGTTACAGTTGTACTTTATTTGCCACATCATTGGTATAAATATCAATATCATATTATGGGATTATTTAGAATCCTCATTCCTTTAATAGAGTAAACAAAGGTATTCAACCATTAAGCATTAGTCTGAATGTTTTACTGGGTTGGACACTTTTGAAAAAAAAAAGAGAATTTTCTAAATCTCTAAAGATAAATTCTATTACCTCATTTGCCTCTTATACAACCAGGACAAGTCTTTCCTACGTCCCTCTGCATTAAATGGTTTTCTTAATTTATTTTCTGTTGTTTAACTGTTTTAGGAATTACCAAATTAATCTTCTGTAAAAGCTTAGTGCTAAACCCCATATCACTTAAACTGAATGAGGTCTGTTTTTAAAGATATGTCACATCTTTTACATTTGCGTTTTATCCTTTTTATTTAAAACATTTTTTTTCTTGCTTTTATTTCTCCATGCTGGCCTGTGTGCGTGGTCGGCAGCAGGGCAGCCCCAGTTCAGACAGACATTCCCCGCTCCCTGCAGAATCAGTGCCCATCAATCATGTTAACATGTTAATTAGTGGGATTTATTTTATTCAGCAGAAATAACAGTGAGGATCCCATTACAGAGACTGGCCTCAGGGCTGAATGTGTGAGCACATATATATATGTGAGTGTGGGGTGCGTAAATGTATGAGTTAGGGGGTAGGCCCTCTGGGGAAGAGCCCTTTTTTCCTCTTTTGCAGCATCCAATTGGTCCCAACAGCATACTGTGAGAAATGACAATAGAGCTCTAATGGATTACAAAATTTTGTAAAGATCTCCAATTGGGAAGCAGATATGTTTTTTAAATGATCTGTTTTATCACATTAACGATTATTTAGAATATTTCACTATTAGCTTAATTGAAAAAGCAATGTATACCTGGAAATGCAGATGTCAATGTTCCATTTACAACACTTTAGTTACTACCATATCCCATTTAAGCAAATGCTTAGATTTACACTTCACTGCTCTCTTTCAATCTGTTGACATTGGTAAACAATATACAGTACTCAAGTGTCCTCAATGGCTTTGTTTTTTTTTTTTTTCATTTTCTGGTCCTGGGAAACCAGATAAAACCCAGATCATCTCATCTTACATATCATCTGTATTTGGCGTTGTGTTTTAAACTTTTTTAGAAGAACAGAAATGTTCTGCAAGTTTAACAGATGTAAGGTTGCGGTCTTAACCATTAGCAAACAAAACAGCAGAAAGCTAATTATTTTTCTTTCTTTTTTTAAATTATATCAGAGTTTTATAACCTCAAGCAACATTATGAAGCAGGTGTGGGACAAGTGCTGCTGTTTTCATTCATTTCCTATGAAAAAAAGTACCAGAAGAAGAGAAACAAATGTATGACAGAGCTGTTTAACCTACCTTGACCCTCTCCAAGTGATTTTCTTCATCACTAAGGCAGGGCATGTGCCGTTGACACAAGAAGAAAAAAGGTGCAAGGCATAGAAGTGAAACAGGAGCTGGAAAGCTGATCCACTTTGTCTTTATCTGGCCCAGTAAAACAACACCACGCTCCACAGCTAATTCATTCAACTACAGTCATACATGTGCATGCTTCTGTGCGTCTACTCTTTTTCTGTGTGTGCATGTATCCCCCGACCTTGTATGTATCCATAAATGCTTCAACATGTTTACAGGCATGAACGTGTGGGTATGTAAACAGCTCTGCCATTATTTGTTTATTTTTTAATGCCTATTTCTGCATGTGTGTCTATATAAATGGTGTGTGGCACATGTGTGTTAGTGGGTGATAAAGGTGTGAGGCTGTTTGATTGTTTCACCACCTGTGCGCGCCATGTCCACAGATTAGTGACTCCCACCCTGACACTCAAATCAAACACGGCTCATGTTCCTCAGCTGTCTTTTGTGTCGAGCGTGTTAAGCGATTTCTAAAATGGCCCTATCCGGTTTCTGCTCAGGATTGAGAGGCCAAGGTCTCAGTGATTCGCTCTGTCTCTGTCTTTGTCCCGGATTATTTTCCTCGGGCAGTTCCGGCTCTTATGTATTCTTAGTGTGACAAATAAAATTTTATCTGACATTAAAAAAAGTGAATGATTTTTTATTTTAGAATGCGTTCTGACCCTTTTGTCACCAAAGCTTTAGCTCCAGAGTCCTTGGAATCACCGTAGTTCTGCAACCGTTTACAGAACCAAAATGTAATTCCAACAGATTATGAAGTTGAGAAACACAGCTTTACACCAATATGCAACATGTTACTGTGCTAAAGTGTTTACACAATCATGTAAAACAGCTGAGAAAAGCAACTTTGAGCGGATATGCTACACGCTGCACATCAAAGTAACTGCAAAGTAACTTTTTTTCCTAGCTTTAATTCAATTTAATTCAGTTTTATTTGTATAGCCCAAAATCACAACAACAATCGTCTCAATGGGCTTTGTACCGGTAGTTGTGAAGTGAGCATGAAATCATAAGAATGATGAATACATAGAATTCAATAGGAAAATTCTAAACTGAACTAACTAAACTGACTAAACTAAACTGTGAATCCTTGCCCTTAGACCCCCCTTCGCGGGAAGGAAAAACTAAAAAAACAGATTTAGGAAAAAAAGAAGAAACCTCAGGGGTGCCCACATGAAGGAGGAATCCTCCCCCAGGACGGACAGGCAATGTACCAGTACTCTTAGAGAGAATTAGCTAATCTAACTCTACAACTACATATTTAAATAGTCCAGCAGATGAACTTCATCCAGATGAAACTTCAAATTTCGTTGGAATTGTGTTATTTGTGTGAACAGTTGAAGAGTTATGGTAGTTCTAAAGTGTTATTTTGCTGTTGCTGGCAGACGCTTCAATGTGTTTAACCCTTTGAAGCAACATTCACTTCCCCCTTGGCAATGTGAGCACTTCCAATAGTCTTTGTAAACGTACCTAAACGTTTCATGATTTTATGTTCAAAGCTCTAGCGTTCACACATCACTACTAAAGTTTCTACAATTGTTTACAAGCTATGTGTACAAAACACATGGCCATTGAATGCCTATATAAAGTTCAGTCAGTTTGAACTTTGACCAATCAGGGAATTGGATTTGGTGGTGACAAAAGGGATGATGTCCTTTTTAATCCATTGAAGTATGAACCGATTGAAAATGAATCATGGAGGACAAATTACTAAATGCAGAAATAAGGTAATTCTGGTAACAGCTGAATTATATGACACCAAGTTTTCCATATATCGGAATAGACTTGTAAAAAAAAGAAAAACCTGGAGCAAAACTTTTCACTTAGACATTTCATACAAAGTCTCTTCCAACAGTAGATGATGGACATGCACTAGTTTACAGTAGAAAAAGAGGATGCCCATCCCTGTTTATCTTGGTGAACATCCTATGCTGAAAGCGCGTTCAAAAATGCACATTCTTAAACCCTTCACATCCCCGGCGTGAATGTAGCCTAAATAACAAACTGTTAAAGATGCAGGAGATTTTTGATTGTTAACGCAATTACCAAGAATTTGATGATTTACATTGATCACGAAAAGCACTTCCCTGCTGTGCAGTGTTGCATATCAGCACGACTTTGCTTTTCTCCGCCTTAGAATCTGCTTAAATTGCGTTAATAATACATAAGCGGCCGAAAAGCTGAAAGAATGTCAACTAACACTCTGGTGTAAAAGGGTTAAATCTGCTTTACCATCAAAGCTACTGAAAACAAGCCTTTGTCTGATTGGTCTTGTTGATGAGTTTTAAGTTTCAGTGCCACTCTAGATTCTGTTCTACATCACCATTGCATTTGCATAGCTGAAGAAAAAATGTGTTTGTGTGTGTGTGTGTGGTGGCTAACAAAGTGGCCTAGAGAGTGCATGGATGGATACTTGCCAAACAACACCCAACCACTCGTGCCCCACACTTTCTCCCAGTCAAAGCCACCACCACCCCCACCCATTGCACATTGACAAGTGTACCTACTTTAAAAGCTCACAAATTCTGCTCCTTGTGACAATGGTTAGGTCAGCCTAGATAAAGCATGTCCATTAGAGGTAATCAAGCCAGGGGACTGAGTGACAGAGACAGACAGGAGGGCAGAATGGAGAGAAAAAGAGTGGCAGAGCTGTGACTAATACCAAGGGTGGATGTAACTCTTCGTCTCTTCATAGATTTTTTTTTAAGTGTCTCTAAATGAAATGGGTTTAAAGTAGTGTTTCCTAATTGGTGACAGTCATTAGGAGGCTCATTAGCATGGGACCCCCCTGTCCTTTCACTGTGGCAACAATGTGCTGAAGAAGCCAGAGCAAGCAAGCACCACTTCCACCACCCTGTAGTCCCTATCTGTTACACTGGAGTCCTTTTTCATCTCCTTCTTCCTTCATTCCTGCCCAGTCTTCCCTTCTCTCTCTGTGTCAGCGGTTACTTTGTGGTTTTGTGGTGATGGAAGTTGATAGCTGGTGGTCGGTGGCTGCGCTGTACGGGCTTTGGTGGAATCCATCTGTGACCGTGTGGTTGCGGTTGAGTCAGACCGGCCGCTGCAGTGACGTTACGGAGTGGCACTGGGGATGAAAGCGTTGGACGTGGTTGTCATAAATGGCCATGCCAACTCAGAAAACAAATATGATGACATTACCGTTTTCATTATGCAGGAAGATTTGCATGGAAATTAATCAAGACAGCAGGCTTGTTGATTTGAAGATGGTTGATGTTGAGTGGAAATCCCTTCAGATATGAACCATTTAGTCAAGCTCTCATAATTTCTGGATAAATTGAAATAAATTAAGACTTTATGTGTTAGCAGTGGCTTGGTTTAACAGACCTGTCATTGTTTAAGTTAGCATTGACAAAAGAAAGCTGCAATTCATTAAGGGCATGCTTAGCATGGTCATTGAACATTCTGGAATTAGATAAATGCAACACTTTAGAAATAATGTCCAAAAGTTTTAACTTTATGTCTCAATTGGGCATACGTTTACCGACAGGTTGCCCCTCCCCTGCTTATGTTTACCTGTGAGTGTGTACACACAATGTGCAGCATGAGCAATTTGGTTTGATTTGAATTACCGTAAGAAATCAATAGCTCTCTATGGGATGATGGAAGACGTCAGAGCATTAGCAAAGAGGATTGGATGTGGGTGTGTAAGAACTTTAATGGCAAGTAAAATAGAGACCAGGTGAAGTTCCCCTCCATAACACTAAAAACATCAAATCGTCAGCCTTCACTATATCAACACTTAATATTTATCTTTTTTTCTTTGTCTCCTTCGTTCATTTCCTACCTCTACTCCCTCTTCTTCCATTGTTTCCTTTTAACTGACTTCATTCCCTCCTTGTTTTGCAATGTGTACTGTTCCAAAGTTGGCTCAATCTATGGCAGACTGTTGCCGATACAGACTGCCCTACAGACTGGTTGTTTCAGTCTGCGGATGTCAGTTCACACACTCCACATAAGGGAAGATTATTCCTGTACTCTTTTGCACCTGCCCTGAATATTCCAGAATCACATGACCAAAATTGGCGTGACTGCTTAAACCCCTCATAACCAAAACAGCAGAAATATTGGCTAATACTGCATATGCTAATATTTGTGTGTAGGTATTCCAGAAACAGGAAAAAGTAGTTGTGTGCCATTAACACCATTAGGATTTGTTTAACAAAGTAGAGTAAAGCAAAGCAATGCGGTTGTGTATAAGCCCTGTGAGAAATTACAAGTTACAATGAATTAACAGTCTTCAACCACAAATCATGAATTAACAACTAATGAGTTTTCAGACTTTGCATCTTTGAAAAACCTTATGAGCACCATTTTAGTCATATGTTCAAAGGTCAAAGGTTGTTTTTGTCAATCCGAAGACTTTCTAAACAGGATCTGCCAAATTACCAAAAGTATTTGTGCACATGTTCCAGCACCTTTTTAGATGCAGCTTTACCTTGTGCCAATCAGTTTTACTTTGCCCACAAAAGGGAGGCAGTGATAGGAACCATAAGCAGACAGTTTGACCCAGTGTTTGTTCTGTGGCTTTGCTCTAGTGAGCCCAGAGAATGGCCTGCAGGCTCTCCCACAAGGTGTTCACCATATGTCTATTAGACAGTCCAAGAATCCTGGTAAATCACAACTTTTATCAGTGATTTAAGCTACCGCAGATGATTTTGAACCACAATTAATTCAGATATTTGCTGTGTTATGGCCAAGCATCTGTTTGCAGGTTGTGGTGGTTGCTTGGGTAGCAGTAAAAGTGAGATAATTGCCGTATGTCTGATTGGCATTTTGAGTCAGACACAGTTTTGTAATCCCAAACCACTCTTGGAAAAAAGAAATTCCCTAACCTGTAGGTTTTTTCTTAGATTAATTATTTTCAAAAATTACCATGAACCTAAAATCTACTGTTTGAGGATGAGTTTTAAGAAGTTTTCCATTTTGAATAACCAACAGCTAACTTGAATGGTCTGTGCCTGAGAATAGTTCCTGGGTAAGAGATAGCTCAGAAATTTTATTATACATAAGTGCAAGATTTATTTTTGCTGCAACCTCTTCCATAATCTTTTTCACTTTTTACACACAGCAGGTACTTTCAGCAATCAAATGATACACAGCAGGTACTTTCAGCAATCAAATGATGTGCATTCTCAGAGAATGCAAATTTGCAATCAAATTGTCAAATCTGTTAAATTTCCACTACCTACTGAAAAAAGGTATTTTTATACAAGAAATGGCTTTTTAGATAGTGCTCATTGATTTCTGAAATCAATATTGCATTTTGAAAGTAAATGGTAAATGGCGAAGGCCCAAAGCGCTTTACAGTCACAGACCCGTTCACCCATGCACACACACATTCACACACACACTCACACTCACACACTGATGGCGGCTCCGCTGCCGAACACTGGCGCCAACCTCCCACCAGAGGCAAGGTGGGGTTCAGTGTCTTGCCCAAAGACACTTCGACACATGGGCGTGCAAGGCGGGAATCGAACCTGAAATCTTACAATTATGGGTCGACCGCCCTATCGCTATACCACAGCCGCCCCAAAGTAAAAATCACTATTATTTTTTTAATCCAGCCCTGCAATGTGACTTTTGTCTTTGTAATTGGGGTCAAAATAGTGTTTTACCTGGTCACTTCTTCCTAAGGTACTTTTGGATTTACATTAGGAATCAATTGTTATAATCTCTATATAGCTGAATGTCTGAAATGATTTATTTGTTTCCTTAAACCCTCATGGGTTCAGTTTTTCCTTTTTCTTTTTTTATTTGTCAACCTTCCCATAATGCGAAACTTGTACTACATTGTGAAAATTTGTAGTTTTACATTGGTTTTACTTTTCACAATATGAATTGTTTGCTGTTAATAAAAAATGCAAGATATAGAATTTTGCACATTTTTGTACCTGGGCTGCTTATTACTTAAAGACAGGCTGATATCTGTTGCTAATAAGATAAATTGATTTGTTTGTTAAATTCTAATGACTTGTCATATTAACCATAATAAAGTCGTCTCCACTGCTAGGAATATGTCATAATAACAAACTCCAGTTTTTACTAAAAGTGTTTTTTTTTTTAATGGAAGCTAAAAAGATCTTACATTCTAATCAATCAATTCATGTTTGATTCTATTACTTAAGACAAATATTTGACATTACTCCTCTAAAGTTGATCACCATTGACAGGATTCACAAATAGACCAACTAACTACTTCCAACACTGAAATGCTCTGTTTTTACTTTAAGGCTTAGATGGACTTTCGATGTAAAGCCTCGAATTCAGTGAAAATAAAAACAGATTCAAATCCTGTGGAGAAGTGACAGTACAAGCAGGGGTCTTGTCTTGGGGAATGCAGCGTTGCACGAGAGAGCTGCCGATTGGAAGCATGTCTGAACTGTGAGCATGCTGTTCCACTCAACACAGACAAGTCCCTCTTCACCCAGTGTGTCTCCATGTCTGTTTCTTTTTCAAATTGCATTAATATTAACACATGATAATGAAGGTCCAGACACAGACAGAGAGGCCTTTTCTCTTATTCACTCACACTCACTCTTTCCCCCTGTATGTCTCTGTCTCCCTCTTCCTGTGACAATCTAAACCAGATGCTTCGGGTCAAGGAGGTAGGACATGGGGCGATGGTGGTAGCAATGTGTGCACGCGTGTGCGCCAATGTGTCAATGCTTACATGTGTGTGTCAGTGCATGCATGGGTTGAAAGAGATCAAGAGTCGGATGAAAAGGAGAAAGAAGGGAAGGGACTCGCCATGCCAGGACTCAATAGTTGGGGATTGAGACTGGAGAGGGGGGGGAGCATGGGTCATTAATTTGCTGTTCTTTGTTTTGTCAGTTTGTTTTCATGAGGCCCTGGATGAGACGAAAGTAAAAGCAGTCAGCCTGAAAATTGTCTGGCTGCTCTACAGCATGTTCTCCCCTCAGGGCTGACCAAGCCACCCCTGGGATGAGTGGGGTGTTGAGGAGAGGGGGGGGACTGCAGTCAGAAGGGGCGGATGGAGGGCACAGAGGTCGACCCCACTTCCCTCTCATTGCAGCCACTTCGGCCAAGATTAATCACAGATCATAGATAGCAATCCTGCCCACTCCAGTGATTCCTCCGTCTCACACTTTGCCTCTGCTGTTTGTGTCTCTGCTTGTCTTTGCTCCAGACAGGCAATCAGATAAGAGTGAACCCCTCCAATTAATATCAGGAAATGAGTACAAGCCATAACCCTTTAATCAATGCACTCTCATGAACGCATAGCTGCTTGTTGCTGCTTTGATCAGTGAAACAGAACCAGCTTCATCACTGCTTCAGACTTTAGGAAACGTGTGTGAGTTTGTGCATATCATGATGTTTATTGTCTGTGGAATGGCCTCTAAAATAACTGTCTCTATGGCGCAGTTGCCTCACAGCAGGAAGGTTTCTGCTTAAATTAGCAATGATTGTGACTCCTTTTTTGCCTCTGGGAGGCATCCTAATGAACCAGCAACCCTTTCAGGGTGCACCCTGCCTCTCACCCGATAACAGCTGATCCAGCCATGTTAAAGCAGAACGCGGCTGGTATACGCCATTCCAGATTGTAATGTGTGTAAATACTTTTATTGAGTGTAAGTCATTATGACAGTAGAATGTTTTTAGTGATAGTGAGTTGATAAATGCAGCGACAGGAGGTAAAATACAGACTTTTGTTGTTTTACAAAAGGGCTTAGAAAAAGGGCTTAGAAATATGAACTGAGTGGGTCTTTTGTGAACCCTTTAAGTTTTTTTAGACATTTTTAAATGTAATTACGTATTCCATTGTTTGAAAAAACATTCAACATTAAAAGATAATTACAAACATTAAGTGTGAATGTCTGTTAAGTTTTTGTTCATTTCTGCTGCTCCTTTGCAGCATTTTTTTCTTGGCAAGTTTTGCTAATCAGAACCAAGTGTGTTCATGTGTGTGTGTGTTAAATAACACTTTTGTGTGTGAGGGTCTGTTAGACACCAGCGCGTTGCATACTGAACCAATAAAACTGAAATTCTGTGGAGTAAAACACTTTTGTACTCTGGTTACACCCCCCATGGTTTAGGGCTGCATGCTGGAATTCCCACCTCTGCACCTTGAGGTCCACCTTGCACCGCTGGAGGGGACAATTTCCCCGGTGTGCCATCCGGGTGTAAGAGTTAGGAGAGAGGAAAAGCGGTCGAGAGTGAAGGAGAATGCAAAGGAGGTTATGCAGAAAGAGAGAGAGGGCGTCTCAGAGGCGAAGGAGTTTTTCAAGGTGTTGGCAACACTAACACGCTGACAAAATGAAGTGTGGATCACAGGGTGAGGACTCGGTTGGTGACGTGAATGGAAAGGGGAAAAAGAGCAACGCTGTCGCCTTCTTCATTATTTCATAACCAACGAGAGTCAGAGAGCTCATAAAACTCATAAATGAAATGTCTGCATTTAAAGATCAACATTTGCACGCAATTGCATTGTATGTGCGGCAGACATGTTTTTGTAGTTGATGTTTAATGCACCCTCATGGAAGCTGCTTGGTGGGAGAATGGGGGGGGGGGGGGTACTGTAGATGGAGAATATTAAGAAAAAAAAAGGGTGGGTGCAGAGGAGCATATTTCACAGGGGCACCCCTGCTGAGCGCTGTGTACCCACATTGTTATAAGTGCACAGATCTTTGGGCCTGTAAAAATACCAGGGCTCCACTCAGCAGCCGTTTACAAAGGAAAACCTTTGCACTCTTTTTCAAAAATGCTAAATGACATCAACCCGCTCAGCCCCTCACAACTTTTTTCTTACTCCGCCTTTAATCCCCCTCCCTCCTATACACTAACACACACTCTTTCCTCCCTCTGTCACTCCACCACTCTCTCTCTCTGTGTCTCTTTTAAAGTGTCCGTAATGGTGCTGTAATTTTTCTCTGTCTATACTCCGGGAGGCCTGATGCAGCCAGATGACTGGATGCCGACTAAAGTTTCACAACATGTAATTAGGGCCTAAGTATCGAGGTCAGTGCTGCTCGGCCCCTGCGGCTGGCCCTGTTGCCCCTCCTGCCTGCACAGCCCCAACTATATAGATCTCTCCCGCAAACTTTCCTTATTCTGTTCACTTTTTAATTATGGCTCCCTTTTTCTCCTTCCCTGCTACCTTTCCTGCTCCCCCCCGCTTCTCATCTTCTCTTTTCCTTTCCTCACTGCGAGTCATCCAAAGCCAGCTGTTACACATATCCACACCATTCATTTAGATAAAGCCTGCCATCTTACAAAAAAGAAGGGAAATGATGTGACAGCCCCTTTATAGAAACATTTAATTTAATTGCAGTTTCTTTTCTTATAAATGGTTAATTGAAATGCCGGAGGGTAGCCGGGCTTGAAAGTCAATAAAATCTCCTTAGAATAGAAGTTTATAGGGGTAGTCTATGTACATAATTAAACCCTTCAGGCATTTTAGAGAAAAAGAGGGGGAAAAAAAATCTGTAAAATAAATGGTTATGCAAGAATGGCTTGCTGAGAAAAGAGAGATCAAATGAGAGTGAGTGAGACAGATAAAGAGGAAATGAGAGACAGAGGCTGTTAGGATACTGGAGCTCACAAATCAGGCAACCTACCGACACCTCAGGGATGCCTTCACGGTGGCTGACAAGAGCAATACTCCACAGCCCACTGCCTCTCCGAAAAAACAACAAAAAAGGAAGGATAAGGCATCCATTTTTATTTTTACAGGCAAAAGAGTGAGAAAAACAGGGCACCTTTTCATGAAGTTCCCTGCGATGTTTATGGTTTTAGATTGGTTTGAGAGTTCAACTTCCAAACTTCAACATATATCTTCCCTTTGGTTGTGAGTGAAAATAAAAATGCACATCAGCATGCACTAATTTGTTCCAAGAGTTTTCGGTTCTTTAAGGTTAATGAGTTGAAGCAGTGTCCACTAAACAGCCAGTGGGGGGCACAGGCTGGTTGCTGGTTTTAAACACGCACACATAAATGTAAATGTGTATTTACCTCCAAAAGCACAAATTATATTCTAATGGTTCCAGCATACTTCAGAGAACCCATTAGGACACTGCTGGCTGACACAGGGAGGTCCTAACCATCACAACTATGTGTGCATGAGCTTGCAAGCCTATATTTCACTCCACATGAGTTTTACGAGTTTTTCGTGTGTCACTTTTAATGAGACACATATATATCCAACACATTTCTTTATGGCCAGACACCTATAGTTTTTTTTTTAATGCTTTTGATCAGGGATGCCCCTATTCTCGTTTTGAAACCAAATTGTATGTTACACCATTAAACCAAATCGTGAAAAAGAATCGTTGCATCCATACTGCATAGTAGTATGTATATGTTGAAAGTGTCAAACAAATATGTATAAAGGATTTACTATTTATTTTTTTATTACATACACCAGGCTTAGTCTAATCTTACCTACACACCGGGCATGTGTGACACGTTCAAGAACACGTTTTTGTACGCACTGTTAGCATAAAGGTCTGATACTACCCAGTGCTAGCATGTGTACTCACAGCTGGAAGAAGCTCGGTTCGAAATGTGTAAGTGGTGCAAATCTCATGAATCTTGTATGGGGTGCCATTTGTGAAGTGACAAAGTCAAATATTAATAGTATTTTAACAGTATTTTAATATTAACAAGGTTTTTGGTCATTTTTCCTGTTTTCAGGGGAATAAAAAAAGGTTTTATTTTACAAATGCATATTTTGACCTTTCCTGCCTTGCACGCCCATGTAGCAAAGTGTCCTTGGGCAAAACACTGAACACCCCCCCCCCTTGCTTCTGGTGGACGGTTGGCGCCGGTGTTCGGCAGTGGAGCCACCATCAGTGTGTGAATGTGTGTGTGACTGGGTGAATGGGTCTGTGACTGTGTACGCCATTTACCATTTAATTCATGCATTTATAAATGTTACATTTACAAACTAAATATTTAGTTAGCGAGCTAATTATTTTTATTTAAAAAAATATTTTATTTTTTATAATTATATGTTTACTTAACAAACTAAATGTTTAGCTGGCAAACAAAATATTTCATTTTAAAATGTTAAAAATTTTGTTAGCAAATTAAATATTTAGATCTGACCTAAATATTTATTTTCCAAAATAATCATTTTAGCTTTGTAACTAAACATTTTTTTGTTTAATATTTAAGTCCAAACTGAATATTTCGTTTCTAAATTAAAGGTTTAGTATAATTACTCCTGGCTACAGTGTGCAGCGCTGAATGTAATAGAGCGCCAAGTGCAACAAGACTAGAAGAGATAACATTAACACAAAAACGAACAGAAATGATACTGGAAAAAGAAGCAAAATCCAGAACCACTTCACTGTAATTGATTATGCGAAAAGAGAATTTAGAGTCTGAAAGAACACAATTCCATCAATAACCGATTCCACAACCAACCTGCACCTGAGAACTGAGAACATCTCCTCTTAAACAGTCTAGATCATTCCTGACGGAAAAAACCAGATCAGCATCACAAAGTTGAGACACCTAGTATTTTTGAATGCCAACCTGTACTGTGACGAAAAATCACTTACAGTGGGTGTTCCTCTAGAAGTTTAATCCCGCCCACGTTAAAGCGTGCCTAGGTCTGCACACTACAACCAGGGCTTTTCATGTTGTTAGGAGCTAAATATTTAGCTCAAAACTAAATATTTAGCTAATATCTAAGTAAACCTGCAGATAAACTGATATGGACTACCAAAAAAAAAAAGCTGGACAGGTCTCCAAAGGGAGCGATGCAATGAAATGAAGCCTATTTACAAAATAATAGCACAAGTTGGCATGGATGCCAACTCTAGTGAGAATCACTTCAGACATGGTGCAAAATCCAGCTTTTATTTTGGTGGTCATTTGCATGTTTGCTAAATATTTAGTTTGGAGCTAAATTTTTACTTACTTTTTTTGACTTTCTAAATAATTAGTTGTAATTTGTACCTACATATTTGTTTGGAAAATAAATATTTAAGTCAGATATAAATATTTAATTTGTAAACTCAATTCTTGCAGACTAAATATATAATCCTGAACAAATAATTAACTTTAAGCTAAATATTTAGCTTGCTAAACTAAATATTTATTCAGTAAATGTAATATTTAAAAATAGATGAATTAAATGGTGAAAATATGGATTTGAAAAATGAAACCTGCTTTTTCTTTTCCTAAAACAGGCCGAATAACCAAAAATATTGCTGTCAATGTTTGACTTTGTCACTTAAGAAATGGCAGCCCATAATCTTGCAACATACTTTTTCTTTCACAGCTCTATTCCAATGAAAGACTTGGTGTCATCTAGACCAGGTCGGGCACAAACTGCAAATATTGTTTTTTTTTCTACAGTATCCATTTTCATACAGTAAGAGTTTTGAAAAGGACGCTACCCACACGTCACTACCAAATTCGAGTACCGAAAGTTCAACTGGTTTAACTTTTGAGGCATGCTCAATTGCCTCTTGCTTTGCATGTAACGTCGCTCAAATGTGCGTTTCCAAGCCTAGTGTGAACATAGCACTAGCAATCTGAAGGGTTTTTCTTTATTGTTACTTGTGTGTGCATTCTCTGTGCACATCTACAGGTTTGCTCTGCACATCTGTTCTTACGTGTGTGTGTCTCTCCGGCCCTGTCCGAAGAGGTGGCCCGGCTTCTCCAGACTGATGATAAATGACAGCGCCAGGAGCAGATAACCCTCCAGGAGCTCTGGCTCTGGAGAACAGCGGTGGAGAACATTCTGAAACTCCCCTCTGACCTGACACACACTGCAGCCTCTGTCCTGTTTGTTTTTTCTGCTCCTTTGCTCTCACCCTTTCCTCCTCTCTTTCTAACATCTCTACCATTGCCCCCTGCTCCCCCCCCCACCCCATTTCTCCCTGCTCTGGTCAGTGATAGAGAAAGGGCCCTGAGCGACCTGCTCACTGTGGGCAGCACACCGCTGTTGGCGCCAGTCAGTCGCAGGAGCCCACGACCCCCCCTTCCCCTTTTTTTTTTTTTTTTTTTTTGTCAGAAGAGGTTTTGGGAGGGGTTGCCTCTGCTGCTTCTTTTTGACTAGTGTCATGTACAGATGGCAGAGGGGGGATAAAATACTGAGCAGTTATCATGAAGCCTTGGCAGCTGTGTTCATGCATGTGATGTGTTTTGTTTGCGTCTGTTAAAATTTGTGGGCAAATCAGTAGTTTCATGTGTGAAAAAGTATTAGAGCCAGTATTAATCACATGATCCTCTTCCTTATGAAAAGTTTTTTCAAAACTAGCAGAGACTTGGGGTGGGCAGGGGGGGGGGGGGAGTCATAAAAGGGGGTCTAATGTGCTTCACTTACAGCTAGGCGACACTCCCCCTCTACATTCCCCCATCCCATTTATTATGAACTAAAGAGCAGAGATCCAACTGCGTCATTAACTCTCAATTACAGCTGTGAGGCCAACAGGCCAAACTGAGTATGATGTGCGTGTGTATGTGCGCACATGCGTCTGTTTGTGTTGTTAGTGAGTTCCTGTATTTAAAAAAACTATAACCTATTGAAGCTCACTGAGTTTCATGAAACATGCAGGTAATTGAATCAGTATCTAATAGCACAACATGTGTACAACTATTCAGATAACCGTATCATAAAAAACATGCTAACAAGTCAACGAAACTCTTTATATCACTTTAAATCACCAAATCTGTTGAATTCTTCATCCTCCGTGTTTCTTTGGAACAATTCCGCCAAGCCTGGCGTAAGTCTGAACGGAGCATCTTCTGCATTGCTGTCAGTTGCAAATACTGATACATAAGCCTATAGTGTCTTCTGGCAGTTTAAAATCCCACATAAGTCATGTCCATGGCCCATTTTTACCAAAAAACAAAAAAAGAAAATGAGACTTATACACTTATATACTGAAAAATGTGGTACAATTATTTAAAAAATGATACAGATATTTTTATGGTGATACAGCTTTTTTTATTATTAATAGTTAACCAAAGGAGGCAAGATTTTTTTTTAAGATACTCCAAATGCTGGAGTCTAAATTTCCTTTATATGTTTACTTTAAAGTCCAGAGTTACTCCAAGCTCAGAGGCATTTATGAAGCAATTGAAGCAATATAATTTCCTGCCATCTTCCTGAAACAAAACTAAATGATTAAAGGTTGCGATTAATTTTTTTACCATTGCTGCTTGGCTCTTCTGCTAGCAGAAGTTACTGGAAGTGCTGAGTGAATAAGGAGAGAATTGTAAAATCTATAAATCTGACACAGCCAGAATGAAGAGGAAATTGACTTTCCACATGCAGTAAAGAGAAGGGTAACAGCTGTAATCCACTGGAATCATTTTTCCTTAATTAAATGTTTCTGTTAAAACAAAAATCAAATTGTGTTTACATGAAGCGCCGTTAAAGACCCACATTAACCACATATTTTTGTGTTTACTATCCATGTACATCTTTGTTTTAAATAGATGAGAAAACTGATCTATAAAACCACCAGCAGAGGGATAGCCCGCTCTAAGTTGCTCCGGCTACTCCTATAAAAAAAAAACAGTTTGGGACACCACTATAGCTTCAAATACACCTACAATTTAAACAATAGAGAGGAGGGAGAGGGAATTAATTCAGATTTGGCCAAGTAGACGCCTGTTAATTTTCATTGATTGGATTACCATTTACAGATTTCAGATTAAACTAATTTACAGATTTGTTATGTAGGAATTCACAGATAGGAGACTAGCAATTACCTATAGGACACATTTTTGGCAAAAAAAAAACTACTATGTAAATAAAGCCACGAAAGAGAATGTAGTTCTTTGACAGTGGTATTTTCGGAGGATCCCTCCATTCACTCTAAACCATAATTCAGTGAAGGATAGATCTGTATATTTCACATTAGATTCTAAATGGTTTTAGAGTGTCTGGTCTTTGAAAGGCCACAATGACAGTCTTGTTTTTATTGGTTTTCTTTGTTTCTTCACATTGGACTGGCTCCTCATCAGTGTTTGGGGTTACACAGGGTTCTTCTTGGCACCAAGAAGAAATGTTGGATTTCCTTCACATAATGCTCTCCACTGACATGCCATGGGTTACAGCGACAGGCAGTTTGGGCTTGGCAGCATGCAGTTTGGCTTGGCAGTGACCTGCTTGGCATTTCCATCAATACAGTATGTTAATATATAGCAGCTAGATGCGATGTGTTCATCTGTTGCTACTATGATAATAGTTTAGGGCAAATGAAAAGAAACAAGAACATTTCTCATTTATACAGCTTGATATTGACTCAAGGATGGAAGACAGCAGCTGCCACAGCTATTATCTCTTTCCAACAATAGCTGCTGTTTCAGTACAATGACAGTGTCTGATGTTTTCTCGTTTTCACACTGTCTTCCATAGCTTCCCTCCATTCCTTTATTTAACCGCTTCCCTGTTCCATCCGCTCATCCTCCCACTGTGTTTGTGTGAAGAAGCTTTTCCCCCTGCTGAGCCAGGATGCAGGCATGCCACAGTGTAAGGCTCCACAGAATAATGCTTTTTGAACCTCTCTTGTCCTCCTGGTTTGATGCAGTGCATCTCTCTGTTGTGGGCTCTTTGTCAGGCGCTCCAGGAGGTGCAATACTTCAGACCCTTCCAACGACAATGTTTTAGTCTCCCACCCTCTTTATAAAATCCCCACATCCTCAGAGTGGTGTTATCCTCTCCCTTCTATGGCAGAGACCATAAAGCGATGGAATTTCTCCAAACTACTTGTGTTACAGGAGAAAACTGATCCAATTAAACACCAGGCCCATTTACATCCCCAGACAAATCACATAACTGCCAGTAATTATATAATTATAAGCTGACAATAGAAATATGATGATCAGAAAATCCTTGTCCTGTCTACTGTTTAATTTGTTTCTGAGAACTACATTATACTTTGATCACAACTGCTCTTTTTTGTGGATTTGGACTATCTGCAGGCAAAAAATGGGTAAACCTGTACGGTGAACAAAGGTGGCCCAAACAAAATGTTAAGATCATAGAGCGCCTGGTGAGCCCTTAAAGCAAAAATGTTCATCTCTTTTTTTTTCTACGAGCATGCTGCGAGCAAAAAGTCATAGTGAACACTTATACATTACCTAAGGTTAAGTAAGGGTGAAATAGGTGAGACACAGACACTTGGTACTTTTTTTAGCAAAAGAACACTGTACAACAGTATCACTTGTACATCATCAACTTTGTTCTTAAAAATAATACACGACACATTTACCACATGCACAACAATCGTACATTTCATTTTCATGACATCACCTAAGGTGGCCGAATGGAGCTCAAGGGAACTGGAAGGCACCATGGCTCCCTTTAGGACGTGGCAATGACCCTTCACGGGTCCTGACAACCCAAAAACCTGGAGCACCCATATTGGTCAACACCTGTACAGGTGCATGTGACTAAGGCCTTATCTGATGACATAACTTTTGAACCTTCCCTAACTTAAAAAAAAATAACACCTACATGTTATATGTGGAAAATCGAGCACAAAGGGTTGTAGGCTAGCTTTGCTAATCTAGGAACCAAGGGGTCTGTATAACTGACAACACGTAGCTGCCATTCTGTAGCTTCATATGTGACTACTGTCCCTGCATTTCTTTTAGACATACACACATGCAAGACTACAAAAAACGTCAAGTAAACATGGAAAAATACATGCAAGTATTGGCATTTTGGTGAGAAATCTACAATATCTCATAGTTGGTATTTGCCATTTTCAGATACAGGTCGCCCGCTTGTATGAATGTGCAGAGAAGATTGATTGATTGAAAAAACGACCAATCAGGATATAAAACACAATGCTCTATATAATGCTTTTTTAAACAAAAAATCAATAAAACAGCGAGACTGTAAAAGTTGAACCGCCATATAGCAAGTGACCACTGTACCTAAAATATGATTGAATTTTCTGTGTGCATAATAACCTGCTCATTTGCATCAATGGAATAAAGAGTGTAAGTCAGTTAACATGTTTGTCTGTCTGATTATAAACCCAGTGCACAGGCCAAAACAGATACTTAATGTAATTAGAAGTGAATGTTCAAACTGCTGTAAAAGCTTTTCTGATACTGGCCAACAAAACCAGAAAAGATTGAGCAGCCATTTTTCACAAAGAAACCGGTCAGGCTGGGCTGCACTTCACAATTTAGCCCATGTTTTAAATCACAGCATCAAATGTGGAATTTCACACCAGTTGTGAACACAGTGGCTGCTCAAAAACAATCTTGTATGGCCTGAGGCCAAGAGGGTTTCAGAGACTGCGCGTGGCCAAAGAGTCAGCAGAGCAGCCTGTTGTGCAGGGCTTCTCCATGGGTGTTTACCAGTGAATCTGATTGTTTGGATTGGTGATTTAGGATGTTCACCAGGTTAAAGGGGACAATTATACACAGGGGCTGGGGTCACGCACTTCTCTTCAGACACTTCTACTCATGTTACCCATAATACCAGGCCTCCTGCTCACTTGCAACACTAATGTCAAAGATCTAAAGAAGTATCCTGATTGTGAATGTTTGAAATTCTTGATAATCCAAGAGAGTTGAAAAATTGTGAGAGTTCAGAGGCAATGTGTTGAATCTTGTTTTTCTAGCACCTTCATGATCATATTTGTTAGTGTGATGAAAGAGCCATTCACACTTTACTGAATCTCTTAATTTATTGTCTAAGTTAAGCACTTTTATTTTGATTTTTAATTATTGGTAAGTCCATATTCCTACATTTTTGTAGAGTTCATAGAGGCTGAGACCGATTATGGTATTTCTTTCTTAGACAGTCTGTATTTTAACAAGAAAGTGTAATTTTTACATTTGACATTTATGTAGGATGTAACTGTTGTTTTTAAATATACTTAGCTCGCTAAGGAAACGTTTTGCAGGAAAAAGAACCAGAAGAAAACTTCTGCAACTCTTCACTAACTTTTGATAACGCATGACTCATGTTTCTTTTTTTTCTTTTTATTTACAAATTCCCCAAAGATTGTGGGTCCTCCTTTGCATGACCGCTGACAGGCCTTTACGGTAAAGAGTTGGAGGAGGTGAAAGCCCATGTTTGTGCAGGAACACCCTGACTCCCTTCCTCATGTGAATACATTAATTCATTTGCCACTTTAAGGTTGCCAAACCCAAATATTTGCCACTGCACATTTTTTAATATTTATGATGACGAAAGCAAATATTGCTTGTTGGATTGAGTGACACAGAAAGGTCAAGCTCTGGGTTTGGCTGGAGGGGGCAGAAGGGAATGTTGTTGGTGCTTGAATGTGAATGTGAGACTGCTCTCTCCTGAGAGCGCCCGTCCACATCACAGGGGCAGTGCACACCACCCTGTTTGACTTCAAACATGCGTGCAAACATGGCGCAGTTCAGCAAACAATTTACATGAATTTGAGTATTGTGGATTCATGAGCTTAAATTTCAACTCGTCTTGTAAGGACAGCGGCGTTGATGAAAGGATGGTGAAGTGTGTGCATGGCTTTGTGTGTTGGGAGAGTGCTGACATTAGTTACACGCCTGCATCCAGGTGTGTATGTGTGGAGATATACTTCACATCCATTTGAGCCTTTCCATGCATCGCCAGGGCACGTGTTGCAATGAGGTGATCCATTAGAGGGGACATTTTTATGAGTTGGTCTCAGATCTGGATCTCATCAGATGAGGTCCTATTTCCTTTGGCCCAGCTTCCTTCACTGCAAGATTCCGGTTTAGAAGCTGCATGACTAAATGGTGCATACCTAATCTCTTTAGAGCTGCAACCTAATAGAAGCAGACTTAAATTGTAAGATCAAATTTACTGACAAGCTTTACTTTCAGATTAGGTTTCTGGCATCTTTTGTAAATGTTTTTCCATTTTCTTCAGAGAGAATATTTGGTTGAAAAGGTTTGTGCCACCCAGAACTTCAGGGATTCTCACAATTTGTTCTTGTGTTCTCTAACTGAACACAACTATGTTCACAAATGTTAGAACATCCATTTGTTTGGTTACCGATATAAAAATAAACTTGAAATGGATAGACAGGAAGCAAAGATAGATGTCTTATACTTTTATACCAACTGTTCACCTACCCCTACCTTTTTTCTTTTCTTGGCCTTCTTCCTCTCACCTATGTTACCTTGTTGTGCAAGACTGTGGAATGTACACAACCAAAGTAGCTCAATGAAGTGTTATTGTTCTGTTCTTTTCAAAAGATCTCTTTCTTCTTGTCCCATGGACAAGACCAAAAGGAAGAAAAGGCCTTCGTTGAGATAAGTCTTTCACTGAAAATAACACAAACAAAGACGGAAAGAAAAGGAGAAAATCCTAAGACAATATTTAACAGTGATTCACCCACAGTTTATGCCGCCAAGGGAAAATAAAGACTTAGTGACCTAGTCAAGGGGAAAGCAGGTGCAAGCGCTGATCTAAATAATGTGCTGGTTTTCCTGTTCATCTCTAAAAAGGGATGGTGGGTTAGCGATCATTCCACTGATCTGAGCGCAGTTAGAACCAGTTCCACAACAGATGTCCAAGCTTATTTGACAATAGAACAGGAAAAAAATAGAGGCAAAGCCGCAGCGTTCACACCCCACTGACAACAAGTTATTCACAAGCAGAAAGTAAAATCCTCCCAACTGACCAATTAGAGACTCTCTGAAGCCTCTCTGACAACCCAGGGGACCAATAGCCAAGAGTGATGGAGAAAGAAGCAACAAATGACAGAGTCCTGCTGTGGCCTCAGAAGACTCATCATTGTAAAACCCTTCAGGGTGGTAGACTTGAGTGGACAGATAAACATGTGGGTGGACAGACGGATGGGTGAGTTTGGTAAAACCGTAGGAAGTTGACACAGACACCACAAATGGAAGACCAATAAAATCAGTTATATCTAGTCTTGTCCATTAAATGTTATATTTACTCAGAAACTTAACCACACAACATACAATCTAAAAAGGACAATGTTGAAAAAATTTGATAGAACGTCATGTTTATTCATCTATGCTATCTCCTCAAGCACATCAGACCACATTTTTCACTGGTAGAAGACCATCTCTGTCCAATAGGCGGAGCTTATTGACTTAGTAAAGGTCGATCCATCATTTTGCAGATTTAAATTTTGAATTTTGTCAGAGTACCTGAGTTAAACGTCACAAACTGAAAGTTTTGAAATTCGTGATTATCAATTTAATAAGTGGCTATACGTATAGCACTTTTCTATACCTTCTTAGTTTACAGTTGGTTTACAGTCACAATTCCATTCACACACTCATGGAAGCTCCGCTGCCGAACACTTGCGCCAATCTATAACCATCTGGAGCAATGTGGGGTTCAGTGTCTTGCTCAAGGACACTTTGACACATGGGCATGCGGAGTGGGAACTGATCCTGCAGTATTCCAATCCGAAGTGTCTTGTTTTTCAGGTCGTCTGCTCTGTCACCCTTTTGTTTTTCTCTGGGTTTATGAGTTTTATTTTTTGTTGTGTTTAAGTTATGTTTAAGTTTTTCCCATCAAGCTTGGTCTCCTGCACTTTGGAGCCTTCTTCCACCACTTCTTGACACAAATAGATAGATCTGAAGAGTTACTATAAAAGTGCATGAGACTTTTGTAGATCCTGATTTATTTTGATGCTTAAAAATTGAAAGTGAGATTATCATTTTTAAACATCTACACTAATGCTGTAGAGCAATTTGAAATACCAGTATCTAGATTCCATATAAGGATCCAACATGTTTAGTCGGTAAAGTTGGTGACAACCAAGCTTGACCTCACTAATAGCTTCCTGACTCACAGCAAATTTTGTCATTTTGTTATTGCTTAGGGGAAACCCCTTTTTGCCAAAAGCTCATGGTTATCACTGCATTTGGTGCCTTTACTTGTGCCTTTAATTGCCTTTTATTTGTGATAGTTAATTAGAGTGCAATGGAAGTCCGTGTTCACTATGGGTTAACTATAGTGATCATCAAACAATGAAAGTTCATTTGCATTTAATATGAAAAGCAAAGGCTTTTAAATTGATCCACTCAATACAAAAAAGCTTTCAACCCAACTGGAACATGTTTGTGTACCTCAAACAAAATGCAAATAACCATTAAACCATGAAGAAAACTGTTTCTGCCAGCAGATCTATCAGAAAATTCCTCTGAAAAATATACTTTATTTTAAACAAAGGTTTCTTATTTTTCTTTTTTTAAATGTAGTTAACAAATCAAATTCAAACAAGGAGGAAAGTGTTTATTGTAAGTAAAAAATGCATTTAACATCTAGGATCATTAGATCCCTGCCTTTAAAAAGGAAACCATCTCATGTGCTTTAGTTTTCACTGGTTGATAAAATAAAAAGTAACCTGTGTTAAACTAGCTCCCCAAAAGAAAGAAGCTTTTGCTTTATGAAAATTGTTGTGAAGCCAGAGTCAATGCGATGTTCATGGTTGTGGAGTGGACCTTTCTGGGACAGCTGGCAACCCTCCCTTTTCTTCTTTTATCATCACCAGCTATTTGATGCCATTGAAACAGCCAGGACATTGAGGGAAGCAAAGCGAGCGCTCATGTGAAGGTTCAGTGCAGCGTGATGCAATGTGAGACAGCAGCTGAGTGAGCCCTCTTGCCTTGAGAGTGCAGTTTGAAGAAACAACCAAGTTCATGTTAACAGCACATACTAGTCTATTATAAAGCTCTCTCCATTATTAAAACACTCATCCTTCACCCTCCTCCTCCTCATCGTCCCTGCATAGTTTGAGGGAAGGATGGGGCAGCTGTGGAGATGGTGTGAAGGGTGGCGGCGTGGGGGTTTGTAGGCACAGACTATAAGTGATGTTTTGAAGGCTTTGGGAGTTCCACACCTGTGGGTGTAAGGACAGTTTGTAACCTTATCTCCTACATATTGTGTGTCTCCCTTTTCTTTGGCGTTGGATATGAACAAAATGTGTATTGTGTTTAGGCAGAGGCCAGAAGGATTTTGAAGGAAGGAAAGTGGCGAGTCCAGGCTCTGCACAGCGGTAGCCTGAGACGGGAGATCAGGAGTGATTCCATGTGTAAGATTCCTTCCTTCTCACGGACAGTGCTAATGAAGTGTGTGCACCCTTTGTTAGACAGGCTCCCCCAGCAGGGCCAGGGACTCTCACAAGACACCCTAGACAAGTTTCAGTTTTATAATCACACTGGGCACTTAATGTTTTTAAATTACAGCGGAAAATCTTTAACTTTTGATTGATATTTTACCTTAAAAAGGCCAAAAGCCATATGTGACATGAGGTCAAAATTATATAAAACAATATTAACAAAGACAATCTTAACCCTTGTGCTATCCTAGGCACTTTAACATTGGGAATTGGGTCATCTAGACCCACTAGACAGCGCGCTGAACCTTTTTTCTTCTAGAATTTGTGAACCTAAGTGGTGACCAAAGATTACATGAAATCTTTCCACCTTTATCCACCTTTGTCATGGTAGGGAGAACACGTCAATTCAAGGGTGGGGTCATCTAAGATAGCACAAGGGTTAAACTACTGTTTGGGTATGTGAGAAACATGTTTGCATAGAGATTTTGAAGTCCATTTTAGCTATTATGTTCTCCAGCCCTCTGCTCTGCTGAATGCAGATGAGGGAGAAAATTAGCCAGTGTGGAATATCAGATGAGACAGATACCCGTGTCACCATGTAGTCCCAATTGAAAAAGACCTGTTTCCAATTATAGTTGGCTGTAATCATAATGTGAGTGAGCAGCAGGATAATGGAACAACTGTCTGTCTGAAATCTAGTCTCTGAAGCCTGCAAAGAAGTTAAACGAACAAAGAAGGAAAAAAAAACAACTTTAGCCAAAGAGTAAAGGAGTCAAATGAGAGGGGATGACATTTGTGAGGGGGGGGTATTGGTAAACTAGAGTTTTGGTCATATTTTCAAAGATGTTTCTCAATTTGTGATAATCATGATGGCCCTTAGCAAAAAGTAGTATATTCAAGTGTACTACAAGTATACTTAGTCTATACTAAAAGTGAGGCAGTATACTTAAAGTCTACTTTTTATATGCTATCTATATATCGTAAACTTAAAATGTTCCAATTTAGCGTGAAGATGTATTCCCTTGGTAAACTTCCAACACTAACCTACATGGTTTAAAGTATTCCTTCTATACTTGTATCTAGATCTACTTAAGAAAATAAGCTTCAAGTGTAATACTTCTTCCTGGGGGATTAAAGATGTTAAACGCTTAAACCCTTTAACAGCTGAGCTTTAGCTCAAAAGTTGACATTCTTTTGACTCCTATAACTCTTCAATCGTAATGTAACGGATTCTGAAACAGAAACACCCGTCAGAATCATCATGTATCCCGTAAAATGGTTAAAATTACAGTGAAAAGCGTGTGTTATTTAGGTGTCGGTGGCATCTTCAATGTTAGAGGGTTGACTTCTGAGCTTTAGCTCTAGCGCTGACATTACTTGAATTATCAAAACTTTTCAACCATTTACGCATTTAACGCAGCTTTGAGCTGATATGCAATACTTCGTCTGATCAGGAGGGCAGGCTGTGTGGTGGGGCGGAGCCTGGAGACAGTGGAGGTGGTGGCAGAGCGGAGGATGCTGTCCAAACTGGACAGCATTATGATGAACACTGGTCATCCCCTACATGGACTCTTCAGTGACCAGAGGAGCGCATTCAGTGACCGCCTTCGCTCTCTGCCATGCTCCACAGAAAGACTCAGGAAGTCCTTTGCACCGAGTGCAATTAGACTGCTCAACCCCGCTGGGAGGGGAGGGGGCATGAGGAGGAGTCACTAAATGTGCAACTACTTTTTACCACTTTTATGCTTTTACTTACTTTTATTTTGTTTTTATTGCTCTTATATTTTATTCTTTTTATTCTGTTTTTAGTGAGTGTGATTTTTTAGGATTTTATGACCATCTATTACTCAACTACTTTTAAATTTCTATTGAATGTTTGCGTATTTGAGAAGCAATGGATGAATATGCAAGTTCCCTTGGGATTAATAAAGTACTCTATCTATCTATCTATCTATCTATCTATCTATCTATCTATCTATCTATCTATCTATCTATCTATCTATCTATCTATCTATCTATCTATCTATCTATCTATCTATCTATCTATCTATCTATCTATCTATCTATCTAACTTCACAGTAGTGAAATGCTCAATTAACACTAGCTAGTTCTGATGCGGAGAAAAGCAGCTTTTCATATCGACTTTACGTCGTTATGCGAGGCTTACATAAAGTTTTGGTGCAAAGCTGATAAGAAAAGCCACTTTTTTCTGGGTCATAATAAGCAGATTCATGTTGATCAAGTAAACAATGAAGAGTTACGGTAGGACAAAGGACATATGTTGCCAGAGACAGCTCCATCTTTAAATAGTTAACTCCATTTTACTCCAGGTGGAATTTCTTGCGTTCATATACACTACAAATACTTTATTCGTCTTATAAAGTCTTAATGATAGTTCATGTATGTACTTGAGCAATACTTTTTACCTCTTTTACTCCCCTCGTGTACTCTACATCTGTCTTGTTCACCCTAGCATGACCCCAACATTCAGTAAGTGAATTCTCTGTTTTCTATGGATATCCATAGAAGGCATGGAGCTCCAAACCAAACCTCAGCCATGCCAGGCCTGTGAGGAAAGGAGGGGCCCCCTTTGAGGAAGTCATCACAGAGTCTAAATAACAGGGCCATCCCTGCCTGGGGCCCGCTGTCAGACCAATGATAGATGGTCTCAGTCTCCAATCCCTGCCTCTACTGGCCAATGGTAAACAAAGGGAGGCAAATATAGAGACAGAGATGGGGTCATCCCCGCCATGGAGGTATTGATAGTCAACCAAAGAAAAAGACTGAGGAAGGAGAAGGGTGAAGGAGGGAGGGTGGTAGCAAACTCCAGCATGTTGATAACAAGACTCTTCTTTGATTCAAATAGCAGATGTGTCGGGCTGTTTTTGTTTTGTTTGTATCATGTCCAGAAATTGTCAGGTGTTGAAACAGCGCTACATTTTGGTGATTGCTGCTCCCACAGCTGTGGCCACAGGAATGCCGTCTGCCCTCCACACCTCCTTTTTCTCCTCTCCATTTCACCATCTATATATCTCATTCAAGTCTTCTCTTGTTTTCTCACCTCTGTGCCTGTCGCTCATGCTGGTGCTCCTTCTGTCCCCGAAGCAATGACTGTGGCAAAATCTGTAATTAGATTTCCAAGCAGTATTCTTTCCTCACCTATATATTCAAGGTTTTTTTGTGATAAATGGGCACTTTAAGTTTAAAGACCTCTGAAAAGAACTCTTCTATACTCTATGAAATGTTGAAGACCATCTCTATATCACCTTCACTAAGATGATTGGTGATGGCTAAAACTAAACATGTTGAAAGGACACGCAAATATTCATTATGGCAGTTGCAGTTAAAAATCTGATGTTCAGGGGTCATCCCAAGGGCAACCCTCGAGTCTGGAAGCAAAAGTCAGAGGAGGCATGTCAGGCAGGTCAGGTCAGTCCCCATCAAGACAGTCCCCATTCGTAAACATGCATGCAGTCTGGTTCCTAAGCACTTTTTCATCTCCGTGGTTATGTTTATTGCTCATGACAGCTGTACTTTCATTTGTACAACTTTCTAAAACAGATTTTATTTTTCAAATTGATTTGGAAATTGCATATTAACAGGATCAAAGCCTTTAGTTTGGAAGATCTTTAGCTCAAAAACATCCTTATGGGACATCTTCCAACATTTGTCTCCAATTTGCCTAATTTTTGTAATGGTGAAACTTTGTTGGTGACAACATCGCAGACATGAAGCTGCAATGTAAAAGAAAAAAAACTAGCTTTGCATTGACTTAAAACAAGCTAGTAAGTGATGTCACCACATCCCTTTAGCTTCAGTGTTGACATTCTTTGAATTACCCTAACTATTCAACCATTTACGCAGAGAAAAGCCGTTTTACACCAATATAAAACACTTTACGGTAGTATTGACGCAATGCTGCTTTTCTCTGCTTCAATATTTGTTGGAATCACATTAATTGCCTGAATGGTCAAGAGTTTCGGTATTTCAAAGTGCGCATGTTATTTCATTTTGCCGGCATTTGCTCCGGTCTTAAAGGGTCAATCATCCGACAATTGTTTTATCAGTCATTAAAAAACAGGTTTTATTCCTAAAAATGTTCACATAGTGAAATGTGCATTCTGTCTGTAAGTGATGTGTCATAGCAACATACATGGCTAACTGGATCAAAACACATTTGCTGTTCATACACTGTCAGTTGTTTTTCAAATTGATGTCACCCAGAGAACAGTTAGCTCAGTCAGTTATCCAACTGGATGGAATTCCAACTGGAAGAGAGTTATGGTGAAAACATGTTCACTGCACAAAATGAAGGAGACTGTTTCCTTGAAGGAAGGATAATGTTGTTGATATGTGAGATGCACAGATAGTTTATTTATTATGTCTTCATGAAAAAGACTGAATACTTCCCATTTCAATGATATTTTTTCTCTGCTACTGATTCACAAAATATTTGAGGAAAGAAATACTCAGAAATGGAATTTTAAGATTACTTTTCTTTATATATAATTATATGTATGCCCTTCATCATGAGAAAAAAGCCACAAGAACATGTTAAAAAGACCAAAAACAAAAACAATTTTAACCAGAGTAAGTTTTTAAACTAGGTTGTGCAATTTAAAAGTGAACCCACAAAGTGCCCAATATTTATTTGCAAAACAAACTTTTTCCTGTGTATTTGTTTAGTTTAGACAGCTTACTTCATAAAGAAAAGCAGTGTCTGTGTATCTTACAGCCAGTTAGCCTTCCTGACGCATCAAACCAAAAACAAATAAACAGACCTGGATGTGGTTTCATTGGCTTCTTTACAGCTAAACTGGAAAAATTGAGCCTCAAAAAAATCAAAGGTCAATGAGAGATAACATTTCCAGGTATCTGATGTTTCAAGTGACTGAACTGACTGTAGATAATGTATCATAGCCATCTATGGAACTTAATATTTGTCAGGTCAACATATGACAGTTGACCAAGTATCAAAGCTTTTAATTCCTTCCGCTAGACTAATTGAGGTGTACCCCCATCTTCACCCATCAGTAGTTGGGCTGGCACCAGCATCTGCAGGACCAAGCACTGGAATAAAGTGTTCATTTACCTTTACCTTTTACATTTATGTTTACCTTGTGTTTTTAGAAAAAGGACGAATGAATGTTTCCACTAGTTGGTCTCCATACTCTGTATGGGTTCAACCAGATTGGTTCAACCAATCAACCAGAGTTTCCATCCAAGCAACCACAGAGTGCACTTCAAAACTCAGCCTTTCTCAACCAAGACAAATAGACCACAGTTGACACTGAAATTAGTTTGAGTAACTTTTTTTTAAAACATTTTTTGTCACCATTGTGCTGAATGTGTCACAAATGACCTTTATGTTCAACATCTTCATTTACCAGAATGCTTGAATAAAAGGATATGAATAATAAATACAGCATTTCCATGTTACAAAATGGTTCACCTTGCTGTTTCACAGATATTTTATAGTGCAATCTTGCATGTTTTTTTTTTGTTTTTTTTTTTTTACAGTGCTCTGGTTCTGCATGTTCTATCATGTTGTTGCTGTTTAAAGAAGGCTCTGGGACGGGACGTGCTATAGACTGCTTGTATTCAACAACCAGAAACAACCCATACAGTCCTGAACTCTCGCTACTGCGCCACCTAGTGGGCCCGCCTCTCATGACGTCCCCTTATCTAGGGTTTAACCCCTAACATGAATAATACCACAGTTCTGCAGCCAGATTGGCTGTAGACCATAGTCAATCAATCTCCTCCATGCTGTATCTTGCAAATGTATGATTGCGAGCAGATCCAGTAATACTGGACTCATTTTTCCGAAAAGTTTTGAACTTTGAGAGTCTAAACAAGAAAGCAAAGTTTGAAAATGTTGGTGTCTGAAAAAAGTGTAGAAAGTGTGTAGTGAGGGGTTTTACAGCCTTAAAATATCTATATTCCAACTTTGTGGATTTTAACTAGTCGTGGGTTATTTATAGAACGTAACTCCCGCGATAAAATGAGGGAATTCTTTACAGATGACCAACCAGAAATTGTAAGTATAACTTAGTTAAGTGTAGTTTCTGAACTCCAATCTAACGACCTACCAAGTCAAGCAGAGCCTATGTCTGTGTTTTTAGGGCCATGAGCTATTCATTTGAATTGTTACCAAGACATAATAGTGGTCAATAGTGGCTGAGCTCATAGCCATACTAGATTGGCTAAAGCGAGAGCAGAGGAGCGGTACTACATCAAAGAGCCCAACACACAAGCACTTATTGTTGTCCCCACTTAGCATATAAGTCAAGCTAAGCTGATTGAATGTACTTGACCCCTTCACCTACCCTCTCTTTTCTCCCACACTCCTCTACTCTTCCTTCTTTTTTATTTTTCTCCACATCCGCGTGTGGTCTCATTTTTGCAATGGTCATTTAGGTTAGTTCAATAACCAGGCATCCTTTCAGATCCTTAAACTAACTTGTTTATGTTCTTTTAAGGCCAAATTAGGTTATAATTTGATCATCTGAATTGGTTATGCACTTTGTCGTTATGCCTCTTGTACTTTTAAGCCGTGTTGGGAAGGGAGGGGACAAAAATAACAACATGGTCAATCACTCTGTGTGCAGAGACTACTGGCATCTTGGTAACCTTTGTTGGTCATCTTTTCTGCTCAATCTGTCGTATTGCCTGTCTGGGGATTTAGAGAATCTTCTCCTTTCTGTAAGACTGCACAGATATAATTAACAGACAGGAAATGAGTCAGGCCCGTGCAATGGTGAGGATGATGTTCAGAGGAAATGAGTGTGGATGACTAACTGAATAGGAAAGGGAGTGATTCAGGGAAGGTTTGTGTGCTTATTTGGAATTCAATGCATCCATTGCTGACTATTATAAAACAGTCGTGTTGTCTTAGTGACACCTGTTCCTGTGATAAATAAAATAAGACCCAGTGTGCAGTGAAGCATGCCAAGAATAACCTTGGTGCTCTAAATTGATACCAAGAAGGGTAAATTGTGATTTTCATCACAAAACGTCCTAATGTAAACCTTTAAGGCTTTCATTTTAAGAAAGTAAAAAAAACATTTTTTGAAAAACAACATTCTTTTTTATCTTGTTCATATCATCACCATACCTATCTGTTGCACAAAAGGCAAGAAACCTGAAACAAAACTATATGATTTCTGATGGTAATAATCTAATTAATCTGAAACACTATGGATCCATTTCAGAAAATATAAATCAAATTAGATCAAAATGACTTTACTTTATTTAAAAATAGTTTGCTCTTGTGACAAAAGTGCTTTTAGTATAATCCCACCACTTTATTCAGTAGTTGAGTGTATCTATCAGCTTGATAAGTGATTCGACTTTTCCAAAATCTAAGAAGGAACCGAAAACAAGCGAAATTTAGTGTTAGGCCTGCATTCAACAGTTTGTGCGAGCTATTCAGGCGTTTGGTCTACTGCCCTAAAACAAAAGGGCTGTGCTTCAGTTTGCTCCCATGTGGAGGCAGTATGAGAGAGAATGATACAACATGGCTTGCTTGGCTCTCCAAAGCTCACTCCTCTACACTTCTTTATGGGAGGGTCAAAGTAGTTAACTGCAGGCAGGCGTTGAGATGGGCTGCGCTCTGACTTCAAACAGGGAACATTATGGTGGTGCGCGTTCACAGGATATTGGACTGTAAGGCCACTGAACAAGGGTGGGTTAAAAAGAGGAGGCTTTGTATTGAGCCCATTAGAGCTCTAAACCGATACTAATGAAGCTGTTTCCTGTACAAACGGAGGGGCTCTGGGGAAACTAGCTCCAGCTTTTTAATAAGACCCTCTCCAATCCCAGTAAAAATGCTGGAAATTTTTTATCTACGTACTGAGCGGGTCACTACTGATTCCAAGCAGAACCTCCCTTTGGAAAAGTTAATTACGCATGATTAATGGAGCGTTTTCCTTCCAATGATATCTGTGACAGCACAAAGCTGTCGTAAGGCTTGTCAGGCCCAATTCGAGCTGAATAAGTATTTATGTGATCGCATGTGATGGGCCTCCTCTCACCAGCACCAGCCCTCATCAATCAAGCTCTGCTGCTTGCAGTAGTGGGAAATTGGTCTATCAGCGCAGCTACCCCGCCACCCCACCACCCTACTGCTGCCAGCACCACCACCACCTCCCTCCTTCCCCATTCAATCAGGCCTGGGGCTACAATGCTTCTTTAGCTCTTACTTCTGACCAACGCAGGGGTCACGGGGGGAAAGTGGGAGCCAGAGCTGAGCCCATCCATTACAGCTCTTGTTTCTCTCGGTGGCAGCCGGACGACGGGATTCTATTAAGAGCTCCGTCTATTCAGCACAGAGATTACACCAGGGCCCTTTCTCCAGGGCACACCTCACCACCAGCCCCCGAGCCCTCACCAAAAACCCTGTTCCTACCCTGGGGGCTGTATAGCCCCTCTACCTCTGATGGCGCTTGCCCATTACAGCTTGTTCAACTCACTTCTACTTTTGCACAACCAGAGTGACAATAATCACTAAGACGAAGATAAAATGAGAATGAGGCAGAAAGACAAAAGGAAAAGCTTGCAGGAGAATGAGAGCAGACAGAGCACTAACCTGCAAAGCTGCTCCGACTTGAGGTGTGGACAAACACTACAGACACTGCCACACACATGTGTACAGCCCTGCTTAGGACTAAATGAACACCAGATCCCCAAAACGCACCCGCCACTCTCAACAGTCATGGAACGTCAGGACCAGGCAGGAGAGAAGGACCATAAACATACGAAGACTAGTAAAATCACAAACACAACATTGCTGCTGGTTCAACATAAACAGTCTCTGGTCTGAAGAAAGCCCTCATGTACGTATCCCTTGTGCTATGATCCTACCCTTACATTAATGTGTTTTCCCTACCATGACAAAGGTGGATAAAGGTGGAGAGGATTTCATGGAATCCATGGACACCAGTGAAGATCACAAATCATTGAAGAAAAAAGGTTCAGCGCACTGTCTTGTGGGGTCTAGCTGACCCAACTCCCAATTTTAAAGTGCCTAGGATAGCACAAGGGTTAAAGACCCAATGAAAATTGTGTTTTTAACATGTTCTTCTAGCATTTTTCTCATAATGGAGGACATTTATAAATAAAATTAGGCTCAAAATTGCATTACTGAGTATTTTTACTCAAATCGTTTTGAAACACAAGCAAACAAAAAACACAATTTGAGAAAGAGCGTGTGTGTGAAATGGGAAATACACTGGGTGGAACGCAAACTCCCTGCTCTGAGGTCCACGAAGTGGGGAGGGTCACTCTGCCCACAACTTAAGCTGCTTTCACATCGAGAAGCAGGGGCGGACGGTTTCAATGTCAAGTTAATGTATAGAGGTCCAGTGGCCCAATTTAAACCTTTGGCACTGCTGTTTGTTTAGGGAGGTGCAACATTGTAGCACAGCTACAATTCTGACAAGTTCAAATGTCCAAACTTTGGCAAAGAATTTGTTTTACGTCAACCAAACAGGAACTCTGCTTTGACCAGTGAGGTGTTGATGCAGATGAAGTCCAAAATCAACATGGAAGAAAATCTCATCGTTTTTTCCTGAACTTCAAGATTTTTTTTCTTGTTTGCATTAAGATAACATTAAAAGGGTCCTCTGATTTTTTTCTATTTGTAGATTCCCTCCTTGGACTAATGCAGGACAGCAAGTTTTAAAACTGCATCACAGAGAGATAGAAGTACAGCTGACAGTGTTAAGCAGTGAATTCACCGAGGGTCTAAACAGAGGCGAAGGATGAGAATTTACCATGTTATTGAACTCCACATATGTCCTAGAAAATGACACAAGCTGTTTGATTTGGGCTAAAACAGCATAATCACAATTAAAAGACCACATGGAACACTTTTAAAATAGAAGAAAAGATGATCAGAGTGGGACTTTAATATGTGTTAGCTTGCAGGAGACAGAATCAGAGCAGAGTACTTCTGGAAAAAAGAGACATTACTGCTGTCAAACACACAGAAATTTAATACAGTGTTTTCTATTAAGATGTCTACAGACTGTAAATACTCTCTTGAGCCTAATTATGAATAGCCACTTTGTCTTAAGCAAGTAGAGTGAAAGTATCAGTAATATGGAGGTAGAGGTGTAAGGAAGTTCTTGTCTTCTGCAAGATGACAAAGCAAATGAAAAGAAAATAAATCCTAAATAAGAGTAAAGAAAGACAAAATGGATACATTATGGACTAAAAATTTAAGAGGAAAGGTATTTTTCTTGGCAAAAATGACACGTGTAGCATGCACCTGGCAGCCAACGTGCATTTTCGAAGGCTTGGAATGCTTCTTCAGTGGCAGCGCAATCAGCACCAACTTCCTCTGATTGAGAAACCGTGAGCCCCGCTCTCCGCATCTTTTGTTTCAGCCGGGCTCCGCTGACAGCACACAGGAAGCAGCGGCCTGACGGTCAGGGGAGATGCTGAACGTGTTTCAACACTACAACCAGAGAAGGAGAACTGACAAACTTCAGTGTGATGAATGTGTCTGTGTGTTGATGGCTCATAATGTTCATGCACACACTTGTTTATGTGTCTTGGCAAAGTT
This sequence comes from Oryzias curvinotus, assembly GCA_023969325.1. NCBI lineage: Eukaryota > Metazoa > Chordata > Actinopteri > Beloniformes > Adrianichthyidae > Oryzias > Oryzias curvinotus. The sequence goes on from CM043718.1 coordinate 31,088,605, forward strand.
TGCCCTCATTGCCGGCCTCTCCCAGGTACGACACGCAACGAGGGGAGAAAAAGAGGTTGTTTGAGGGAAAGTATGCACACTAGCCATCAGGCCAGTCGTCTCAAGCTGCCTGACTGAGACTTCTGTCTTTGTTAAATGTTGTGTGACAATGAGTTTTCCAAAGTGCCACCTGAAAAAAGAAGTGGATAGAGCAAGAAGGGAGCAAAGCGGAGACTCCAATATGAGCTGAGATGGTCCGGTCATAGTCCAACAGCTCTTTATCACAGCTACAGCCCCCAGATATATCTCCTCTCGATCTCTGAAGCACTCACACATACACCTTCACCACTTCGTCTCTCCCGCCTTCACGAGCTAATAGACATACTTTACAAATGCACCCAATCTCACACACAACACACTCACAAATGCACCTCTATTCCATCAGCAGAGCTCTAGATCCTCAATCGATCGTCTCAGCACCCCAGCCCCAGGCAGACACCTGCAGGTGATTGATCCCCAAATCAGTCCCTCACAAGCCCAGTGCTATAAAAACCATAACAACCCATCATAAAAACTGATTTATCTCCTCCTAGTGCTGGGCTTCTCAGTTGGAATATTAACCCAAAACTCTATGACACTTGACTGATTGGGTTGGAATTGAATAAACCTGGGGAGTATCGATGAACATATTGGCCGGTTCAAATCAAGTCAGACTGAGATGTACCTGGTGAACAGATCTCCTGTTAAAACTTCAGGACACTGTGTATGGACATGGATCTTTGCTGGGTTCCCTCCTTTTCTTTTTTTGCAGTTTTCCAAGAATTCAGAAAAAAATGGAAATGCTTAAGTTAAAACTAAGATTTACCATTTATTAAAGGTCACAAGCACGCATGTAAATGATGGTAACATACTAATGACTTTAGAAAAAGCCTAATAGCCTGAGCACAGAGTTTAAATGAGCGAAATTTTTAGTTTTTAAAATGAGACCAAAGTAAATTCAGAAGTCAGAACCATTTTATTAAAAGCCAGCAAGTTCTTAGTATTGAAAACTGCAGAGGAAGCTATTTGGCTCCTTCCAGAAAATCAGCTTGTCATTGTCTGAAGTCTTCTTTTTCTTTTCCTTTTCCTTTTGACTTTTCCCCACAGAGAATCAGCTTCCTTCTTCTAACAATGTCTTCTGCATCTTCTACTACTACACCTAAATACTTACCATATCGTTACATTAATGAAAGCGTCCACTCACAAATATTGATGAAGAAGAACCTAGACGTATTTCTCACTAAGCTGATGTTTATTTTCATTATGCATGCGTTTCCAACTTCTATCTTTCGTAACTCGTTTATTTTCTATGGCAAAACTTGACGTACTTCAGTAATTTGATGGGTTTAAGAACCAAGCATTTTTCCCACTTTCACTACCCATACTTTGTTCCAAGTGAACTTTACTATTTAAAAAAATGGCATTCAGGCCAACCCTTTATAAAAGTGTTGCACTAAACAGATGTCAGGAGTACTAGAGGAAGCAGCAGCATGTCCCCTGTTGCAACACAACTATGTCAGAGTAAGAGATATTAGGTTTGGAGACACAAACATTGTCTGGAGTAACAATTTGTGTCTTGTGCCGTAAAATACACAGGAATTAAGCCATTTAAAAGGCGACGTCAGAACAATATGGGGGGGGGGGGGTTGTTTTGTTTTTTTAATTCTTTTATAAAGTGTCTTAGTGCCTCAGATAAATATGCACTGAACGTTATGACAATCAAGACTAATCAAACTGTTTGCATGAAAAAAACCCACACAAAGATGGTGTGAGGACAATTGAAAACATGTTTTAATCAATGTTTATTCAGGAAAAGGCAAGCAAAAGGTAGATCATTTGCTTAAAATGTTTTAGTGGTAAAGGTAGAGGTTGGAGTCAGAAAATTAGACAAAATAAGACAAACAATGGCACTGTCACTTGAGAGTCTTTGTGTTTAAGCATGAAAATGCGAAAAAAATGTTGTCTCTCAAACTTTATTAGGTTTTTGTTTTTGTTTTATGCCAATAACTGATATTTTATGGTTAATAGCCTTTTGATGCAATTAGTTTCTTGTCAAAGTTGAAATGCTTAAATCTAAGGTGATGTTGCTATAGTTTATGAATCCCTTCATCAAAAAAAAAACATTTTATTGAAAAGAGCTGTTTGATGTCACCAAAATATTGTATAGTTTTAGTGTAAAATATGCCAGTGGTAGTTTCATGATGTGTGGCTTGTCATCATTTAAAGTGACAATAAGTTTATCACTTAAGATCTTAAGATGTTGTTGATGGAGGTGCAAAATTTTCCATTCAAGTTGGTCATACGTGCACAGGTTTACATACTTCTGCCACTTCAAATTTTGTAACATTTGAACTACTTTTTATCATTGCAGCTATTATTTCAGTCTTAATAGTATGAACGTTTCCATTTGTGTTTCTCAGCTGTTGTCAGCTTAAACAAATAAAAAACACAGACACTTGTCACTGTAAACGTAAAACTTGTAACTCTTTGACGTGCTTTTTTTTCTTCTCAATGGAACGCAGTCATTTTTCAAAGATGTGTTTCTCTTTGAATGATCGCAGCCGTGTTTCCTCTGTCACCGTGAGCAAGATGAAACTCTTTGATATGTGACAACATTAAAACATTAGCCTTCCAATTGGACATGGCTGTGGAAAAAGCAGGCTGTCACAGTGTTACAGCAGAGCCCCGACTTTTAAACGTGAAACGAGAGCTCAATAAACGTAATGAATGTGTGACACTCGAACATCTGAAGCACCGTGTTCAGTTCCACACCGCTTTACCTCTGGTACATAAAAAGGTCTTTTAAAGATGATATCTATGAGTGCTTTAGACCCAATTTGTTCTCCCTGCGGCGAAAGACTACATGCTCTAATTACCAGCTCCCTTTTCGCCCGTGCAGGACTGGAGTGGGGTGGAGTGAGTTGTTTAAGTTTCCGATCTGTCCTGTGCACATGGGAGCTATGGGCATGCTGGATTTATGCTGCAAAAATGTGACCTTTGACCCTTGTGCAGCTTTATTGCCCGCACATACAGTGTGGCCCTGTGTGCCGAGTCTTTGTTTAGGAAGCATCTGCTAAAAGCTCTTATCTAATCTTGACAACTCAGTTTGGCTGGAATGTTCTCTAAGCACTGGTGCCCTAAATTTGTGGTCATTTTTTAGAACAAATGAGTCTATTTATATGCAACCTGTGCACCGCTAGTTTTTTTTTTTTGCATCTGCTGCACATCCATTGTGTTTCCAAGCTTTATTGAGGTGGAGAAAGCTATAGGAATAACATAAATACATCAGCTTTTTGCATCGGCACTTTCTTTATCTGCAGATAGTAAGATTTTTAAGTCTCCCAAAAATATGTCTTCTTATTACACTTGTTCCTTAAAGAATCTAACACTTGGAGATAAATGTTATTTTTGGTGTTTTTAACATGTTCTTTTAGCATTTTTATTTTGAAGAGGGAGGATATATTTAGAGAAAATGAAGCTCAAAATTACATTTATGATTATTTCTTTAATTTGCTTAAACAAAGAACTTCAGCGACAGGAAGGGAAAAGAGGGGCGGGGTTGCTCTGCACCAACAGTGCTGCCCACTACTCACAGGTGAATTTCTAATGAATTACTTCTGCTGTCCTAGAAAACAACACATTTTTTTTTAATTCTGTCTAAAAACAGCATAAACATGATTAAAAGACCAATGGGGACACTTTTACAATAGATCAGAAGATGACTGGAATGGATCTTTAAAGAACAGTCAATGTACCCCCCCCACACACACACACAAACACACCGGAGTTTTTGAATGATGTGTCATATTTGTTTAGGCAGACATGTTTGCAGTGCTCTGCAAAAGGCCTTCAAAGGTAAGAACAGACACGGAACAAAACAGCCGTGTGCTAATTCAGCAAACACGCCAGGTTTGTTCCTGACAGGCCACCAAATTTGTCAAGGAACCGTCTCTCTCCGCCTCTCTGCCGGAATGCCTGGCTGACCCCCGGCAAATGAAAATAATCCAAAGTAATTAGAAGTGAGCTCGTCTGGTCCTGAGAGCCCCCGGGCGGCCGGGTAAACATGGCGGAGGGTCCGGGAGGGGCCAGCGAAAAGGAGGGAGTGTGGAGGAGAGCGGGTGCTGACCTTGTCCACATAAAGCAGTGATTTATGAAGTGCAGGGCACAGCAGCAGGGCTTCTGTCTTCTCCCTAGAACCAAATTACTGAGGTGGAGATTAACACGCTGCTCACAACGGGCCTACTTCCAGAGCCAAGGAAATTTTTTATTTACATTTTCTCCCCTCATTTCCTCTGCTGTATTTTATGCTAATTGGAATATATGGACACCAAGTCTTTCCTCTGGTATGGAGGCTTAAAGTTTCACACTTAATGTGCAGTGCTCTAACAGCCACTGATGAATGTGTTCATCAAAGAAAAATTTGTGTTTTTTTTTTTTTTTTTTTTTTTTTTTTACATCTGAAGTCTAACTAAGCTTCAGAAAAGGTTCCCGCCACTTTATTGAGTCACCCCACATTTAAAGCTAAATAAAAAGTGCAGGGGACTGTGTGTAAACACAACCATGATGGTGACTTAATGCAGCTTTTTGTTGGTGTCACCAGGAGGTCCCACATTCATGGTTGAGCTGTTTCATTTGGGTTTCATATCTATATATATATATATATTTCTTCTTCTTCCCACACTCCTGGAGGATGTGCTGGAATGCACCACACAGGCCTTCCCAATGTTTCCATGTGGCCCCTCGGCTGCAGTGCCTGCTGGAGTCGGTTTGCAACCCACATGGGAACCCCCATCACAGACTCCCACCCCCTTACTCCAGCTTCTAACTTCACCAGGCTCCAGAATAAGTAGTAAAGACTAAAATCACTTCTCAAATTAAATGACAAAAAGAAAATATTGGCCCCTAACCCTAAAAATTCAATTAAATAAATATTTTCAGTATTTATTAATGAGAAATTTGTCCAAATTGCATGGCTGAACGACAAATAAAGAAAACCCTTAAGCAAAAAAAAAGACCAATTTCAGCAATTCAGATCTATTTCAAGCATTTTACAGCCACATTATCAGGTTTGCTATTTGGCTTCCCCCTAAACAAGTATGAAATGTTGTGCGTGGCATGATATAGTCAGGAACTAGAACATACCCTCAAGCCTGTGTGTGTTTGTAATCTGTTGATAAACAGCTTTTTCACGCCACTATTTAACACGTCGCAACCATTAAGACAAAAAGGCATGGCATAAGTCAGATAAAACGCATCCATTTCATCCAAGCGCAACGGAAGCCTGTTTACTGCGGTCTGCTCAAACGAATGCGAATTAGGGAGTCTACGCCTCACAAGTCCGCCTGGTTGTTTATTAATTGAACAAGTGTTTTAAATTCCCCCCATTGGTCTTCAGCTGCTTGATAGACGCTCGTTGGCTGATTACGCATTCAGGCGCGCAAACGGGATCTTTCATGTCCGCAACCAGCAATTGTTGACGCCTTTATGCAGATGTTTATACACGATTAAGTGGAGAGACAAGAAAGGGAAAAATGTTTCATTGTATTTATTTATGGATTTTCATATGTTGATTTGAATCACTTTAATTAGCATCCTAAATAAGTGGAGATGTCATAAACGGAAAGTAGTGCAGGTTTTGTTCATTTTATCAGTTTTGTCGCTGCATTGCTTCAGGTTGAATAAAGTTTCAAGGTGTGAAAACGTTTTGCAGCAACAAACTCTGACAGGGTTTGCAGTTCAGTTGAGTGCGCCATCTCCTGACCACACAAAGAAGTGCGGAGGCTCTCCCTCCGCGCAGGCCCGTCACCAAGAAAGACCCCAGCCACACTTCCACCATTCTACTCCTGGATGATCCCGCAAAGCGCGCCTATTTATCCTCCTTTTTCTACCTTTGCATTTTCCAGAAAAACCCGCTCTCCCTATCCAGGATTCTCGATCAGACCCACAGAGGCCGTGAAGCAATCACTTTCCCAGATTACCTTTATTTAATACACAATGCATCATAAAACAAATCCCTCATCCTGACAGGAAGAAAATAGAACAGCTCATTCGACTTGAGCTTTCCCCAATTTATGGCTAAATTAAAAAGGGTTCCAACAATGGACAAGTCGAGGAGAGGCAGGAAATCAATGACCGCGCAGACCGGGGTCTCTCCTCTGGTTCTCAAGGAGCTGGAGACGATGGGAATCGGTGGCGGGGTCCTGCCTTATTTACACACGATTTTTCCTGTCTTTCCTGCACATTTGCTCCGCGATTTGGTAAAACAATGGGCATTATCTGGGATGGAAGGTCAATGTCACAAAGTGAGGAGTTATCCATCATCATCTGGTCTCATCAGCCAAAGCCCCATCCTCTCTTGCTTTACAAGGAGCCTAATAAACGCGGACGTTTCTTTTATTATTGCATGTTTTATTACTGCATCTACTTTGAAAGATTTTTTTTTAAACAGAAAAGCACTAAATGTATGCGCAGAGCAGGTGCGCAAGCAGAGAATGTTCATTTTTTGCGCAAAGTTTGATGGATGACTGCAAGAATGTTGAGTGGAAGTACCGAACTGCATTGTTTTTCCTTAAATCAGAGAAAATGCCACGTTTTCTTGTACATTTGTGAGGATGGTGGTAGGCCTCTGTCACTTTGTCTTCTTAAAAGTTCCCTGCAGCATGAAAACTTAAATCTGCAGCTGTTAACCGCATAACAGGCTTCGGGGAAAGTGTTTTATTTTGTTTTGTTTTGCGTGCTGGGAGGTATGGCTATAACAAGCAATTAAAGAAAAAGCAGATTTGAATCTGTTCGTGCGCTACGTGTTGTTCAAAAAAAAAGTTGGGGAACACGTGCACAGCAATGCACAGCTTTGATGCTTTCGCGGGTTCATTAAAGTGCGCTGCCTGAGTGTGCAGTTCTTCCCTTTAGAAGCCCCCTAACGAACTCTCCGTGACCCCGTTCACCCTCACCAACCCCGGACCCCTGTCACTTTGAAATTTACTGCAGAGAGGAGTCCCTTCCGACCGGGGCGGACACCCCTCCAATGATCTGGGGGACCTGTCCCCTTGTGATGCGCGCGGAATCCCTCTCTGAAAAGACAAAGTACGCGGCGCGCAGCACGCCAGACGATGCTCTGAAAATCCACCAGTCCTCCTGCTGTCATACAGACGATGAGTACGGAGGGTGGAGGTGGGGGGGGAGAGGAAGGGGGAAAATGAAAAGTTGAATGGCTGGTAGAGGACACCTGGGCGCGTCAGGACAGGAGGGGTGACACCAGAGGAGCGGACGAGCCAAACGAAGCGCGCACGGCCAAAAGTTGGGAGCAAGTTGATGCGCCAGAGAGGGGATTTGGTTCCGCTGCGTGATGTCTGCGGGACAGTAAGACACGCGCGGACACCGAGCCGTCCATCAGACACGCGGGGGAAAGCGGGTTTACTTTGAGCGTCTGTGGCACGACGCGGAGAGAGGTGCGTCCTGCGGCTCCGAGACCCGAAGAGACTCCACCGGAACAGCGGCGCACCGCGGCTTCTTACCATGTCCAGAGCGCGGAGGGCGCACGGAAACAAAAACACCCTGTAGTTTTATTTATTTATTTTAAATTCCACTTCTATTCTTTGTTTTTTTCATCTCCCGGACTTTTTTTTATCGCTTTTCTTCTAACTTGTAAGAACGCCACTGTTAAGCTCGAGTGTGAACGGTAAGCGCATTTTATTGTTAACATCAATAAAATACGTTTTCAGTCATTTATCGAAAAGTTCATTTGTCTTTGCTGTTTATATTTTTTAATACAGTTGAGATTTTGCGGTTAAACTTTAAGCAATTGATGTTCCGATCGATGCAGTTCGAGTTTCAGTCTGAATAAATGGCTTTTTTGGTAAATAATTATTCATTTATTAGGAATGAGGATAGACAAAGCCATGCGTTTGTCCTGCATCTTAACAATCCCTTTGTCACCTTTAAGTTCGCAGTTTGCGGTTCCCAGCAGTTGATTTGTTTCCATCAAATTCTGCAGCTGCTGTCCAATAAATGTTCCCATTTTCAAAACATCCGTACAGAAAACCCGTTTATTAAACAAGACGTGCAAAAGTCCGACAATATTTTTTTTATTTCTCCTCGTTTCTGGTTTTTTTCCCCTAATCATGCGGTGTTGTAAAAAGTTGTAAACAGTATTACATTTTTATAGCAATGATTAAAGAATTTCATACAACATGATTATGAAGAATTTCAAATCTAGGAGTAAGTCGCAGAAGAACCAGAGATATTAACCTGAATTTTTAAATTTTATTTGAAAAGAAAAGTACTTTTTTCCTCAGGTTTTACTGGGGTCAAAGTTTTTTATTTTTATTTTATTTATATATTTATTTGTACGTTAGGTAAAACAAAGATTGAGGTTGGTTTTTGTTTTTAAAAACAAACCCATGTAAAAATTCTATTTTTTTTCTTTATTTTTTATTTTCTTGCTGGTATTTATTTTAATAAAGAATATAGTATTTCTATGGCAGTAGTATTAATGTGTTGTTGCCCTAATACTATTTGCATTTTATCACAATGTAAAAAGCTCCTCAGGGCCTTAATCACCTTTCTCCTAATAATTTAGTGTTCAAGTTTGTTTGCTTGTTTTTCGTTTTCTTTAGTCACTTAAAAAGAAAAAAGAAATAATACAAATTTTAATCTGGCATGTTTGCATGTGTGTATTTTTCTGTGTGTATCTGTCAGTGGTGTGTGTTTTTGTTGCTCCACAGATTGCTCTGCTAACATTTGAGGTATATTTCTCGGTGGGAGGTTTGTGGTTAGGCTGTGTTTGGACACTGTAACCTGGTCTGATACCGATCGAAATCTACATCTCTCCTTCTCCCTTTCCTTTCTGCAGATCCTGGATGGGTCCGGCCATGTAAAATTCTGCGTGGATGCCAGCAAACCAGATACAGGAAGCTGGCTGAAGCACATCCAGTTTGCCCCCACGGCCACACAACATAACTTGACAGCGTGCCAGGTAGATGATCAGGTATGTGGAGACACAACTGCTCAACACAAAGAAAGTAAAGAAAAAAAAACGTGGATGATTTGGTTCTGATTAGCTCCCAAACTTCTCAAAGTTCCTGCTTTTTAACTTTGATGCTTTTTCCAATAGTTGTCCTTCTTGTGAAAAACTGTTATTGTGATCCAAGTCAGATAAACGGGGCTGGCCTGCCTTCAGTCTACACACACACTTCAGCGTGCTGCACAGACACCCCTCGCTATCAGGCCATGTTTTCCCACTGTAACGGCGCTGTGGCTTCTGCCGTGCAAAGACCACAGGGAACGATCAGAGGAGGCAGGGCCGGGATGATAGTTCTGCTCACTTCCCTGTCACGCTTGCGATATAAACTCTCAGATATGCGTGGAATGTCACAGTCCTTTTTGCTGCTCACCTGGCTGTAGAAAGGTGCGTGCTGCACAGATGGGGGCCTGTTCATCTCCCTAACCCCCTTCCGACAGACGCACTGAGACACGGAGAGACAAGACAAGAGTCTAAACTTCACTTGAAGCGTGTGAGGAGCATGCCATCGCTTGACCCAGATAAAAAGAACACAATCAAGCTTTTGTGGTTGTCATCACTCCTCCCTGGTGGTCCATCTAGATAATTCTTTCAGTGCCATCTCTGAAATGCAGCTATTCAAAGATGTGCTTCAGGTTTCCATATTTAAATTCACATTTTTGTCGTTAAAAAAAACAAACACATTTTGTACCATTTGGTCTTTTTTTTTTTTTTCCCACGCTGAAAAACCTTTTATGCGTCTTTTGCATCCTCTCACCCTCCTCCTTTTGAGAAGTAAAATCTCTTCTTCACATGAAGAAGAGCAGCTTCCATAACACACTCAGCGTCTCTCTTGTAAAAGACACAGGGAGACAGCCTTTCCTGAGCCGGCCTCTTCACGAGGTGTGACTCACTGTCAACACGGTGGTTCTGCTTGGTTAGCCGTGTAAGGCTCCGACAGGTCACGGACATGGCTATGATGAGGTGATTGTTAAGTATTACACTCTGTCACAACACAGCACAATGTGCCGTCTTTAAGCCTTCCGGCCAACTCTGTGTGTTTTTGAAAACACACTGTAGCCTCTCACAATGCCTGTCTGTATTTTTAAATTGAAAAGCCTAAATGGGGTGGTCCTGTAAAGGCACTGTCAGTTTTTGGTGCCCTCTGTGTGTATATGTGTGCTAGGGCTTGTGGGGGCTTTTTGTGTTTACGTGTGCAAAGTGGTTTTTATGTCTCTTGAGTGTTTGCACACACCTGTAAGGGTCCGGGCTTCAACAAGAGCGTGTAGAAAGTTTGCTTTTATGTGTGCAAGCTGCAGGGCCATGAATTGTTCATTGCAGCTCCCTGCACTCCTCATTCTTAGCTGGAAATGTTTAAAACACACACCACCTGATTACCCACCCCAAAACCACATATTACACCGTCACCGCTCGCAAACACATATTCTCCACAGATTTCTGCACAGGCTATAGGGTTCACAGATTTCTGCTGTTGATAAATATTACACCTAAAAAAAAAATGAAGAAATGTTGTCATGAAATAATTTTTAATCTATTTATTTTGAGGCACAAATTTCTGGTCTTTTTCGAGCACCAGTTGAGCTCTGCCCGTGTGAGAGTGGAACTGCCTTCCATCCTCTCATTTCAGACTCTGTTCTATCATAAAACTTTATGAACAATCTTTGGAAAACGAGGGCGTAAAAGAGGAGGAATAAATGAGTGAGCGTCTTTTTTTTCCCCAAATGGAGGAAAACTCATGTTTGTTTAGATTTTTTTTTCTCATTGGTTTTGCTATGTCCATTAAAGCTTCATGTTATGAAGGCATCTGCAGAAAAACATCATCTCAAGGGGTTTCCCTCTAGTTCCTTATTTTGATTTATCCCATACTTGATGTTAGAAAATCAGGTTTTCTCATCATAAAAGAGGAAAATGTTGACAAAATAATAGTATATAAATTGTAGATTACTTTTGCTTTTCGCAAAATTTACTAAAGACAGATTTTTATGGCTTTTCTGGATTTGATGTTGCTGAGTTTGGAGGGAAAAAGCATCAAAAGGAAATGAGGTGGCAGGTGACCGCGTTTATCATGAAACACAGATTAGCGCACAACAATTCTGTTGAGAAATGTAACAAATTAAAAAAAATGTTCTTTAAATTTCCTATTATATTAAGCCCATTAAAGCATTTATTAATTTTTAACTGTTACTTTGCTAAATGTCTCCTTTCTTTCGCAGTCTTTTTATTTTTTCTAGTCCACTCAAAAAAGAGAGTGAGCATGGATCCCTTCCATGATCAGCATGCTTTGTCGTTTGGATAATTGGGGCAATTAGAGTCTGAAAAAACCCTCCACTGTGCTCCTCACTCCACTCATTCAAGTGAATAAAGAATTGATAAAAGTGTAATTAACATTTCACAACGAGGCCTAAAGAGCCTTTCATAAGATAGTCAGGATATGAGTGTTAATCTCATCCCTTCTATTGATTCTCACTCAGAATTAATTGCGATGGAGTGGCTCAGGGGCATGTTGAGAAAACACAGTTGGCATTGTAACCCACACACATAAACTGTTATAAGGAATTTGGGGAAGATAAATGCTGTAAAACCCAATATTTACTTCATAAGATAGAGTTTGGAGAGTCAAAAATCGAATTTATTTATTTTCTCAAATAATTCCGCAAATTCCAATCCACCCGACTTTACTTTTAAGACTATTATTCCACATCTCACCCAATGAAACGCAAAGAAAGTCATGCTGGCTTCCTTACATGCTCCTTCAATTGGCTGGAACTATTTCCACACCGTGTGCTCTTGCTCTTTATTACTCTCAAAGTCACATAATGGTTTTGCTTAGAAGCCAGGCGATGGCGACTGCCAAATATGCTGTACAAGTAGCATGACTGATAGCCTCAGGGAAGCTGCAACACATGTGGACATGTAATGCTGCTGTTGTGCAACAAATGAGCACGCACAAGTAAGCAATTTAGAGGTCGTTTTTGTTTAATTTAATGGTCATTTTTTTTGCTTCAACTTTATGCCTTGATGGGCGTTTTTGAACCCTAAACTTTTTTTTTTACATAAATGTTTTAATTGGTTGATGGTGGTAAATGCAAAGAATTGTTTTTTCGCACAGACCAAAATGCATTCTGAGTTTACATAGACCCAAAAAATGAATAACATATTTTAGCACACGGAGTAAAATCTGTTAATGACTAATAGAAGAAACAAAATAATCTCATTATTAGCTGAAAACCTCTGACAATGAGTGTGGATCTTTAAATAAACTTACCGGAATAGTTTTCATGTTTTTGCTGATGGTTAAAGTTTTATTATCAAACAATAGGATTTAAATATTGTTTTTCTTGGGGTAATTGTCTTAAAAACGTACCCAGATTTAGGTTATACCCTCCTTTCTAGGTGCATATTGATTGTTAACTTATTTTCATTTAAACATCCAATCATTTTTTCTTCTTATACATTTCTGTTTTTATAATTTTCCTTCTTTGCTTGTGAATGCTCCAAACTCCCGACAGAGAAGTGGGAGCAAGGAGGATCTTCTGCCACTCTCTCTGGACAATTAACTTTGAGGAGTTTCAAAATTGTTTCCATTATTTTAGCTGGCTGCTCTTTTGTTGAAGCTATGGCTCCTGTCAGTCAACCTTGTGCAGTTGCTTAGTAAAGACTCAAATCATCTTTTGATCTGTTTTCAAAGCTTCTTTTCATTATAATTATGCCATTTTTAGTTAATAAACCTGTGCCGTTTTCTAGGACATAGTTTCTGCAGAGCGGCAGTATTTTATTTGAATTTGCCTCTGAGTTGTGGGACTGTTAACATGAAGAAACCCCGCCCCCAGTTGCCATCACCCTTCTGTTTACACGCTCTCCCACTAGCTTACAACCTAACATTATCAGTGCAAAGAAAAGGATGAGCAATATTGGAGCTATCCAGCCATGCAGTGCCTGATTCCAAGATTCCAGATTTGAGCCAAATTCCCAGTCTGCAAGTGGATGCATCAGAATGGAGCGGAGCAGGAAGCTTGTGGCCTGCCCAGTGTATTTTCAACGTAACAGATGAGCTCTTTTTGCTTTTTTTTTAATCTGGTTTTCATTGTGTGAACTTAAGCATAAAGTTATTTTTTACATGTTTTATTTTTTTTACCAATATGACATGGGGAGGTCATACAAGAGGATCGGTTTCCCATCTATAATCTTATTGAGAGTTGGTTTTAAACATAAAAGCTTCAACAGTTTAAGCTTTTGGTTAATTTGATAGAATTGGATTGATCATTTTCCTAGTTTTACTTTGTGTATTATTTTACCATAATAGGACATACATGCTTCTTAAAATAAAATATTTTAAGGTTATGATTACATGTGCTGAGGCTTGACAACCCCCCTTCCCTCCCTCCCTCCCCAGTCCCAGTATCAGTCTCCTGGAGCGGAATCTCTGTAGACCAACATGCCTGTTTGAGCTGCTATCTGATTGTTTCTGAATCACAATATTTTTGTGACCTTACAGGGGTGACGGCCTGTGAGTGCCTGTATGTGTTTTTCTGTGTCCATGCGCTGGCGTGACTCTGACAGAAGCCGAAGTGAAAAATGTCAGGACCCCTCACAGTTCAGTTCCCTTAATTCTTTTGTTCACACGGTGGGGGCCACATTTTGCTTTTTTGCCATCCAGGACTGCATCTCCATTCGCCAAGCTGGTAAACCCCTTAGGACCCGGTGCTGATAAGAAGGTCATGTTGATTAACAAAGGCAAGAAAAACAATTTTGCTTTTGAGGAAGTCAAAGTTATAAAACGCAAACTAACGTCTAATATTTCTAATATGATTTTTTTTTGTTTAAAATTGCAATGAAATACCAAAAAATGCTCTAGAAATAAAATATTTTAACCCTTTAACAGAGGAGATGTCGCAGACGACACCTAAAAAACCCACGCTCTTTGGCAAACCGTAACTCTTCAACTGTCTTCCTGATCAACATGAATTAGCGTCAAAATCCAAGACATTACTAGGATAAAGTGGTGATCACACAAGACCAGCAGGAAAGGCCTTCTTCTTCTTCTTTTTCTACAGTTTACTAGCTCATGTTTTCCACCTACAGTTGGTGCAAAACGTGAAAACGGTGATAATCTCCAGACATTTTCTTTCACAGATTCTCTTCTGATAAATGAAAGACTTGATGTCATATAATTCTGGCCGGTCAAATGCTGCCATTATTTATTTCTACTTTATAATCAGTTTGAAATGGTTAACACTTCCGTGAATTTAAGGGAACGAAATCCATACTTTACTACCAAATCTATGACCCTTATTGGTCAAAGTTTGACCTGGTATAACTTCCCTTTTGTCCCTTTTGAGGAGCGTCATGGAAACTTGCGATGCATGATGGTGAAAACTTTGAACACAGAAGGCCATTTATGTTTGAAAGTGTCACTTGTAAACGCGTAGCTGTTTGTGTGAACGTAGCTACTAGATCTGATGGATTTGAAAATAAAGTTTGATTTGATAATACATACAGTCTGAGAGGGGCAAATATGTTTATGAAACAAGCTGTGAGAGCAAATGCTAAACTTCACTGTTTCTCCACAAGAACGGCTCAGATATAGAATAGCTGCAGGGAAGGCATTAAAAATTATCAATCATTAAAAAAAATTTAAAGGAACAATTAAGGTTGATATAAGAAATAGATATAAATAAGTCAACAAGATTCATTGATATGTATTTAAAAAAAAAAAAGTTTGACCATAATTTTTTTGTAAAACTTTAAGTTTAGATTAAATTGAAAAAAGCCGCTTGGACTTGATAACAGTTCATCTTAATCTTAATCTTCATGCAAAGCCCTTTTTAACCTACAGTCATATATCGTTAAACTTTTGTTTATGATGTTTATTTTATCAGTCCAAATAAAAAAAATCACAACTTTCATGTGTTGCATATCAGTGCAAGGCTGCTTCTCTCACTTCAGAAGCTGGAAGTACGTTGATTGCAGAAACGGTTGAAAAGTTATGGTGTTTAAAAGAACATGAACACTGGAGCTAAAACTTCAGTGTTAAAAGGTTAAAAGATGCCACTTTCTTTCCATTTGAGTAGCAAGCAACAGTTCTTTTGTCAGCTGAGCCACTGTGACTTCAGTTACAATTTTGCATCAATCATTGCATCATTTTTCCATAAATACAAACAATGGTACCCGCAGTTGTAGAACAGTGCACAGGATGCTTCACTGTCCTGACTCTGACCAGCCCTGTGTGGCTCTGCTGTGGATTCGTTCACCTTCCAAGTATCCACCTCCCCACCCCTGCAGAATTCATTTCTAATAAATGCCTTCATCGTCATTGTCAGGGTGACACAGCAAAGGAAGCTGTGATGCTAAATGTCCGAAGCTTGCCAGGAATAACTCTGTGTGGGATTGTTTCACAGAGAAAGCCCATTGTGTGTTTATGGGAAGCTTTATAGTCAGTTTCTTAACCCAAGCAGTGCCTCCTGACACACTCGTCGCTTATTCAAGCACATTAATGGTGGCATGAACACTTTAAAGTGAAACAAGTGCTTTCAAACATCAACTCTGCATCACAGCACCTAGGTTTAACTTCACTGCGTAACTTTGCTCTACGATAAAATCGTTTATTGTTTCAAACAACCTGCTTGTTTTGCCGCCTGTTGAATTAGCGTGTTCATTTCCCACTTCCTGCCCACTATGATCTCCACTGTGTGTACTTGACACAGTATTTACCCTGCACTTTGGTGGTTAGTATTTTCATTTACATAAGAAGATGGATGTCTTAAATGATGACTATTTACAAGTTAATGGGGGTGTGTGTGTTTGCGTTTCATCACTACCTCTGAGGTGGTGATGATTGTATGACATTCATGTACACAATTTGGGTACTCTGTGTATTTTTCGTGTTTTTCGTACAGTATCAAGAGCGGCCCTGATGGACATCTGTTGCTATACAATTATGGCCATAATTGCAGTGACTAGCAAAGAAGTGGTGCAGCATTGAGACGTGTTCCTCTCTACACATTTGTGTGGCCCTCTTAACCTAGACTTGTACTGTCTGTTGCAGATCTTCTACAAAGTCACCAGAGAAATCTTTCCCGGTGAAGAGCTGCTACTTTTCATGAAGGCAGAGGAGTATTCATGCGACACAATGGCTCCTGATATTCACGGTTCGCATTATAAAGACACGCCAATCTGCATTTATGTCCCTTTGTGATGCATGTACACATTTTAATGATCTAAACAAGCACTGAGATGACTTTCCTCCCCTCCACTGTGCAGAGGAGAGGCAGTACCGCTGTGAGGATTGCGATCAGCACTTTGAATCCCGCAACCAGCTGCTTGACCACCAGAAGCAGCCATGTGGGGGGCCACCTTCTTCATTCCTCAACTCAGGTTTGACTGGAGTTAAGGCGATAGTGTGTGATGCTGTTGTGAACTGTAACTGAGCTGTTGGGTAGGAAAACTTAAAACTCAGCTCAGATAGTTGTACACAAATCTGCAAATTGGTCTTTAGTATCTTAAAGTTGAGTCATGGCTTCTGGCATGGCATCAGGAGGCTTCATCATGAAGCCACTTGGATGATAAGTGAAATGATTTAAGGAGGAAGATTTTAAGTCCAGATGCCATGTCTCAACTTCAAGATGTCACATGGATTAATGAGAACATTCACAGACAAAGTACTACACACTTTGGGGGAGAACCTCTTAAAATGGTGATGAAATATGAGAACGCATTGGGTTTCCTCTTTTAGTTTTAAGCTCAAGAACCAGAATTCAAAAATGAAAAAGCTTTACATTAAAGATTTAGTGTGGCCACGGGAGTTTTGACTAATTCAAATGAATATGTTAATGCTCAAAGACACACTCCAATGAAAATTGTGTTTTTGGTGTTTTTAACATGTTCTTGTGAGGAGGACATATATTAAGAAGATTAAGCTCAAATTTGAATTTCTGACTATTCAAATCGTTGTTAATCAGGAGCAGAAAAACTGCTTAGCGGGCTCCTTGCTCCGGGCTCCCTGGCCACAGCTCAAGAGTCAAAGTTCTGATTAACTACTGCTGCTCTGCAGAAACTATGTCCCAGAAAACTACACAGGTTTTATTTAAGCTAAACCAGCAAAAAATAATTAAAAGACAACTGTGAACACTATTAAAATAGATCAAAAGATGATCAGAGTAGGTTTTTAATGCAGCTTTAATTACATTCTGCCTTCAAATAAGAATGTTTTTATATATATATATATATATATATGCTGGACAACACACTGACAGACATAATTAGTTGAGAACAGAACTATGCACATCAAAGATCCAACAGCAAAATCTTAGTCAGGTATGAACAGGGATTTAGAACGTGCTGTTGGTTAGATGCCGTGCTTCTTGAAGTTCAGAATAAGAGTTTTCTTGCTGTATAGTCATCTTACATCCTGTCTTGTGTATCCAGGAGAGGATAGCGGGCTGAAGGACCATGAACCTGAAGACTTGCGGCCCTACAGTTCATCCCATGGTCTCCATGAGTGCAAAGAGTGTGATCAGGTCTTCCCTGATGTCCAGAGGTAGCGTCACAATTTGAGCATAATATGGTCTATCATGCAGGTTTTTCCAGTGGTTTGTTTTTTCTCACAACCACAAGCTGTTCTCCTTCTGTGTTCCTTTCAGCCTGGAGGCCCACATGCTCTCCCACTCCGAAGAGAGGGAATATAAGTGTGATCAGTGTCCCAAGGCCTTCAACTGGAAATCAAACTTGATCCGACATCAGATGTCACACGACAGCGGCAAACACTACGAATGTGAAAACTGCTCAAAGGTAAAGTGAAGACACTCGCTTGAATTGTCCTGATTATTCCAACAGGGTTATTGTAATGGATAGTAACTCCTCTGTGTGCATGGTTCCTTCCCCCAGCAGGTGTTCACAGACCCCAGCAACCTTCAAAGGCACATTCGCTCGCAGCATGTGGGGGCGCGTGCCCACGCCTGCTCTGACTGTGGCAAGACGTTTGCAACGTCTTCAGGCCTCAAGCAGCATAAGCACATCCACAGCAGTGTCAAGCCCTTCATGTGTAAGTCACTAAGACCCTACCTATGTAAGTCTCTTCAGTACATTACAATAATAATGACAATATGCTTTGACTGGCATTGATTAGAAGGAACTGATAATTTTGCAGAAGTAATTTAGGTCTTCCACAGGCTCTGTCTTTTTAAGCCATGTGACATGCAGGTGACCTTTTGCATTAATGTCCTCAGTCACTGCTGGTTTGGAAAAACCAGCCAGCCTCCTGTCAGTCACCATCAACACCACTACTTACACATTTTTCATGGATTTCACACATTTTTGCTGCGTCAAACAGATCAGGTCTTTTTCCGTGGAGGGCTTTTATTTCTTTTAATTTTTGTACTCCACTCAAAGCTTATGAAAACATATTTATGCTTAAAAACACAGTCATTCCCCTTTCGCCAGGCTAATATGTTGGAATTATCTTCATCAAAGACCTCTCATTTCTCAATCTGTCCTTTCTGGCTCCAGCACGTTCATCATTCCTCACAAATAGCAAGCACATGTAGAGCCCTGCAAATAATCCATTTGCTGTAATCAGCAGAAAACATGCAGGTTTGAAAACAGCTAATGGTTGTGTTAAAAAAGATGAAGTAATCCCAAGCAGAAAGGCTCCCTGGGTAAAATACTGTGTGGAGTGTTTGATTGTTCTTGAATGACATCTTCTGGACAGTAGTGATGTGCAAAACTGCCATTTTTGTTTTGTTTTTTGTCAGTATTATCAGTGCACACGAAGTATGTATACACAACATGTGTATCATCTATGAAATTAAAACACTCAGAAATGTGTTTATAAGATTCAATTTCCTTTTAAGGAGCAAGAGAACACACATGTACTATATGACAGTTTACATTAGCTGGAATGCATGCCTTGTTATTCTATAATTGACACTATTACACCACTGTTGGTGATGATAGGAGTTTCCTTGTAGTTTTTTTCAGACCCTGTGGTTATACTGAAAAAAATCCAATAAGGATCAATAAAAGTTCCCTCTATTTTGTTTAAAAAAAGTGCTGACTTCAATGTCAAACGCATGTTCAGACTTTAAGCAATCAAGACTTGTTGTATTCAAAATGGCTTTTTTGTGTGTTTTGCAACCTACCTTCCCTGCACCTAAAGACAGGCCATCAGATTGAAAAAAAAATTCCATGCCCCTCCCACTTTTTTCCAGATGTTTTCAACCTGATTTTAAAGACTGCCTTGACTTCCTCATTTACTCGTTAAAGTCAGCCTTTCTGTAAGGTTGCGTTCTCTTTTGGCTTAGCCTTACTCACTTAGAATTCCTCAGGGTTGTTTATTCAAATCTGCTTCCCGAATACGTTTTCCTGGTCTTCCTTTTAATCTCTTTGAATTGACTCTCATGCACCTTATGTCTGGAAAGCATCCAAAGTATGCATGAGCTTAATCACTGGGAAAATCTAACCATTTCCTGATACTGAACATCTAACAGCAATGTGAGCAAAATCTATCACTCAGAGGTGCCTCTGACTGATCTTTTAAATGGAAAAATCAAGGTTTTAAGGCGTAAACTGGAGTGAAACCAGTCCAGAGAATTAGGGAGTGTTTGAAAGCAAGCAAAGAGGGGCTTCTTGTCAAGATGAGTGTTTTTTTGTGGGGGAAGCTGAATTGCAAACCGACATGCAAGAGGCAAACTAGAGGCTATAAAGAAAATCTGAAAAGTTCGAGCAGAAAACCGGGGAGTAAATGTACCAATCAGCCTGGTAAATATTGGAAAGAATGTGTGTAATATGAACAGAATGTACATGGAGCAGATTAAACTTTAAAAATAAAATTCAGATAAGTCAATAAATAAAGATGGAGAAGATTTTAATTGGCGTGTACCTTAATAGAACTTGTCTACTTTCCAATAAAGGCCCAAAGTGCTTTACAGTCACATTCCCATTCACCCATGCACACACATGTTCACACTCTCCGCTGCCAAACACTGGCACAAACTTAAAACCACCCAGAGCAACGTGGGGTTCAGTGTCTTGCCCACGAACACTTTGACCCAAACCTGCTGATTGGATATCAACCACATTACTTTTGCACCATGGCTGGAGAATGATGTACAGTCACAGTTGAGACATTTTGTTCAAAGAACCCCTTTCTAAATCATCCACTAGTATTACATAAAGTTGACAGATTAATGACCGCGATAGATAACATCGGATGGTGGGGTTTTGTTTTCGGATCGGGTGTTGTCCCTGTACATCTTCCGGGGCTAGACAAAGTGACATGCAGGCACACAAGGGTTGGCTGTGGGAAGGTCACTTAGCAGAGGACGACATGGCCTCAGTCCAGTGGGGGCAAGGTGAGGGGGTTGCGCAGGCCGACTTGAGACTTTAGAGGCCTGGAGGGGGAAGAGGGAAGAGAGGCAGCAGAGGACGTGAGCCCTGTCCCTGGGAACCGGACTGCAGGATAGGATTCATTCAACTCCACTTCCTTCTCAAACCTAAAATAGGGCCATTGTGCTGTGTGCGGCTGAGAATGTGTATATGTGTGTAGCTTGAGTCTGCATTCCTGTTCACATCCCTGTGTGTCTGTGTGTGATCCAGCTGCTTTTTGTTGTGTGAATACTTTGCAAATGTGCCTGCATGTCCATGTCCTCGCCTGATTGTTTACGGACTCCTTGGGAGTGTTAGTGAAAGGACAATGGGGATGGAGATGCCTGGGAATCTGGTTTGATGTGCAGGTGATGAGTGGCAGCAAAAGATTCACACAATCAAACAGACATACTCACTTACAATGCCAGGATTTGGACACACCTCTGTTTTTACATTGCTGGAAAGCTATTGTCAGAGTTTCAGTGGGAACAAATATGGTATCACTCATGCTGCATAACTCCTCCCGGGGTTTTGTCATTCTAATTCATGTTAACTAGTGATGTCATGTAACCTGTCTCTGTGGTAATCTGTCATAGCAACTGACAGCTTGTGCATCTGTCTCGTGTCCCTGCAGGTGAGGTATGTCACAAGTCCTACACCCAGTTTTCTAACCTTTGTCGGCACAAGCGCATGCATGCTGACTGCCGGACACAGATCAAATGCAAGGACTGTGGCCAAATGTTCAGCACCACGTCTTCCCTGAATAAGCATCGACGCTTCTGCGAAGGCAAAAATCATTTCACGGCTGGGGCTCTCTTTGCCCAGGGTATGCCACTTCCAGGCACTACTGGTTTGGACAAAGCAGCTCTCGCCATGGGTCATAGCAGTGCGGGACTTGCTGATTATTTTGGGGCCAGCCGCCACCATAGCGGGCTTACCTTTCCTGCAGCTCCTGCATTTCCTTTCAGCTTCCCAGGCCTCTTTCCCTCTGGACTATATCACCGACCTCCACTTGTACCAGCCACAACGTCTCCCATCAGACAGCCAGCTCATGCACCTGTTGCAGGGCCTGGTACAGAAGTGAACAAAAGTCCTCTGCTTCCTCCAAGCCCTGGAGCTCTCGAGTCTCGTGAGCTGCTGAAAGCTCTGGGCAAAGATTGTTCCCCTGAAAAGGAGAAACTCGACTCAGAGCTCCACAACCAGGGTTCATCTTCCTCCACAAAGCAACGAAACAAGCAGAGCGACCACTCTGAAAGCAGCGACCTTGACGATGTCAGCACGCCCAGCGGAAGTGAACTGGAGAGTACGTCAGGCTCTGAGCTTGATAGTGACTTGGACAGTGAGAGGGAAAGAGGGGCTGCTCGGGAAAACGGCAAAGGCCCCAAGAGGAAAGCCAGTGAAGGCGAACCCAAGAGCCACGGTTTGATGGACAGCAGTGCTGCCATAGACTTTCCTGGCCCTTCCCTGATCCCATCCTCGCTGGATGAGCACACAGCCGTAACAGGGGCTGTGAATGACTCTATTAAGGCTATTGCCTCCATTGCTGAGAAGTACTTTGGATCAACTGGGTTAGCTAGCTTGCAGGACAAAAAGGCTGGGCCTCTGCCCTACCCTTCTATGTTTCCATTGCCGTTCTTTCCCGCTTTTTCCCCTCCAGTTTACCCCTTTACAGATAGGGACACCAGGTCTACAAACCTCAAAGCGGATCCTCAGTCTCCAGAAGATGAATGCAAAAAGGCCCAGGGCAAGTCTTCGTCTGAGTCACCTTTTGACCTCACTACCAAGCGAAAGGAGGAAACATTAGCCTCATTTGCCTCTTCCAAACCAGAGCCCTCACATCCAAGTGGACAGGATCAGCCACTAGATCTAAGTCTGGGGCCCAGAGGCCATGGACGTAAACTAAAGGAGGAGGACGTAAAGAAGAATCCTACTTACAAAGATGAGAAGCGAGCAGTGGAGATTCCCAAACCAAACACCTCCCTTCAGCATGCCAGACCTACACCTTTCTTCATGGATCCCATTTACAGGTATTGCGATTCCCAGTGTCTCATTATTTCTGATATCACAAGATAAAAATCTTACAAAATGTTTGACTGTCATTACAGAAAATCAAAGCCTTAGATCCTCCTGAAAAACTTTACAGTTTTTTTATTGGAGTTTCTTTTGTAAAACTGAACAGATATGTCCCCATATCAGCTGCTGTTTGTATGTTAAGAGCTGATAGAAATCTATTATTAGCAGGGTTGAGAAGAGGAGAATGAGTGATCCGTTTGAGACTCTAAAGGACAAGTACATGCGACCAACTCCGGGCTTCCTCTTCCATCCACAGGTAAGTTTTCACCTGGGGGTAAACTTTTTCAACCTATATGATCTCCTTTACCTCTCTACTTGTACAATCTCAGTGCCACAGGTGGAGACAAGTCTCGACAGCATCAATTTTTATTCATGCTAAATTGATACCAATTCACTATCACCCCTCCTTATGTTCAGATATGACAGTATGATGCGAAACATTAATTTTATGTATTTTTTTTTCTATTTCACAATGTGTATCCTAAACTGGTCAGACTGGGATTGATGAGGATTAGACTGCAGCCATAGTCTTATACAAGCTACTGCCTGTTAAGACCATTGTTGGCTATCTGAAACAGATGTGGCAGTAAGAAAGGGAACATTGTGGCATTTTTTCCCGTAATATGTCTTTGATTACAGTATAAAAAAATGATATGATCTTAAAGTAGTGATTTGTACTCCTGGGTTTTGTGCCAGTGTTTCCACAATTTTCTTGTGTGTGTAGGCGTGTGTGTGTGTGTGTGTGAACACATACGTCGATTTTAACACGTGTGTGTGTTGTGTGTCTACGACATGTTGCCTCTCCGTTCATTTGCTCAAACTTGCCCTGCGGGTGAGAACAGTCTGTCGGAAAGTGAAAACACCACTTTCTCAGGCATATGATTTTTTTTTTTCCTTTCTGTTCAAGCCGTTTCAGGTCTAGTTTTTACAGGCTGTTTCATTTGTCTGATTTATGTCCCCTGTCCAGAGTGCTGCATGGGCCCAGCCTGCAGCGGCCACATGGCTACCCCGCCTTCCTTAATGAGGTGTCCTATCAGTAGAAACACTAACTGAGTACTTAGACCATCTTTAAGAGTTTATGATGTCTGGTTGCACACACAAATCATTCCTACAAATACCAGGCCTGCACAGCTCTGAGTCAAGAGGCCCTTTGTACACTTCTGAGTGGGTTTGTTGTCAGTTACCTAACTCAGTTTTAAGCAACATGTTCAAAAAAGTTTGCAGTTCTGAGGCCACTGGAATTTGTAGTGAATCAGCTTCTTATTTCCTGGAAGGAAATTTAACATCCAGGCAATACTGGTTGTGGCCTCCACTAACGAGCCTATTGAGCAACAGGAAGTGTTGGAAATGATTTGTCTTCCATAACTTCCCTGCCAGAACTCAGCAGAAAGGTAGCTTTCACAGCATACCAAATACAAAAATTCTCATACTCCTCCAAACCTATGTATTCCGTTGATTACTTCCTGGTTCTGACGGCTTTCTCTTTTCCCTCTCTTCCGCCCTTCAGTTTCGTTTGCCAGATCAGAGAACTTGGGTAAGTTCTTCTTTAACCTACAGTTCCGTTGCTGTTGAAACAGAACCCATCCAGTAATTGATGCATGTGCTGCACAGCAGTTTGCAGTTGACCTCATTCAGCTTTAGCATGGCTTCAACCTATCATCATCACAAAGCTATGTACACACTGGGCATGTGTGGCGCGTTCCAGAACACGCTGAACATGGGTTTTTTAACACGCTTTTAGCATATGGTGTTCACACTGGTCTGTCGCTACCCGATACTAGCGTTGGAAGAGGCTTGGTGTGAAATGTTAAATCGGTGCAAATCCCGTGAATCTTGCTCCAGGCTTTTTTTTTTCACATCTGTGAGACTTGGTGTCATATGCAGGCGATGATCACTTTTCCAACTGTTGTCCCTTCCGTGTAATGCAAAGGATGCCATCCATGTGTCACTACCAAAGCCAAGTCCCTGATTGGCCAAAGTTCAACTGATTTAACTATCAGCGTGCATTCAATGGCTGCACATTTTGTACGTAGAGCCCTCAAACAGACTTTAAAACTGGATTAAACGTGAGAGTTTTGAACGCAGAAGCCCAAAATGCTCATATGCGTGCCTTTACATAGACTTTTCATTAGAAGCAGCCGCTCAAACAGGGTGCAAAAGTACAACAACAAGGCCGATCATAGGGTCCCACTCCTTTATCTACTACTGAGAACAAGTGAATCTTATTCCTGTTTTCTTTTATTTTTCTACCATTTTATCTAGACTAGCAGAGCCAAGGTTCCTGATTTGTTGCTATATTTAATTGTAGAAACCACCCTCATTAACATGAAAGGGTTGAAGAGGGAATTTCCAGCTGAGCGACAACCTCTTTGAATTTGCAACTCTAAATATATGTTTGCTTTTTCAAATGGGCATTGAAGGGATCACATGGAAGAGGGGGCATGGGAATTGGGGGGTGGTCGTTAAGGAGCGCTGCTTTTTATCAGGGAGAGGGTAACAGTCTCTGTGGGACCAGGGAAGCGGGAGGTTAGACCCTCCCTCCAAACATCTGGTTCCTGATAAAGATCAACAATTGAGAATGCATCTTGCTAATTAAGGCCCGAAACAGCATCACTGACATCTAAAGATGGCCAATCACTTGCTGGTCCCAGAGCAATGCTACAGCAACAAGCAAGTTTATAAATGTGCGCAAAATTGCCTGCGGAAATAAGGCCAGGGGTTTTGAATGTACATGTGCATGTTGGGTTGAGAGGGGGTCACTGACAGCAAGAAGTAGGAGGTCCATAAAACAATTAAAAAATCTCTTTTGAACCAAATGGTTCCTTGCATTTTTATTTGAGCATTTTGCACACAGTCCTGTCAAACAGTGGTCTAATGAGCCTCGCTCACAATCCATAAAACAGTTCAGAAGCTGGAGGCTTTAAGTGTAATCTTACTGGTGGAATCTCTTGAAGGTATTGTGTGACTCATTAACTGCTTGAGTACAAAACACTCTAGACTGCATAAAGGGGCTGCTCTGATGCATTATTTGCTTTTTGGTACTTTTATTCTAAATATTAGTACAGATAATTATTTGCTAATTGTTCCACTCCAATATCCAGCAGAGACTTAATTAACATATGTGCCACAATTTATTTTAAATCTTGTTTAAAGTTAATGTGCATCAGGAAATGAATCACTTATCCTAATTATTACGTTGTCACATGTCCTTTTTATAATAAACCTTTTTGAAAGCTTCACTCTAATCCTCTTTTGAGCTTTTATATTAATGTTCCTATTTGTTTTTTAAGTAAAATTATGCAATTTTTTGCTGGCATCAAAAAACTTGTGTTGTTTCTAGGACAGGGGTTCATTAGAAATCCACCTCTAAGATGTGGGCAGGATTGTTGGCGTGGAGTGAGCCCACCCTTGCTTCCCAACATCCTTCTGTTTACATGCCCTCCACTATGGCCCCTCAACCTAAAATTAAAGGTGCAGCAAATACGGCAAGCAATATTGGAGTAATCCAGTCGTATAGCTTTGAGCCAGATTCCAGCTCAGACGAGGAAAAGAAAGACATACGTGGATCTGGTCTTCTACAAGCGGACGCATCAGAATGGAGAGTAGCAGGGAGCTTGTGACTTCTTATTCTAGCACCTACGACACTGCTACAAACTTGCTGTAACTGCATTTTTGGTCTGCACCTGATTCAAAACGATTTAAATAAAGAAATACTCAGAAATGCAATTTTAAGCTTAATTTTCTTTATATATGCCTCCATCATCAGAAAAATGCCTCCTATTGAACATATTACAGACACAAAAACGTAATTTTATTGGAGTGGGTCTGTCAGCTATTCCATTGCAGCTCCAGCTAAGAACACACTTCCCCAGTAGATGGAGCCAAGATGGAGCAATGTTCAGCTTTAAAAATATCTTATCGAACAAGCTCGATACTGCAGACAGCTTTAGGGGCCTTAATGTTCAAGAGAGTTATGGATTCTCATTGAGCAAGTCAGACAAACTGAGCGTTCGCTCCATTGTCTTAAAAGAGCCCACTGAAACACACAGTGCACATTTAAAAGAAATATGAAAGCATTTCACCTCCCTCTTTCCCACAATCTCCTGTCTATCTTTCACTCCTCGCCTCTCCTTCTCCCCCTGAAGCTTTCTCTCGCGCTTTCTGAGTTGCGCTTTGATTCATGGCGTGTCGCGTTGGCATATTCATAATCAAACAGACCTGACACTCCACATCCTCCCTCAGTGGGAACGTCGACGGCTGCGGCAGGAACTTTACACTCAGCCGTCACTCCTAATCAGCCGCTCCCAACACCGGACTCCACCGCCATCCATCAACCATCAGACCCTCTCTTTCCAGGCTATTCGGCCTTTCTTTCTGTCTTGTTTGCATTCTCATTTGTGTGTATCTCTCCTTCTCTTTCCCTTTTTCCTCTTTCATCTGACTTGTGTCCCCTGATCATTGAGTCCTTCATCCTCCTCTCAAGTACTCCTCCTCTGTTTCCTTCTCCCCTGCTCTCCTCGATTTGGCGTGAAGTGACAGGAGGTGAAAGCAGGAGATGGAATGTCAGAGTCGGAGCAGGGCTCTGGTGGAGGACCCGAATCACCATTGATTTGTTGCCTTATTGAAATAAGAAGAAGAAAAAGAAGCAGGCACGCAAAATATTGCACATTTTTGTGGGCCCTTTATAAAAAAAAGGAAAATATCTCCTGTGTGTGTGTGTGCGCACATACGTCTGTGTGTGTGACGGGGCTGACAGGCCCTGCGGCCTACCAAGACCCCCACCCCTGATTCTCCTCCTCCTCCCCTTTGGTTCTCCCTTCACGCCCCCCCTCCAGCCACCGCTCCTCCCCCATCCCGCCCCTCTCAGCACAGCGATATCATTATTACCCGTGTCTGGCCCTTGATCAGTAATGTCAACATCTTTCATATTGACGAATGTGCTGTCTGCCCACATTGTGCACAAAATGGTTTACAGCCCAGCAGTGGACATGAATCACTCCCCTGCCACACACGCACAACCACACACACTAACACACACACACACACACCAGTATGGGTCTGACAACGCTCAAATACACACACATAAAACGCGCGTGCCTGTAAGCACACACGAGCGCACCCCTGCACATAAAAACACATTACAAATACATTCCTCTCTCTCACACAAATACATATATTTCCCCCTTTAACACACATTGAAGGCGGTTAATCAACTACGACCACCGTGATGCTTATGGCTTTTTGCTGGCGTACATGCACACACAAACAAACATCTCTCCTTGGGGAGTATGTTCAAGAAGTAAATGTTCAGTTTCATTAGCAGATTGGCCGCTCTTGTTTTTTATGTGTGTGGTTGTGTGCGTTCATTGCATGCATTGTGTGTATGATTATTGGTGAAAAAGCTGTCCTACTCCACCCGTCTGGGCAGAACACCTGCTTTTCTCTGTGCATGAAGGAAATCTTTGCATTTTTGTGCCTTAGTAATCTGTCTCAAATGCACTTTGAATGCTTCCTACCTTGTACTTCACCTTGAGAAGCATTAATCTTTGATGAATGTCATACTCAAAATTCAGCCATCACCTTTTTGCCTTTCCTTCAACTAGAATGACACCTGTAAACAAGACGCATCGCTCAAGCAAATGTGTTGAAAAAAACAATCCAGCCCTAAATAAGAAATAAGCAACTCTACATCACATTCTGATCAATAGTTTGATTTTGTTCCCAGTTCTAAGAGTTTGCTAAGTCTTAGTTTCAACGTTTGATAAATAAACAAAACACGTTTTTTATTTTGTAGTCAAACATGCTCAATATAATTAGGTTTTTAAGATGAATTCTGTCAAATTTGTCATTTCTTTCCCTAAATATTGCTGCTTGATCCAGTCTGTCTGTTCTGTTTTGTGTCTCTGCAGATGACGGCAATTGAGAACATGGCAGAGAAGCTGGAGACTTTCAACTCTTTAAAACCAGAGTCTGGGGATCTGCTGCGCACCGTTCCATCCATGTTTGACTTCAGAGCTCCGCCTTCTGCGCTTCCTGAGACGCTGTTGCGCAAAGGCAAAGAGCGCTACACATGCAGGTAACGGATATCACCAAAATTTGGAACAAAAATAGCAGAATATTGCAAAAAACAACAGTTTCTGTATTTGCTGGGGATATAAAAGATACCGAAACGTATTGAAAAATGTATCTAGCCCTGGACAAAATGTATTACATCTGAAGTTTATTTTATTAAGTAAACATGAGTATAAGTATAGTAAGCATCCAACAGATTATGTACATGCAGTGTAGAAAGTAAATTAACTGAATACTTCTTCAGACTGAATTGGAACATTTTATGTTTACAATATATAGATAATATATAGAACAAAAAATCTACTGAGAGTAATAGCAATATTGGTGAAAATACACAGATAGGAATAAGATTAAAATGGTAAAAAGGTATAAAATCTACTGTGTGCCTTTTTATGTACATGTGATGCAAACAAAAAGACCTCAAATCACAAGCTTCATTCTAAAAAATTAG
This sequence comes from Oryzias curvinotus, assembly GCA_023969325.1. Classification (NCBI taxonomy): domain Eukaryota; kingdom Metazoa; phylum Chordata; class Actinopteri; order Beloniformes; family Adrianichthyidae; genus Oryzias; species Oryzias curvinotus. The sequence continues at coordinate 31,117,599 of CM043718.1, forward strand.
GTGAATTACTATTTGCTGAACGTGAACCACACTGAGGGATGTGTGCTGTGTTTACTAGAGATATGATAGCTCTTTTGTCAGTCCAAACAATACCTAAATAACAATTAAAATGACACATTTCTATTAACAACAGAGAAGAAAACAAACCAACATCCAGTATCTATTCTACATGAAAACAAACTATGAAAATTTATGAAAATAACATTTAGTTCTGAGTTTTTTTGTTAACCTGGAATAAAATATTTGACATTTCCTTTTAAAGATACTGTGGAAAAATATTCCCTCGCTCTGCCAACCTGACCCGCCACCTCAGGACTCACACAGGAGAGCAACCATACAGGTAACTGTCTGACGCTTGAAGAGATTTTGTTCGCAGATACTAAAGGGGCAGGTTGTTCAGTTATGGTTGTGTTGCTTGTTAGTGTGAGGCATTTCAGGTGCTTGATCTTTTTTTTCTCCATTGAAGAAGTAAAGACACTTTTTCTTCAGTGAAGTAATGTAAAGTTTCCTTCATGTTTTATGTGTTCATGTGTTGTCTTATGCCATGAGCCCAGAATAATTGACCTACTGCAAAATAATTTGTCTCTTGAAAAATGTTGTTCGTCTACTGATGACAACACAGACCGGAGGGGGAGCCGGGGAGGTCTGAGCGAAGAGGAGGGTGATGAGGAGGACAGTCCAGAGTCCACAACTATGATCATTTTTTTAAGTATTGAGGCTAAATTCTTAGATATTATCTCAAAAAGTTATCAAACAGCTTATTTTTATTAAGTTTTTTATATCTTTGATTAAAATGTGAATCTTAGAGATGTGCTTTGAGCTTGATTTCAACCTTTTTAGGACATTAGCATCAATATTTTTGATAGTATTCAGTTACAAATAGAGAAGAAAATGGACTAAAAGTGTCCTGAAGGCCTGTTGAGCTTAAGGCAAGCAGAGAGACAGATGGAGGCCTCTGCAGCCTGATAGCTTACTATTTAAGATCACTGTTGTTTATTGCCGTTTTTGTTGAGATAACCACAGGGGTTCCTGAGGGACGGCCAATCGAGCAAGCTAATTCCAGCAGAAGATGTAATCTTCTTGTATAATTTTGCATGAAAAAACCTGGCAGGAGCCCCCTAATTTTGGAGGGATTCAACCAAATCTGTTGCGTGCTTATTTTGTGAGAGAGGAACACAGTTTTTTTTTTTATTGTGCTGGCGAGAGATAAGAGGCAGAACTGTTTAACCTTAAACAAGCTCCTCCATCATGTCTGGGACTTTGGGACTGTCTGAGTGTGTGTGTGTGTGTGCATCCTGCATTATGTTTTACCACAAAGAAAAAAACAAGTTCCGATTCATTATGCACTGCAGCTGGATTCAAGACAAGAAGACTGTCTGTTAGTGTTTATGTCATTTTATCAACCATTGTGGTAATAAAAAACTCTCTCAACAGATGTAAATACTGTGACCGATCCTTCAGCATCTCCTCCAACCTGCAGCGTCACATTCGCAACATTCACAATAAAGAAAAGCCTTTCAAATGCCACCTGTGTGACCGGTGCTTCGGTCAGCAGACCAATCTGGACCGTCACCTCAAAAAGCACGAGAACGGCAATCTGTCAGGTGAGGGGGGAAAAATAAGCTCACAGCGTTGTCTGGAAGGACGGTTTTCATATTTTATCAGAGGAAGTGAGCTCGCTGATTTGTGAGCTCCATAAATCCCTCTGCAGGACTGTATTGAACATAATTTAATCATAATTGGGGACAATCTCGCAGGCTGGGAAATAAAGTTGTATAAATCTGCCAGCTACCATGGGAATGGCAAACCACTTTTGAGCTGCTTTAATCAGCAGCACAGCTTGTGGAATTGATAGGTTACATCACTCTGTCTGAATCAGCAGAACAAGCGGCGACAACGGGCCAGGAGCTGACAGCAGCAGGCCTCACAGGAGGCCTCCCAGTCACACACACTGTACAATATATTGCATGTAATATCAATTATAAGAAATTATTTTATCCTCTGGCTATTTCTTTTAAAGCCCAGTGTGGCCATCTAATAGATGGGAAAGTGTGTTTCTTCATTAAAAACCACCTTTCAGCTGTATTTGTGAGACTTATAATGAAGTTAAGCAACTTAAAATTCGTTAAGATTTTTTTTCTTTCTATTATTTCATTTTATTTTCAGAGCAGTTTATCTCTTTTGTATGGATTTGCATGCAATAATGCTACCGTAACGTAAAAATAAATATGATTTTATATGAAGTAAAATACAAATTATAAATTATACAAATTAATAATTATAGACAATATTTATTGTTGTTATTAATGTTTTAGGTTTATTTTTTTTGTGGTAATATCTATAAGCTGTTTTTGATAGAGCTATTTGATAGATCCCCCTTTGTGCGATCAATGAGGTTTTATTTTATTCTATTTGCATTGCAAATCACACAAGGACTCAAATGCATTAGAGAATTCTATACAGTCTCTTCTTTTTAACCTTTGTTTTACTTAACCTTAAATAATCAATCTATAATGTATTTCATTTTTTTTCAGGAACTGCAATGTCATCGCCCCAGTCTGAACTGGACAGTAGCAGCGCCATTTTGGATGACAAAGAAGACTCTTATTTTAATGAAATCCGAAACTTTATCAGCAGCACGGGCCAAAACCAGACGTCACCAGACCCCTCCGAGGAAGGGTGAGCTTAGACCAGCCGCCCGCTTTTTTGTTGTTGCTTTTTTTCATCAAATCTACATCTTTGGAGAAAAACAACAAGCTGGGTATTATTAATTGCGAGAGCTTTTAATCTGCAAAGTTCACAACCTTTCAGAAAATAGCTGTGCTGTTTGCAGGGTTATCAGCACAAAGACTTTAATTCTAATCAGTCAGCTGCTATCAGACCATTTTTAGACGCTCAATTTTATCCCACCCAGCCAGCCTCTGGTAATAATCTCAGCATGTTTGGGGGTCCAGAGTAGAAAACAGTCACGAGGAATGACATAATCACAGCTTTTGAAATGCTGTTGAACTCTTTACATCAGTTGTCTTTCTCCACTCGATAAAAGAAAGATCCCCAGCGCACGCGGTGTTGTCTGAGCATTATGCAAATAAATTCTTGCAGCTTTGATCAGATGGGACTTCGGCGAAGTGTATGTGGGGGGGTGCACTCGGCTCTACAAGTTTGTTTTCTTGTGTGTGGTGTTGATCACACGGCAGATTGTGAGGCTGCAAAGAGAGATTTGTAGATTCTTCAGGAGAATGGGATTGTGCGGTAGACCCTCAGCGGGACGACTGAGGAGCAGACGGGGGAGTGTTGGTGATGGGAACGGGCGGTGGGGAGCTGCAGCAGTTAGATTAGCACATCTGGAACCAACATGTCTGCATGCAGGAAGAGGGTAGAGGGGGTGGGGTCAAAGGGTCGGCCTGTGTTTCCTTTCAAAGTGCAGCTCTCCTGACTACCCCTGATAGATACTTTATCCTCGGCAAATTACCACGTTTGAAAGCATAATTAGCGAATCTGTTTTCTTAATCATAGACTTCTCGCTCCTTCTTTTGGAGCTAGTTCCTCCTCGTGACCCTGCAAGTTTAAAGAGGCACAAAAAAATGTCTTTTTTGCTTCCAGCCGTATTCTGCAGAAGGCAAGATTGTATCTGATTGAGAAGGTGCAAACGCTGGAAAAGTGGAGGAAAAAATGAAATCCTGAAGATCTAAAAATGCTGTGGCGTAACCCCTTCATGTGCTCTGTTTTCTTTCCGTCTCCTACTTTCCGTTCTCCAACTCTTTTGTGTAAGAAATGGCATGTTTGCGAGCTGACGAAAGATGTCCCAGAGTGTAATTAGTGAATCAGTCTTAATGTGGTTCCAGATGATTTACCAAATGGTGGTTTCCTGTGGCACTGAGACCGAGGGACAGATTAGGACTCAGGCAGTTTGGATAGCTGGCCCCCTCTCCCTCCACAGGGATAGAGGAATGAACCGGTTGGCAGCGCACTCATAACTCTCCCACCAAATGAGGCTGTCAGCTAAATATTTTGCCTATTAGATGACTATGAGATAGTCAGGAAAATAAACAAGGAGAGAGGCTGAGCACTCCATTTAAGTGCTGCAAGGATCAGCCCAGCGCTGCTGTGCCCAAAGGGGCCCCGGAGCCCCGATGACAAACGAGATTCTGGCTCTTCTCAGTCCAAGCTGCCACGTTCTTCCTCTGATCTGCCGCTTGTTGCTCTGTTTATTCCAAAGTCTTTCACAGTCTTTGTTTAAAACTGGCAAAGGTTCTGACAAGATCTTGTTAGAAAGCAAAAACACCTTGTTCACAGTATACACACTGAGATATTGTATGGTTCTGCATGTTTATAAAGGCACTTTCTGTCCGTGTCATAATCAAGCTATCACTCCTGATCTGCAGCATAAACGGAGGTGCGTTTGAAGAAGAAGGGAAGCCACTGTTGTCCAGCCATGTGGCACGCGACCTGGAGGATGAGGAGGTGGAAGATCTGGGTGCTGATGAGGACGAAGAAGCAGAGGAGCCGGGCGATGGTCCTGATAAAAGTGACGCCAAAGTGCTTCCTAGCAACCTTGATGACGACATCACACAAGACGAAATGGACTTTAGTGGAGCGAACAACTTGAAAACAAGTTGTAATACCTCTCCAATTAGGTAAAAGTGGCATTTGTAAAAACGTAAGCATATTTCTGCGAGAGCTTCTCCTTATTTTCTTACCCACCTCCAGGTATGAGGAAGAGCAGGAGCAGAGCAGCTACTCAGCCTTGGATCACATTCGACGTTTTTCTGACATGCACAAGCTGGAGGAAAGTGAGCTCAGTGACAAAGATGGAGATGAGGAGGATGGATCCTTTGGCTCAGCCTCTTTGACTGAGATGGTCAAACAGCCTCTCTTTCGAAAGTCCAAGTCTCAGGTAAATCCAAACCTTCAAATGTACTCAATTCCAATGTGCTCAACAGATTATTTGAACTGAAGTTAAGTGCAGTCCATCTCCTGCCTCCTTAGGCGTACGCTATGATGCTGTCTCTGGCTGAAAAGGACTCTCTCCATTCGGCCCCCCACGCCCCGGCCTCCATGTGGCACAGTCTGGCACGGGCCGCTGCTGAATCCAGTGCCATCCAATCCCTCAGCCATGTATGATGACCCTCCACTGTGTCCACTATTTTGCCTCCTGACCCCTAATCTACCATAGCACTGGGAGTACATCACTGGGGCTTTTAGCAGAGGCCCCTGATCGTTCACAGAGCGACTGCTGAGCAGAACCACAGCCCATCTTGACTGCCTTACACCCTGTAGGGTCATCGGCCACATCGTCCCCAAAGCAGAGAATTACAATTGGTTTCTGGCATCACCACCAACTATGAGGTGAAAAATGCTAAAGTAATAATAACTATTTATTCTTGATTTCTGTTGAATTGCACAGCAATGGCAGCTGACACATCTGCTTACCTACTAAGCAGATGAAAGGCAAGAGCATTTTACGCCAAGTTCAGTTGTGTCTCTAAGACAGCTGCGTTTTTGGCCTAGCATGTTTCAGCTCGAGAGTCAAAGCGAGATTCCCCTCTGACCCCCGGATGTGTGCAGATGTTCCTCGTAAATGTGTGGGTTCAATAATAAAAATGGGAGGCGGGGTTGGGGGAGAAACGCTCAGATGAAACCTCTTTAAGTACAGCACTTGCAGCATTTTTCATATCACTGAAGTCGTTGAGAGAACAAATAAAACGCGTTGAATTCAAAAGAGGCCAGTTTCCCCATCTGCGTGTGTCTGCACAATCATAGCACTGTACACAAAAGTGTCAAACAACTGTTCACCATCCTGTCCGCCTGCCTGTCTGTGAAGGGATATAAATAGATTGTCTTTTTAGTGGAAGAGAAATCACAATGTTTTTTTTAATTATTATTATTTACTGAGATAATTAGCCAGTGCTGAAGTAAATTGTTGTTCTGTAAAGAGCATCCGTCTTTTTTCAAACACCCTTGAATTCATCCTAGTTGACCAACTATACCACTAAATAGCCTGAATGCTAGTCGTAAGCTTCTCCATGCTCATGTGTATTTCATTTTTAGACAATCATTTTCTTTTCCTTTTTTTTATGTGTTGTTGATGTTATTTGTTGTTGTATTTTGAGAATTGTATTTATTTCTTGGCAAACTGTAGTTTGTTTACTGAATAGCACTGCTCTTAGCCCAGGTGAAGGGGAGATTCCCAACTGGGCCGATCCCAGAGATCAATGGGGTTTTTAGATGACATTTGAGTGCCGGATAGTATTACACATAAAATTCACTCCTCGTTCTACTAATAAAACAGGTCTGAAAATAGAAATTATTTAGGTTTTTTATGGTAATTAATGATTCAAGTGTAAAAAAGGTTAAAAAATTCTAATGTGTAAAATGGTAAAAAAAAAAAAAAAAAGACAAAAAAAGAAGCCAGGTCACTTCATTCTTAAGCGCATGATTGCTCTGGTAAGATCTCTACCTGACATTTTCTACGGTCGTCTGCTTGTTTTATGTTCGGTTAATCTCTTGTGCCAAATTTATGATGAATAACAAAAGACTTTCATTCATTTTCCCGTTTTATGGGGCAAGATTTCCTGTTTTTTTTATGTTCTGTTTATAATCGATTTTAAAAAGTAATCAGCGAGTTGAGGTACTCTGTTTTAATGCTTTCTACAATGTAACTGTTATGCATTTCAATTCAATACTGTGGGAGGAACAACTAAGAAAATAAAGGACTACAATGTGGATTGACACCTTTGATGCTTTCCTTCTTTCTACTCAAATGTAACACTCTGCCTTTGTCCTCGTTACTCCCAACGTTCTTGCAGTCCTTTTGACAGCCGATCATTCTGGCCGAATTGAATTTTACACAAATGATGTGAGTCAGGACACCACCTGGCGCTTTCTTCTGGCACTCTCATGGCCTCCAAGAGCGAGGGAGAGCCTGAACTCTGCTCTTCTTTCTTTCTCCTTGAGCCATTGGCTCAGAGAGAGAGTGGGAAGCAGAGAAAGGGCTGCAGAGGGCTTGATTGTGGTAGTGGGAGCGGAGGCAGGAATGTGTCCTCTTTATTTGTGTCTGTTTGTTGGGCATGATGGATGAGGTGGGTAGATGTGATGACCTGGCTCATCGCTCAAACACTCAATAAGAGTCCCATCCTGCAGCAGGCCTCTCCATCCGGCACCCCCCCACCCCCCCACCCCCCTCCGTCACTGCTGCCAGCCAACGTGGGTGGACAATGTGGCTGGGAGGGCTTGAGGTTCGGCAGCTCTTTTGTCCGGTTAGTAGCTGGAGTGTGGGTGGCTCACAAACTGGGCATGACGCTGAAGATGGCTGGCATTGACACTCTTGGCACTCTAACATTTGGGTCATCCTCCCAAGGCCTGTCATTAGCTTTCAAGGCTCCATGGGGTGTCCAGCATTGATGAGGTCACAGAGGGTAAGGCGCCGTGGATGAGGTCCCATGGGTCATCCAACTTTGATGAGTTCAGCTGTATTAATGTTAAGCTGAGCTGTGATCAAAATGATCAGCACATGATTGATGATATCGTTTCAAAGAGCTGTATGGACATATGACAAGCCAAAAACACTGAATCTAGTAGATTTTGACAGTGAGAAGGCCCTGGTTTGGATCCCGGTTGGGACCTGTGTGGAAGTCTGCATGCTCTCCTCATGCATGTGTGGGTTTTCTCCAAGCACTCCAGTTTTCTCCTAAAGTTCAAAAGCATGCTTCATAGGTTCATTGCTTTTTCAAAATTGTAAAGGTAAAGGAACCACTGGGTTCTGAGGATGGATGGATGGATGGATGGATGGATGGATGGATGGATGGATGGATGGATGGATGGATGGATGGATGGATGGATGGATGAAAGGATGAAAGGATGATTAATGTAAGGATGAATTGGGGCATTGAAAGATAGAAGGCTGTCAGAAAGGATCATGGACAGACGGACGGATGGATGAATTTTTTGCTGCATCTGCTTGAAGAAAATTAGGACTTTTTAAAAAAATTGCATTGCATGCATCTTTTAAAATATTTCACATTTGGTGTATCAAATGAAAAAAGTATGCTAAAAAAAGTGTGTATAATTGGCATAACTGTCATTTGTCCTTTCTGATCCACTCTTTTAATTTTTGTATTATTATTATTATTAATAATAATAATAATAATAATAATAATAATAATAATAATAATAATAATAATAATAATAATAATAATAATAATAATAATAATAATAATAATGGATTGAATTTATCTTTTCACTCTTCATTCGTACTTGGTGATAAGTTTAGGCCTCATTTTTGTAAATTTCATTCACAGTTGTTGTTTTTCTGGTGGGTTGTGACCACGTTTCTACACTGACAGCCTGAGCACATCACAGCAAAACACCAAGTGAAACAATCTGGCAGAAGCATCTCAGTGGCATTGCTTCTGCTGCAAGTCAAACAGGCCATGTAATCGTCAGCGTAAAACACTCTCTAATACTCAAGGCTGAAGGTATTACCTCCTAAAAAGAACAGTAAAATACCAGGAGAGGACAGCTCAGAGGAATATGGAGTGTTTCTATGAATGAAGTGAACTGGTACAGGGAGAGTTTGGCAGCTTAGCAGTAAGTGCTGCTCCTTCACCCATTCAGTCGACCTTAATTAACACCTCTAGTTAACACAGGATGCTTAGGTGGCACCACCTATGCATTCTGCGACACTTAAGCAACACTTTGGGATCAGATGCTGCTGCCGTTACCTCCAAAATGTTCATAAAGAGCCCAGTGTGTTGCAAAGTGTGGCTGGCAGGTCCTCACACAAGCGTATGAAGGTCAGGTTAGCAGCTACGGAAGTCGAATTACTCATTAGGCTTTAGTTAAATGAGAGCAGTGCATGTCTGTGTACGTGTGTGCGTCCCGAGGGACTGGATCCCCAAGCAGCTGTGCCCCTACAGAGCATGCACGTGGTCCTGTGGACACTCTGGGGGCAGCACTCTGAGGGCCTTGGAGCCATTCGGCTAATGGGGTAGCTGGCACAGCCTCAGAATCCATCAGGCCTCATTACAGGTCCCGCTGCCTCCCCTCCTCTCCTCACTTCTCACCCAAGCCCTTCCTTCCTTTGCTTTGCCACCCATCCACATGGCCAAGTCTGTGTGGCATGTAACTGCCCCGCCCCGCTCGCTCAAAACATACATCATACCCTGGAGATGGCCATCGCAGCTGGCAGCTCTCACGCTGATTGACTTGGCACCCTTGCTGACTAAGGGAAGCATTCAGGAGGGGAAGGAGGCGGCACAGAAGGGTGAGGGGTCTGTACTCTGCAATGAGGGGTTGGTATGGAGAGGTACTTAGCGACAGCTGGCAGAAGTGGGAGTTGTATATCTTAGTGTTTGGGTGGGGAAACTACTCAAATCACCACATCCAGATTAGCTGTGTTTACAGTTATGGTGGCACCTCCTGTGTTTGAAGCCTCGGTAGAGTTTTTTGTTTGTTTTTTTTGTTTGTTTCCTGACTTCTGTGCCTATCGTGTGTCTTTTCTGCCCCTCTGTCCTCTCAGAAAGCAGCTCAGTTTAAAGTTGTGGTTCGATTACACGGTTTGTTTTCCTCCCTGGAAGATCATCAGTGTTATTGATGGACACTCGAAGTTGTTCCACAGAACAGGGCAAAGCAGGTTTTCACATGGTTTTAATATGATGAGTGTAATCAGGACAGGCGTGGTGGGAGAACCACTCACAGCCTCCTTCTCTGCTCATGGATGAGATGAGAAAATAACTCGTCAGGCCATTAACTCTGAGCTAAAAAAAAGAAAAAGAGCTTTAAGCATGGGGTTTTAATCCTCCTGGAGCAACATAGACATTAATTATGAGCACCAGTGCTGCACTGTTGGACTCCTGATGCACATTGTCCAATTATTTATGTGCGCTTTTGATTTCATATTCTCGTGCTCTATCCAGGTCAGAGCTCCACCTAGTGGCAAATAGAGAAAATGTGTTTTTGTGCTGTAGTGGTGGACACCAACTGCTTATTTTTATAAAAAGTGATGATTCTTACGGAAGATCAACGCCAGGTCCGGGCACACTCAACGCAAATAAATACATCGACTGAAAACCAGAGCAGAGTCATGGGTGTGAGAGTTTTTTATGATACAGATCTTTTGTGCAGTTCTTGAATGTAACATTTATTTTTTCAGCCAACAATCACACAAATGGTGCAAGACTTGTTGAAATGTCTCAGTGCCCCTCTCCCACCCTTGCTCGAACCTTCGTCCCTTTATCTGAAAAAGACAGCTTTGTCAGCTGGAGTTCAAAACTCCACGGCCTTCTGGGAGATCTGGTTCAACACAGAAGGGCAGAAATTATCTCTGGGACATGAAACTGTGCTTGTAAAGTGATAGAATCTCTCTTACAAAGAGTGGCGTATGCTTAATTACAGCAAAAAAGTACCCATGATGCGATCTGACCCTTCACGGGCTATTTCATTGCTAGTTTCCGGAGCCTCACTTTTTTTTTTGGCTGCTGATAAGCGAGCGTACATAGGACATGGTTTGGATAATGACTCAGCGGACAGTTTGACTGTTCAGCACATTTTTTAAAATGTTTACTTACAATTTAGAGGGGGGAAAAAGTTGAGATAGACTTAAATACATGCAAATAAAGTAAAATAAAAGGATGCTAGCCACACAGTCAGGTATTTAAGCATTATAGTGTGGAATGCCCACCTTAGGTTTTTCCCAACCCGTTTAGGGAGCTTGTTTTGATATGTTTTGTCCTGTCAGGCTATCATAAGCATTGCTAATCACCTAGTTTTGCGCATGGCTGATACTGCAGTGCAGTGTCCACCCCAAAGCTCGATGGATGAATGGTCCCTCTGGGCCGTTGTGACTGGAAACAGGTGTGTGTCATCAGAAGATGAAGGCCCAGCCGATAAACATTATTGGAGAACATCTGCTGCTTGTCACAACACAAGGCAAACGGCAGTGCTCTACTATCCATCAGCTGGAAGGAGGTTGTGCAGACACTTGGGAGCCCGCTACACCGTCCACTAGTGAGGCAGTCACCCATCACTCACCTCAGGGATGCTGGATGAGGGGGACACGCACACCCCAAACCATGGCCACCTTTGGCCAAAGTGGAGGAAAATGCTCCAATGATTTTGAAAAATGCTTTGACAAGAATGCATTCGCTCTCTGATGCTCACACCCCCCCCAAAAAAACACGAAGGCAACACCAAGGTACAGGTGCTTTGAACGACCATCAGGGGGGCAAACACGACCTTGATGGCTGAACTTCTCTGAGCTGATGAAATATGTCTGCTGGTAGCATTGCAGGAATATGTCTGATGTATCCACATGCATGAGATGAAAACGGTCTCACTACTCTCTTTCCAGCATCCATACCGTACTGTTCCCTCCCGCAACTGGCTCACAAACCACAAATCAATGCAAATACATGCTCTGCAATATCAACACATGTGCATGTGTTTTTATTTGGATTACAGATTCATTTCTCTCCAACAAAACACTCAGAGGAGTTTTTGATTAGCAAATAAATGACATGATCAGTTTTCACCAAAAGATCCTCAAAAACTGTGGAACCAGTATACAGTACAACAGTAGAAAAAAAAAGTTTCTTGTACGACTTTTTATTTCATACATTAAAATGATTTAACATGTTTCTGAACATTTATGGAAACATTTTTTCTACATATCAAGAAGAAAAAAATAGAAGAGAAACTGGAAAAAATGTATTTTTTGATCTGGGATCTGTCACATCCTTTACATCTAGAAAAATCTCACAATTTCAATTTCTGTCCATAAAATAGTACGTTTAAACAAAACAAAAGAAAACTGAATATGGAGTATATTTTAAAAACATATCCATATAGTGGTGGGCATACAGCTACATTTGTGAGGATTTTGCAGGTTAGATGTGTGGTTCTTCTTCTGTTTTACATCATTTTTTTATTTAGTTTGGGTTTTGCTCATGTTCTGTTTTCCTAGTCATTCTCGCAGGTTAGGGGTGATCATCATCCACAGCTGTATTTATTCAAATAAGGAGACTCAGTGTGTATATATGGTTTGTAGTGCCTCCTGCTCAGATCATTGTCTCTGTCATCCTTTTTTGTTTTCTGTGGGGTTTGTGACATGTTTAGTTTTTTTTTTATTGGACATTATATTTTATATGTATAATTTTAAATTAAAGGTTTCTGCCACCAAGCCAGGTCTCCTGCATATTAAGTTGTAGACATAACTATAATTGCATTTATTTTATAAAATAAAACACTGTTTGAGATTATATTGATTTGGGAACTAATGAATTTTCCAAATTTTAAGGATATATAATATTTTTTTGTTTACATGTGTTTGTGTTCCACCTTAAATACTTTGAATGAGGTCTCATAGAAAAAATTCTACGCTTCAGCAAAATTCAGTATGGGATGCTTAGAGTTGCAAATAAACAGAACAGATATCAACGGAAAGAACTCATTTTGAAAGTGAAACACCAAAGAAAATTGAGAAAACCTTTGGTCAAAGAAAATAAAAATATTATAACCATTTTTTAACAGTTAACGGCTATTTTGTAAAACAGAATAAAATCTGGACAACCTCATTTGACAGTCTAGATTTTTCTATTTCCCAACTTCCACATAATAAAAATAAATAAGTCTGTGGGTAGAGCTGGAAAAAAAAAAAAAGTTCCTTTATAGATAAGAACATGTGAGATGGTTCTAGGATGCTGAAGAAATGAAAACTCCCACCAGAACAAATGAAAGCCTCTGTAAGATGAAACAAGTCTTTACAAGCTGTGATTCTTGTCAAATGGGGATTTACTGTGTACTCGGCATGAAGATGACTGAAACATGTGCTCCAGATCCTTTTAACTTTTTCATTTATCATTATTTACTCCTACAAACATGGAAATGAAAATGTAGGCATGCCCAAAACACTTGAAACACATCTTTAACATTTAGAATTTATTGCTTCCAATTTTACAAAAAAATGTTTTAGATAACTTTGCACCAGAAATGCCACAAACTTTCCAGGCCATGATGATAAAGGGAACAGACCTGAGCAAAATGGTTGCTAAAATGCAGCATAACAGTAAACATTTAATGATGAGTAAGGATATATTTAAGAATCAGAAGTCTTGAAACACGAATGCAGAAAAGAGAAGAGTTTAGAGATACAAATAGTTAAACACAATATCTTAAGTAAAAATAAAAAAAACCTGAACCTCTCTATAAATTAACATGTAAATGTCACATGCATGATAATGTAATTTTATAAGTTCTGAGGCTCATATTAGTGAAAGTTTTCTTCTGCTTAATAGAAACTTTGCTTATGCTAACCACAATTTCAGAACTTTTCCTGTTTAGTTTCTCAAAAAAAATAAAATGTTCGGTGAAACACCAGCTGGTATTTTTTCTCCAGTAAATGTTATTTTAGTCTGTCTATTAAAACCACATTCTGGTAGTGGTCACTCTGGGTCACAGGTTTTGTCAGCATGCTTTTAAGAGCCTGAACTCTTACAAACCCGTCAAGAATCAAAAATGATCCCTTTTAAATCAAGAACAGTAACAATTGCGAGTCGAGTGTCTCCATTTCTAGAAAGCCGGAGCAACTTTGGCCTTTAAATCTTCAACAGACTGGGTGAGCTTTGAGTTTATGGTCCTTTGAAGAACTCTCACATGCCCAGTCCTGTGCTTGATTGTCTAGGCCTTCCAGCTAAGTGATTGAGTGCCAGTCTGAACGCTGAGCACCCGCTCCACAGACCAACATCAACTTTCCGAGGTTAATTAGAGTGATGCTTTGCCAACCCAGGTCCTACTTTTCAGGAGTTTGCACCTTTGTTTGAGTCATGGAGCCTTGCTGCCTCCTCTTCTTCGTCTGCGACTTTCAGAAAATCTGGCCGCCCCTGAAATTTGGTGTGGAAATGCTGGAAGAGAAAAAGACATCAGCTCTGTTTGAAAATCAAAAGCAAATGTCAAGTTTTTTTTTTTTTTTTTTGAGGAGAGGTAACTCCTATAAGGTCCCCCGTGTGCTCAGCTTTCCAGCTTTGAGGAGGTAAAATGAAGACAGCTTCGAGGCCGGCGTCACGCTGAGCACAGATTAAAATAACTGTCAGGAGAAAAGAGGCGCTATTGAGGAAGACAGGGTGACGGCCGGAGTGATGGGGCTCAGGCAACGTTTCGCCAAAGCTGCTTGGACTTTGCAGCCAGTGAACTGGCAGGTCTGTCATTTTTGCGCATGAAGCTTCAGGAGAATGTGTAGAGGTGTGAGGGGCAAAAAGTGCCCAGATATACCTTCAGTACAAGCTGGGCCAATCCAATTGAGCGGACACGTGCATCTGCCACTAACCCCGTCACAGCGAGCGCTGTGGGAACAGTGACACTGTAGGGAGCAGTCCGGTCCAAAATGGTCTCCATTGCAGTCTAACAGAGATGACAGAAAAAAAATGTGTTTATTTTCACAACAAGGACAATAAAATCCATCATCTTTTTTTAATCAGGATTTCACTGACAAATTTGTTGTGCAGCTTTACAGTTCTGTTTTTTTTTCTCCTTTTTTTATGAGATAACTGCAGTTATACCATGAACGTGACTCTGATTGGCTACAGGATGTCAATTAAAAAGTTATATTGGACACTTAAAAAAGACGTTCTGGTCAAATAGCCTGAATGTTCTATATTATGGCGCTGGTCTAAAAACCAGTTTCTAACTAGAACAACAGATACTTGGAACATAGGTGGACTTGCGTCTTTCCATCACAACAGCAAGACAACAACAACAAAAAATCTCTGTCCGTCAAGTGGCTCTATGATGGACATGACGGTATCTCTAACTTTACCATCAACAATCTTTCCTTTTGAAAAGTCCGTTGGCTGATTTTCTGTCTTCCTTACCTTTTTGCTTGATACAGAGTAAAAACGTAGAAAAACAATTCAGCTAAAAATAAAAAGATCATGGTACTAATATTTGATTTAAAATGTATTTCTTTACTAAGTGAAAATGAGATACACAGGATAATGCCCTTGGAGGTGTCAGTTATCAGAAATAAATGGACTTCATGGACACGAAGTCCATTTATTTCTGATAACTGACACCTCCACTGGCATTATTCCTTACATCTTAGCAGTTCTTCAGTTTTCCACCTCCTTCCTGTGCTTCCTCTGAGCTACCGAAGATGTGCTTCCTCTGAGCTACAGAAGAAGTGCTGAAGATCTTTTTCCCTTCAGTCTAAATGAACAGAAGTCTTCTGACTGGATTTGGATCCATCAACTCTTGTTATTAAAGTCAGATTTGAGTTGTATTTAGAAAAAATACTTTAATTTGTTGCAATTTTTATAAAAGTCAGAAGGCAGTCATCATAGAAGACATGATGGTTCTCTGAGGGTGCTATTACATTTTTCACATCGGTGTCCTGTCCGTCCGGGGGGGCACAGGCACCGTCCCGTTTGTGGGTCACATGGAGCCTCATCAGCACAGTCGCACAACTGAGCACAGCCCGCTCCAAACCTGCCAGCTTCACACCCTGCCAACCAAAACACACACACTCATTGTTTTCTGTTGCTCCATTACCTTTTTCCTTGTTCACTGAATAGATGATTCCCAGTCTTCTGTGTTTTAATGTTTGTCACACGGAAAATGTTTATGATCAAATTTAAATATGAGACTATGAAAAAACCTACATGGCCCTTTGTGAAAAAGTTATCTTCCCCCATTAAAACACATTGTAATTGTGGTTTTATTGTGTCTTTGTGAAATGGAGTACAATTTCTCCAGACCTAATTACTGCCACACCTGTCCTTAACTGTGCAACAACTTAAGCAGGACTTTCTTGGCAAAGAGAACCAGACAAAAGACCTAAACATTATGCTGCCATCCATAGAAACTCAGGAGCAAATGAGAAATATAATAATGGAAAGTCAGTAGTGACTTATTAGGATTTTTCTGCTTCTTGTAGACTCCAAAGAACAATTAGATTTGTCATCCATAAATGGACAAACCACATAACAGAGATCAACCTTCCCAGGGTTGATTGGCAGATAAGGGTTATCTTAGGACTGACTTATCAAAGTCTGTGACATAAAGATGTCTGTGTGTGATGCATGTGCCTGCAGCTGTTCCTACGATGCTCTCTCCTACTATGGCCAAAACTCCAAGACTTACCTGGGAAACATGAGTGCAAACACGATGGTTTAGATTAAAAAATTATTTTCTAATAAAACTCTAACAATACTATTTCCAGTTCATTTTAATGTCACCTAAACCTATAAAAAATGAAATTTAAGTTTTTAATCATTTGAATGTTGGTAGCCAAATTTAAAAAGCACTCACGTCTTTGACACTGTGGGCCATGGTAGCCAGGTGCACAGATGCATTTTCCTGTCACATGGTCACAATCTGGCCCCGTCTTGCAGTCACATGCATGGGAACAGTTCACTCCATGATATCCTGAAGGACACGCTGAAAGAAACACAAAGCAACACAGGGTAAAGCTACTCTTCTTAGAGAAAAAAAAGTGTAATCACATATCAATAGAGTGGGCAAATTTTAGTACTAGATTTTGGTAATAAAAGTGAAGTTCTGCTTACTGTGTTGACAGGTGAAGCCATAGTACCCAGCAGTGCAGCTGCAGCTGCCTGTAAAACGATCACAGGTCCCATTGTTGAGGCATGGACAGTCTTCTGCACAATTAGGCCCATACTTGCCCTGTGAACAGGCTACAAAAACAGGAACTGTTATTATTTGTGCGAGTTACAACCGAATCTCTAATGTTCATTTTCAGTTGAATAAAAACGTAAATCGTGCTGAATGACAGATGGGAACTAAAAGTGGGTTTAAAACATGGATTTATTGATATCAACTCTATCTTTGCTTCAAAAATCAATTTCAATTTATCAAACGCATGAAATGATTTTTTTTTATATGGCATATATATTGTGCTTTTCAGAGTAAACTATATCCATGTATATGATAATATATTAACTTTGGCACACTAAATTCTATTTTTTAACGAAATATTAGTTATTTTTGCAGCTCATTTTCCTACCTGAAAGTAAGACGACTCGATTTCTGAGGCACAGGCTTTCATGCCTTGTGATTGACGCCCATTTCTTGGCGTTAACCTTGAGTCGGCCTCGGCAGCGAGTCTGTGTTTTACCCACGAAAACAAACATCCAAACATCCAAAGATGGATGTGCAGATTGTGCATATAAAAGGAAAGCCTCCTGGCGATCACTGCTAGCTCAGCAGAGAAAGTACTCAGCAGAGAAGTCTGTTTACAACAGACTTCATAATATTTTCTTCTATGGTAGTATCGTAATTTGTCCAGACCAATCACTATCTGACACGTCATCGGACCAACGTACAGCCAATCACATAATGTGACGTCAGCATTAGTCCCAGGACCCCGAACAGAAGTTCCACGCTGAACGGTTATGGTACGTACACCGGCACAAGGACTTGGGCCATCTTGTGGCTACATAGTTAGGCAGTAGCGCAAAGGGTCTTTCCCAAGGACCCACACTGGTGAAGCTCACTGTACCACTTGTATGGAACAAAAATTGATGCACAGTAAAAAACAAATTCCAGTTGTTTGGGGACAGGACTGCTAGTGGTACATTTTTAAAATAACGGCAACTTTTAATAATGTTCAAAGAAGATTTCACAGCAAGGATGTTCATTTGTTGACTGTATGTTAAGATAATGGGCTGCGATTTTCAAGAGTTTTTCTTCTTGTAGGGAAACTTTGTCTGAAAAGCTTAATTCGTAAAGATAAAGCCAGTTCCCAGTAAAAGAGAAAAGAATGCAGTCTGCACTGTGTGGCTTTAGGAGGTAAAGAATACCTGTGTCGCAGCGAGGTCCAATCCAGCCCAGTCCGCACATACAAGAGCCATCAACAGGATCACATAAAGCCCCGTTCTGACAGCTGCAGGCGTTCCTGCACTGCGGGCCGTAGCGTCCCCTCGGACACGCTGGAGAAATGTTGGGAAAACCCCATTACAAGACAAGAGCTGATGACTTTACTGAACATCCATCAAACCAAAGGGTGTGTGCTCTATCTGTCTCAATCACACACATACACACTGCTCCACTTACTCTTACATTTATTTGAGCAAAAGCTCATTACAGAGATGGCAAAGTAGGCTAATTTGGTGCTGATATAAAAGAATAATCATGTTTCTATGGGTAATTTCAAGCCAGGAAAACAAAAAGCTGAATATCTTTTGATTTTCCTGTTTATTTATTTGCTTTCTTGCCAAATTCAGCGATACGGAACACGGAGAATGAGCTACTTATAGTTTTCTGTAAACATTCAACAAGAGGAACTTGAGAGGTGGTGCATTCAAGTACACAGAGGAGGCTAACGAGAGAACTTTTAGTGCTAGCAGTCTGGAAAGCCCCTGTTTGCAATTCAGCTGAATTGCTGATAAAGGGGGAAGATAACAGAAGCTCGGCTCTTTCTCTGTTTCCCGGGAATAAAAGCCCTGTGATCATCAGAGACTATACTCTGAGGAAATGGAGAATTTGTTCCTTAAATATACAGTGAAAAATGCTGAAAACTACACCCTCGTTTTGGTGGTTGTTTCTCACTCTCTGGTGAGGTCTCTGGTTTCTAAAGAACTCATTAGAGCCAGTGGTTCCAAATGATGCATGTCAGCCTCAGCGCTGGCTCTGTTTACTCACGAGAACTGTAAAAAGATAAAAGGGTGAATTAAAAAGTCTGGATTGAAATCCGCGATAAAGCTTCCCTCAAATTTGAGCAATTATTACTTTTTGTTTCAGACCTTCAGATGTGTTGACCTTAAACTTGATTTTACCACACACATTTGTGTACCTTCAATACATTACGTGCAACCACAAAACCACATCCTGTTTATTAACCACGCTGCTATGTGCTGGGTCAAATTGACCCAATTTAAATGGTAAAAATCTAAACTTTGACTACTAAGCAGCTTTGTTTGAAATTATTCTTATTATTTTATTTTATTATTTATTGTTAGTTTTGTTGTTTAAGCTCTGTTGACATGTATTTTTCTTTTGTTTTTACTTTTGTTAGTTGTATGTTTGAAAAAAATATTAAAAAAATAAACAGTAATAATAATAACAAAATAATCTGCTTGGCTTACTTAGTCTAATTACATAAACATAATAAGAACCGTAAAAATATGCATTTATCAACTCATCCTTCATACTCAAAATACATAGCTATTTTGGGTCAATTTGACCCCGCAGTCAAAATAGAAGCTTAAAACACTAGGAAATGAGACACCTTTGTCTCATACATGCATGTGTGGGCGGAGATCTGTGCACATGCTTCATTATCCTCATTGCACCATGATGTGCTAACAGTTAAGGACATCACTGAACTGAATATTGTTTGATGGTTAATAAAGAAGTTAATGACGGGATATAAATGTTGGGTCATCTAGACCCACTAGACAGTGTGCTGAACCTTTTTTTTTCAATGATTTGGGATCTTCACTGGTTCAATGGATTACATGAAATTTTTCCACCTTTATCCACCTTTGTCATGGTAGGGAGAACACGTCAAAGTAAGGGTGGGGTCAGCTAAGATAGCACAAGGGTTAATTTTATGACTCTTTTGTATAACTAAATATATTCCGGGTCAGATTTACCTGGGAACATCAGTGTTTTTCCTCAGAAACAAACATAACAGGAGATTTACTAATTATTATAAACTAAAATGATAAGTACTGCGGCCTAATTTTACCTTGTTGGCAGGTCATCCCCATCCTGCCGGGGCGGCAAATACACCTCCCCGTTGCTGGGTTGCACTGCCCACCTTCTCCACAGAAGCACTGCTTGACACAGTTCCTGCCATAATATCCCTGAGGACACCCTGCAGAAATACAGTTAGTGACACAAACATGTCAAAGTTAATGAGGAATTCACCCACATTTGATAGGCCCTGTTGATTCATTACAACCCAGCTCATCGTTTTGTACCTACTTCTGCTGCAGTAAGCTCCAATGTAACCTGGGGGGCAGTAACAAGCCCCGGTCCTAGAGTCACAAGAGCCTCCATTGATGCAACTGCATCTGGACTTACAGCCTGGTCCAAAAGAACCCGCTGGGCATCCTGGAGAAGAAGCAGAATAACAAGACAATATGAAAAAAAGTTCTAAACTTAGAAGTGACAAAGGTGCTTTTTAAGCTAGGTGTTAGATCTGGGTTTAAAAGTCAGATTTACAGACTTTAATAGCAAAATATTTCTGCCTACTTGAAAACAAGCAAAATATAAACACAATAGATATTTTAGTAAAGAGCAAAGCCAACAAAGTGAAAAAACAGAAATAACATCTTAGAACAGAACTCAGACATCAAGATGTTCAAAGTGATTTATACTAATTTCAGTGTCAATTTTACATTTCTCTGTTAAAAAGAAACAGTCAAATAACTGTCATACATCAGTACAATAACCCGCCATGATTAAAAAAAAAAACATTCTGCATCAGCATTGAAGGACCAACAACTCCATGTGAGAACCTATGCTGACTGCCTTTCACTTTAAATCTTATCTTATGAGATAGGTGATCGTTTTTGATGATTGAGAATATAATTCCTGAAGGCCCTGTCTAAACATTAGAACATTTTTTTGATCTGTGTAAATAGTAATTTTTTTAATGTAATATATTTGGTTTAATCATGCTCGTTCCTGAACGGAACCTTAAAACACCACTACTATTACTGATGTTAGCCTGCTGAATGTAACAAATGTGTAAATGATTATAGATTTACAAAGGATAATTACATTTTATGTCAAAAAAAGCATATGGGACTATTGATCTGAAGATATGCCGAAGTAATAAGTTTTACTTTAATGTTTAACATTGGTTATTTCCTAATTGCAGAAAGCCTTTTTATGATGTGATGGGTGCTACACTCAGAACATGTTGTATTGACTAAGACAAAGTTTCTATTGCACTTGCAATGTCTTGGATATCTGAGAAGAGAGCACTTTAATATACACAGTCAGGAAAGCAACAACACAAACAGTACAATCAATCTAAACAATCTTTTTTTACTGCTAATAACCGCCATGTTTTTCATTTCTGTTACAGCACTTCCATTTCTCTTTCTTTATTGTTGACATTTTAATAAACTGATTTGAATCAAACTGAAATGAAATACAATGTTCCTTTGAAGCAAGAATTTCTGGTTCGTATCCAAGCAGCCATCTTCTTGTCATGCATGTGCAACTTTTTGTATGGTACTTTGACTTCAAAGCTGTAAATAAGATCTGGACCGAGCGAGTGGGGCGTCACCCATCGAAAATGGTTTACTTCTAGCCCCAACTACATAACGTCAATTCATTTTTTTTTTTTTTTCCCCCCATTTCTGACACTGCCATATTGGAGCCAGACGTCTACATTAAGCAGTGAATGATCCGACTCTGTCTGAGCCATTGTTTTTATGAAAAGTCCACTCCCCTACCACTTGAAAGCGGGCTACACAAAATATGACAAAGGTGTCGAACATTTGACCGGGGGTCCTGGAGGCTACTTTTATTGAGGCATTTTATTGGTCAGTTTATAACTTTAATAACTTGCACTACAGAAAAGACTATTAAGAAAAAAAAGTAGGATTGTCAAGAACAGGTTATAAAAGGTATCAGAGCAAGACTAGTTATTCTGGCAATTAGAATGACTAAGTAATAGTT
The DNA here is from genome assembly GCA_023969325.1 of Oryzias curvinotus. NCBI lineage: Eukaryota > Metazoa > Chordata > Actinopteri > Beloniformes > Adrianichthyidae > Oryzias > Oryzias curvinotus. Next base: position 31,139,247 of record CM043718.1, read on the forward strand.
GTTTATTCTCTATATAGATCTAATAAGGGATTTCAGCTTCCTGGAGTCAGTGGGTACTTCCTGTCCGGAACGCCAGGGAAGGTGGGTCACTCATTCCGTGTTCCAAATGCAGTCTAAATGACCTTAAGTAACTAAATGTCTGAATGAGACGAGCTGCCGCTGTGTTTAGGGTGTTAACTCTTGCAGCCTTTTGTTTTTAGTGACAGAATGCTTACGAAGGTCACAGCGTTTCCCATAATATCCAGGTGAGCAGCCGCATGTCCCCGTCACTGGATGGCACCAGTCATGGAGTTCAGTGCACTGGCAAAGCCGGCTGCAGTTCTGTCCAAACCTGCCAGCAAGACAGGCTAGGAGGACACAAACGGAGGCATTAACCAAACACACGTATTAGCAAAAAACTCAGAAACGTGTTACTTGGAAAGCAGAATTTCTTTTATTTCTAAATTTCTAGCTTTTGCGGTTCCAAACAAAAGTGTCACACTTTCCCATCATGACCTGATGCATAGCTTTTCAGTTTATTTCCTAATGGGACACAGACTAAGCAGTTTGTGGGAATAAGGACATGTACCATTTCCCTTTTCTCCTACAGATAATTCTGTGAACAAAATAGGACATTTTCTCACAAAATCAACACTTCCAACAACTTTCCCTCATGTCCGAACCCAGGCGGACTCGAAAGGAACATTCTTTCACACACCCCTTTACATTCATCGCATGGAATGAATGAAGCCCCTCAACACTCAAGTCACTGCGACCAAGATGAATCTGTGAAGCAAACATGCTTTTGGGTGAGACCGTAGGACTCAGGCTCCTCAGTCAGACAGCGGCAGGCAGCGTGGGGGACAGATAAGAAAGGACTCCAGACTAAAGAGGCAATTACGGTGCTGTCATTATGCATGTCTGCCTTCCAAAAGCCCTTATCCGCCGCTGAGGAGACAAAAACAATGCCTTCTGTTTTACTTGGCAAGCAGTGTGTAACATTTATCAGATGTCTGGGGAGGAGAGGAAGGGAGCTGAGGCTGAAAAGGGGTAGAAGGAGCCGTGAAGTGCTGAGTGTTAAAGCTGTTTGTGTGTACCGCATCACAGGGTATGGTGTACATAATGACACATTCTCATATAGTCCTGATAATAATGAAGTTCTAAACTTTCTAAGCATTAAAGAAAAGAGTAATATGCCGTATAAAGTTTTTAAAATAATTGACAAAGATTTTGCTGATAAAGCGTCTTACGCCTTAGAACATCAACCCGTGTGTGGGTTGACTTCTATGGGTGCTGCAGGTGTTTGGGCTGTCCAAGCCCATAGAGGTCATAGAGAAGAGTGCCTGCATCTTAAATGGAGCGCAGGTGTGTCTTGCTGTTCCCTTGAGGCTGGTACGGTCACATCTAGAAACACCATGAAAATGGAACGTAGCATTGTTTTGTAAGTGGTAAGTGTGTCATGAAGTAGCCTTAAGGATAATGTAAGTTGTTTGCACTTAAGGCATACAGGCGATGCTTTCCTACTTTCCCCTTATGCTGGTTGTTAGAAAGATGAACACACTGGGTCCTTACTGACGGCGTGCATATGTGGCACGCATGGAATGTGCACGTGATACATACAGTAAGTGCTTGTAGGACGCCTGTAGGATGCCCACACAAACTACACAATGATTGTCTAATTTCTTAAATTCTAACAGTCAGCCTAAATGCATAAGTATGCCCCCAAAGAGGGCTTACTTCTCATATGAACAGCACTAACAGGCTCTTCTTTGCAGTATACAAGATTTGGGGAGTTGAAAAAAATGAGAAGGCCGTTTCGCCGTTGATGTTTCACCCATTGACTATATATGAGAACTGGACTGAGTAAGCCCTCCTCTCCAGGAACCTCAAAGCAGAAAATACTATTTTTCCTATAGACTTCCATAGAAAAATAAACAGCTATAACTCAATCATTCTATCTGTTGGAATAGTGCTATATAAGTATACACCATTTACCATTTGACCAATACATATTCTTGCTCTGATACCTTCTTTTAAAATGTTTAGGTAATCCTACTTTTGTTCATTGTATTTTTTCTGTAGTGCTAGTTATAAACTGACCAATCAAATGCCTCAATAGAAGTGTGGCCTAACACTAAACGTTCAAAATGTTGGACAGATTTTGTGTAGCCCACTTTCAAGATGCAGGGGTGGGGACTTCCAACAAGTTCACTCTTGATTGGTAGGGGGGTTTGCCATAGAAACGATTACTCAGACTGATTCGGAACAATCACTACTCACTGACGTCATCTGGTTCCAATATGGCAGCTTCCATATTGAGAAAAATGGCGACTGATTTCATTCCGCTGGGGTCATAAATACGCCATTTTCAGCGGGTAATACAGTAAAGTACCTATATACAGTAAATGGTTTCACCTTCTTCACCCTTACCCTTATGAAATTTTATGACCTATGGCTCGGACGTCCAAAGAAAGTGCATACAAATTTTTGCTCTATATAGGTTCACAGACTGCCGTGATTGCCCTATACAGGCTTGCCCATTTTTTCCCCCACAGACAGCTTGCATCTACCCATAGGGGCAGTTGTAACTAAGGCTTTACTTTCTTCACGGCCAGGCCCAGTAGCTCCAGCTGGGCATCCACAAGATCCAGTTTGATGGTGGCAGGACATCCCAGGCTGGCAGTGGCACCTCCGGGTGCAGAAACTGTTGTAAAACCCATAGAGGCAGACCGACAGCGGATACACACATTCAGACTCCCATTCGGCTTAGACTAACGTTCTGTCATTTTCACTCTATTGCAGGTGTGTCACACCTGGCCCCTCTACAGCCTTGCACACATTCACAGCAGCCTGTCACATTGGGGCAACTCCAGCCGTGGACAGAGTTGCACCTCTTCTCATAGCCCTCCCCTTTAAACAACCCTCAGACATAACACAAGAGCCACCCACTCAACATCCCTTAGAGCTGCAACGTCACCATTTATCACTTGTAGATAATTTACTGGATAAAATCACCTGATTGACAGAGCTCAGACATTATCCATCCAGCTACAAATGTCTAGTTTTGGCCCCAACATTTCTATTTTTAGGTGCACATATCGGACGCTTCTTTTGATGGCACTGCTGTGGCCACAACAGCCCTTATGAGAGGAGGGTCACTTCCAACTCAAATTGGACAAAACACTTGTTGACTTCCTCTTTATTAAAAAAATGATTTTATTTGAACTGCAGAAGTTACAAGGACTTGTGGTTTCTAAAATATTTATCCTCCTCACGCACACTGTCTCCAAAAAATTATGAAGAGCTACACCTGAGGCCATAGGTGAGCCCTGATTTCATGGGACGAGTCTTGAACCAACAAATCCAAATCCAATCTAATATTAAAAACATATGCAAATACAGATTATCTATTTAATAATACAGGCCTAATATTGTAAATTAGACATAAAAAAGTCTGTGTCAGGCTCCAACTAAGGCCAGATATAGACATTGGAGGGGGGGGGCAACGCCCGCCTAAATGCAGAGACTGCCCACCCAAATCTGCAAAACTATGCAATCAACTATGGATATGAGAATTACAAAAAAACTCGCACAAAATACAAAAACACAAAAAAGTAGCATGCAAAAAACAGTAAGAATGGACAGACAGAAAGACAGATAGGAAGACAGACAAAAAGATATTTGCAGTCTCAACAGTGTCCTGCTCATGCCAGTCCTAAGTTTGGTAAGTGCAGAGTCCAGTGTTAGGAAAAGCATTCACATAAAACTTTATAGACATCTCAAATAGATTAAAGGAGAAGATAGAGAAGAAGAAGAAGAAGAAGAGAAGTTAGGGGCTCGGAGCTCTAACAGGCGCTTTAACACATAACAAAAGATTTATTTTCCCACATCAATATTCAGTAGAAGTCAAATGTTTCAGTACATTTCAAACACCCTTTAACAGCCATCGCTATATGTGATCACCGCTTGTGTTTGCTCAAAGTGCCACTTCTGTTCTTCATAAGTCCTGAGAAGGTTTTCTGAGCCTGATAGGTTTTGACAGTCTGCTGACTAATGCTTTTTCTGGACAAAAATCCACCAGTGTAAGCTACCAGCACAGAAAAAAAAAACTATAAAGCAGAGCATATTTATATGAAGTTAGTCATGCATTGCAATAGACGGTTGCATGAGATGCTCACGCAGGTGGCAGCTGAGTCCTGCCATCCGGCCGTGCAGCTGCATCGCCCGGTGACGTGGTCGCACCTGCCCCCGTTCTGACACTCACAGGTCTGACTGCACTGCTCTCCAAAATGACCTTCTGGGCATTCTTCCCACATCAAACACACACACACACACACATACAGGCATGACAACATAACAACCCAGGCCCTCTGCACACTCCCTAATCACTTCAATCGCACAAGCATTTTAGTGCAATGCTATTAGAGTTGGGCTAAAAATACATTTTTAGACATTCTGGTTTTGAGCAGACATTCTGCAAACTTCTCATTAATGATCAAAGTTCAGCGTGACATTTGGAATCGGAGAAAGAGGAAAATGCGCTAATGACAGAGATGGACCATTAAGTCATGCTGGTGGCTTTCTGCTGACTCTAGCGCTGGTAGTTAGAACCACAAAATGGCTGTGGCAGGAGGAAAGGCTTGAATATGTTGCAGAATGACAGAGTAAGATCTTTAGTGGGCATTTCACTGGCTTCATTAAAACAAAGGCATGAAATCCTCAAGCAACTTTAGCATGAGAACACTGATTGGTTAGCTACTAAAAGACTCTTCCAAGCCTCGGTTTCTCTCCCCTGATGTTGATCTCTACATGCATGTGGGTGCATTTATCCAGAATAGACCTCAATTAAACCCTGGATGCCAGAGGGCTCTGTTGTCCCTCGTTTCTCCTCCCTTGCCCATCTCTAAAAAAGTCATTGGCAATGTTTCATTATAGAGATAATTGTTCACAAACACATCCTAGTTGCGTTTAAGGAGAGGATGTCGTGATGGGCGGCAGTGAGGGCCTCCCTCACACCCTGTTTTAATGATGTGGCTGCTATTACCCAGAATGCAGTGTGGTCCTGCCCAGCCAGCGGTGCACAGGCAGGCTCCTGTGATGTGGTGGCAGCGGGCACCATTCCTGCACTCGCACATCTGGCCACAGTCAAGACCGTAAAAGCCGTCCGGGCAAACTGTGGGCCGAGATAAAACACCCGACTGGTTAGGACTGGCTGCTTCACAAAAGAGGAGAGGAAAAGTTTGGATGCCAGCTTTTTTTTTTTTTTTTCCTGTGTTCTTTCTTTCCCCATTCCCCTCATCTTACCTTCCTACTCCTCTACTTTCTCTCTCGGGCCTGCCACCTCCCCAGAAATGCCGATATCAAATTGCAGCACCACGCTGCGGCTGCGGCAGGGCGGCTGCGTTCGTTAAGCGCGTTCCTTCCCCACACATGTGCAGTGGATCTGCGCCACATCAAAGTTTATAGCCACCCGTTCCCTTTTGGGGCTGAGGGGGCACACAGAGCCGGTAAATGGAGCACCTGCTGTGCGCGCAGGCCCCACCAACACAAAACAAAAGGGCCTGGTTACTGTGCTGCACACATAAACCGACTGAACAGCTGCTGATGTAGAGAGAGATGCCACTGTTAGGGTCTGTTTCCCATTCTTAGGTAGAGCACATTGACTGTTAAAATCTGTGTCTGGTCATGGAATACTTGCAGTTTGGTAAACACCATGAAACCTCGCCAAAAGTAGTTAGCTTGAGGCTTTGGGATGAATAAGCCTTTCCAAAGCCTGGCTGTAAATATTGTCTATGTATGACTTCACCAGAGCAAGAAATAATGACTGCTTGGTGTTATTTTTTGATCTTTTAGTTTAATCACTTGGATGATAGCTTCCCTTTGCTAAACAAAAACTCATTATTAGTTTTTGTTTAGTGAAAACTAAAACTTTTACTGTTTTTCTCTTTTATTTTTTGGCAGCTGAACCGTGCCAGTGTTGTTTTCCAGGAGCCTCGTCTTTTTGGAGGTGAAATTGGATTCTTTGCTAAACAATGTGTAGTCTTTTTTAAAGTTCCACTCCAATCATCGTTTGATCTATTTTAAAAGTGTTTCCAGTGGTCTTTTAATTATCATGATTCTGTTTTTAGCCAAAATCAAAAAATATGCCTTGTTTCCTAGGACATAGTTTCTGCAGAGCGGCTGTAGTTCTTCAGAAATTGACCTCTGAGTTGTGGGCGGGACGGTTGCCGAAGCCGCCTCTTCTTCACGTCACCCATCTGTTCACATTGTTAGCTTACAGCCCCTCACACCCCCAACCTAATACTAGCAGAAAAACAAAAATGGCGAGCAATTTTGGAGCTATCCAGCCGTACAGTTTTCAGATGCCAGCTTGGGCGAGAAAAACAAAGACGTACGTGTATCTATTTGTCTGCAAGTGGATCCATCAGAATGGAGCAGAGCAGGGAGCTTTTCACCCATCCTGCATATTTTCTCGTCTGCTCCTGATGCACAAGGATTTGAATGAAAAAATACTCAAAAATGCAATTTTCAGCTTAATTTTTTTTATATATGTCCTCCATCATCAGAAAAATGCCACAAGGACAGGCTAAAAACACCAAAACCAACAGTTTCATCAAAGTGGGTCTTTTTATAGTTTGTGTTCTCCTAAATACATCAGTACTTAGTTGTTGCATCCCATCCTATCCCGCTCCTCTTCCAGTTCCAGTTCAGGCTGCTGCACCCTTCTCACTTTCTGCTTCAAAACCTCAAATTGGATAAAGTATCATTCCTTTTCAGCAGCTTCTGGCTCCACCATCACGCCGTTCCCACGCTGACAGCATGACGTCCTTGCCTGCCTCTGTTGTGGTCAGGCTGCAATGTTATTAGCGTTAGCCCACTGAGAATTCTGTCATCTTAATACAGCCGTACATTAACTCACTGTCATTCATTTATTGTCTGTTGTTTATTGTTAAGGTTGTGCTTACTGACGCCATGGCAACAAGCTGGGCCAGCTTGTCCTGCAGGGGAAAAAAAACTTTCATTTTATGTACCAGTGGCTCAACAAATCATTGATGTAAAAAGCAGAATGCTGCAGCAAGCAGTCTTTCTGCCGCTTTTAAATCTTCAGGTATTCAGAATGACATATTATTTGTGCGCGCCAGCAGGGGGCAGCTAATTTCCATAATCACATCAGAGAAGCAATCTGTCATCTGATATTAACACGTTGTCTGCTGGAGCTGGTAGATGAGCACTCTGCCCTCTGATTATGCCTTTGTTTATGGCTAAGAATTAATTGTTTCACACCGCATGCACATTAACAAGCACACACTGTGCGGTCACTGAAAGACTGCGTTTTGAGACTAAATGAGCTCTTTAAAAACAGGGGGATTGTTTCCACATCCCTGCTTGCGTAAGAGCCGCTGGTATCAGCCCGTAAAGCTGGTCCGAGGGACCACACAGCCGGCGCCGCAGAAAGAGAGCGGACGGGCAGGACGCACAACACAAATCGCCAACCGACAACTAAACAACCGCAACAAAACGGTCAAAAGCCTTTTTCCGCTGGGCAAACATCAAAGACAACAAACTGCATGATTCAGGTTGAGGAAGGAGCTCCCCGTGTCAGCACAAAAGCCTGTTTCCTCTAGCAACCCTGTTAAGCAACCCTGCCAGCAACATGCCTGTGAAAGCAACACACCATCTAAGTCCTGCTGAATCTGTTACTTTTGTTATTAAGAGCAGAAAATCCCATGGCGAGGATGAGAATCACATGGGCATTGTCCCACAGAAGCACCACTTTCCATCTCAGCCCCGTGTAGGAGATGAACTACACAGATCTGGATCTTTTCACCGTTTAGGCCTGTTCCTGATTCCTGCTGAAGGAAGAGGCCCAGCAGAAACCTGAGAAACTAGACACCTCTGTTTGAGGGAACCGACAGAAACGATAGCCCTGTTTTCACGCCAATGTCCAATCAGAGTGACGGCTGCATGAGGGTTCATTAGGCTGTTTTGACAAGAGATGTGAGGCTCCGTTCTCCGTCTAGCGGAGACCCTGACATGATTTCTGTTTACTACAGAGGTAGAATGAACACGGAAATGTTGAACAACCTTAAGATGCAGATCAAGTCAAGTCAAAGACTACAACTAAGTGCAAATTTATTCTGAATTTTAAATGTTGCACATAATAGAAATAGTGACAAAAATAGAACGTTTCAGGAAGGGGTTGTCATGGCAAAGACACAACTGATCCATCCCATAATGACATCTGCTAATTACAGCTAAGGATTTGTTTTGTTTTAAAATGGCTTCAGTCATGACATCATACTGGCAATCCGGTGATTTACTGAGTATTTATAGAGATTTACTGGAACTACATACGGGAAAATTTGAAACATGTCCTGCACCACCCCCTAGTGGAATAGAAGTTGAACTGCATCCATCATTTTTAGAGAATTTGAGTTAGGCAAGGTTAAATTTCAGTCAAAATGCACACTAAATGTATGAATGATCTATTTCACAACTTGAATCTTGTCATAAAATTGATCATACGTTTTTCTTAATAATTTCATTAAATATAAATTATTGTTATTTTCTTTAGATATATATATTCTTTTGCTAATTTCAGTAAAAAAAAACTATTAGAAAATACGTTGTACCTCTCAAAGTCTAGGGTACTAACGACACTAAAATTCAGAAAACATAATTAACCTTTTTTTGACACTTATAAGTTGCATTTTATTAATGTATTCATTCATCTTCTTCCGTTTATTCCCTTTCGGGGTCACAGGGCTGCTGGAGCCAATCCCTGCCACTTGTGGGCGTAGGCAGGGGGCACCCTGGACAGGTCGGCATTCTGTCACAGGCATTTCATTAATTATAACTCTAAAGAAAATAACCAAAAATATGATTTTTTTAAAAAGAATTTAATGATAGGAGATAGTAAAATCTTACTTCTTTCACAGAATGTTCCAGTGAATCCAGGGGAGCATGTGCAGGCTCCGCTGACAGGGTCACAGTGCGCTCCGTTCTGACACTGGCACCGCTGAGAACAGCCTGGACCATAACTGCCATTCATACAACCTGCAGACACACACACACAAGGGTGCATATTAACCAGCATTTTCCAAAAATGTTCCCAACTGTGAACCCTTAAAAACAGAAAAAACTGGAAGCAAACTGCAACAAGGCTAAAGCTTAATGTTCAGTTTAGTTATAGTTAACTAATATATTCAATACTATAAAAGTTAAGTTTTTTAATGCACAAACATGTAAAAAAAAAAGTGGCGGACCATGCATTGCACACCTGGGCCTTCAGTAGTGCTACATCTGAATAACTCAACCCCTCATTAAGCATTGTTATGCCTCTAAATCACATGTGTCAAACTCAAGGCCCGCGGGCGAAATGTGGCCCGCCATGTCATTTTATGTGGCCCGCGAGTAGGGCTGTGACAATGACCTCATTACTGCACTTTTTTTTAAAGTTCAGCATATGGTGCGTGATTGGAACTATAACATGTCATGGTTTGGGTTTCTTTTGTATTGGTTTTTCCTTTATATCTTGTTCTGTCATGTTTGAGTTCTGTTTTATTTTGAAAGGTTTTCTGTTTTGTCATGTTCTTGAGTTTTACTTCCTTTGTCCCAATGTGTCCCGATCATGTTCATCTGTGTCTTGTCTGCCCTGTCTGTATTTAGGTCTCGTCTCTGCCTTCCTCTTGTGCTGGTCCATTAATGTCATTAATGTGTTAACATCTCTCATGTACTGTCGCTATGTAATGTGTCTTCCTTCTGCCATGTTCCTGTTTTACCACAGTGAGTTTAGTTTTTGTTTTCCTGCTGAGCAGCGCTTTTTGTTAAGTTAATAAATCCCTTGGCCTGGAACCGTGTGCCTCCCTACCTCTGCATTCTGGGTCCTTCACGCTACCACAGCCCTCCCTACCTGACAGAATAAACACATTAAACGTATTCATATTTGCTGATAATTTACTTTTTCTGCTAGTCCTGTGTTCAGACTTTCCTTCTTTCTTTCAGACTGTTCTTTCCTTTCTCCCTCTGCGCCTGTCACTCTCTCTGGTCGCGCGCGCTCTCACTGTCTGCCTCTGCGCTGCACGCAGCTCCCTTAATCACACAGGCGCGAAAGCAGAAGCACACAAACTCATTCTACAACAGAAGGTTCTGTCTCGCCAGGAAACACGACAAATTTACTGCGTTCTAATTATTAATTTCCATTGTATTCATCTCCGTTACAAGCTGCGTGCGTTCTTGAGTGCTTGACAAGGCCGCCCGCCGGAGGATTTTGTGTGTGTGTGTGGGGGGGGGGTGTATTACTGTTGCGTGTCTGTATAAACAAAGGCGGAGCCTCCTGCCCCGCGTTCTTCATGGGGGTCAGGCTTCATGGCTACCAGAAAAGTGACAAAGTGTCTGCAGTCTGTTTATTACTGGACAATATATAATATTCTGAGAAGATGTCTGTACCAGAGAGCACAGGTGAAGGCTCACCTGCAGCTAGAGAGCGGTCCGCTGCAGAAGAATCAACACACACCCCCAACACGTGTGCGCACCTTCCTCACATGACGCAGTGCGCTGACACAGTCAGTCATTCTACAACACCCAGGTAGTTGGTTCATTAGTTAGATAGGTAGTAGTTAGTTTTTACTGTTATTTGTTAATAAAGAATAGTACGTTGTACGGAATTTTTTTTTTTGGGGGGTGGGGCTGTGGTTAACCGCGACACTGCGCCCCCTGGTGGTTCATCACTGTGGTGATCAAAAATCCGACACGTCACAGCTCTACCCGCGAGAGCATAAAAGTTTTTAATTTCTTAAAATAAAAATTGGTGTGTATTTATTCATATCTAGGGGGAATCGGACTTGAAATATCGGATTGGTCAACTATACATTAGGACTTAAACACTGTCCTTATAACCTAACCTGACAGAATCAAATGTAAAAGGATTTATGCTAGAGTAACAAGCAAACGTATGTTTCTATGCAACTGGAATTGTCACTTTAAAGAGTTATAATAAATAAATAAATAAATGAGTTATTTAACATTAAGGAGTAGTTACATTTATTTTTCATTACATTTAGTTACATGTATAAGTTACATCTGGCCCTTTAAAGACAACCACTGCGCTGATGTGGCCCTCGGTGAAAATGAGTTTGACACCCCTGCTCTAAATAAACTGAATAAACAAAACAGTAAACAAATCTCATTATGCAACCACAGCCAGCAAAAAACATTAAAAACAATCACATAAATTTAGAATATAATTTCTTATGATATTCATTATTTGCTTGAAACGGGGCGGCCGTGGTGCAGCGGTAGGGCGGTTGACCCATTATTGTAATATTGCAGGTTCGATTCCCGCCTTGCACGCCCATGAGTCGAAGTGTCCTTGGGCAAGACACCGAACCCCACCTTGCCTCTGGTCAGGGCCGGCCCTGGTCTTCTGGGGGCCCTAAGCGAAATTTAATTTGTGGGCCCTATAACTGATCAGCAGCTTAAAAAAACGCAACTGTTGTTGTAATGTAAATGAGATCTCTCTATTACTACATTTTATGAATTATTGTTGCTGCCGAAGAATTGAATACAGTATATTTATTGCCTGTATGTTGGATGCACATTAAGTGGTGCCAAACCAATTTTAAATGCAAAGAAAAAAATATGAATGACAAATGTATATATATAGATATATTTTTTTTAATGAAACATTAGGCACTCAACAAATGACATTCACAAAACTCCAACTTATTAAAATCAGAGAGATTGTTTGGCCATTTAGCTGGACCAATTGGATTTGAGGTAGGTGGAATTTTGGATCCAGTAGCTCCTCTTCCAGACACGCCTCTCTTGGAGCCTCTGGAACATAAGAGACAGAACTTCAATAAAAGCAAACAGTGAAAAGTCAAACAGTCAAATGTTTTCCCTTTCAACAGTAGATGTGGTGACAGCAGTTTCTTCTGCAGCTAAAAAACAAGAATTATTATTATACAATAATCAATGATAAAGCTAATAAAATAACTATAGCAGAATACTAATAATAGTTTAGTGGCTCATTTAAAGTCTGTGTGCAGGTTTTTCACAATTTCATGATCTTTTTATATATTCATCAGAGATTTATTGTTAGATTGTATATTTGCATGAGGTCATATTTATTAATTTAATTATGAACAGTTTGGGGCTCCATACTCTTCAGCTGCTGTTTATGAAAAAAGGGTTTATGCAGACACTGTTTTTTAATGACTTTACAAACTATTATAATGACCGGAGATTGCATCTTCAATGATGTCGGGGACATTATGGGATGTGGATGCTGCACCACCTCCAGTACTTTTTGATACTTTTTGAGAGCAGAAGAAACTGTGCAAAACATCCTCATTATGTAAAACCAAAACTGCAAAATACAAATAAGAAATCAATGTACCCATTTATAAATAATAAATGTGAACAATAATTTGAGTATAAATGGAAATATAAGCATTTATACACTTCTTTATTTATTATTTTGTATGTTCATAATTTTAAAATTAGTACATTTATTTTGTTTGTCATTTATAAATGAGAACATTTATTTCCTATTTGTATTTGGCAGTTTTCATTCTCCATATTTTATGCCAATGCAAGACTTTAAGACATTGTTGAAAAAAGTCAGACTACCTGACTGTCTATAACAGGTAAACTGCAGTTTTTATACTGACATAACCAGAAAATGCAGAACACACTAAACATGTTAGCAAAACAATTTAACAATATGATAACGTGAGTTAAACATATTTCAGCCATTATACTGTGTCATTATTTACTTTTCTTTGCTCTCCACCGTTTTAGAAGGTCATGTCTGTCCTCATCTTCTTGGAAACTTGGGTATCAGAATTATTTTCGAGTTTTCCATTGGAAATGACGACAAACAGGGTCGTTTCTGTGCAATCCTCACCTCGGATCGATGAGTATTTTACGTAAATCACGCAGCTGCACAGAAATACTGGATAGTGTGGTAAATACGGCTCCAACATCCTCCAAACTTACCTTCTGATTGATGTTGAAGCTCTTCAACTTTTTTCAGCTCCTGATGGATAAAGTCTCTGTGGCGTGAAGTTCTCTTGTCGCTTTGGTCAGCGTGACTAAATATGCTAGTTTTTTTTCTTTTTCCCAACTTTATTGAAACAAAATGCGCTCGTAAATGCACACTGTTCCAGGCTCAGATGCAAGATGTTGACCAATCGTTGCTAAGAGGGGCATAACGTCATTATTTGGGTTGCCAGACTGGTTCAGGTGTGTTGAAGGGGGAGATAATTAAAGTGCAAGCAACTGTATTTTTAGAGCGCACGTTGGTATGGAAGCTATATGAAATTGGTTGCCAGATTTAGGTCTTTTTTTATTTAATTTTTTTTCGCCACTTCGGGGCCCTGGTGGTGACGGGGGCCCTACGCGGCTGCGTAATTCGCGTATAGGGAGGGCCGGCCATGCCTCTGGTGGGAGGTTGGCGCCAGTGTTGGGCAGCAGAGCCGCCGCCAGTGTGTGACTGGGTGAATGGGACTGTGACTGTAAAGCGCTTTGGGCCTTGAAGAAGGCAGAAAAGCGCTATATAAGTATACGCCATTTACCATTTCACTCATCAACAAAATCAGATTATTTGAAGACAAAATCCATCCTCCTCTCTTTCCCCAAACTAGTTTGATCACCCTGTCATGTAGATCAGTGGTCCCCAACCACCGGGCCGCGGACCGGTACCGGGCCGCGGGACACTTGGCACCGGGCCGCGGAGCGGTACTGGGCCGCGGAAAATTTGGCACCGGGACGCACAGAAAGAAAAAATAATTTCCTTTTTTTTTTTTTTTCGTAAAAAACGTTTTATTTTGAAAAGTGACCGGATTCTCTCCTTTACATCTGTCACACTTAACGCACGTCGAAGTCGCGACACCAAACATCAGGTGATAAACCCCGATGAAAATAAATGCACCTCAACACCCCCCACCCCCACCCCCACCCCGGTCCGCGGTTAACATGTCTTGCGCTGTACCGGTCCACGGTGACAAAAAGGTTGGGGACCACTGATGTAGATTGTTGCGCTTCAGTTCCGACAAGAAGTCCTTTTCCATTCCATCAAGACCAGTGCTGAGAGCCGAATCTGTCCAGTTGGGTTTCTGCATACATTTTAATTCACTTTAGAGCCGAATGAACACGGGGATGGTCAGCGCCAAACACACAAATCTGTACAGCTGCTCATGATCTCACTCAGATTTTTCTGATGAAGGAAGTCAAGGAGATCAGTGGGAGATTTTCCTGCAAATCCTCCATGGAGTAGATTACAGTCAGCTCTGTTTTTAACTGAGACGGATCAAAAAGTGCTCCGTAGCTCTGTGTCAAACTGGACAAGGCTGCATGTGACTTCCTGAAACTTCTGTCCAATCAGAAGGTCTAAATGCTGTGACGTTGCCTAAGCCTGCTAGAAGCCCCTGCTGACACCAACTCAAAATCTGATTGGTTGAAAGAAATGAATGACCGACATTGATTTTGCTTCACAGGACCACAGAACTTAGAGTGAAGGCCCTTACCCTGCCTGGCAACAAAGGACAGCTGAAATGCAATTGGTTAATTTGTCCAATGTGAAAATATGTTTGTCTGGAAGCAGCATAACCATCTTTGGCTACGTTCACACTGCAGGCTGAAATGACCCAATTCCGATCTTTTTGCCCCTATGCGGCCCAATTCCGATCTTTTCATGACAGTCTGAATGACACAGATCCGATCTTTTCAAATGCGACCCAGGCCATTTGGGTTTGCCGGCCTGATTCCGATACGTATCCGATCTTTTCAAATGCGACCGCCGTCTGACCGGCCAGGCGACTTGATTCCGAACCGTACGTCATCGACACGCAACAAACGTCATCATTTTTGCATTGAAGTAGGCGGGAACGAGAACGTAAACATCAACCATGGCGGATGCTGCTGCTGAGATCAGTCAGTGGAAGGGAAGCGAGGTCCCAATTGGATTAATATTTGGGGTGATCGCTCTATTCAGGCCAAACTCCAGGGCTCTTATCGCAACTGGGCGGTTTTTGAAAAAAAATTCCAGCTAAATGGCCGAGCGTGGTGTTGAACCTTTCCCGCGATGACTTTTTATTCTTTCTCCCCTTTCCAACCATGCTCAGAAGCGCGGGGGACCCAAGGCGGATCCTCCTCCTCCTCCCTGTTCTGATCCTTAGATTCTCCAGGATTCTCCAGAGCAGCTTAATAAAGAGTCCATAGCATTTATTCTGGGGGAAACCTTCTCTTATTACCATCCTCCTTCCTCCGTAACACACATCATGAATGCGCGCCCACACTGCCCCCCCCCCATTCTCCATCGCGGCACGAGCTCTTCTGTCTCTTACGCACACACGCGGGCGCGCGGCCCCAACACACACGCATTCCCATTCCACAACAGTGGGTACAGATGATCCCAACTCCATTGCCTTCTTGAAATGAAAAGATTGTAATTGTGTTGCTCCTTCGTGAAAATAAATGTAATATTACAAAATGAGCTCCGCTGTTGACAACACTGTTGTTGACATCCATTGTTAACGTTGGCTCCGCAAACAACGAGTGACGTCGTTCACCGTTGAGTATTCTTCTGCACATGCGGGTCTCGTTTGGGTCGTGTCACGGTCACACTGGAGACCACAAAAGTTCGGATTTACTTGGAAATGTGAACGGTCTTGCAAAAAAATCGGATTTTTTCAAAAAGTCCGAATTGAGCATTAAACCCTGCAGTGTGAACGTAGCCATAAAGACCATTTGGAATGATTTAATGAGTATGCATGGACAAAATATGATTAATAAATGATTCAGATATTTTTTGGACAGACAGACAGATAAATAGATAGATAGACAGATTTAATCAATCGGTCAATAGATCAATAGGATATATCAAATTGAACATAATTAAAATTATCTGGAATAATGACAATGTAAAGTATTGTTTTACAACAAAAAAAACAACAGAAAGACAAAAGAAAATAATTAACACCTGTTAATTATTCAAACATTATTTCTGATTACTAATGTAAATATTAAAATGTAAGAAATATTAACTGTCTAGAAAGGTATAATTTTAAAATATATTGTAATTCAAAAATTTTGTTAAAATAAAAAACCTTTCACCTCAAATGATGCAATAAGCCCACTAACCCCTAAGTGGCAGCACCCACCAAATGTGTTTTGAAAATCAGGTATTAAACTAAAAATGTTCGCTTACTCTTTTCACAGAGGTCTCCGCTGTATCCTGCTTCACACACACACCGACCGTCCACTGGATCACAGCCCACAGAGGGACCTCGGCACTGGCATCTATTCACACAGCTTTGACCCCAGAATCCAGGTTCACACACTAAAGCAAGACAAGGAGGGCTCAAAACATTCTGTTGATACAAGATTTTTATTTTTCTGTTTGTTTTTGTGCTTTCTATTGCATCTAACTTCCAAAGAAGCTCTTACATGTTACACAGTCGTGGCCTTGTTTGCCTGGAGGGCAGCGGCAGTGTCCATTCTGTGCATCACAGCTGGAATCAGGGGGGCAGGAACAGGGATTCATGCAGCCTGGGCCATAGGAACCTGCTGGACACTCTGCAGACAGCAGAACAGGCAGATTTTTAGAAAACATTTTTCAGAAAAAGTGTTTTAAACACACAAAAAAACATGTTACACCTTTATATTTAGTGTAAAAAAATGGAAGCAATTGCACAGCATTGCTAATCATTGAATTCCTGGCAAAATTGTAAATAAAAAATGAAATGTAAACTGTTAAAAAGATAATTGAATTTTGACTTATTTCTTAAGATTTTTACAACCTTGCCTGATTTTTTTCTAATTAAACTAATTAACTATAAGATTTTTCACACTGACAACACTGGTAGAAGAGCTAGTAGAAGCTGATTCCAAATCCATTTGAGTGGAGAACATTTATTCATGGTATCAGTTACATTTTTATCTGTAAAATTCCCAGAAAACTCCACATGAACTCACCTTTTTGGCAGCGGTTTCCCATGAATCCTGGCTTGCAGTCACACAAACCAGTTTTCTTGTTGCAGGAGCTGCTGTTCTCGCAAATAGGACACAAATACTGGCACTTCAACCCCCAGAATCCATCAGGGCAGTCTAGGAAGGAGAAAGTATCCTTCAGATTAGCTGAGCAATAAACCACTAATATTGGTTAGCTCTTTGCAAAGCCCTTAAAGACTCACTCCGATCATCTTTTGATCTATTTAAAAAGGTTTTAAAAGGTCTTTTTATTATGATTATGCAATTTTTAGTCATAATCATAAAACCTGTGTCATTTTCTAGAATATATATAAATGTTTCTTCGTCATCAGAAAATTCCACAACAAGTTAAAAACTTGATATTCCTCTGAGTGAGTCTTTAAAGCAAAAAAAAGAGTTGAAATAATCTAACTTAATTTCTGTCATGCTTTGACTTGATGTGGCAAAAAAAAACAGAGAGGCCGGCCACCACAAGTGCTCATAAACTACGGATACAGCCAACCTGGAAGGCTGTAGAGTTCAAACTGGAGCTCAGGGAATCTTGTTTTCCCTGGAAACTGTTCTTAAAAGACACTGTAGCAGAACAAATACCTTCCTGGCATGAGCTTCCCGTCTTCCCAGCAGGACAGAGACACTGTCCAGTTATGTTGTTACACGGAGCTCCACTGCACTCACAAGTCAGGCCACAGTTATCTCCGTAGTTTCCCATTTGACAGGCTTGCAAGAGAGACACACAAAGACAAAACATAACAGCACAACAGGGATGGTAAAAGGTTAAACTTTACCTATAAGGCAGCAAGAAAAAATGTTGGTAATGCTTTATAATAAGAGTCCTTAATAAGCTATTTATAAGACATTAACAAGCACTACTTATGTTTTTTAAGCTGCTTATAAGTACATTAGCATTAGTTAATGTCTTACAACTGACATATTGCAGTAGAAATAAGAATGTGTTCATGTAGCCTCTAAAATAATAAATGGAGAAAATTAACCCTGACATGAACTGCACGGTACCTCAGCCCCATAGACATAGAAACAATCTTGTTTTAATTGACTAATTCAATATTTTATGTGGTTTTAGGGAAAGTTCTCTTCTGGATCTTAGTTCACCACACAAAGACAGTTGTTTGAGATGCTCCTGGGTGAATATCACTTTAGAGGCTTGAACTTTCTATGGGTAAACAGACATAGACGTCAGGCTGTGCAGAAACACTCATGTCTGTGAGGTCCACGGAAACAAGAGGACATCCACTGATGCAGAAAAATCCTATTCATCTTAAATGCAGCAAAAATGAACGGATAAGCTTCTTTGAGAAAAACAATAAACATCGTGTGTTTGTACAAGGATTGTTTCTCTCCTGTGGTCCATTGGCACTTCTGTTTTCTTGGTTTTAGTGTGTGTTTCCCTCTGTCACAGTCATTTCAAGTTAAAATTTCTAGTAAACCTCATATGTTCTAATTAAAGTTTATCATCCTCAGTGCATTTACGGCCTTGGTCCCAAAACATGCTTTGATAGTTAATTGGTTCCTTTAAAGCAGTGTTTCTAAATTATTTTTTGCAAGGCCCCCCCTAGGAAAAAGAAAATGTTTTGCGCACCCCCATAGGAAACCAATAGTGGTGCAGATGTTTTTTTTCAAGCAGTGAGCTGCTGTCACCCCCCCCCCCCCCTTAAATTTGCAGGCAAGTGCCCGTATTACTCGTGCCTAAATCCGCTACTACTGTGCCCCACTATTTGAGAAGCACTGCTTTAACCCTTGTGCTATCCTATGGGGTCAAGATGACCATTGACGTGTTCTCCCAACCATGACAAAGGTGGATAAAGGTGGAGAGAATGTCATGTAATCCATGCACACCAGTGAAGATCACAAATCATTGAAGAAAAAAGTTCAGCAAATTGTCTCGTAGGGTCTAGATGACCCAACTCCCAATGTCAAAGTGCCTAGGATAGCACAAGCGTTTAAGTGTGCATGTGTGTGAGTGACTGTGTGCCCTGTGACAGACTGGTGACCAATCCAGGGTGTACCCATCCAAGTGACCCGAAAGGGATATAGCAGGTTGAGAAAATGAACGTTTTTGTCACATCCTGGTCTCCTGCTTTTTGGGTACTAACCTGAAAATTTACAGCAACTGTAGTGAAATTCATTGACTTCTCCATAACTGTTTGTGTAGCTTTGTTTTTGCGACATCAGAAAGGCTTTTGTACAATCATGAAGAATGTAAACAACAGCCACACGTGTCAGCACAAGTCAGCGTGGATCCTAGTACCATGTGTTTGATGTTAAGTGGAAAAGCAACAACCTCTTGAGTGCTTTGTGACCTTGAACTGAGAGGAAGATTTCATACAGTACATCAGCTGTGGGTTTACAACATATGAGGATGACAATGATTACGATGAATGAGCCTTCACAGCACAGTCCAACTGTTTCAGATCTCATTTCTGTATGTTCGTCTCATGATTTGCAGGTAAAAATGTCTTTGAATCTGTCTTAATGCAATGTTTGATCATACCTAGCTTGCACCGATCCCCATGAAAGCCTGCAGGACACCTCTGGCTGCACGCTCCAGTTGTGGGGTCACATGACCCTCCACCTGGACAGTCACATGTCTGCTCACAGCCAGCACCAAAGAAGCCTGGACCACAAGCTTTTAGATTGCAAGAAGGACAGGAAACAGGACAGGAAGGAACAGGTTGAGGGATTACCAGGAGGCTGAACACAGATATTGAGAAAATGTTTATTAAATTTAAAAAAATAAAAATAAAAGGTTTCTGCAGTCATTGACTGAAATTAAGCATCTTTCTGCACCATATTGTTAATTCAAAAGGGATTTTACGTTAAACAACAGTTGCTTCACCTTTTGTGCAGCTCATCATTTTGACAGAGTTGGTCAAATGTAAAGTGTTTGCTGCTCATACCTTTATCACACTGTGGGCCTTGGAACTCAGCCTTACAGAAACAGCTCCCCGTTTTCGGGTCACAGCCAGCAGAATGTTCTCGATCACAGTCGCATTCCTTGGAGCAGCCGGCTCCATGAGTCCACCTAGGACAAGCTGAGGAGCGGATGAGATCACTGGAAATGAAGGAATATGAGCTGGATTGTTCTCATGCTTGTGTGCTATTATACAGAAAATATGTGTGTTAGTTACAGATTTAGGGCCATTTATGACAATGAAGCACCATCAGAACTGTGTATTATGAAAATAAAGAGAGTAAAAACTCTTGAATGTCTTTGTTTATTAAGGGTTGTCGCAAAAATAAGCTAAAAAATTCCAGTTTGAACCAACAAAACATGAAATATTTTCATAACACGGGACTTCTGTTTAGGTAATTTTTTCCGATTATCTCCAATAATTCCCCTTTTTTTTCAACTTCATCTTCTTTATGGAGCACCACCCATAAAAAAGCAAACAAAAAGCATTGTTTTTTCCATAAACCAGATCAAGATGATCTAAAAGCCTTTTCTCAAACTAAGGAAACTACAGAAACTATAATCACTGCGGATGATTCTTGCCAAGATTGTCCCTGGTCATCAACAAAGCTCGAAGTGCACCCCACCCTGTCCCTGTCGATGCTGGCCTTGTGTTTGATGCAGATGCAGGCTTCAGTTACACCCTCTCCACCCTCTCCACGTCCCGCTGCAGGATGGAGCAGACAGCTGTGAGAATCGGATGATTTCAGTTGTGCAAGTCTGGCCCTTACAACCAGAGCAGTTTACACATAGAACAATTCAAGACCAAGGCTTTCCCATCATGTCTATAAGAAGGTTTAGGAGAACTCCCAAAATACTCCAGGATGTGACCATGGTGACGGAGGAGCTGAAGAACCTTTACTACAAAAGGTTACTACCCATCGAGAAATACTATGCTTTCCATCAATATCACTCGCCAAGCTACGATGATGCAGATTTTGACAACAAGCCAATGGTGCTGGTGATGGGTCAGTACTCGACGGGAAAGACAACTTTCATCAGGTAAGTCTCACAGAGGGACTGCGTTACATGTGGGATCATGTGGGATGTTGGTCAGAAAGAAGAATGACGAGCATTCCAACCCGTTCGTCCACAGATATCTCATAGAGCAGGACTTTCCTGGTAGCAGAGTGGGACCAGAGCCAACCACTGACTGCTTCACTGCCCTCATGTATGGACCGGGGGAGCAAATCATTCCTGGGAACGCCCTCACAATGGACCACAAAAAGCCCTTTCGCCAGCTGGACTCATTTGGAAATTCTTTTCTCAACAGGTAAAAAGAAGGAAAGAGATGAAGAAGTGACATTTTCAATCCAGAGATATTCATAAAATCTTTCTTCTGATCTTCGTTTCTAAGGAAAAACAGATAAAACTCAGTGTTTTACTAGACAAACTTGTATTTTTTTTCACAGGTTTCAGTGTGTTCAGATGCCAAATAAAGTCCTTGAAAACATCAGCATAATCGACACTCCGGGCATCCTGACAGCTGCAAAGCAAAAACTGAGCAGAGGTGGGAGGGGTGACTCCACTGAATTTCAGAAGAAAATCTAAAATCTATTATTGTAGAAATACTCCTTTAAGAATAGAAAGATAAATCTCTACGTTTGTCTAAAGTTTGCATGTCCTCGCAATCACGTCCAAATGAAGCCATGCATTCCAGGAGTTCCATCAGCCTACTCATTAACTCTCCAGGCTAATCTATTTGGTTTCTTTTTCCAAAGCATGCAACATTTGCGGTGATGACAGAGAAAAGGAATTGTTTAAACATCGGAGTACATCTTTAACTTTTCCTGATTTATTGCCTTATTCTAGGAATTACTTAGACTTTGGAAATCATCTAATCTGAAATGTAAACAATAGTCTTGTTGTCATGGTTACTCATCACAACAGATGCTGAAAAGTGCTGGAACTACCAAGCATAATTTCCCTCATCAAATGTTCTGGTTATTGAGCTTTTAATAAAAAAAAAAGTATTTGTTGTTACAATACGTACAGTTTTAAGCCAGATTCCAGCTCAGAGAAGGAAAACAAAGACGTACATGGATCTAGTCGTCTACACGTGGCCTGCCAAGCATATTTTCTGTTGCAAATTTCGCTCTTTTTAAATGGTATTTTTTATCTGCTCCTGATTCACAACAATTTTAACAAAAATAACTCAGACATGCAATTTTAAACTTAGTTGTATTTATACATATCATCCATCATCAGAACAAATGCCACAAGAACATGTTAAAAACACCAAAAGCACCATTTTCACAAGAGTGGGTCTTTAAAATATAAAAGCTGCAGCAAGATACTACTTCAAAGAATGGCTCTTAATAATATTGGGACAATGCCTTTCAGATTATCACTTTCAGAATTATTCCATATCTTTTGTCTGGAGTAGTCATGTTGAAAACTGATCAGCATAGAGAAGATCAGCAGTAAAACAACTAAGCAGCACCATTTTTTTTAAATTGATGGGTGTAACTACGTTGCCCTGACACTAGAAAGCACTACAGGGATGTCTTTACTGCACTGGTGATGAAAAGCCTGTTTTTCTTCCTGCCCCACAGGCTACGACTTCCAAGCAGTCCTGCGCTGGTTTGCAGAGCGTGTGGATCGGATCATCCTGCTGTTTGATGCACATAAAATAGAGTTCTCGGATGAGCTCACCCACGCTTTCGGGGCTCTGTGCGGCCACGAGGACAAGCTGCGTGTGGTTCTCAACAAAGCAGACAGAGTTGACTCTCAACAGCTTATGAGGGTGTATGGCGCCCTCATGTGGTCATTGGCGAAGGTGTTTCAAACCCCTGAGATTTTGCGGGTTTATATTGGATCTTTTTGGTCGGAGCCCAGACAGAAATGTGACCACTTCCAGCTCATAGAGCTGGAGGAGGAGGATTTACTGAAGGACATAAGGAATCTGCCGCGCAATGCTGAAGTGCGTAAGCTGAACGATCTGGTTAAGAGGGCACGCTTAGTGAGGGTAATAAAGCCAGGGCTCATCTTTTAGCTCCATCATATCTGATGGCATGTTGATCTTATGCCTGATCTGCTCTTTCTCTAGGCTCACGCACATATTATCAGTTATCTGAAGCAAGAAATGCCTAAATTCTTTTGTAAAGAAAACAAGAGGCACAATCTCATCTATGAACTCCCTACAATCTTCACCAAGATCCAGCTAGAGCATCAAGTTCCAGCTGGTGACTTCCCCGACTGCACCAAGATGCAGGTCACACAAACTTTTGAAATTCAACATAAATCTTACCCCTGAATGTAATATTTACTGTAATGCTTTGCACGAGACTTACTCAAATGTAATCCTTTACAGGAAAAACTACTGGGTCAGGACTTCTCAAAGTTCAAGACACTGAAACCCAGTCTAATGTCTTCCTTGGACCAACTGCTCACCACTGACATAGTCAGCTTGATTCCTTTGCTCAAACAACAGGAAGAAAGAAAAAAATCCCTGCCTGGCATGCTGGATGGAGAGTTTTTGGGGACATTTAGACGTGAGTACTTCAAAAAAGACCCATTCAAGGAGCTTCCAAGAGATGATGATGGCAGCGAGATGTACTCCGATGAGTGGGTTGTGGAGAAATGGAAGCCTAAATATGATGAGATATTCTACAGTCTAAATCCATGCGAAGGGAAACTTAGTGGAACCAAAGTCAAAGAGTGGATGACCACCACCCTCCTCCCCAACTCTGTTCTTGCTCAAATCTGGAGGTTGTCTGATGTAGATGGGGATGGCATGCTGGACAACGAGGAGTTTGCTTTAGCGGTCCACCTCATTGAGGGAAAACTGGAGGGATACTGGCTTCCCAGAGAGCTTCCTTCCCATTTGGTGCCACCATCAAAACGACCAAGTGCAGCGAGTGAAGCACCAGAGTAGATCTTTAAACTGAAGGAGAGGCCAACTAACCTTCCCTCCATTTCTTTATCCATTCATCCATCTATCCATCTCTCCATGTATGTATCGATCCATCGATCTCTCCACACTTTTATGCATCCATCCATCCATCTATTCATCTCTCCATTTCTTTATCCATTCATCCAACTAACCTTCCCTCCATGCATCCATCCATCCACCCTTCCTTCCATTTATGTATCCATCAATCCACCTACTCTTCCCCCCATTTATATATCCATTCATCCATCTATCCATCTATCCATCCAGTTATCCATCTATCCATCCATCCATTCATTCATCTAGCCAAATACAGATTTACTTTATTGTCCCTGACAGGATTTACCATGTTCAGATTTACCATCCATCCCTCTATTTAAGTATCCATCCATTGATCCATCATCCATTCATTCATCTATTCATCTCTCTATTCATTCATGCATTAATTTATGCACCCATCCATCCTTCGGTCCATCAATCTATCCATCACAACAGACAGACATAAACCAAAACTTTCAGCTGAAAATTATTTAGAATTTGTACAACATAATATTAACATTAACTTATCCAGCATGACTAACAATTTTTTTAATCTAAAAGAATTAACCCTGTAACAATGGTAATCACTATAAATTAAAAGCATTTAATGTGATCAATAATTTGCAGCATCGTCTACATTGCTTAACTTTCCACTTACTTACCAAGATGGCAAAAACGCCCGTAAAACCCAGGGGAGCAGAGGCAAGCTCCGTGTAACCGGTGGCAAGGTCCATTGTTGGGGCATTTGCACTTTGCTTTGCAGTGCTGCCCAAAATAACCCCTTGGACAACCTGTGTGCGAGAACAATGTCAGAAGACCTCGTATAGTCCACCTTATGACACTGTCAGATATGACTATGATGCTGGGAAGAGTGCGGAGATGAAAAAGTTTCACTAATCTAGAATCACAAACTCAACATAGAAAACAATGTAATTATTTTTGGTCTAATATTGGCACATTTTGAGTATTCATTCATTCATTCATTCATTCATTTTCTTCCGTTTGTCCCTTTTGGGGTCACGGGGCTGCCGGAGCCTATCCCAGCCACTTATGGGCGAAGGCAGGGGACACCCTGGACAGGTCGCCAGTCTGTTGCAGGGTCACACATATCACACACCCGTGCACACTCACATTCACACCTATGGACAATTTGGAGTGACCAATTAACCTATGAAGCATGTTTTTGGATGGTGGGAGGAAGCCGGAGTCCCCGGAGAGAACCCACGCATACACGGGGAGAACATGCAAACTCCACATTTTGAGTAATAGTTTCCAATTAAAGTTGTTATAGAAATCTGTTTGTTTTGTGTTATGTCCTGTTATCCTTTTTTCATCTTTTTGTTATGTTTTGTGTCATTAGTCACTAACTTCTCTAAATGTATTCTATAGATAAACATCCATATACTGGGCTCCCCCGCTTAGTCGGGTTTCAATATGCGAGGTTTCATGTATTTGCCAATTATTTGTCAGTCACATGACTCCTCCGGTTTATCACAAAAACACAGAAAGCTCAAGACGCTTGTATGAGACTTTTGCATCCAAAGCAGGTGCTGTGGGAATTTCTGAGGAGGACAGCAGAGATGAAGAGCACGCCGGCACGTCAGTTTCTAAAGAATACTATTTCCAGCAGTTCCTGAATTGCTACCAACCGAAGTTTTTGCCCTTACATGGAGAAATGGCATCAGCTGACTCAGGAGCTGGAAAATATCCTGAAACTCTGAGGAAAATAATTGTGGAGAATAATTATCATCTAGAAGAGGAATGAATGATGGATGAAACCGGCTTATAATGTGTGTTATAAAGTACGCTACGGTACGGTCTATTGCTCTGAAAAGTAAACCTCTTTAAGTTAAGCCAAATTCCAGTGTTCTTTAATAAAAGTTTTACAAAGCCTCAGAAATGTTTCAGAAGTGTCTTTGATGAGTAAGGATCGGTGACGGACATTCTTCTGCTGCAGGGTGTGGGGGGTTCTCCGTAGTCACGGATGTCTCTGGTCCCTAACCCCCGAGAATACGGGGGGGGGAATACTGTAGTATGTGGGCTGGTATTTTCCTGAGTTAAACTAAAGATATTTTAAAGTTGTAACCACAAGTTTCCACACAGTATTGAAGAAGACTACCTTTTTAAAGTTTGTTAGCTAAGAACAAATTGCTTTTGTAAGATCATTTATTATATCTGATGTGTAAATAAACCCCAGAATAATTTCTGTAATGTGAGGCTGTTTGTGGTTTTGTCAGTTTAAACAAAACAACAACTTCAACTTCACACTTTGAGAAGCTATATACATTTATTTGGAAAATTTATTCTTTATAATCAAAAAATGTATCAATATTCATTATGTTAGTATTTAGGTATTTGAATATGTTATTTCAAAACTACGACTCTGTTTTTAATTAAGCCTTAAGTAGTTTCATAATGTGTGTTTTCAAAATTCGGAAATTTAAAAATGACAGCATTTACATATAGCACCAATGAACTCATATGACGTTCCTAAATGCTTTTTTACACATATAATATTACATCTTTTATCATTTTAAAGTTATAATAATACATTATTTCAGGATTATTTATTTTTTCCCTTACCCTCCTTTAAACGTCTCTTGTTTAATAATTTGTAAACATTTTAGGGGCAATTTCATGTAATTGTATGTATGTATGTGTCTGTGTTCATGGTGCGTATACAAACCCTCCTCACAGAACCGCCCTTCAACCCCAGGGGGGCACAAACACCTCCCGGTCACAGGGTCACATGAGCCTCCGTTCTGACACAGGCATAAACTCATACAGGCCTGCCCATAGGTCCCCTTTGGACATGCTGGAAAGACAGGAAGTTGAGGAATTGAAGATAATGAGATGCTAGATTTTTTGGTATCTTCTTGATGCAACAAGAAAACAGGAAAGATTTTGCTTTTGCAGTCTATAAGATCAGAAAACTAATGTCAGTTATGAGTGTCCCAAGCTACCTTTAAAACAATGCATCAATTGACTTCACAGAATAATTTATCTTTTAATATTTTAAATGCATTGAAAAATCTCTTTTAGCCAAACATTCATCAAACTCAATTTAATCACAAAAGGCATGACACATCCAATCAGAGATCCCCACAAAGCACCTTAGTGTCAGAGTTTCCTAACTTTAGTTAGAAGGGTTGTTTGTTCAGACTCCTTTCCTCCAGATTCACATTTGATCACCACTGCCGCTATGGACAACTCCATAAAAACGGCCTTGTATTTCATACATATATTCTATATTTTGTTCTCAAATGTAACATAAAACTGCACTGAAAAGACAGTCTTGGAGGTACGCAGTAGCATAGTCTCAACAGAGAGGGCGCTCGTGTGCTCGTGTTTGTTCCTAATTTGTTACTAATAAAGGTTGTTTAATATGAGCCAGTATTTTATGTTTTACTTTAAAAGACTGAAAAATGGCTGATGTAATCACATAAAAAAATTATTCAAAGGTGGACTTTTATTCAAAACACGAAATAATGGATGAACAAGACTGAACAATTATTATTAAGACTTCCATAACTAAAGGTAGATAAGGAGGACTTTTTTACATTAAAGTCACTGAGACTTTTGTACAGAAGGAGAAGAATGTACTTAATTTACGGTACAGGTAAAGACTTGATCAAGTGTGTGTGTGTGTGTGTGTGTGTGTGAGTGTGTAGGCACTGTCTGTTGTAGTCTGTAGCATTCAACCTGGTGTATATTTTTGGGCTTTAAAATTCATGAAAAGTAAACCTTAATTTTCTGATTTTTTTCTACATATTCATCAATAATAGGATCAATGTCTCGCTTAGAGCAAATGTTATGGTAATTTGGTTAAGGTCATGATGTGGGACACATGTTCCATGGATAATTATTTGAAACTTTTAGTTTTAACAGATGTTCACACAGTTATGGCCTTCAATAAAACATTAACCCAAAACAATCATTTTGAGTTGAATTTGAACTTTTATTTAAAATTCGATTTGGACATTAGGAGGGGGACATGGGAAACAGGCATTTTAGGAGGTTCTCCAGACTGATCTGTTATTTTTAAAACTATTTTCCAGCACTCTTTCCCCTTATTTTCCTGTAGATAAAGATATGTAAGTTTAAGCAAAACTAAGTTTTGGTATTTTGTTTGTGGATAATTTGAAATATGATGGGGGGTACATAAAATGTTCTTCAATTCTACAATAAATAGGCTGTATAGGCCTCTCATTTGTTTGTAAATCTGCCTCTGAAAGAGTCAGAGCCTCACCAGCCACAACCTTCGTAGCACCTTATTGCTCTAAACATCCTTCCATGCATCGTCATGAGATACACACAGACACCGCTCCATGTAACAATCAGACTGAAAACATTTCTCCCACACAGGGCAGGGGCATCAAGCTTATGAACACATTTTTGGATAGGCATTGAGCCATGGCAAGCGATAAGTATCATAAATCGCCAGGAAAAGTGGCGTAAAGAAAGGCTTTTTGGACATAAAAAATTACGTTTTTTATACTCAAGCTGCACATTTTTTCGCATGGCAAGAGAGAGGCGCTTGATGCTCTCAACAGCTCCTCTTAACCCTTGTGCTATCCTAGGGACTTTAACGTTGGGAGTTGGGTCATCTAGACCCACTAGACAGTGGGCTGAACCTTTTTTCTTCAATGATTTGTGATCTTCACTGGTGTCCATGGATTACATGAAATCTTTCCACCTTTATCCACTTTTGTCATGGTAGGGAGAACACGTCAATGCAAGGGTGGGATCATCTAAGATAGCACAAGGGTTAAATAAATTATTATTTTCCTACCACACTTCAACATCTCCTTCTCCAGTGTTTTTCAACCTTTTCTGAGCCACGGCACACTTTAACCTTAAAAAAAATCCCGCGGCACACCAGGATCCAAAAATTTAAAAAAAACACACACAAAAAAAAAACGGAGAAACTCATAGTCTGTATTGATCTACAGTCCCTCCACAATCTCACATGCATTTTTGAGATAATTGTTGCAGAAAAAGCTGGAAAATGCAGCTGTTTTTTTTCTAAAAGATGCAATAAAAGTTAAGTTAGAAGATTTGAAAACAGTTTGATGTGTGTTCGTTGGTTTCAAGACGTTTAACAACAGATCTTGTGCGCGGTCAGTCTCACAACCCAATGCATCATGGGAGATGTAGTGCATTAAACGGCCGGTGGAGATCGCGTCTCTGAGCTTCATTGTTTTGTTCTCTTGTTCCACGGTCTGACACCGGATTCTGTGGAAAGCTACACCGCTAAAGACGAGCTTTAGCTGGTATTTTTGTTAGAACTGAGCGATTTTACGAGCTAAATCGGGACAAGGAAGTGAAGACTTTAACCACTTCTGATTGGTCAGACTGATGACATGTGATTAAGCCTTCAAGAATGATTGGTGGAGACAATTAAAGGGGCGGGACTTTTACAAAATACAGCCGGAGCTGCAGCTGAATCGCGGTACGTCATTCTTATCAAAATGTCTTTAATAAAATAAAATAAACGCAAAGAAAAAGTATTTTACGATCTTTTATATTCCTAACTCCTCAGTGTTTTATCAAGTCCTGTTTGGATGAACAGAGAGCTGAAATCCTGGAGATGGAAAATGTTTTTAGATCAGTTAATGAGGGCAATTCCCCACGGCACACTTGACCATCTCCCACGGCACACTAGTGTGCCGCGGCACACTGGTTGAAAAACACTGATCTAGACCCACTAGACAGTGGGCTGAACCTTTTTTCTTCAATGATTTGTGATCTTCACTGGTGTCCATGGATTACATGAAATCTTTCCACCTTTATCCACTTTTGTCATGGTAGGGAGAACACGTCAATGCAAGGGTGGGATCATCTAAGATAGCACAAGGGTTAAATAAATTATTATTTTCCTACCACACTTCAACATCTCCTTCTCTTTTTTCGGACTCTGACAGTTAACACATTTTAAAAGTGCAATCTATTGACAAGACAATAAAACTAAATCTGTTACTTTCCTTCTTGGAAATGTAATTTTACGTAAAAATAAATTAGCACCTCCTTACAATCACTAAGCAACCACTAAGCTACTGCAGAGAAAAGAATCCTGGAGTTGCCCTTGGCTGTGAGCATCGCCCACTCTTCAAAAGCACAAAGTTTGATTCCCCAATTATTTTCTTTGTTCTGGAGATTACAAAGCTTTTGGGTAATAAACTACACAAGAGCTGCTAAAGGGTAAACATCCAAATATGTTGTGTGTGTTGGAATTAGTTTTCTAAAATAAGAACTTAAAATTTACCAATTTTACTGATACTTACTTTTATTGCAGATAATCCCAGTCCAGCCAGGTGAGCAATGACATCCATCTTTGCTTTCTCTACACTCTCCATTCACACAATCTTTACAGCTTAAAGTGCAGTCATTCCCAAAGAAGCCACCTAGACAGACTTTAAAACAAATTGGTTAACAGGGTAGTTTCAGGTCTCAGTTTTTCAAAAGAATAAACTACGCAGTATTTCACAATACCTATGTGACTGTCCAGCATCAGCTCTCCTCTGGGTCCTCTTTGCATATCTACATCTTCTTTACTGTCACGAACACCAGCATCATAGACACTGGGATGGGAGCGCAGGGCTGACGTGTAGTGCAAGAGCTGAGGATTCCTATGAAGCAGCAGATCTTGAAACTGACTAAGTTCTAGCTGCTCCTCATCCTTGTCTTCCTCCTCCTCTTCTTCCAGTTCTTCTCCATACAGCGCTAAACACGCCCCACGTAGCCATAGATTAACAAGACAGGTGAAGTTTGTTATTTTGAAAATGTTTTGTTCTGCAAGGTTTCAAATAAATTTGACTTAAGTCACTCACAGATGCAGGAATGCTTGTCATGGTTCAAGCGGAAGCCTTTTGGACAAAAACACTCGTATGATCCTAATGTGTTGACGCAGTAATGCTCGCAGCCAGATGTTTCTGCCAGACACTCATCAACGTCTAAATGGACACACAGCAGCAGATAAGCTTTATTAAAGACTAAAAGGCATGTTGCATACATTTTGTGGAAAATAGGTTTTGCTGGAGTTTGCCAAACTACACTTTGTGAAACGTTATTTAGACTTTTGCTTCATCTCTGAATCTGCACTTGATTTCACATCTTCTGCATATCTGAATATTGCGATTGCTGCAACTTCTCTCTTCCTCACAGATGTTCTGTTTCAAATGTTCTTCTATTTTTTGGCCATGACCTCTAAAATAGCCAATGAACTTTTTGTTTAGTGCACAACTTTGTCACAAAGGAAAAAGAAGCTAAAAAACTGGTCAAAACCTGTTTTTACCATCACATCCGCAGCCGTCCGGGTTCAGTCTGAAGCCAGCTATGCAGCTGCAGTCGTAGCCACCGGGGTAGTTTCTACAGACGTGGGTGCAGCAGGACTCCTCACTGGCACACTCATCGCTATCTAAACACAGAACCATGATTTTAGGCACTTGACATTCAGACAGAAACGGAGAAAAACACCTGAGCAATTCTATGGATCCAGTTTTTAAATGTAAGCTTACCTACGCAGGTCTTCCTGTCGGGGCTCAGCTGGTAGCCATGGTTGCAGGAGCAGAGGGGACCACTGTTGGTATGCTCACAATGATGGGAGCACCCTCCATTGTTCTTCTCACAGCTATTCACAATCTCCATCTCAATGCCTGCAGGCGAAAGTACACTTCAAGTTTATTCTATTAAGTATACTTGAGTATAAGTATAGCAGGTATTCTATGGAAGTTTACTTACTGGATATTTATTCAGACTAAATTGAAACATTCTAATTTTATAATATACAGATGTGAAAAGTAAACTTTAAGTAAACTCACTTTTAGCTATACTTGAAGTACACTGAAATAGAGTACTTTAAGTTAAAGTATAAAATGGCATAGAATTCAAAGTCTGAAGCTGGCATTGTAAAAGCTATCATCTCAGTTTAGGATTCAGTATCTAAATCTTCCTGAGAAGACAGTAAATGCTGTATTAAACGCGTGCACAGCTTATCATAAAATAAAATGTCATTTCATATCTAGGGCAGGATAAAAAATGAAATAAATTGATCTTACAGTAATAGCAGTACTGATGAATTAAATATAAAAGAAATGTGTTTTTTTTTTTTTACTTTTGGCAGTTTTTCATGCAATAATTCATACATTTATTATTGAAGGTTCCATCTTTGTTCAGTTAACATCACTAGTTAATTGAAAGATGTTGTTAATAATCTAAATAAACTGTTTTTTGTATGGAAATTTGAAAAAAATATGCAGCTCTATTTTGCACAGCTATCCATAAATTCACTTTAAAAAGAAATCTTCATTCGCCAATAATAGCAAGATTAAAACATATATATGATGGTCTACATGCTGATAGATTCCTCCAAAGAACATATTTTTTATGACCTTAGCTGTAGTTTAACTATTTTAGGAAAGGATCAAACATTAAATGACAATCCTTACTCACGGTAGCACTGCTTTCCATCAGCACCAAGCTCAAATCCTGGATGACATACACATCTGAAGGATCCCACTGTGTTGACGCAACCATGAGAACATCTGGCTGAACCAGAGCTGCACTCATCAATGTCTATGGGAGAAGAGCAGCAATTCAGCCAAAAGTCCACAAAAAGAAGTGAAATGTGGTATGTTGTAAAAGATGTATCTGCTGTGTACTGTTGCAAAACAAAACGTGTCTCCAAAGACCAGAAAATATCACATTGTTCAAAGTAATGGAAGTTTTCTCATCTCTAAAGTTTTTTTTTAAGAAAATGTACTCTTCTGGCCAAGTAGCTGATGACTCTCGAGAGCAGAGTTTTTTTTTTTTATTAAAAGGCAAATGTACAATTTATGAATAAGAAAAAGATGCAACAACATAAATCCATTATTATCTGTAAAATGCATCTGTAATGGAGCAAAACTGTTACAAATTTGGGTCTGTTTTAGATCAAGGACTAAAGGATAATGTAGTAAAGATGTGAACATGGGCCAAGTCTGGCAACACGTGGTTTTGCACATGCAACTAGAGGATTGCAGGAGATGCAGAGCCTGTGGAGAGCTGCCAAACTAGAGTCTAAGAACAGAGAAAAGAAGAAAAAGATCTTGTGAAAGAGTGTCTACCCTGAAAGTGAAAGATAGTGATGGTTCATATCCACGGTTGAAGAATACCAAACACTGAAATGTAATGCCTTCCTGCTGCTGATTATCAAATACATTTTACACCTTGGCCATCCCTGTTGGATCTTACAGCTTTTCTCAGTCGCTTTAGTACAATTCTCAGATCAGAATTGAAGTTTGCAAATATGTGTGTGCATTTCTCAAAACAATTCGTGCAAACAGCAAAACACCATGGATTTCTTGCAAAAGCCTGTAACTTGCTCAAAATCTTTAGTTCATCTAAGTCTTTGTCATTGAACGTGTCAGTGCCATCAGAATGTCAAGTCCTTGTGTCATTGTCTACGAACAAGACAGTCAAATTACTTAGTCATGTTGTCAATATAACTGTGTACTTTAGAGGGAGGTTCTGATGTAAACTATGGCTAAAGTTTTGATGAAAATTATTGTAAAAAGTAAGTTACACCTTTGTTTGATTGCAAGAGACTAGATAAGATTCACATTTACACTTTTATTGTTCATATTGTAATTTGTTGACAGACCATGTCATACCAACATAGAAAAAAAAAACACTACAAACACAGAGGGAAAAGAAAAGGGTAGGACAATATTCTGTACAACAGTCCAGACAGTGCAGTAAGAATTGATGTGGTCTTCCTACACCTCTTGTCGTTCCTGTATGTTAGGCCACAAATTCTCATACACATCACAGCGAATATCCTCTCTTGCGATGCAGCGTGGAAAGAATCTTTTAGAGTGTCTTATCCAGCCTCTGCAGGTGTCTGCTGTGATGTCATCACACGCTGCATCCATGGCAGCCAGGAGGGTCATTTGTGTATGTGGCTGGCGATCGTAAACTTTCCATCTCCATGCTGAGAAAAATTCCTCAATAGGGTTAAGGAATGGAGAGTAGGATGAAATGAACTCCATCTGCATCCTGTTGTGGGCTGCAAGCCATTGCCTGATGATGTTGGAGTGATGAAAACTCACATTGTCCCAAACTATCACATACGTTGGCAGGTGTTCTCCACTCTGACCCCTCTCTTCTTCAGGGATGAGATCTCTGTAGAGAGCTTCTAGAAAGGTTATAAGATGTTCTGTGTTATATGGACCTATTATGGGAATATGAGTAAGCACACCATTGTCACAGATGGCAGCACCCATGGTTATGTTCCCGCCCCGTCGGCCTGGCACATCAACTGTAGCCCTGTGGCTGATGATATTTCGGCCACGCCTTCTGCCTTTTGTTAGGTTGAAGCCAGCCTCATCCATGTAGATGAAGCTGTGCGGCTGTTCACTTGCTTCAAGTTCCATCATACGCTAAATACAGAAGACACAAAATGAGTTTTATGAATTACAAGAATTTACATTTTGGCCAAGATAGAGTTACATCAAATGTATAAATCACATATTGCATTACTTTTCTACAGCCATAGCAAATGTGTAAAGATTTGTGTAATGTGTAAAAACACGCTTATTGTAATGTATATCGTTGTATGATATAGTGTTTACTGTGCAGTACTTTGCTGCATGTCTATGCATTTACCTGTACATACTGGTAGCGTAGTTCCTTCACTCTTTCACAATTTCTTTCAAATGGAACAGTGTAAAGCTGCTTAATTTTCATCTGGTTTCCTTTCAGCACTCTGTCACTGGTTGAGATGCTGACTGTTTGGATACTTGCAAATATGTTGTTGTCCTCTATAATGGCACTCTTTATCTCCCTTAGTCTTATTGCATTGTTTTCTACAACCATGGTGCAAATAGCCTCCTCCTGTTGAGCAGTGAAAAGGGGCCCTCTGCCACCCCTGTGAAGTTGTCTTGCAGTCCTATGTGGAAAAGATACAGTAATGCAAAATTCAGGAAGATAAAATGTCACTGTATAAAATGTAGGCCTACTTACAGTACTCACTGTATATTGCAAAAAGCTTTACATATAGTAAAAATACTGTAATATTGTATGAAGCATCACAGAACAGTTCATATTTTAGATTACATACCTGTTCTCTTGGTGAAAAGTCTGAATGATTGAGGACACAGTTGTTCTCCCAACATTTGGCTCCACCCTTCTACCAGCCTTAGCCATTGTGACCCCATGGTTGACAACATGGTCTACAAGCGTGGCTCTTATCTCATCAGGAACACGTACATGTCTTCGGCCTCTTCCTCGGTTTTGCCCCCTAACCCCTCCACCACGCAGCCTCACTCCTCTTCCTCTTCCTCTTCTTCTTCTTCTCACTGGCTGTTGACCCCGTCCAATTCCTTGTCCTTCCATTGTCAGACATAGAACATTCTGTTGTGCTTCAGCCATATACAGTATATATTGCCCATTGATTGTCAATGAGATGCACCTTTGTTAGAGGAAGTCAAGTCACCTGAGAGCAATTTACCAATTCACGACAGATTTAGACAAAAACATATAATGGAGATGTATAGAAATATGTTTGTCTCATTATGACAACTTGATCAACCATTTTGCAGTTAATGACTTATACGATGAACTAATGACTAGGTGATTTGAGGAGTAAGACTATTGCACTGTAAACTATATAATACATTTTGATCAACATGACATAAACAATTGATAATGTAGCAAAGAGCAGAGAATTGTACATAATCATTTGCACGAATGTACCAAAGCAATTGCAACTTGTTTAAAGAAGTGAGAAACTGCTTATATGATGTGCACAAGTGACATCATGATGTGAAGATTGAACAAATAGTTTTGGGAATTTCATTCTGATCTGAGAATTGTACTAAAGCGACTGAGAAAAACTGTATTACCACCAAGCAGGTGCCACAGGTCAAGCAAAGACAAAAAGACTCCAAAACAGTTTTACCCAAATTAAATAATGCAGGTGCGTTTTATATATAGATAGATAGATAGATAGATAGATAGATAGATAGATAGATAGATAGATAGATAGATAGATAGATAGATAGATAGATAGATAGATAGATAGATAGATAGATAGATAGATAGATAGATAGATAGATAGATAGATAGATAGATAGATAGATAGATAGATAGATAGATAGATAGATAGATAGATAGATAGATTATTATCGAAAATGAGATTCATATTACATAAATAAATAAATGTTAAATATTAAATAAATACAGCTGCGAAAGTGTGGAAAAAAAAGGTGCATGCAGAGAACGCATTGTGCTTACCTGCACAGTTTCTGCCATCTCCGGCCAAACTGAAACCAGACTGGCAGCTGCAGCTTGCATGGCCAACACTGAAATGACAGAGCTGGGCACAGCCTCCATTGCTGTCCTGACAGGGGTTCCTCACTAACACATGAACCACAAAACAAGAGATGCACTCTATAAAAGATTTTAGCTAAGAAAAGTCACTGAATAACATTCTCCTAAAGATACAAATGCTTCTCTGTGTTAAAAACTGCACAAAAGTATGAAATCTTTAACTAAAATAAACATTAAACAGATCGCTTTTTGTATACATTAAAGTTTATGTGGTCAAGTTGATTAGCTTTAAAAAGGTTCATCAGAGTGATGACAGATCAACATTCCTTTGCATTGCCTCACCACAGAACATTGCCTTACTCACGTTCACAGTGTCCTCCCATCTCTCTTCAGCTTATAGTTCTTCTGACATTCGCATTTGTAATGATTGTATCCCATGTCAACACACTTGTGCTCACATCCACCATTCAGGATGGAGCAATAATTCAGAGCTTTGAGGAAGACACAGAGCCATAAATAATAGAAAAACAGTTAAAAAAACAACAACAACTATATGTTCAGATACAAGTTAGGGTTTCACAATTTAATGGGTTTTAAGAGAACATTTTTTCACCTGATAGTTTAAGGGTTAACGTTTATTGTATTTGTCCAAAGGCAGACAATTTGGCAATTATGGTATCTCTAATAACATTCAACGGAATGTGCCAAAACACGGACTAACTTGAAATTACTCCAAAGCTCTTGCTATAGATATTATAAAACTACCTTTAAATGCTAATGACTTTAAAGACACATTCATCAAAAACTCAAAATTTCAGCATAAAGCTACAGCTTGCAGATGGAAGTGCTAAGTGACTCAGTCATCACGGATCCATGAATAGTTTTGTTTGGTAAAATTATCTTACAGATAATTTCCTGTGATTTCAGCAACATTAGTAGATCAAAAATTCAACTAAATTGACACAGGTTAATTCTACTCAAAACAGTTTAAGAGTGCAAAACATAATCTAGGAACTCCAGATCTAATATGTCCCCTCTTCTTTTTAAATATTTGGCTAAGAGTATCACTAATATGTTTCTGTTAAATTTCATTGTGTGACCCTAACTGTGTTTCGGGGGAGAGATCTTACCGATGCAGGTCCGGCCATCTGTGTGCATGCGGAATCCTTCGCTGCATTCGCAGTGATAAGAACCTGCTGTGTTGATGCACGTTTGCTGGCATCCTCCATTGAACTCCTCACACTCATTTACATCTGAAAGTATACAGAAAAAATAATGAATCATGCCTAAGGTATGATAGATATGAACAGAATGGTATGCCCCCAAGAAGAATGCTACGTCCAAATAAGTTGATTGAACTTTTAAGTTGATATTACTGTACTCATGATTGGGACTGAATAACAAAAGTTAGATCAGAAACAATTAAAAGGTTTTTTCTTGTTGTTAAAAGTTCACTAAAATGCTCAATATTTGTCATGATAATGCCAATCGACTGATATCCCTTGGGTAACATTCCAGGGGGTGATCGGTCATGACTTCACTAACCGCCATGGGAAATGGCGCTGTATGGGGTGCAGGGGTCTAATAAATGCAAACTGTATTTAAAAATGTATGAATAAGAAGTTTGTACAAGTTTTTACATGTATGTCTAAAAACACACAGATGTGCATACAAACATGAACACAAGTTTGTACAGTTGTTGGTTTCAAGACATTCTTCCATCCTTAACCCCAGCCTGAACCATTCAGCCTAAACATTAGCCCTGATCAGGTGCCGATAAATTCAGTTCCCCATATTACTGATTTTTGGACTTATAAGGATCCAGCAAGAGTGGTTGTTGAACCAGGAAGCTCATCGATCCATCCATTTCCTAGAGCCGCCCACCCAGCTACTAAAAGGCAAAGGCAGAATACACCCCAGACAGTTTGTCAGAACCATGCAGGCCAACACAGAGTCAAACAACCACAAACATAATAATCATATAAGGAACAATTTAGAGTCATCAATTAACCTATGTAGCAAAATTTTTGGATTGTGGAAGGAAACCGGAGTGCTCAGAGAAAACCCGTGCCACCACAGGAAGAACGTGCAAACTCCAGACAAACAGGACCCGGCTGGGATATGAACCAGGGCCTTCTCACTGTGAGGTAACCGTGGTATCAAATATAGGTTAGATAATAGAAGACGGTTTATAGTTTTCTTGAAATGGAGAAATAGGGGTGATGGATCCCTCTCCAGCAACTGTTCAGCTCTGACAGTGGAACCACAGAAATCAAAGCAAATGCCAAAGGTGCCCTTTAACTGCCAGTAAACCTTTACCTGATGTCCCTACTTCCATTAAAAAGTGCTCAAGAGACTATAAACTAGAACATTTAGAAGGAATCATGTTATATGGAGAAGCAGCAAAGTAAATTTAACACTACAGTAATAATTTCAAATCTGTCTGCTGTGTTTTAACAGGGTGCAAAAGTTTGCCAAAATGTCAGACTTCAGCAGTATTTCATTTTTTTGTTTTCATAATAGCTGTATTCTGGCAGCCTGTAGGTTGCATCTAACAAACCCTTTTTTTCTGGCTTCACTGCAGTGCAGCAGCATAAATACACAACTTTCTTCAGTTATGTTTTTTTGTTATTTAGTTCAAGTTTCTCCTCAACACTTGATGAATATGCTAAAAGCGGTTAACATGTATCGCCTAACAAAAACTGGATCTTGAGTTACAAGACAAAAACAAAAATACAGATTCACCTAAATTGCCCATTTCACTGTTTTAAAAGAGACACTTCTACTACCGTTTTCAGGGACTACAGATGAAACAAAGTCCTTCTAGTTAACATTTGCAGAGATGCATTTTGATGTGCATTGTCCCTGTCAAACAAACTAATAAATTTAAAGAAAACAAAAAGTCTCATTTTCACTAAAAAAAAGGATCAGTAGAGTATTGTGGCATAACTGTTAACCTTGTAGCCTGACGTAATCCTTAACCCATTAAACTTGCATCTGCTGATAACTCAGTATATGTGGATATCTTCAGTTTATGTTAGGTTTATGTTCAGTCAGCATGAAATACCCTCTTCTGGCATGAAATTACCGCCACTTCCTACTACAATAAGCTTTCTTTAAGAATTCACTAATCTACCATGAATTGGATAACATACTGTACATCATGGGGCCTCATTTAGTATATTTATGCCAGTGGATTGAAACTTGAAAATATGGTGAAAATATCTGTCATTTCTTTTAGCATGAGAAAATGTCTGATCGGTTTAGTTGTCTTAGAAGTGAAAAGATTTTTTAGATTTCTTATTGCAAGACTGTAAACACAAATAAACATGAGTATAATAATGCACTTTGTATTGGTTTTTCTCTAACTTACCATCACAACTCCTGCCATCTGACCCCAGTCTGCTCCCTTCAGGACACTTGCAGTAGTAGCTACCAATGGTGTTGCGGCACTGTGCCTCACAACCTCCTTTATTAAACTCACACTCGTTAACATCTGAAAGACAAAAGATTTTTTAAAAGAAGGCTCAAAACATAAGGCAAAACACACATGAAGGCAAAAATAACATTCATTTCCATATTATTCACACTTAGCAACATAATAAGTAAAAAAGTTAATCTTTTCAAACTGGCAGACCTAAAGTCACAAAATGAATCAGAAGACGAGTTTCTGAGAGTTAACACCTGCATAATGGGTGGCTCGAGGGACAAAAGCATCATTATCGTGGAAAGCCACCCTCAGATTTAGGGTGAGATGAGTGGCAGAACGAGCTCCAACCAGAATTGGCACAGTGTCAAATAAAACGGACAGGTTTTCTATATCCAGGAAACACTGGACAACTGAAGGCTGAAAAGAAAACAATGAACCAAAGTCGGACATTTTTGGTACATCGTGAAAAATCTTTGTTCTCAAACAAACAAACACTACTGATACCGACTGTCAAACGCGGAAGAGGGAGCGTGATGTTATGGGGCTATTTTTGCTGGATCCCGGCTCAGTGAATTGTGTATACCACCACTGAAGAACAGCAGAGAAAATATCATTTAAACATTATTTATGAACAAACTTGACAGAATTCCACACAATGAGAGACTACCACTTCATCAAGTTACAGTCCAATGGGCTACAGGTAAATGAACCAGTTTCAAAAAGGCCTCTACCAGTTTGTAGGAGCTACAACTATAAAAAATACTGATTGCCATTTACGTTTGTACGTTTTCTTTTTAAAACAAAACAATAATCCACAATAATTTCATCTATTTCACTAATAAGAACTTTATCTAGAAATATATAGAAAAACCATGAACAAATTACAGACATTTTTCTTCTGTCAAGCCCTTTCTGATCATGCATTGCTTTGAAATTTGTATCTAATCTATTTCTGTTGTTCTAGAATTTTTGTAGTTTTGAGAATGTATGTTATGTGGTTAAGGGTAGTGCTTTCATGAAACACACGAAAAAATTAACTAAATCAAATTAATAATTATTAGCCCGTAAAATCTATACTTCAGTAAGGTTACCACATTTATCAGTTGTTTTGCCTTACATTTTAAAATTCTTTTTATTAACTTAAGCAGACTGTAAAATCAGTATATGTTGTAGGCATCTACACGACCTCAGAAACTAAGGATGGGTCACCCATTTTTTTCAGGGCACACCCACACTTGGCTTCTAAGAGCGTGCAGCTTTTTTGAGTCGGCTGAAGAATCATCTTTGCAGAGACAACCATTTGGCCCCACTTTTTACCCCTTCCGTTCACCATATTGGGTTCATACATGAGGCTGCTTTGATCTCCCAGACCCTTACTTACACAGTACCAATCCTCTATTTAGCACATTTCCCTTTCATATGGGGGGGGGCAAACCCGTAGTAGCTTATAAAGGTATAACCATCCTCATTTCTAATCTCATGATGGTGACCAGACTCTTACCCTCTGGCTCTTTTTCTCTTGGACCGCGCTTCTTTGATCTAACAGCTCAACATGGCTTTAATAGCTGTTTGGACGTGGTCAGGGTCATTTGCTACCATTATCAAACCACCAAGCAAAGAAAGACAGAAAGCTTCCTCTCAAGTGGTCGGCCCTTTTGCATTTCCTGTATATGTTATACTCTTCTTTCTATCTAGCAAAAGCCTTTTTAATAAAAATAAATATTTGCCCAAAGTAGGCCTGACCCCCCCCCCCCCCCCTTTTTATCACCCTTCTACCCCCCCTTCTCTAACATCCCTCTCTCTTCTTCCCTCCTTTCCTTTTCTGTCCGGTCCAACACAAAAGATTTTCAAATACGATCAAGAT
This sequence comes from Oryzias curvinotus, assembly GCA_023969325.1. Classification (NCBI taxonomy): domain Eukaryota; kingdom Metazoa; phylum Chordata; class Actinopteri; order Beloniformes; family Adrianichthyidae; genus Oryzias; species Oryzias curvinotus. The sequence continues at coordinate 31,180,723 of CM043718.1, forward strand.
GAATAAAATTTGGCCCCGATTACAAAAGGGGTTTATTCAGACATACCTCTGGTTTGTCTGAAGATTAATAACCCCTGTTGTTTAAGTAAAATATGTCCAACACAAGAGGCCTTCAGCTCTCATCTGTTTGCCCAGCTGTTGGACAGGACAAGTTTAAAAAAAAAAAAAAAAAAGGTAGGCCTGCACTATATACAGCAAATTTATCGTTATCGCACTATCCAGCTCTGCAATATCCATATCACAAAAGTTGACAAAAATCGCAATAAATTGTAAACCTTAGATGTGTTAAAACAATCTTATACCAGCTTGAGGCATTTAACAAATCAAATAAATCCCTTTATGCATTTGACCAGTCGGATGGACGCCTTCAAGTTGTTGACCATTCAGATGGAGGCCTATTATGTTAGATGTTTGTCACCTTTTGGGTCATTTGTAGTATATGAGGACTTGAGGAAGATGCTTGATTTTGTGCTGGAAGAGATCAAAGCTATGAAGATTGTTCACGGACAAATTCTGGATGCTATCGGAGAGGTGAAGCAGGTCCGGGCTCTGCAGGAGCAGTGTTTCAACAGGATGGATTTAATTGAAAAACGAATGGATGACCAAGAGCAGATCTCCAGATCTAACGACGTGATAATCACTGGATTGAAAATCAAACCCCAGTCCTATGCGCATGCAGTGACTGCTGGGAACGGTGAGGAATCCGACGAGCAGGAGACGAGCTCTGTGGAAAAACAGGTGGAGGAGTTCTTAAAGTCCAATGCAATTTCTCTGGACACCAACAATGTGGAGATCTGCCGACCGCTTCCCAGGAAAAGAGACACCGACAAACCAGCGATCCTCTTAAAGTTTGTGAATCGGAAACACAAAGCAGCTTTATTGAAGCAAGGAAGAAATCTGAGGGGAACCAACGTTTTCATGAATGACAATCTCACGAAAAGGAATGCCGACATCGCCAGAAGAGCACGTTGCTTGAAAAAGCAGGGGAAAATTCAAGGAACCTGGGTAAAAGACTGTAAAATTTATGCCAAACTCTGTGGCTCCCCTGAGCAGTCCAAGGTTGTTCTTATCAGGAGCCTGCAAGATTTGGAAAAATATTTACCCACTACAGTCTAAACAAGAGATACGTGAAGATGCTGGTCTTACGAGATGAGGAGACGAGTTCTACTATCCATGGCTTCTAAAAAAAACAACCCTTTTTCTTCAACAGTCACCTGCAGTCACAACTCTCAGAGAGATCTGAATGGTGAGCAAACTGACCTTAAAATATTCAGTGATAATGACAACAACCTTCAAGACATCGACCCTGATCAATTCTTTTCCACTGTTAACATGGACTGCAAATATTACAGCATAGATGACTTTAAAAACTCTGTTAACCTAGAAGAAAAACTGTCAATCATTCACTTTAACAGCAGAAGCATGTACACCAACTTTGAAGACATCAAGGACTATTTACAGAACATCGGGCATTCCTTTGATATCATAACCATATCTGAGACTTGGTTCAGCCGCGACAAGGACGCTGACTTTGAATTGGAAAACTATGAACTTAACTATGTGAATAGAGTAAACAAAAAAGGTGGAGGAGTCGCAATATATGTGGAAAAAAATATGAAGTTTACGGTAATTGATAAATTGTCTGTCGCAGTGGATGGAATACTGGAATGTCTTACAATTGAAATATGTAACGATTCAGGGAAAAATGTCATTATAAGCTGTGTTTATAGGTCGCCAGGGTCAAGCTTAGAGGTGTTCAGTGACTGGATGGAAAAGATGTTTACCTCTCTAAATAACAAAATATTATACATCTGTGGAGACTTCAATATCGATCTGATAAACCCCAGCAAACATAAAGCCACCGACGACTTTATCAGCAGAATGTATGCTATGAGTTTATATCCAACCATAACAAGACCCAGCAGAATCACTACTCAAAGTGCTACTCTTATTGATAACATATTTACAAATAACATAGAATACACTCATATGAGTGGATTAATGATATGTGACATAACTGATCATTTACCAGTTTTTGCACTATTTGACATCAAGGTGAAGACAAACAAAATTATAAAAGAACCAGTCTACAAAAGAATAAGAAATGAAAAAACCATGAATGATCTGTAACTGGAACTCTGTGTACAGAGAGAAAGATGTCGATATCGCTTATAAATGTTTTTTAGAAATATTTAGCTCACTTTACAATAAGAACTGTCCAATTCATAAATTCAAAAACAAATTTGCCAAATGCCCTTGGTTAACTGCCGGTCTACAAAATGCTTGTAAAAAGAAAAATAACCTCTATAAAAAATTCTTTAAACAGAGGACAAGAGAAACTGAACAAAGATATATATATATATATATATATATATATATATATATATATATATATATATATATATATATATATATATATACATATAAAATAAACTAACTGAAATAACACGGTACAGTAAAAAAGTGTACTTCAATAATCTACTGAATGAAAATAAATACAACGTAAAGCGAGTTTGGGAAATATTAAATAACATCATTAAAAATGGGACAAAAAAGAGAACTTATCCAGATTACTTTACAGATGAGAAGTGTCAAACCTATGACATCAATGTAGCAGCAAACCGTCTCAATAACTACTTTGTAAACGTGGGTCAAGATTTGGCAGCGGAAATTCCAATATGCAAAACTAGCAAAGACAATAATCCACCCATCGAAAGGATCCCACACTCAATCTTTCTGACTGATGTGAACAAAAATGAGCTGATATCAATTGTGAATAATTTCAAGAGTAAAAACTCAAAAGATTGTGAGGATATAGATATATGAAGGTGGTGAAAAAAGTCATTTATAGTGTATCTAAGCCTCTAACATACATATGTAACTTATCATTACGAACTGGGAGATTCCCAAACCAAATGAAAATAGCCAAAGTGATTCCTATCTATAAGAGTGGAGACAAACACCAATTTACAAACTATAGACCTGTTTCTCTTCTTCCTCAATTCTCAAAAATTTTAGAAAAAAATATTCAATGATAAATTAGCTTTATTTATTGAAAAACATAACATTATAAATGAAAACCAATATGGTTTTAGAGAAAATAGATCTACCTCACCTCATTGGCTATCATTGATGCTGTGGAGGAAATCACAAATGCTCTGGACAAAAAGAAATATGCAGCTGGAATTTTCATTGACTTAAAAAAAGCATTTGACACTCTCAATCATGACATCCTACTTGACAAACTGGAAGTTTATGGGATAGGGGTTAGAACTTATAAAGGTGGTGAACACAGAGTTAAACAAAATAAAAATATGGATGGATTACAACAAATTATCTTTGAACCTAGATAAAACCAAAGTGATGTTTTTTTGGAAACTACAACGCAAATAAAGAGCTCTCAATTGAAATAAATAATGTCTTAATCGAAAGTGTTACAGAAATCAAATTCTTAGGGTTTTTTTATTGACGACAATATAGTTGGAAGCCACACATCAGGCACATACAAACTAAAGTTCAAAAGTATTTCAATTGTAAATAAATCTAAACATATATTAGGATACAACAGTAGATATTCATTGTACCGCTCCTTAATATTACCATATTTCACCTACTGTATAGAAATTTGGGGAAATAATTACAAGAGCTCACTACATCCTCTCTTTTTACTTCAAAAACGAGCCGTCAGAATTGCACATAAAGCCAGATATCTTGATCATACAAACAATCTATTTTATCAATCAAGACTTTTAAAACTGCATGACCTTGTGTATTTTTACACTGCGCAACTTCTATACAGAGCCAGTTGGAAATCGTTACCATTCAATATCCAAAAACAGTTCTTAGAAAATGAAGGAGGCTACAGACTGAGGGGATGTAGGAACTTCAAGATCAAATTGATAAGAACCACTAAGAAAAGTTTCTGTGTGTCGGTGTGTGGAACTAAACTTTGGAACGGTTTAAGTAATGAACTCAAAAAATGTTCAAATATTCATATATTCAAGAAAATGTACAAAGAAACTCTTATATCAGGATATGAAGAAAAAAGTATTTAAGGATCAACAGGTGTTTGAATAATTCCAAATACATGTGTGAACTTGATTGTGGTGAAATAATCAAAGCTCTTTTAATTACAACCAATGAGTGTTACATTGTAATGTGCAATAATGATTACTGAAAGGTTTGAATTACAACCAATAAGCTATTGATTTTGTTTACTTGATCTGCAATGTGTAGCAATAATTTGTGGTTTAATGTTATCATGTGTTCTAATGATAATCAATTATTATTACATATCGGTACCGTAACTGTTTACTGAAATCATGAATAAATGTTTTCTGAAGATCATCAATCATTACTAAGCACTGGAAGAGAATCTATTTGATCAGAACCGGATTTAAAGCACTGTAAAACTATAAAATGAATGAACTCAGTAGGGGTGGGATTATATAAACTCGCTTCTTCCCACTCCTTTTCAAGCAATACATCAAACTCTACTTATACTTCAGTTAATGGTCACTATATTTAATTAAGCAAATGTGATTTAAGTGACATTTTTGTTTTGTTTTCTGTCTTTTTAATCTATGCATTTCATCATTACTGTAATGAGTTTGATAAATATGTGTAATTTCTTTATTGCTTTGACTACAATGCTTGAAATAAATCAAAATCAAATCAAATCAAATAATGTTTTAATTGTTGCAATGAAATGGGAATGCTGTTTTTGGTTATTTTGCTATTTGTTTATATACCATAATTATATCGTTATCGCAATATTAATCTCTAATATCGTATATCGCGAGTTTTCCTCATATCATGCTGCCCTAGCCCAAAGCAAGGTCCATAAAGGCACAGATGACAGAGTCTGGTGTGGATGAACTTGACTGGCCTGCACAAAGTCCTGACCTGAATCCCATAGAACAGCTTTGGGATGAATTTGAGCGGAGACTAAGAGCCAGACCTTCTCCAACATCAGTGTATGACCTTACCAATGATCTTTTGGAAGAATGGTCAAAAATTCCTATAAACACACTCCTCAACCTTGTGGACAGCCTTCCTAGAAGAGTTGAAGCTGTAATAGCAGCAAAAGGTGGACCCACATCATATTGAACAGCATGGGTTAAGAATGGGATGGAAACTCAGTTCATATGTGAGACAAGGTTGGTGAGTTAATACTTTAGGTAATATAGTGTAGAAAGAACACATCTGTTAGCTGGCTATTTAAAAAAAATTCATAATTCTAAAAATGTTTGTCTGAAAGCTTAATTACCGATGGGCCTGACTGCCTTTTCTAGTCCTATGCTTTTAGTTTAACTTGCTGAAAGGGCCTATCCTTATGTAGCACTTGACCAGCTTCCTTGAAGGCCCACTGTACTTTACAGTCACAGTCCCATTCACCCACCAACACACACATTGACACACTGATGTCAGCTTTGCTGTCAAACACTGGCGCCAACCTTTAACCACCAGAAGCAATGTGGGTGTTCAGAGTCTTGCCTAAGGACACTTTGACACATGGGCAGGAGAGACGTTGAATGATCTCATGAACCCAGACATGGACATGACATTACTGATGTCAGGTCACGGGCTCCGTACCAATGCATGAAAAACACGAAGGATGTTTGGAGATCAGACTTATTTATTCTAAAAAGCTCTACAAAAACATCTGTAATCTCATCTCCATGTCTGGGTTTATGAGATCGTTCAGTCTCTTACAGTATGGTGCGCTCCACTCCCGCTGCAAAGGCCGCTTTCCGCCGCTACTACTGTGTCTCTGTGACCCACATTAGTTTGACAGGGGAAAAATGAAAACAAGAGTCAAACTAGTGGATCTAAATATTATTGTCTCGATGAAAATAAGAAAGATATCATAAGATTTAGGAGGCCTGGGCTCGCTGCTTCCCCATCCCTCAGCAGCTCTCCGTCCCCCAGCCAGCCAGCTGCCTGAGAATATCAAGCAAAAATGGGCAAACGAGCTCTGCTGCCCGGCAAAGCGCCTCTCAGTTTGCTGTCCAGCCAGCCGCCCGACGTAGCAATCACCTCGCTATAGTCAATGAACACATCATTAATGAAATGGCAAAATATATTTTATTATTGCTTTAAACCAGTTGTCTTATTTAAAATAAAGATGTACCGAAAGCATTTAAGTTTATTTCCGGTTGAAAATATAGAGCGTGTCAAAGGTCACAATTAGATCATGGTAACGAATTTGCATTTCGTCATTAATAATTCACTTTGTTTTTAACCAATGTCAGGTCACGGGCTCCGCAGCCTAAAGGGAAAAAGAACTGCGAAAAAGTCAAGGACAGTTTAAAAAAAAACGGTTCCTAGGAAGAAGCCGGCTCTTGTTGTTTGCTTTAAGCGCAAAGCGATTCAGTCATTGCACCAGTTGTATCCACAATCGCAGATTTAGTTCATACAATGTTGCTTGAATTTGCCTGCGACTGGCAGGGCAGGGATGCCAGTTTAGTTTAGTCTGTTTAGGTAAAGTTTAGTATTATCCTATTGAATTCCATGCATTTATACGGTGGCCCAGAAGGGTCACAACACAACACATTAACTTTATACACAACACACTAACTTTATACACAACACATTAACTTTATACACAACACACTAACTTTATACACAACACACTAACTTTACACACAACACACTAACTTTACACACAACACATTAAATTTACACACAACACATTAACTCACAACACAACACATTAACTCACAACACAACACAATAACTCACAACACAACACATTAACTTTACACACAACACATTAACTCACAACACAACACATTAACTCACAACACAACACAATAACTCACAACACAACACATTAACCCACAACACAACACATTAACTCACAACACAACACATTAACTCACAACACAACACATTAACTCACAACACAACACATTAACTCATGGCCCAGAAGGGTCACAACACAACACATTAACTTACCTCACAACACTTTAACTCACAACGGAAGTAAAGCAGCAATTGAAGTGCTTTTATTCTGAAATTTCTACTGGGCTGAGCGGCTAACTACCTAACAGAAAGTAACGTCACAGTGAGCTGTGGAGGGAGCACGCTATTGCTACAAGAGAAGCTAGCAGCAGTGTTGCCAGAAACTTTCTCTTTATTATGGTTCTCTTTCCTCGCGCTGCACGCGCGCTCCTCTCCCCTCCTTTCTTCCGCTTCCTCCTCTCACATGCACGTGCAGTCCCCAACACACACGAACACACCCACTCCGCAACACTAGGCACCAAGAATGTGGAGAGATGTAGAGGAGAAGAGCGTGTGCAGCCTGTGTGTTGGGGACTGCACGTGCCTGTGCCAGAGGACAGAGCAGAAAAAAGGAGAGGAGAGGAGCGCGCGTGCAGCGACAGAGGGGGGTGTCAGAGCGGAGGGAGGAGTGTGCGTTCTATGTGTGTTTAGAGCAGGGGTCGGGAACCTTTTTGGCCGAGAGAGCCATAAACGCCACATATTTTTAAATGTAATTTCCAAAGAGCCATACAATAATGTAGTGTCCCTGTCCCACACTGAGGCACGGAGACTCAACCTCTAATAAGGTTCTTTATTCTGGTTACTGCAGACCGTGACAAACGCCGAACAATTAATTCAGCAACTCCTGAATCTCTCCCTCTGAGACGAGAGCGCTTCTCCCAACTTTATTCCCCCCCTCCTGCTCCAGCCCTCCCATTTCCCTTATTCGGCCCATAGCTGAACCCCATTGGTCCAAACTACCCAACAACAGGCTGAGTGACAGAACTGAGAGCCAATCAGATCTCTGCTTGATGCGTTCAATGAACTCCAGAACTTTTAACGCGGCCCAACAGCGGACCCAACTCAGTCCACTACAATATGTTTAAAACTAAATATACAAGTGAATGTGAGCATTTGATGTAATTTCAACATTTTTAAAGTACAATAAGTCTGTGGATTCTTTTTAATAACATGGTTATGCTGTTGCTAATAAATAATGAGTATTTCTCGTGGTGGTTGCTGATGGTCTAGTCTGGTTGATCCGTGGTGAGTTTCTGCTTCATGCAGGCGTTGAGACTTTAAACGTGATCGTAGGTCTGAATGTTTTTTTAGATTTGACAAAGACTCACATGCAGACGTGGAGACAAACACACACTCACACACTGCAGTGAGTGACGGACAGCGGGTTTCACGTTATTACAATCCCTGTGCGATTCACCTGCTTTCTTCCTCACATCCCGTCCCCTCATCTGCGCGCTCTTTCTCAGAGACGGGAGCGCGCAGGTTTAGGCACGGCAATTAATAGGTTTCCTGCTGGAATAAACTCTGTGAAATAGTAGATAATAGTAAATTGAGTGCTGGCGCAGATTTTTCTCTCCAAGCACCGCTACTACTGCGCGCCCCTCTGGCATCGCATCGCGCACGAGAAGGACTGGTCTAATGAAAAAAAAATGGTATAAATAAAGATTTGTCTGCGAGCCATACGTGACCATCAAAAGAGCCATATGTGGCTCGCGAGCCATAGGTTCCCGACCCCTGGTTTAGAGGAAGGAGAACCATAATAAAGAGAAAGTTTCTGGCAACACTGCTGCTAGCTTCTCTTGTAGCAATAGCGTGCTCCCTCCACAGCTCACTGTGATGTTACTTTCTGTTAGGTAGTTAGCCGCTCAGCCCAGTAGAAATTTCAGAATAAAAGCACTTCAATTGCTGCTTTACTTCCGTTGTGAGTTAAAGTGTTGTGAGGTAAGTTAATGTGTTGTGTTGTGACCCTTCTGGGCCATGAGTTAATGTGTTGTGTTGTGAGTTAATGTGTTGTGTTGTGACCCTTCTGGGCCATGAGTTAATGTGTTGTGTTGTGAGTTAATGTGTTGTGTTGTGAGTTAATGTGTTGTGTTGTGAGTTAATGTGTTGTGTTGTGAGTTAATGTGTTGTGTTGTGAGTTAATGTGTTGTGTTGTGAGTTAATGTGTTGTGTGTAAAGTTAATGTGTTGTGTTGTGAGTTATTGTGTTGTGTTGTGAGTTAATGTGTTGTGTTGTGAGTTAATGTGTTGTGTGTAAAGTTAGTGTGTTGTGTGTAAAGTTAGTGTGTTGTGTATAAAGTTAATGTGTTGTGTTGTGACCCTTCTGGGCCACCGTACATTTATGATCCTTTTTGATTGTATGTTTACCTTGCAATTACCATACGAACCCATTGAGATGACTGTTGTTGTGAATTCAAGATTCAAGATTCAAGATTCTTTATTTGTCACATACAAAGTTATATTTAGCAAAACAACCCGTAGTGAAATTTAAGCCAGGTTCGCTCCGTGGACAGTGCAATAATTAAGTAAAGCAGCACAGGAAATGTACAAAATATATTTCTGTAAAATATACATAATATATACATAAGTAGAGTAAAGCTTTGGGCTTTTTTTTTAATTTGGGCAATAAAAAATAACATTGAATTGAATTGACTGTGATTGTCTCCAGGGTTTATGACATAAACGACATCTTGATAATTGATTTGCAGCGTCTGCGAACGCGCTGAGGAAGAGGAGGGTGTTATGTTCGTCCACTGAGCAAAGGCAGGGAACGCAGAGGCAGAAAAGGGAAGCGAATTTTTATCCCGGCCACATTGAGCCACCCTTCAGTCTGCACACTGCAGCCAGGGTAGTTGGCTATGGGATGTTCTACTAAAAAGACCATACATGTTAAATGAAAAGGGAATAAAAGCCTCATCATGCAGAACCTCTCCTCTCTCTGTCGACCAGCTGTTGTATTTTTGTGAGCAGGTCTGAACCAGGAGCGGGTCGGAACCAGGAGCGGGTCGGAACCAGGCGAGCTGCTTGTCCCTGGAGCGGCTCCCCTGTGCTGACGACTACGGTCAACAAGCAGTAAACAAAAAAGATTCTTAAACGAAATGTAGAAAAAAAAAAAAAACTAACGAGCTGAGTATGTAGTGATTTTCTAAGTAAAGTTCTATGTGAATAAGCACCTGCATCACCGCCACGATGCCTACTGGCATGTAATCCCAACAATGTTCTGACCCAGGTAGATCAAGGATGGAGAATTTGGAGAAAATGGACGTTCCTGAAGACAACAGTACGTTTAATGGCACCTGAGCACATTTGTTTGCTTTCAACGACTTTACCAGTAGGATTCATATGTAATTAGGAATTAGCAAACAACAAAGTCTCAAATGTGGCGAGACATTCCAGAAAAAACAAGCAGCTTTTGCCCCAAAACATCCTGATCCAGATGAGAAAATAATTTGTTTGTTGACAAAAATCTAATGGAGAAGCGGGTAAACTGCTGATTTAAATATTTGCCAGTTTTGTGGCCTCTCGGGAAATAGTTCTCATTGGAACCCATTAAAAGACAGAGGATACAAAAAAAATTAACATCTCCTCACAAACTTTTGAAATTATGCCATTTGCTGCAAACACTGGGTTTTCCAAAGGGTGTTGCTGCTCCTTGTGTTTTCATTTCTGTGGGAAACTGATCCAAACGGCTCTTTGAGTGGTAAAGGTTGCCGACCCCTGGGTTAGACAGTTTTAACTAAGGCCTAAAGCCTAAACAACACAAAACCAGAAAATGGTCAAAACCTACATAACAAACCATGACAACAGTGACTGCAAATTCTTTTGATTTACCCTATTTATGCACTTCCAGAGCCTCAAAAAGTAAACAACAATAAACTAATCAATAAACTGATTCCTTAGTACATCAAAAATAATTACTAAAGAAGATTTGTGTTTTACTTTCTTGTATATATATTTAAATCTTCTCTTTTAGGGTAAGTCTTGACTATTGCATTCTTAGGTTTACATTTTTGATGAATTTACAGCATCATACAGAAACATGAAGCCTTTAGTCATTCCTGAATGTTCAAGAAAAAAGAGCTGAGCATGTAGAGGAAAGTGTCGCTCTCATGTTGTTTGTTACAAATGGAAGCGATAATGGCTTCCCATCAAGTAGTGGAGAGTTCAGGCAGCCTTGAAAGATGGAGAGCTGCAATTCTCATCAGCGCTAACTGAGATTACTGTCCTGTGCAGCGCAGAAGCTCCAAAGCCAGTTCCTCCAAGGACCAGCATTCCTTCTCTCACTCCAAAACATGGACTTTGAATAAATCAGTAGATCTTCAGCCATGTGCCCATTGAATTTAAGGTAAAACCATTAGAAGATTGTCCAGCCCAGGTTTGTGTCTCTATTTTGTTCATTGAATGCAGAGGAGTTCAGATGTCAAAGGAGATGCTAAGCTGTTTATCAGTTCACTGAATCATCTGTACCAGATGGAATTTGAGTCTAGAACAGGAAGGATCACTTTCTCCAAGCCTCAATTCCCACATTTCTATAGTAGCAAATAGAAAAAGAAAAGGTAATTAAAATTTCTGAGTTACTACAAAATATAATCAAGAACTCTCATCTTACCTTAACTTCCTCTCACTGTCTCAGTATAGCTTACTTGCAACATAAACTGCAGATAAAATATGAGAGCAGTCATGGTTCAAGTCAAAGGAGTCATTCTTCTTCTAAATATTATAGAGAAAAACAGCTTTTAAAATACTTCATCAACTTGAAACCCACAATTGTAAATGATTGTTCAGATGGTGACTCACTCTGATGAAAATAGTTTTTTTTTTAACATGTCATTATAGCATTTTTCTGATGATGAAGGACATTTATAGAAAAAGAATTAGCTTTGAATTGCATTTCTGAGTATTTTTTTATTCAAATCATTGTGAATCAGAAGCCTATGAAAAAAAATGCAGTTTGAAAAGGAGCTCATTTGTTACATAGGAAATACGTTGGGCGGGTCATAAGCTGCTCTGCTCCATTCTGATGCATCCACTTGCAGTCAAATAAATCCATGAACGTCTTTGTTTTCCTCGTCTGAACTGTTATCTGGCTCAAAACGGCTGGATAGGTCCAATATTGCTCGCCATTTTTGTTGCACCAGTAATGTTAGGTTGGGGGTGTGAGGGGCTGTAAACTAGCGGTAGAGTATCTAAACAGATGGGTGATGGGAAGTGGTGGTGGGGTTGCTCCGTGCCAGCAGTCCTGCCCACAACCCAGATGTGTATTTCTAATTAACTACTGCTGCTCTGCAGAAGCTATGTCCTAGAAAACAATAAAGTTTTTGTATTTTATTTTGGATAATCATAATTAAAAGAATAATACTTTTGAATTAGATCAAAATAGATGTGTCTTAGACTTTAAGTCTACCACACAAACAATTATGGGGTAAATTGTGGGGAGATGAAGGAGATTGTCACCATATGAGATTAAAAACCCTTTTTTTGGTGCCTCGAGCAGACTATTTTTTAAAAACAATAGCTCATCAAGTTTTAGCAGAAAATCCTAAAGCTCCTCTTATGAAACAGAGCTAAAAGAGCGTTTGGAAAGCTGGCAAGAGTCTGTCAAGAGTTTCAGGGATCTACTTGGTTCCAAGCAAAGATCAGGTAACAATTGCATTTTGACATATTTTTTAAAATATTGTAATTTGAAACTAAAGAAACAAAGCAAACATATCATCCTAATTTACAAAAAAAGTCATAGTAGAGGCTGAATCAATCGGCAGCATCTGGAAATGATATAAAGCTTTTCAGAAATGATGTTTTCCACAGAAAGAAGGGTGAAAGAAGGCTGGAGATGGATGTCCTGTGTGTGTTAGAGATGCCGGGTAGAAACGGGTAGAACAGAACACCGCTGCTGTTCAGGATCATGATTTGGCACAGATATGTAGAATTTTATTCGTGGTCCCTATTTTATGCAGGTTTAAGGAGTTCACCCTGACTAAGATCAAAATAATTTATGTGCTTTTGGATACACTGTTTTTATTCTGACATTTACCATACCTTAGTCATAAATATTACCCAAATTTGCACTACACGAACGTCTGTAAAAGCCATCTTTCCCCTAAAAACTAAAGGTTGTGTTGAACTACAGTAATTATTGGTGACCTGACTAACCTTAATCATGATGGGAATTTCTGCTTTATCCACACTATAGGTGGACAACCTGTAGAAAAACAGGACAAAAAGGGATTCTGGCTCTTTAACCTGTGGAAAATGTTTCACCTTCTCCCCTTTTTGGCTTGCTTCCTTGCAGCTGCACCAGCAGATAATTCAAGGTTGAAAAAAATGTGCAGTGCATAAAAAAAGCATTATTGAAAAGCAGATTTTGGTTGCTGCTAAAAAAAAAAAGTTGCTTCAGAAACCATCAAATAAATATTTTCCCAGCATTACAGTTTTAATTTTAAAAATTTACATAAGATCAACCCTGTGGATGCTTTGTTCTCTTAAAGTCACAGATTCCTTCCAAACCTGTGGAAAATATTAGTGTTTCCTCATACTGCAAAAACATCGACAGATGCTACAGAGATTTCTGCTTTTATATCCTTATTTTTAAATGTCTTCATTATAGACCCAATCCTGACATTGTGGTTTCCACTAGGGATGTAAAATATGCAGATACATATTGAAAAATCGATGTAGTCCAGAGAGTAACAGCAGTATCGGCTGAAAACCACAGATACGAATAAGATTATGTTGGTAAAAAGATTTAAAATTGATCAGGAGGTAATTAATCAATTTCTGTCAAACCTTGTCAGTTTCTCTTCCTGTTGTGTCTCTACTCTCTTTGCCTTTTTATGTAAATGTAATGCAAACAAAAAGACATCCATTTGCAGGCTTGATTCTACCAAATTAGGTCAATTATAACTGGCTAAAGGTGAACCACAATGAGGGATGTGTGTCTTTTTAACCACAAAGAACAAAACAATCTAAAAAAAAAAAAATGCTGGGTTTATGTTTGAAGCTTTTATGTCAAAGACACTTGTTTTTTTTTGTGTTTGAAATAAAAAGTCCCTGTGAGAAAAAGAAAAAAGAGTTTTTCTGTTCAAATGCATTTTCATTAAGATCTTATCTAGATTGAATCCTTTTAGAAAACTGGATGCCTCAAAGTTATTTGAATCTTTTATGAATCGATTTTCGGACCATATATTGAGATGCGTATCAATATATGGTCCACAAATTGAGATGCGTATCGAAAAGTGTCAGAGGAAAAAATACACACCCCTAGTTTCCACCAAACACTGGAGCTAGATTTGTTTCTTTTCTCTCTGATCTGTGTCAAGACAACTTTTATTTCTATAACAGCCCCTGCCTCCACTTCACACACTAAAGACGGTTACATTAAGCAGCCCCAGCTGACTTTTGGTCTAGATTCTTTAAAATAATAATTAAAGAGTCTTTAGATCAAAAGTACATCTTTTTTTTATTTAGAAATTCATTTTCACTTGCAGAACAGCAGGACCACATTTACAGAAGATCTTTGCTCCCTGGAGCTAAGACAGAGGTTTAAAACACACCATGCCATTCTTTTGAACATAGGTAACATCTCGACTTTATCTTTGTCTTACCTGATCAATTGGAAACTCTCTCCGTTTTTCATTCTAATCCAAAAAATGTAGTTTATGGTAAAGACAACCTTACTGTTTGTTTTCAAGTATTAGCAGTTTTGTTTAATCGCCACAGTAATTGACAGCAACATAATAAGTACCGTGGCTAAAAAATATAAAACAATAAAAATGTTGGTGATAAACTAAGTAGATTTAACACTAAAAATGGAGATAAATGACAAAAAAATGGATTAGCAGTTGATTGGAATGATTTCAAGGGGACAGTTTTCATCTGTTCGACTGTGTTTGTCAAATATTGATCCAGTAGCAAACCAAAGGGAAGTCTGACAGGTGAAAATCTATTGTGAAATGCTTCTGATTTAAACAGAGATGTGATTAAACGACTAGTCATTGAGATAAAGACGCAGAACTTTGTTAATTAAATAAAAATAGAATAGAATAGAATAGAATAGAAACAACTGAATGCCATTCATCCATCTATCGTTCTGTTAAGGTCAGGAGGTTTCTGAAGCCAACTTTATTTTTCAGAGGGTAAGATGAAGAATGAAGAGCCCCAGCTAAAACTAAAAGAAAAAACTCTAGGACTTTACGTGTTAAAGTTACTGTACAAGACACACACGATGGGTTTAACAGACAGCAGATTCCTTTGGATTTTTTTTAAGTGCACCATCTGTTAACATCTCATTTTAATGTGGAAAATCTCTACAGAAAATAATTTTTCAAAAATTGCTGCAAACTCTCAACATTTTTCATGTGTAGTTTTACAACCTTTCAGGAGAAACAATAGGGGTAACAGATGCAATGCAGCCAGTATATGATAGCAGGATTTACTTTTACCACTATGGTTTATGGCAAAACTGTGATTTCTCAACTGTGGACTCCAAGACAAAAGTCAGATGAGAAGAAATCTGTTTGCTGATATGCTGACACACAGCCCCACAAAGCCAAACTTACAAGCAGACAGACTTCTTATGGAAGGGACAGATGCTTTTAGTCCTTGCACAGGTTTTTGTGTAAACTCTAGATAACATACAAACACTTTCATCAATTTAACTAAAGCAAATCTTATAATAAGATTATTAGATTTAGACAGAGAGGTATTTATCGGCAGGAAAACATACATTCATAACATCACTTGATTTTGGACTACATCCATGATGTTTAGTACCTCACAGTGTCGACACCGTGGCTTTGGTGTCTGACATGCATATTTCCATGAACAATGCCTACTGTCTCATTCCAGAAATTGGAAGCAGGTGGCCAGTGAACCCCCACAACACAAAGTGGACTCTACCAGGACAAGTTGGCAAGAACACCAAAGGGCGTAGCAGTACAAGAGACCAATTGATGATGAATGATGAAAAGAAAGCGGAGGGAGCTAGTGAAAACTAAACCACTCCAAAGCTGTTCTTACAGGCCTCATACCAATCAGCAACTTGGTTCTGCAGAAGTTGAAGACACCCAACTGTAAAGAGCCTTTCCACATCAGTATGTCATGGCATGTCCATTCTTACAACAGGGGATCATTTACTGCTAAGAAGAAGAAGAATGCTCCAAAATGCTTCACATTTACATTCCCTCACGATCTCTCTGCTCCTCTTCCTCAATGTCCCACCAGCCCGTCTTGCCACCATGGGGGGGCAGAGCTTTCATTCGCTCCGCCCCCCAGCTATGGAGTTCTCTTCCTCCCGCTCTACGCAATACTGACTCTCTGCCACTGTTCAAATCCAAACTCAAGACTCATCTCTTCAAAAAATTATACAGTTAATCCACTCAGTTAACACTACTTCATTTGTCTGTTTTTCTATCCTGTTTTTATCCTGTTTTTATGTCTTATTGATGTTTATCTTTATGTTTATTCATGTTTTACCCAGTTAATTTCTTATTGATGTTTTATTCTATTTTTCGTATTTTAACCTTGTGCGACCTTGGGTGACCTGAAAGGCGCTTGAAATAAAATGTATTATTATTATTTTTTAGAAAACAAATACCTTGTTTTCTGCACAATGAGGCACACTGTTATTTTTTATTTAATTTTTTTAAAGTGTGCCTTACAATCCAGAACACCTCATACATGATTGTAGTGATATATATATATAATTGTGGTTGTGCTAACTGATGTTGAAGTGATTTTGAGTGGTACAAGGGATGTGCTGAAGGGTGAAAAACATCATGTCTAAAAAGTAAAGCCCATCAACAAACAAGAAGCAGCTGTGATCATCAAAAACTGAACCAGAGGATGTACCACTGACAGGAAGTGATGTCAACACCTGAATATAAAAGATTCAAGAAAAGATTAAATCAAACATTTCTAATAAATGAACTGTGCAAATTTAGCTAAATCCCATAGGACAAAATACTAACGCCAAACGTGACTTGTAATCCCATTCTAACTCATTCTTTTTCTTTTGAGGCTTTCTGCAGAAACAGAAGTGTCACCTGAATCTTAAACACAACATTTGTGTCAAGTTAAAATTTGTATAAGAAGATCAAACAGCTAAAATATTTAGCCTGCACAGTCACATGTAGATCAACACATGCATGTACAGCACGAGCTCTGAAACATCTCTACACTTCCACATGGAAGGGCACCAAAGAAGGAGAAAAGCATGCTCTGAGGATCACACTAAATAAATATTGAGGAGCTGCTTTCATGCATCTGCTTTCAGTAAATGCATTATGGATTACATGCTGGAAAACACCCAAAGAAAAGGCAACTTTTCATGCAAAAGGCGAGAAAGTAAACAAAAGGGAAAAGAAAAATCCCAGCATTTAATGGAATTGTATAAACACTGCCAATGAAAGTTGTGTTTTTGGTGTATTTATTGTATTTCTTGTAGCATGTTTCTCATGATGGAGGGCATATCTAAAGAATTTAAGCTTAAAACTGCATTCCTGTGTATTTCTTTATTCAAATCATGGTGCATAATTTCTAATATTGGTTTGTTTTATTTTGAATCGTTGCCCTGATCTTTAATATGTTTTGGCGTTGAGTGATTTCTTGATGTGATTTGAACTTCAGGGCCACTGTATTTTTCAAAGCTTTAATTGCTTATGACTAAGACCTGGTTTTTTTTACTTTTTTAAATTACTAAATGAATGTAAATACGTTTAAGATTTTTAGAAAAGATGATATCAAAATTAGGAAAAATAAGCTTTTCTGAATTATAAGTGTTTTAAATATTAAAAGAACCTTCTTAACCTTTTCTAGGTTACATTTTTTATATATAATCAGCTGTACAGACACTATATTTTTGTTGTTTACTGTTTGGGGTGTAACAAGGCTAATAAACGATATCTGTGTTGACTAAAGGACATTCACAGTTTTACTAACTTGTCTGAGCTTCAATAAGTGCGTGCTTCCTGTTTGGAGATGAGGCTTCGTTAAAGAAAAACCTCGCTGAAGGCAGAAGCTCGCCCTTCTCTTTGCCTGCATAACGACCCTGGCAGGAAAGTGTGGATGAATCAGTCAGGAGCGGGAAGAAGAAGAAACCTTTTTGTCTTTTATTTACTAAAGATAGGAGAAACATGTGAGTTCCCAAGAATAATTCCAATACAGGGGGGAAAGGAGAAACAAAAGAGGATTTCTGATCAAGTGTAAAAAGTGCAAAAAAAAAGTACAGAGAATACCTGCCAAGGCAAGAGAGCTGGTCTCTAACAAAAAACACACACACTTGTAAAATGCAGGCAGCGGAAGGACTGCACTAATAAGCCTCTTGGCCAACAGAGGGTCTCTCCCCGCTGAGAAAGTCAACGAGTTACAGCAGTAAACCTCTTTATGCTGGAGTGTGTGTTTTTGTACTTGTGAACATGTGGGGGGGGGGGGGGACCCCTCTGGGAGAATCCTTAAGGTCTTAACAACCACTACCCTGTTTGGACTTCCACACTGGTCTTTTAGGAGAGACAAGATTGACAGCAACAGAACAAAGAGCAAACAGAAATAACGGTTTTACAGTATAAAACATATTCAGCTGTGGCTGAAGTCCACTGCTGTTCATCTTTAACAACATATGTACTTTGAGAGTTTGTTTGCTTATTTGTAAGATCTTTACCTGAAAAACCCACTCTGATGAAAATCATGTTTTTTTGGTGTTTTAAACATGTTCTTGTGGCATTTTTCTCATGATGTTGACTCCACATATATACAGAAAATTAAGCTCAAAGTTGTATTTCTGAGTATTTCTTTATTCAAACCGTTGTGGGCAGGCCACAGCTTCCTGCTCCACTTCCACTTGTAGAGGACTAGATCCATGGCTTGGTTTTCGTCATCCGAGCTGGAATCTGGCTTTAAAACTGCTTGCCATTTTTGTTGTGATGGTAGGTAAGCTAGCGGGAGAGCATGTAAGCAGAGAGCTCTCGGCAATAGGGAGGGGAAGGGAAGGGCGAGGTATCTCCAGGCGAATATTCACACCCACAACTCAAAGGTGAATTTCTAATGAACTCTTGCTGCTCTGCAGAAACTATGTCCTAGAGTACGACAAAGGGTTTTGTTTGCTTTTTTTGCTGAAAAATCTTAATTTTTAAGACCACTGGAACACTTAGAAAATTGATGAAAAGATGATTGGAGAGGAATTTTTAAATGCAACCAGAAAGCATCTACTTGGGTGGATGTACTTCAGAAAAACAAAAGTTTTCAGAAGGATCTACTACATTTTTACAGGGATGTTGTCATCTTTGATGGACTTTTGTTTAAGTTGTGTTTGTGTGTGCACTACAGCACTGCCATTTTTTTAAGTTCACTTCAAAACCTGTTAGTGAAAGGGACACTCACCGTACTGGCAATACATCCCTTTAAATCCTGAAGGACAAAGACAAATCTGATCCCCGGTTTCTGCAAATCTTCCTCCATTGTGACAAGAGTCCCCATTGCGCACTCCTGCAGATGTTACACATCATTCAAAGACGGTATGACTGGTGTGTTTGCAATTGTGGATTTTTGTCACACATGGTGTGTTTTGAAAAAGCACTCACTATGAAAGCAGCCCATCTCATCGTCCTTCTGAGTCCAGCCAGGACAGCACTTATAGACAGTGTGCAAATCCATACCATACACCTGCTGATAGGTCATGTAGTATGCTGTCCTGAGAAGGAAAAAGATTAAGTCTAAGGATTTTAGAATTGATGTTCTTAAAGATAAAAGCATAAAATAAAAATCTTAGGCATTTCAGTTGTCAAATAATCTTGCATCTTTAATGTACGTTCATAGTGTAACTTGGATTGGCTCTAACCTCCTCTCATATCCTGAGCACCATAGATGGCTTGTGCAGCCCTGCTTCCACACCTTCACCATGTGGGTAAAAGCATGGACACATGGCTGACGTTTCCCCAGCACGGACCTCTTCTGATCAGTGCAAACATTTGGCCTGAGACAGACACAATAAAGCTTAAATACATAAAACTGATGAATCTACTTTCACAATGCATCTTTTGGCAAGTCCACGCAAAATATCCAGAGGCATCCCACAGCTCCTTTCCAAAACAACTGAGCTCAAAACAAAAGTGGTTTAAAGTTAAATTTGTGGCTTCACAGTAAATGTGAGTGTTTTATTTTGAAACTGGGATGCTGTCTAAAAAAACAACACTGAACTAAAGATCCACTTTACTACAGTAGAACAAGAGATGAATTCAAAACAGGGACCCCTAGTGGACATTCAATAAAATAACAAAGAAAACTTGAAAAAATAGCATTAAAAACAGAAAGAAATAAAAAGCTTTTCAAAAAAGTATGTTCTAATTTATTTAGTTGTATAAATTAACATTTTAGTTTAAAGATGGTGATGACGTTTTAAAAAAAATCTAATCAAATACTTTAGCGACACGGCAAAGTAATACATTTTAGTGGGATTGGATGACGCTAATGCGTTTAAACAAGTTACTTACATGCCATGTTGCAGCTGCAGAGATGATGCAGTGTAAATAAGGCAGAATACATTCACACAAAAGACAAAAATATAATGAAACATAATTCCAAGAGGAGTCAGCGTCGCTTCCACATCATCATGCCCTAACCACAAGCATCTTGAGATTCATGGAAGTGTCCTGTGCTTTTAGGTCTGGCTTAGAGGATATGCATCATATACATGTGGGAGGAAATTCCCAATGCTTTTCCTATTGAATTCCCCCGTCCCAGCCCAGCTACTGATTTGAAAGAAGAGAAAGGACTTTTAGCCTTTGAAAGCCTTCGTGCAGATGCACCACCCACAGTCACTGCAGGGCCATCTCGGTCCCGAGCACATGCAGGCTACGCAATTTGAACCTATTCAAGAAATTACTTACGGGTTTAAAGTAAAAAAATAAAATAAAAACTTAGCGATAGTGATAGAAAACCCTAGAACGTAAAATGCAAAGAAGTACCACTTAAGGGTTAGCTTCTAAGAAAAGTAAAAAAAAAATATATATATATATATATATATATATATATATATATATATATATATATATATATATATATATATATATATATATATATATATATATATATATATATATATATATATATATAGTTTGCCTGACAAAAGCCTGGATTAGTATGTATTATATTTTTTTATATTTAATGCTAACTAGGATATATTACGTCATTTAGCTAAAAGAGAAAGAGAGTGAAAACGTTGATTAACTTCAAGCATTTAAGATTTAAAAAGTTTCATTTTTTACACTTTAAATGTGTAAAATTCAATTACATGAAAATGTTTCACATGTATCTTTCAAAAAGTACCCAAGAAATATATGAAGACACCATTTAACATTTGTACTTAATTAAAAACTTGTAGTTTTGCGCTTGCTTTACATTACATCACTTCCTGTTTAAGGCGTCACTTCCTGTTTAAAGTACAAACCGGAATCGGGACAAGAGCAGCTTTTTCTCTCATTTCATACGAAGAAATGTTAGATAGGTTTAGTATCAGTACAAAAGTGAGTTAATCTGTCATAAATAAAATAACGTCATAAATTTGGCTTAGGATTAGATTCGCAAGTTTTTAGTGGAAATTGTTCCGTGCAGAAAAACAGTCGGTAAGAAACCGTTCGGGTCATAGAATGTTTTCTAATTAGGTCTTCAACTGTCCGCACAAAGATTTTTAGTCTTGTACCCTATTTATCTATGTTACTTTGTATTTATTATCATGCTGATATTTATTATTTCCCCTTTGTCTTGAATATATAGCTTTCAGAGTTAGCCTAACATTAGCATGATCATGATAGAGCCTGATAGCCATCGCACCCACCAGTTATGCCGAAAAAGAGAGCTGACTTTCTTTTGAACCACCAACCGGATTTCTCCGTTACCATCTAGTAATCAATTTTTTTTAACTCGAAATCAGTGACTGAAAACAATTTATCAGTAACAAACATGAGAGGTCCTTTGGAACAAGCTTCATGTATAAACCATTTTTTTTTTGTTTTGCTAAAAACGTTAAAACAGTGCACTTCCTTTCTCTTTTATGCCCGTTTCTTTGTATAGTTGTTTTGAGAGAAGCTTGTCAAAAGATTCAATGCTTTGTCAATTGAAAACCCAAATTTCTAAAACGGTTTTTGTTAAAATCCATGTTAAAAAAGAAACCATATTGAATTTACGATAACTGCATCAATATTAAACATTCCGGAATGAAACCTTGGACAAAACACAGACTTGTTTTTATATTCAACAGCATATTGTATTTTAGTTTGCTTGGAAACAATAGCTTGAACTTATGACAGCATAACTAGAAGACCTTTTTTTTTTCATTGATTTTATTTTTATTAATAGGGAGGCAACTAAAGCAGAAAAGGATTTAACACTAGGGAGCGGCAAAATGACTCGAGCTAAAGATATAAAACCTGGAATTAAGAATTGCGTCAGTATTCCCTGAAAAGTATTACAAAATACATTTCGTAGCAATACAAAGGCACTCAGAAGCCAAATGAGAGCATTTAAATTTGAGTGAAGGTAATTTTTGGAAGGTATTTTAGTGGTAGAATGTGATCTTGAAAGCAAAAGATTCCTGTTGGAGCAAACCATTATCAAACCTTTTAGGGGTGCCCCGGGGCTTCTTGTTGAAAGAGAATTTATCAAAAAGTTCGAAATACAAGCCGTATAGGTGTAGGGCAATGCTGGTGGTCTCTGCTGGAATTAGTGGATGCAGGAGTTCTTTGTTGTGGTTTCAGACAGTATTTTTGTAAACATTTGAATGATTGGATTGAGTTTGTAATATCCTTTAGACTTGATTTCTCCTCGTCTAGACAACTGTATCCACCTTCGTTCTATTGGGTATCATATTGGTTTTGTGATGCAGTAGAATAATAGAAAAGGAAGGAATGCAAATCAGCTTGTGGCTAACAGCAAACCTTGCCGTCTTCATCTTATCATGTGACCCAGCCAAATGAGTGGAGCAGCATTTCCCTCCCCAACAGCTGAGATGGCGCAGATCAACCGCATCCAGTACGAGCTGGAGTACACTGAGGGCATCAGCCAGAAGATGCGCATTCCCGAGATGCTGAAAGTAGCTCCTCATCCCTCAGAGGACCCCACTGCGGGAAACCGAGAACTACTCCCTAGTGTCATCATGCAAGTTCCAGAAAGAATTGTGATTTCAGGTTTGTGTGCTGCAAACTATTTTGTTGTCATGAATGTTACCTTTATAAAACTTAGAATCAAGCCTCACCATCACTGCGTTCTTCCTGGCACGTTTATTGATGATTTTTGCAGGATTTAAGCAGAAATGTGTCTCCTTCAACAAAACAAACAAGCTCAATATTCCTGCAAAAGTCATTTTACTGTAGAATAAAGCAGTGGTCCCCAACCACCGGGACACTTGGCACCGGGCCGCGGGAAATTTTGGCACCGGGACGCACAGAAAGAAAAAATAAATTCTATTCTATATATTTATTTTGAAAAGTGACCGGATTCTCTCTGTTACATCTGTCACACTTAACGCACGTCAAAGTCGCGACACCAAACATCAGGTGATCCACCCCACTAAAATTAAACCCAAGCAACCAAAATGAGCAAAAAACAAACTTCTTTAGAAAGTTGCTTTGACAAGGGGAAAATTATTATTCTTATTGTTATTATTATTACGAAGGAGAAAATACCCCCCCTGGTCCACGGAAAACGTGTCTTGTGTTGTACTTCAACACCAACCCCCCCCCCACCCCCGGTCCGCGGTAAACGTGTCTTGCGTTGTACCGGTCCACGGTGACAAAAAGGTTGGGGACCACTGGAATAAAAAATGTAATAAATCCAAAAGGAAATCCTTTATTTGAAGTTGAACATTTTCACCTCTCAGGTCATTCTGCAGACTCCCAGTTCTCAAGACCCAGAGACCTAGACCTCATTCAGTCAACGCCTGTAGAAAGTCTGTCGCTCAAAACTCCACCCAGGGTCCTCACCCTCAATGAGCGGCCTCTGGACTTTATGGAGGAGGAGCAGCGTGCCGCTCCGGACAGTGACGAGCTGGTTAGTGACGCTGACGTAAACTCTGTAGTTGCCAGTTTCTACGAAAAAAATAATCAATTTCAAATCCATTCCCTAAAGATCCGCCCCCAAGGACGCCTGAGGAGGGAACGGTCGGCTAGCGAGAACGCCGCCGCCGCACGCCATAACAGCCACCTGCCATCCAATGATTCAATGTGAGTATTTACACCATAAATGGCCTGCAACCTGCACCATCATAAGGGTTTTTTCCTCATTTGCATGTAGCTGCATCAACATGCATCTCTTCATCCCGTCATGTCTGTCACTGCTTTGGACTTGGCTCAGGGCTGCCATGTGCTTAGTGTCTTTTCAGGCAGAAATTCTGCTTCCTGTAGTTTAATGCACCATCCACTATATATTTATGACCGTTTCCCATCAAAATAATATCTGTTTTTTAACACCTGCAGTGTTAATCCATTTTAACTGGATCTTCCCTAAATGAATTTGTGATAATCTGGTCAATAACTTCATAAAAGGACACTGTAAAAGAGAATAAAACCTCATGCAGAAAAGACTATAGTGGATTGTGTCAGAAAAAGATGAAACATAGATCCTTTTTTGAGTGTCAGAGAGTGTTAAATGTTTTGAGATGGTGTCCTTTAAAAATGATCTTTATGCCTGGGCAGCATATTACTCTGTATCAATGCTTTATGTGGGTGTTCCTTTAAGGTCACATCTTCCACTGGGGCAAAAAAAAAGCTCAAATTTAAACAATTTAACTCACAATTTTATATATTAAAAGCTAATATATGTATCCTTCCTTCTATTGCATTTTTCACTAGAGCTTAATAATGAATTAGGTTGTCAATCCTCCAGAGCCACTGACCTACTTCCTTTCCAGCCTCCTTTTCGGTTTCTTAGAGCTGCAGGTGGAAGACGCCTAATCCAGGTAATGAGCAGCAGATAAGACGGGAACATCTGGTAAACCAGCAGGATGCTGGCCTGCTACCAGTAAAGTCTAAAGTTCAGACAGAGGGCTGGTTCTGGTTTCAGACGTTTTCATCTTTTCACTTCAAATTGTCCGAGTGAATCTCTTCTATATGTGGATTTTCTATGTTCAGTCCATTTTTGTTTCTTCAAATGCTTTTTAGCAGCTCTTGCCTTTTGGGTTTTGCATTTCGCTTTGAGTAAAAAGGTAAATAATTCAGAGTTAGTCGAGGAAAGAATCTTTTCCTTATTTTTCTCCCTGTCCTTCCTCCTCCTCCTCCTCCTCTTCCCTCTTTTATCCTCTTCTTCCTTTAAATACCCTCACTTTAATGGGGTGCACTAAGCAGTGCAGCCTCACACCCCCCAGCCACTGTCCAATGCCCCCCTCCCAGCGTGGCTGAGGAGCTCAACCTGTACAACGCTAGTGGTGTTGTATCTTTTATCCAGTCCACCACCCGTCGGGCCTACCAGCAGGTCCTGGAGGTCTTGGATGAAAACCCATGCAGGTGACTTGTATCATCTGGTCTTTTGCTTTCAGTTTCTTCTGGTTTTAGTTGAATGAGCTGAAAATGTTTGAATCAGAAAGAGTAATGCAAACAAATGTGACAAATGTGGTTCGTTTTTTTCATGATTTAAACAATAATTAAAGTGATTTGGCCCAAAAAGAAACTTTGAGTAGAATCAAGTTTGAATGTGAAGGCGCTGGTCTTTTACCAAATACATTCAAAAATGTCCAGGTGTAAATAGTTACTTAGAAAGGTTATCTACTTGTTTTAGTCTTTTTTGGACTTTAAAATAAAGTAGATGCCCCCCCTCCCCGAACCCCCAAAAGGCTCTTATCTTCACATTTCTATAGAAAAGCTGCAGAAATGTACAAATGCTTGTATGCAACAGTTTTTCTCTACTTCTCTTTTCTTTCTTTTTCCCCCAACTGTGTCTTTCCACACTTGTTCAGCAAACCATCACTGAGGGGGGGGTCGGCTTCCACCTCTAACCCCCTGAACGACCCCAGGTAACCTCACCTGGCACCTCTTTTTTTTTTTTTTCTTTCTTTCTGTTTCTTCATACTGTTTTGCTTTATGTCATTAGAACAGAGCTTTTGATTGTTTTTTGATCTAGCAGATGCATTTCTGGGAGATCTTTTTTCATGTGCGTTTGATGCAGCTGCTGTCTTTTTAAGGCTGGGGTTGTCAACATATGAAGCTTCTCTGGACGGGCCGAACGAAGACCTGACCGTCGTCGATGCTACAACCATTCGACGTCAGGTTAGTCTCTGAATATGAGTGTTGATCTCCAGCAGCAAGGTCTGGGCTGCAAAGACCAGATAGTTTTCTTACAGATCTGTCTTACCGCGCCCTGGAGCCAAAGTTTTGCCCCCACCACCTTTAGCAAACACTCATGTACCTAGTACCTGGTGAAAAGGAAGTTTGAAAATGCTGAATGGGGCTTAAAGAACTTTCAAGTTCAAGTAACAAAACCAAAACACGTGTCACGAATATGAAAAGGAGGTTTTGAAGGGTTTACCTTATTATGGGATGGCCACAGGATCTACGGCTGGCAAATTTTCCCTCAATATTGGGAAAGAAAACTTGTCCTCTAGTGATCTTTGCAAAATACCACCATTTTAAGCTTACGTTTATGTTTTTTTGACCTTTGACCTTGGGAAGAAGCTGCCATCTTGAATTTTCTTTTAAAGAATCATTTTTAGCACCTTGTACAAATGTAAACTTCTCCTGGGCATTTTGATCTATTGCCTCCTAACTCCTCGAGCATCAATGTGAAGGAGTGTGTGGGAAAAAAATGTTGGTTTTAGAGTTTGTAGATTTTGAACGTAGAGTAGTAAGCTGACAGAAGTTGCGTCCCCTGTTGCGCACACAGTTTTTACTAGAATATTGTAAAAATATAATATTTGAATCTTTGGCTCAGGCTGAACGAAAGGAAATGACATAAGACATGAATATGTTAAGAATGTGGGCGTGGTTAAACAAAACACCTCTGCCAAGGAAGTCTAAAAGTTTACTTTTGTCGATTCTTCTACAAATTACATAAACCTCTTCGTCACCCCGGGTGACCATAAACATAAAATGGTTGCCATGGAGAGCTCTGACCAGGGTTGCAGGGGCAGAAGAGGAGAGTTAGGGGTGCGTAGCAGCCGCTCAGTCAGTGGGGGTGGTTCAAAGGGGGCCATATAACACCACTCGCGGCTTTAGTTTTGTTGTTTTTGAGAGAAAAACAAAGTAAAACATCTGCTTCTCCACAGCTCATCAAGCTGAACCGGAGACTCCAACATCTGGAGGAGGAGAATAAGGAGAGAGCAAAGCGAGAGATGATCATGTACTCCATCGCCGCTGCTTTCTGGCTCATCAACACCTGGGTGTGGATGCGGCGTTAGACGTGGGGCGTGATGACACTGTCGTCGCCATGGCAGCAAAATGCGTCTTTCCCTCCTCAGTGTTTCAAATATTAGCTACTCGCTGCACTCCGTCTCGGCCTAAGGAGACGCCAGCCTCTCGTTGCACACGAAGGATTTGATTGAGTTTATTTAAAACATGTACAGTTTTATTTTTTTATTCTTCTCTCATCCTGTTTGTTGGTTTTTCTGGCTTTCATCCAAAACGGCCCGCTCAAAGCTGAAACTGTCATGTAAATATTTCTTCATTGCACTTAAAGCTGTCGGAGCGGCTTCACGTCCAATCAGTCAGTTTGGTCAAATTGGAAACTCCAGCTTTAGCGCTGAAATGTAAATTCACGTTGTCTGCAAGGCCTTTATTGATCGATTCAGACTTGGAAACTTGACTCTACTCAGTAAAGCCTTCCTTTATTGATGTCTCGTGTTATTATTGGGAAAATATTAAACAGCTCACAGCCTCCTGACCCTCAGGGCTCATTTACAGCACGTTCAGTGCCTTTTGAAAGTATTCGGCCCCCTTGAACTTTTTCAACCTTTTGCCACTTTTCAGGCTGCAAACATAAAGATATAAAACTAACTTGTGAAGAATCAACAAGTGGGAGACATAATCATGAAGTGGAGCAAAATTGATTGGATATTTCAAACTTATTTAACAAATAAACTGAAATATTGGGCGTGCAAACTTATTCATCCCCTTTACTTTCAGTGCAGCAAACTCACTCCAGATGTTCAGAGAGGATCTCTGAATGATCCAATGTTGACCTAAATGACTAATGATGATAAATAGAATCCACCTGCATGTAATCAAGTCTCCATATAAATGCACCTGCTCTGTGATAGTCTCAGAGGTCCGTTTAAAGCGCAGAGAGCATCATGAAAACAAGGAACATTCCAGGCAGGTCCAAGATACTGTTGTGGAGAAGTTTCAAGTCGAGTTTAGATACAAAAGATTTTAAACATCCCAAGGAGCACTGTGCGAGGGATACTATTGAAACGAAAGGAGATTCAGACCACTGCTGATCCACAAAGACCCGGCCGTCCGTCTAAACTTTCAGCTCAAACAAGGAGAAGACTGATCAGAGATGCAGCCAAGAGGCTTTTTTTTATTTTTATTATTACTCAAAGAACAAAGAAATAAAAAGACCACCACCTCAAAAAATTCAAATAAAATTCTAAAACATGCATGGAAATCTATTCTCTAGCTTTAATAGCAACAAATGAAGGATTTTATCTGTAATTTTGCTTTTCCTTTTTCGATTTGAAGCGTTAGTCCAGCTCTTCGATGAGGCAGGGACATGAAGCTGGTTTGAGTCTTGCTTCGGGCTTCTTCGAGGGATTCATCTTTTCCTCCTTCAAACAGAGCAGTGATGCAGAGTCCAAGGACACACCTTTCTTGACCAACTTTTTATCTGGCCCAAAGGCAGCCGTGCCGGTGATGTTGTTGTCCTTTGGATGCTCTTCATCATCATCACCGGAAATTATTTCTATTTTGGGTCTGAACACCTGCTGGGAAGAAGTGTCCAAATCATCCTCCTCCTCATCATCATCATCTTCTAAATCTGGCAGGTCATCGACACACAGTGATGAAATATCTTCAAGGTGAATAGTTTCCAGCTGCTCCTCGTCATCCAGATTTGTGACCAGTGGTCCAGCACCATGAACCAGAGGAACCCCCAAGGCCTCCTCTTGTGCAGAAGAAGCTAACGTGCCACTGCTGTGTTCCTCACATGTGCTTTCTGGGGTTATGGCCTTCAGGCTTTCACCTAAAAGCAAAGAATTGTACTGTAAAAATCCTGATTTTTCTGAGTACAGTGTTATGGGATAAAACCGGACTACCTTGTTCCTGCAGCTCTTGAAGGGAACGTCTCTCCTGGGCCTGCTGTCTCATCATTGCCATCTCTTCCAAGTTCTTCTGGATCTTCCTTCTCTCTTTGGTTTCCCACTGCTCCATCACCCTCCCCTCCGCCTCCGGCCCTCCTGCTGCCCACGCCTCCGCACAGGCCCGATCTCTGGGAAACACTGGGCGAACATCGAGGAAGGTGAGCTGCTTCAAGCGAACTATCAAGCTCCTTCGGTAGTTTGGGATCTTCCTCACCACCTCGTTTCCCATCAGATACAGAACCCGCAGTTCCGGCATCGCCTCGAGCACACAGACAATCTCCGGATCATGCAAGCTGTTGTAGGACAAGTCCAGTACAGAAATGGCCGGGCATTGACGCAAATGGGCTACATCCTCCAAAGTTTCCAACTTGTTGTGGGCGACCTGCAGGGTGCTTAATCTGGGAAGGCAGGCGATGTTCTCTAAAACAGAAATGTAGTTGTTGGACACGTTCAGGGTGCACAGCTTGGTCAGTGGTTGGAGGTTTTCCAGCTTCAATATTTGGTTATCATTGAGGAACAAGCAACGCAGATCAGTTTGGGCATCCAGGTTCTCGATGCGCTCCAGGGCATTGTTATGAAGCCACAGAGACTTCAGGCCTGTGTATTCCTCTAGGTTCTCGATTCTGGAGAAACCCTTGAAATGCAGATACAATGTGTCGTTCAGGTGGGGTGTCATGTAGAGTTTGTTCTGCTTACATAGATCCCTGAGGAAAGCCGGTGTCATCCGTGGCCACAAGGAGTTTTCCTTCCCTCCAAGAGACAATCTTTGGAAAGTTTTCATTTCTTCCTGAGAGTTATCCTTCACAAGGGGGTTTAACTTGTCAGAATTTGAGGGTTTGGGGGGATTTTTGCTGTGGCCTTCTTTGGTTGAAACCTTTTTGTCCTCCATTTCTTTCCGCAGAGGAGACGAGTGTGGATGCGAATTGGAAATCCGAGATTTTTAACGAAATATTATGCCCGTCTGAGTTGCAGTTTGAGCAACTGGGGCGGTTTGTGTTCGTTTCCATGGCTACGCGGGCGGAGAGCCGGTTGGTTGTTTCATGCCGGACGCTTTTAGCAGCTGCACCTGCACGCGCTGCTGTCAGGGGTGAAGGAAAGATGGCGGCGGGGTTCCTGTTAAACCGCGGCGTGTTAACTTTAGGGATTCACAGCCAGCGGCTGTGCAGAAGCGTCCCGCTTTTGCAGGTTAGAGAGAAGAAAAGGTGGATGAAGGCGTACACGTTTCTGATGGCGAAGAAGCTGAAGCTCGAAGGGCCTCCGCCTCCGAAGCCCCGGTAAGGTCTGCAACACAAGAGGCCGCGAACGGCCTTCCCATTTGTAGCAAAGTAAAGCAGTTATACGTGGATAAAACGACAATGTTTTAAGTTAAAATTTACTTTAAAAACGGTTGTTTTTTTATGTTTTTTTTTTTTTTTTTTAAATCAGATATAGCTATAGCAAATTTTCTCCTTGACCAAAGGACAACTAAAGAGTGCGTCTCTTTTTCTTAAGAAGACATTTGGACCTCAAGTTTGGGGGGGGGGGGGGGGGGGGGACAACTATATACTTGACAAAGTACTATAAGTAAAACACATATATAGTTAGATGGAGAGAGAGGACAATGAAAACTTCCATTCCCGTCCCATAGGAACCGGTATTTAAGCACAATGTGACCTCGGAGCCTCACCTGTTCCCCGAGGAGTCCCTCAGGGCTCTGTTTTAGTACATCTACAAAAGTACAATAAGTTTATGGGTCATGTCTCTGAATTTGTATGCAGAGGAGTTCTAAAACTGTTTGCCTCTGAATAAGAAGAAGAAAAAAGAGTAGTTTGGTTGTAACACAATAATATTTATTTGCCACAAAGTAGTTTACTTGAACTTAACTTTATTAGGTATACTTAAGTACAAGTATAGCAAATATACTATATAGACGCCAAAACCGCAATAATACAGTTGTGATGTTTTTGTTGTTTTTTTTTAAACCACATACCTTATTTAGGTCATTCTATCCCTGTTTTGGCTCTCAGGTTATAGGACAGGACTCTGGAGCCACACTATCTATAAGATACGGTATATACACATATATATATATTTTTAATCACTGCTGACGTTATACTACCTACTACTACATTTGATGCATTTAAGATCCATGTCTTTTATTTTGAAAGGACGTTGTGTAAGCCTGTCCTGTTATAAATGTTTTCATATTTTGAAATAAGGCTGTTTTTTCTTGGTACGTCATCCTCTGCTTTGGTAATTGACTTGCTGGGATTGATGTTATTTAACCTCTTCAATGTTAGTCGACTTTGTTTTCCTGTATTTCTTTATTTCTTAAGTGTCTCAGTTTAACTTGCATGTTCTTACTCATAAAGTTGGGTTGAATACTTTCTGTTCGTCTTCACCTCTGCGGCAAATGATTCATTTGATGTTATTAAATCTTCTTTTAGGAAAGCAATTGAATTTTGTTATAAGAAAAACTTTTAACTGGTGAGCTGGTTTATTGGCCTTTAAAATCTAAGAAATCCTTTAAAAAGTGACTTTTGCTTTTGAAAGGTGTCTTTTTAAAAATTACAGTCAAGTAATTAGGACAATTTTTTAGAGCCTTTCTTAAAGATAAAGAGAGTCTGTGATTGTTTTGTACATCTTCAGTGGAAGTAGGGATCCAGCATTCATCCCTGAGCTGCTGTTGCGTCTCTCAGGTTGCTCGTGTTTCATGTCTTGCAGGTGGCAGCAGCCTAACTGGGACTACCACGCCGAGGTCCAGGCCTTCAGCGTCCGCCTGCAGGAGAACTTCTCCCTGGAGCTTCTGAAGACGGCCTTCATCAACCCGTGCTATCTGCGCGCCGAGCGGGAGAGGAGAGAGCAGCTGGGAGTGGACTCTGAGAGCACAGCTCTGTCTCTGAAGGACAACGTTCAGCTGAGGAACAGCGGAGAGCTTTTCGCCAAAAGCTTCCTGAGCGACTGGTGCAGGGCTAACTTCCCGAGACTCCCAGTTGTGGGGGTGGAGAGCATAGTGGGGAACCTCACCAGCGCAGCCACCGTGTCTCACGTAGCACGAAACCTGGGCGTTGAGGACCTGAGCATGAGTGCAGACTTCCCCGTTCCCGACGAGGTTCTCCGCTCCACGTTCATGGCCGTGATTGGAGCTCTGAAGGAAAGCAGTGGAGCAGAGCGAACGGGGTTTTTTCTCAGGGTGAGGACTTAATCGCTGCTGTTGATGTAGGACAGGTACGTTATTCCTTCCTCCCATCTTCCTGTTTCTTCCCCAGGATTTCCTGTCGACTCAGCTGATCGGAAAGGACCTGTTTGATTTGTGGACTGTGGTGGACCCCATGGGGCTGCTGGTGGAGGAGCTGACAGAGAGGAAGTGTCCTCTGCCTGAGCCTCGTCTCATCAGGGCTGCTGGAGCCAGCACTGTCCTGCCACTCTACTTTGTCGGCTTATACAGGTACGGTGTAATCTCTTACCGAACCGCAAAGACGGAATTATAGAACAAGCGCATTTATGGTTGGATTCAGGATTGTTAAAACTACTTGCTTAGATTATTTTTTCTCACTTTTGTGTGGATGTTGAACTTCTCTGGTTTCCTGTCTTCCTCAGTGACCAGAAGCTCCTTGCTCAGGGTCCAGGAGAGACTCTAGTCGGCGCCGAGGAAGAAGCCGCTCGAGTGGCTCTCCGCAAACTTTATGGCTTCACAGAGAATCGCAGGCCCTTCGATTTCTCCCCACAACAGCTTCAGCAGCCGTTACTGCAGTCAGTCAGTAACTGAAACAGCAACTAAGCCTCAGCACTGTACTTTATAAAGGAGACGAGCCAGCGGGACGAAAGCCTACAGGCTGAAGAGTTACTGTAGATTGGAAATACAATCATTCAGATTAAAGAGCAAAGAAGGCCTCAATACTTTCCTTTGTATTTATCTAACTCTTTTTAAGTAAGCCGAGGTCACAAAAAAGTCTCCTGAAGGGCAAACTGAGCTTTGCTAGCAGTCTTGATGTCTTGTTATCCTCTTGTAAATATTACAGATGACATTGAATTTACTTTGGTTTTAAGTTGCACCTTTTAATAAAACATATTTGTTAAAATAAATGTACATATTGTCTTTGAATTTGTTTTTTTTTTTCCTACTTTAAGCAAAAGTGTAAATTAGGAAAAGCTATACATGTATAATTTGTTTGGGTTTTTTTTTTTTTTGCCTCGGACAAAGTATTTATGGACAATACTCACTCATTTTCCAGATTTGTTTTATAAGAATGTGTAGTAAGCAGTGTAAATCCTTAATGAAAATTTACATTATGAGCCAAATCTTCCTGAAATGATTTATATTTGCTTCAGAGTTGTAGTTTTCTTAAAAAATCTGAATCTACTTTACTTTTTTAGCTAAAATTTTACATTTAGTTTTAGCTCAATTAATTGGGACACAGGACTGGGTCATTCCTTGATTTGTTTGTAAGACAGAGTAATCTAACACTTAAAAAAACATGTCTATTGGTCAATATTAACTCTCAGAATATGTTTCTACAATTTCTTTCCACTATTGAAAAAATTTGGTTTTGCAGTAACCCAGATTATCCTTACAGTGGCGCTGTTGTATTAGTAAATGTTTTGAAAGACTTCAGAGGCCCATCAGAGATCAAACAGTGGACAAGATAGTCACTGCTGTAGCGCCACATTTGGTGGTTTTGGTGATCGAAATTATCGCAGGGTATGGTGTAAATTAACACAAAATAGCGAAAGAGTAAACACACGATTTACTTTTGCAGTATTTTAAAAGTATTGCCGGTAAATGCGGTTTGGCTCTGAGAGAAATTTACTGTCTGCTCAACGAGATCTACTACCGGAAGTAGAATATGCGTCATCTTGCTCCTCCTGTTCCATCTCTTGAATCTTTCCTTTCTTGGCTATGTGAGGCCACCCAGACTGCATATCCAACCACCCATCCCCTCTTGGTGGTTCGTACGAGTCGTTTAAAAAAGCGTATCCCTTTGTCTTAGTTGCGCCTGACCTTTTGACTTCTGCTGGTCTTATTTCATCGCGCCGTAGACTATTTACCATGGCGGCGAGCGCGAAACGAAAACAAGAGGAGAAACACCTGAAGATGCTGAGAGAAATGACGAGTTTGCCCCCCAACAGAAAGTGCTTTGACTGCGATCAGCGCGGCCCAACCTATGCCAACATGACTGTGGGCTCCTTCGTTTGCACCTCATGCTCTGGCATCTTGTAAGTATGAAGTTTCGGCGGGACTTCGTTCTTGACACCGCGAGCGTTTCAGACGCTTTTCGCTAACTCGGTTAAAGCGTGTTAGCACGAGATAACGTTAAGCAAATAACTAGTAACGCCGGGCTCACTGTAACGACTCGAGCTCTTGTGACATTGTCTCGGTGTGCTTCGTTGGGTGGGGTGCCCCTGGGGTGTCGGTATTGAACAACAACAACAAAAAAGGCGACGGCAATAGCCGTTTCGATGCTAGCTCCCTTTAGCTTCCCATCATGCTAGCTCTGGAACTTCTGACAGTGACACTTGAACGCTTACTCCATAGATAAGCCAGCAGCCCTTTGCCACCACCGGCAGCTGGAAACGAGGAAAATGTCACAAAAAGCTGAGGGCCACGAGTTCGGTTCTTGTCTTGACACACATTCATAAGACCCCATGCCATGGCACTTTTTAGTTTAATAATTGGGATTGAATGATATACGTTTTTATTTAGATAGAACTGAATATATTTAGAATAAATACAGATCTACAAACCAAACCCAAAAAGGGTGGTGACCGTTAGTTCTGAGGTAACAGAGCTGGAAGTGTTTTATTAGCCTTTCGTCTGCTATCAATGTGTTTTTAGCCCCGTCATCTATTTTTGTTCCTCTTTAAGGACGCAAGGTAACTCGCCTGTTAATGACTCACTGTTAACTTGACTTTTACTCTAAAAAAACTTTCCCGGTCCTCTCCGTTTCCCTGAAATGTCCCTTTAGTTACAGAGTAACTAGGTGTTTTGACTGCTGATGAAATTTGCCTTTGTATAAGCAAACAAAACAATCTGCGCTTTTATTTTGGTAGCCATTTGAATAAAACTTTATTTAAAAAGCAGGTTTTTTTTTTACAGCGTTTTAACACAAAGTGGTTTACAAATATTACACTTCTTTCAATATTAAGAAAAACAAAACAAATATCTTCATTTTAAGTAAGAATTAATATAGAAATAGTTTTTTACCAGTGTGAAAATTAGTAATCTTACATTTTTCATTGCAATTATTTGTAAATTAAAAAAATGTTATTGTCTTCAAGACACTTCATGACACATCGATGGCTCTGCTTTAAATACTGAAATTTACCGTTTACCACAGAGAAAATGCTGAATCACGTAATTTTGATTCACAAGTTCATAAAATTTTTTTTTTTTTTTTTGGGACCGATAACAAAGTTTGTTCAGTTGCTTTCTGAAGAAATCCACTAAAATATTTATAACAGATCAAACAATGTGATTCTAGACTGTGTCAACACAGGATAGCAGTTGACGTTTAGTTGAGGTAGAAATATCAATTTCTCTGCCAGTTTTAAGGAAATAATTGGGAATCTTTTCCATCTGGTTTTTTAAGAGCCTCCAATTATAAGGTTTCCGATGAGATAGATAGAAAGATATAAACTTTATTAATCTCCCAAGTAGGCCTGGGCGATAAATCGATCAAATGAATTAATTCGAATTTTTTGTCACGGGCGATTTCAAAAATAACTAAATCGAGTTTTTATGTGGCGCATTTTTGGCTCCCCAGAGCTTCCGTAGCATTAGTTTCACATAGCGACACGCGACAATCGACACACGAAGGAGCTAGCGACAGTATGGCCACCGGTGACAGTGGGAAGTTTGTTCCCAAGAAAGGAATAAAATCATCTGTTGTTTGGAACTGGTGTGGCTTTGCTGCCACAGACGTGGAGGAAGAGACACCCCTACGCTGCCTAAAGCCCATCGGAGTCAAAGGCTCTCACGCGCCCAGTCCTCGTACACATGCACGCGCCCTGACACACACATATACTCATTCTACAACGCCTGTATAGTTAGTTCATTAGTTAGTTAGTTAGTCGTTACTGTTATCTGTTAATAAAGAATACTGCGTTGTCATTATTACGTGTATATTCATTTGCGACGCGGCCGCCGTAGGATTTTGTTTTCGGAGGAGGCGGCCGCGGGGGGGGGGGGGGGGGGGGGGGCTGACCATGACTGCTGCTTCGTCATCTTCTACGTGGAGAAGGCGGAGTTTATTAATTTATTTAAAACCTTATAGCCCAGGTATGAGCTGTGTTGTTAATCCTTTAGAAAATGGTGCTACTCTTAAGGTGAATGTTTGTCTCCTTTTAGTCTAGACTACAAAGTGTGACTGAAAACACAGCTTGGACTTTAATTAAGGAAGTAACCTTTTTATTTTGGACAAGTGAAAACAAGTGTAGAATAACGAAATTAAACAAAAACAAGACAAAAGTTATATAAAACAGGACAAAATTATTTAAACACAAGTCCAAAAAGGGAGTGAGAAGAAGAAAAATCTTATACTTAACTTTGATTCAAAGAGCGTGTTCATTTATTTATTATTCATACCAGAAATGGGCTTTACATTTGTCTTGAGTTTGATTAAATAAAAGCAACATTTGCTTGAACTTGTCTGCCGTTTGTACTTATTGCTTTCCTTAAGTAGGGTGGGAAAAAAAAAATAAAAAATCGGGAAAAAATCGGAAATCGAATTAAAAAAAATAAAATCGGAGATTTTATTTTTAGGCCATATCGCCCAGCCCTACTCCCAAGGGAGAAATTTAGGAGATGGCAGAATACTTGAGGAAATGTACATTTTTCAACCAATGCCTCCAAATTTTCCTTTGCAAAAGTTTTATTTGGGCTTTTCTGAGTTTTGTAGTTTTCTAATATGAGTCTTTTGTTAAGTTGTGTTGTTTAGGGCCACAGCTGAATCAGTCTTCCCTGGGTGATACAGCCAGGAAGTTGAGTTTAATTGTATGCTCAGGAAGTGGTATGGCCTCACTGCACTTCTACACCAGCAGCATGTGATGTTGTATGTGCAACAGGAAGCGGCAAGCGGTTCAGGCCCTTGCTTTTCTGTCTTTCTGTTGAAATGTCTCTGCACTGGGCTTACATACCTAAACTTTAATATGACATAATGATTTCAAAACAGTTTTTTATTTGAAGAAAAAATACACGCATTTATTTGTCAAAATTGAACAAAAAAAGAAGAAGAAAAAAAGCAGAGACTACTTGAAGAACTTACTTTTGCAAAGAGTTAATCATTTTATTACATACTAGTGAAGGTTTTCTCATCATTTCTGCATAATCTTATATAAAACAAAGTTGTTTCAAGGCTCCAAGAGCAGAGTTTCTTTTGTGAAGACATATCAAACTCCAGAACATTCTCTGAACTTCTAAGTACCGCTAGTCCTTACAGGGAGAACTCAAGTCAACGTGCTCGTCCGTCTTCAGGCGTCATGCTTGCCTTGCAGAATTCAGTGGGTTATATCAGAGATTTTCTTTTCTGTTTATACATGTCTATGGTCTATAACAGAGTAAGAGAACTTTATGTTGGCCTGTAACCCTTGTGCTATCCTAGGCACTTTACCGTTGGGAGTTGGGTCATATAGATTCACTAGACAGTGCTCTGAACCTTTTCTTTTTTCAATTTTTTGTGATCTTCACTGGTTCAATGGATTACATGAAATTTTTCCACCTTTATCCACCTTTGTCATGGTAGGGAGAACATGTCAAAGTAAGGGTGGGGTCATCCAAGATAGCACAAGGGTTAAGACTGCTGAGGAGATTAAGAGTGGAGCATTTCGAATAGAGTGACCATACAGTCTGGTCTAATGTTCTAATAGTATTTCCCTTTGGATTATTTTGATATGTAAAAGCAACAGTGTGTTCAACGCTATGAAGCTAAAATGTGAATGGATTTGCCATTAATTCTAGTTTGTTTTATGTACACATTCAATTCACGCTTTATTTTCTTGCAAGAAATTCAATGAATGTGAAAAACTTCACCTGCACCGTTCAGTACCCAGGTATTTATCTCTGAGTCACAGTAGTTGAATTTTTGGCTTAAGATGTCTTGGATCCATTTTAGGTCAATGAATCGGATCATTCTAAATGACCCAGTATCAACTATGACTCTTATCACCAACCATAAATTATATCAATCAAATCATCACATCCCTATAAATTATATATTTAATTGACTAACAACCAATCAAATTTGAGCAAAACCTTGTATGAAAATTGAAATAAACACATTATTTAAAAATTAAAAAACAAAGAACAAAAATAGAAGTAGTGGACTGTGCCACATACCAGAGAAGTCTTTAAGTTGGCATTTTTTGGTGGGACAGAAAATCCACTGGGAAAGGAAATGGCTTAGTAATCATATAAGATGTGAATGAGTTCTTTGTAGTTTTTCTTTCCTAAATTCATTAAATATTCTGTAAATGGCTTCACATCAAAGACAAAACCAACTACTTGGGAAAAGTCTAGTCTAGATAGTTGACTTCTTTAAGGGCATTAGAATGGGTACAACCACCTACTTACTATCTGTTCTCTCTTAGTTGTGGTTATTTAATGGGTGGTGTTGGAATTTGCTATGTAAACACATTCCTTGTGAAGGTTGGGGCCTTCCCTGGAAAACATGCCGATAGGAATTGCTCATAACAGGAGGTAGCTCCACTTGTCCTTTGTATCCTGAGTAAGGAGGGATGCAGGACTGACAAGGTGGTTTCAGTAAGGTGCAAATGTCACCGACGGCAAGCAGCATGGCTCTTTCAATTCAAAGTTAAATATTAGGGGTGGAAAAAAGACGTTTGCTTCCATCTGCAATTGTGGTATTACCGTAAGTGGGTTTCTTTGCCATTAATGACTTACTTGTTTATTAGCCATTTATATATATATATATTTAGACACCATGCTGCAAATTCAACACACCCTGGAGGTGTAACTCCTCCTTGCCAAATAGAAATGACATCACCTGCTGCAGGGTAATTGTGAATCTTGTAAACTGAAACTGGTTTAAGAAGATACAGAGAGCTTTTATAGAATGCTAAGTTAACTGAAAAATTGGTTGAAAATGCGAATGATTAGCAAATGTCATCAGAATTTATTATCAGAACAAATAAGCATTACTGTATCGCTCTGGAGTACTTTTTCACTTAACAGTCTTAATGATGTCCCCGTCTCAAAAATTGTGGAGGGAAACACATTTCATAGGAAGGGGTAGTTGAAGAAAACCCTCAATCGGCTCAGATCAGGATCTGAAGACGCCAGAACTCCACAGCTGCATCAGACCAGAACTGAACCTTTAACAGTGGATCAAATGTGAGTAGAAGGCTGAATTCTAGATTGAAAAGTAAGCCAAGAAGTTGCTGAATGAGGCAAAAATAGGCACTAAAGTGATGTTTAGACTGCAGGTTGTCAAGACCACAGAGTTTGTGTAGCCGTGACATCTGACACAATAACCCCAAAAGACTTAGTGCTTTGCTCAAAATGTAGGTGCAATCTCTTTAAAGTCACAAACAGTTGAACAGAGAAAACGGAAGGAACACAGAATCAGGATTAAAAAATGTAGTTTCAGTAAAAAAACGGATCAGAAGAAAGAGCTGGGTCATCCTTGTGTTTTAATTCTGCATGGTGCAAAGATATTTCTCCTAAAATTAGAATAGAATCCAATTCAAATGACACAGACTGGGTAAAGAAAAGCCCCAGAAAACAGTTTCACTTCCATTAGAAGGCCTTGTTTGGAGATATAGAGCAGATGCCCTGCCTTCATAATTTGGGCCCTAAGGGTTTGAGGATTTCCTGCTATTCTTGACCTACTTTTTTTCCCCTCATCTAACATGGAGGAGATTCTGATCACTCACTGAAAATGCAGCAAAGCACTAAATCAAGTCATTTTATTCCTCTTAATTTCTAAATTTGAAAGCTGTACACAAAAGACGTACTTTTAGTTTGAAACGGCGCATTCATTAACACTTCTCTTTAACAGTGCATGCTTTCTTGTTTATAAACTGCTCTATTACAGGTTTCCAATCTTCTCAAAGCTGATCAATGAGAAAACGGATCGCTTCTGTTAGTTATATTAGCCTTCTTTATTTATTTGGCTGGGATGTAAAGAATAGAGGGGAATAAAGTTCTGTATAAGGTAGCAGTGAATAATTTAGTAAGTCTATCTCATATTTCACTGTAGGGTCCGACTTCTATGAATCACATCATGTGTACTAATGTAACACTTAGTTTTGTTTCACAGCTGGTTTTACCGGTACAAGTTTTGAGGCGTTTCTTCTTTTTCTTTTTTTTTCTTTTTTTGCAGCAGTGTATTTTGTCTCAGTTTGTAAATAAAGAAAAGCTTATTTACTATGTACAGCAAAGTATTGAGTATTCTTAACATATTTTTTGTAACTTTTTCCTGCACACCTTGGTTGGATAATTCTAGACCAAATCAAATGATTAGCATTGATCTCTTTTAACCTCGTAGTTGGATGCAAATGAACTTCCCTGGAAAAGTATTCCTGGAGTCTATCCATCCTTGCTCAGTTATTAAAGTTTAATGGGATTTTTAATTTAAGCCACAGTGTCATGAGCTGTTTCTGAAGGACAAGAACAAAAGCTTTAATTGATAGGTGTTACGTCGTTATGTTTTAGAGTCTGCAGGCTGTTATCATACTGACATAGCTGGTATTCTACTGACAGCTCAGCTTTTGTAAGTGAAGGAAGTGTTTCGCCCACATCCATTGTTATATTCTTCTCTTTAGTTTAATGGGTTCCTTGTATAGCTTTTTGTAAATCCTTTGCCTATGAAGTCTTTCTATAATTGACTTCTTTCTGTTGTTAGAAATCAATGTTCACAGATGTGAATGGCGTCATGTTCAAATAAGCTTCTCGTTTGCATCGTTTTCTAATGACGTTGACCCCCGGCATCTATTTCTCCTTCCACAGGCGAGGACTGAATCCGCCCCATAGAGTCAAGTCCATCTCCATGACAACCTTCACACAACAGGAAATTGAATTCCTTCAAAAACACGGAAATGAGGTAGGAATGTTGACTGTGTTAAGAAATTATGTTGCAGCCATTGTCCTAAAAACACCTAATGTTTATGTAGCTGAGCGTTTGGCAAGCTAACCCACTTTTAGCCTGAATTTTGAAAAAGAAAAACTTTTTTTTTTGATGATTGCAAACACAGCAGAATATTTGTAAGGACAGACAAATTCTGACAGTAAACAAATAGGTTGCAATGTTATTTATTACAAATGAAACTAATAATTACTTTCCAAAAAACTATTTTATTGAAAGTTATTTAAGTTATTAACAGACCAATCAGATGCCTCAGTAAAAGCATGTGGGTCTGACGTCAAACATCGGAGACGTTATGGGTAGCCAATGGTCCTCTTCCTTCTCATTTTGCAATTCTTTTAAAAGCATTAAAAAAAAAAACCGACAAAAGACTACAAATGTTCTGTTATTGTTCTGCACTGTAATCCAGTCTGGGATCCTCTCTTGTTGGTGAGGAAAACATAAATTCTTGTGATTGCAGAGTTATCCATTGCAGGCGATCTTTTTAAAGATTTTCATTTTAACTTTTTTCTTTAAATGAATTGCAAAGTTTACAATCTTGAAACACAAAGCGTTTAAAGTAGTCAGTAGAAAATAAATATACAGTTTGCCACTAAATATACGGCAGTAAATATAAATCAAATTATTTAACTCTCTCAATGTTGAGACACAAATTTTTTACCCAAATTGCAATCATAAAACGGATGCTTTTGAGTTTAGAAATCTTTCGTATTTATGGGGCATAAATTATCTTGTACATTAAACCCTTACCTGGATAGATGGCATTAATTGGTTTGACATTGACCTCTTTCATTTTTGGAGGTACGGGAAGCAGCAGAAAACACGTTTTTATTGTTGAACGTGTCTTTTTTTTTTGTTGGAAAAGTTTAGGAGAGAATTTTCCTAAAATCAATTACAAATGAGGACATGAAAAAGTCACACCGGGCGTGTGACACGTTTGTGAATGTGCAGGGAGAAGCTTGGTGCGACATGTTGAAGCGGTGTAAATTCAGTGAATCTCGTTCCAGGCCTTTTCGTTCACATTTCAGTTCTAATATATAAAAAGAATTGGTTTCATATGATTTTGGCCGTGAAACAAAAATTCTTAATTTCACCTCCATGGTGGTCAATTTTCAAAGGGTTAGCTCTTTCGTAAATTGGAAGTGACGTCATCTAATCGTCACTACCAAGTTTGGTTTAACTTTTAACGTGCGTTCAGTGGACACCCGATTTGTACGTAGAAGCTTGCGTAGCTACGCATGAACAAGAGTGTTTACGTAGACTTTGTATTTGAAATGGTCACTTGAACGCGTGGTACCGAGGGTGGTGCTCTAAGAGAAGCAAGTTATTGTCTCTTTAAATTTGGGTTTAGCCTTCTGTACAGAAGTACGTATGTAAATTTTAAGGCAAATCTGTTGGATCATCGCTTATAAGTCCTGTATTTTTAAAACGCTAAGCCGCTTGTCCTATAGTCTTACATTTATCATGTCTAAATGTTTTTCCATTTCAAAAACTGAACCCCCTAGAAAGAAGTCAAAGATTTTTAAAATAGTCTCTAAAAAGGCAAAAAGATCTGCCACTGGAATTAGAAAAATAGTTTTGGCGAGAATTCTCATGAAATTCTGGTCACTAAGTCATTTAATTTTTTTGATACGATTATTTTTCTTAAAACGATGCTCTTTATGTATGTATGTATGTATGTATGTATGTATGTATGTATGTATGTATGTATGTATGTATGTATGTATGTATGTATGTATGTATGTATGTATGTATGTATGTATGTATGTATGTATGCATGTATGCATGTATGCATGTATGCATGTATGCATGCATGCATGCATGCATGTAAACGTTCCTAAAATTTCGTTTTTACAGCGCTGCAGTGAAGACACACATATTGTCCTGTGTAGCTGAATAATGCACAGACATTTTCATTGAAATCCCCCTTCTTGAACTTGATGTGTTTCAGGTATGTAAACCAATCTGGCTTGGTCTTTATGACGACAGAACCTCTTCAGTACCAGATTTCAGGGAACCCCAGAAGGTCAAAGAGTTTCTTCAAGAAAAATACGAGAAGAAAAGATGGTGAGTGACATTTTGGGGCAGGAAACCCAGAAATCAGAGCAGTATCGCACAGCCATGCAGCTCCTCCATGCTCCTTCCCTTCTGTAACTTGCTGTTTCTCAAAGGCAGCTTGTAGAACTTCGCCTCTAGCAAGTCATCAGACAGAAACCCTCTAACAAATGCAGAGAATGTAGGTCATTACGTTCTATCTATGTTGTGTGCAAAAGAAGGGAAATAAGATAATATAATACAAGGTTTAATTTAAATAAACATGAGGGTTATCCCTTTTATCATTGTCTCTAATGAGCGCAGCCTCTTTCTATAAATATAAAACCGAGGCAACGGTCCCAGGCAGGTCGCTACATCTTTAATCTGTGTGAATTCAGCTGCTGGTACCATGTTAACTCAAAAGATTAGGCCGCATGCTCACCAGGTTCTTTTGGTAATTGACATTCTTATCTGGAGAATGCTGCTTGGAAAGATTTATTTTTAGTTCTGCTTCTGGTGTCTCTGAAGGCTGAGCTAAATGAGAGCAGTCTAGAAATCACTACTTGTCTGGACGTGCCGCTTTAGCTGCAGACAGGCTTTCACTTAAGCTTTTCACCTGAAACACACGAAGGTCAAAGATGAAACCTGAAACGTGAGGCTACTGAAAAGGCTGGAAATCCTTTATTGAGATGCTTTGTTGTCTCATGTCAAGGATTTGCTTTTACAAGTAAAAGAATGAAAGTCTTAAATGTTTTCTTTTGCACATGTTTATGATCGTCTATCTTGAATGTGACTGACACCCCCCCAGGTATGTACCTCCTGAGCAAGCCAAGGTAGTGGCGTCCGTCCATGCTTCCATCTCTGGGTCATCGAACAGCAGCACCAGCAGCACCCCAGAGGTCCGCCCCCTCAAATCCCTGTTGGGGGAGGCGGCTCCAGCGCTGCACCTCAGCAAGAACACCCTACCAAACCAGGTGAGTCCCTTAGACGCAGCCCTTTAGGTCCAAGTCCAATCCTGCTCGAGGTTAGGGACATTTGAAGGAAAAGACGAAGCA
This sequence comes from Oryzias curvinotus, assembly GCA_023969325.1. Classification (NCBI taxonomy): domain Eukaryota; kingdom Metazoa; phylum Chordata; class Actinopteri; order Beloniformes; family Adrianichthyidae; genus Oryzias; species Oryzias curvinotus. The sequence continues at coordinate 31,224,947 of CM043718.1, forward strand.
TTTTCTTCGTTCAGAATGAAGCAGAAAAACTAAACTCGCAGATCAATACATTCATTTTTTTTATAGTCTCAACAAATCCAACTGTTGACACTGAGCTGCAGATCCTGACTTTCACTCAATAGTGCAGCACATTAGCATCAATCTATAAATAATAAATTCTGTAAAAAGTAAAAGTACTGTAGAGAACATCATGACCCATCCATATTTTACTAAATATGTCTAAATAATATAAAAACGCGGCAGCTTTGCAGTGGTTCAGACCCAACCTGATGAGAATTGTGTTTCTAACATGTTCTTGTGGCATTTTTCTAAATATGGAGGACAGGTATATAATGAAAACTAAGCTTACAATTATATTTAAATATTTCTTTATTTAAATCGTTTTGAATCGGAAGCAGACCAAAAATTTGCCATTCAAAAAAAGAGTTTATTTGTGATGTAGAAAATACGTTGGGCGGGCCACAAACTCCCTGCTCTGAGCGCTCAGTAATGGGGGGGGGGGTCGCTCCTTGCCAATGGTCCCACCATCAACGCGGGTGAATTTCTCATGAACTGCTGCCCCTCTACAGAAACCGTAAATGTTGGTCTCACCGGCTTGTTCCTGCAAGTGTAGCTCATGGACTATTTTATCTTTTCTTTTTCAAACGTGATCTTTCTCCACCAGTCTCCAGTGGTGAACCGTGCACACACACATCAACAGCAGTTCCACGAGAAGAAGTTTGACCTCCTCAGCGACTTGGGTGGAGACATCTTTGCCGCCCCGCCCCACGCAGCCGCCAGCTCTGGTTTTGCAAACTTTGCACACTTCAACAGCACTACAAGTAAGGAACTACACAACCCGAAAAAGAGGTCCAGAGTGTGAAAACACTGACACTTTTCCAGAAAACACCTAACAAATATATTTAGAGGAACTTGGTCAGCACAGAAAAGTAATAAGATCTTGATGTGGATTGAACTAACCCCAACCTGTCTTGATCAAATCGTGTATGTTGTCCATGAAAAGAAAAGACACCACACAAATGCACCAATAGACTCAGTTGTATCCAGTTTTTTGTTGCACACACGACCTCACAAGTTCAGCTCCAAATCGAAACAAGTTCCTGGTTAGTCTTTAGACCAAACCAAAAGGGCCTCTATGTGTTCGTTTTTGCTTTTCAGCAAACCTCAGATTGATTATTGTGGACAAAAAATGTACTTTTATTTTTTCCGTTAGAACTAATGGTTTTTTACCTAGAAGTTTTCTACATCTAAACCATGTCGACAGCCCCCTTCCCCCTCCCCCGAGGGTTTTGAAAACCCTCAAAACTTTCTCTACAAATCTCTTTCTACAAAATATGCTCAATCAGTCTGTTTCTACCTGAGACATTTCCAAAATTGTCCTAAAATAAGTTTCCATCAATAATTTTCCTTAATTGTGAAATTGAGCTTCAAATATTTTGAAAGTCATGTTAGTTCTTTTCAGGCACTGTTATTGCTTTATGTGAACGCCATAATAAACCCCAAGTGAAGTTCAAACATATGTGTGACGGTCACATTGCAAGCAAGTGTCCTTCATCACTTACTTACATGTAGTGGACGTGTTCTGTTTTTCTTGCACGTTAATATTCCCATCAAATGACTTTTTGTAGGGTTTAATCCAACTGGATTATGTGGAATGAAATAATCCTTCAGTTTTCCTTCAGTTGTTTCTTCTCATTTACAATCATTTCTGCTGATAAATCAAAATTTCAAACATAAGTACCTGGTAATCACTTCAGAACTGGAAGGACAGGCTGCAATGATCCTAATACTTCTGACCTTCAGGCTCCGTTTTCAACCTTTTTCTAGATGAAAGCCTCAGATAAACCAGAGGAAATGATGTAAGCAGCATTTACATGGGGATGAATACAGAAATGAAATGTTGAACCTTGACCTACACTTTGGGCAGTCATTCCGCTGACTGTGTCGTGTTAAGAGGCAGCTCTCTCTTGAGGCTAATAACCATCGAAATGACTGGAAATATGGCTCATTTCCGTGTTTGACTCGTGGACAGAGAGCGCTATGGACATTGCGAGAACTGTCTAATAGTCGAGCTGGTGGAGCGGATGACTTCTCCGGAAAACGTTTGGTGACTCTGTGACCATTGCTGACAGCTTTCCTGAGGAAACTGAAAGCAGCTGACAAAAAGAAATGCTGCATGTTCACAAGTCTGTTTTTTCATTCATCTCATCTACATGGAGGCTGCAACTTCACCAGAAGATGTGGTCAAAGTTTAATTAAGATTTACTTGTCAGGGTGATATTTAAAAAGTGGAAGTTGATTGATAATGTTTTTCCAATGTTTTTCATAAGAATTAAAAAAAAAAACAGAAAAGTGAGAAAAGTTAAATATTACTTTTTAAATTAAGGACCTGCAGTATAATCATTACAATTCCCTGATTCAAACTTGAACACAACTATATCGACTCTTTATGGGAAATTCTATGCAATTCAAAATCATAGGAGAACCTTAAGAGGTTTTCTAAAACCCATTTTCATTACATTTTTTTTTTAATCGTTCATGTGTTTGTTTTTTTCATAACTGTTATGTCTTCCATGTCTGCATCCATTCATTTTTGTGTTTCTCCTCATTTTTCTTTGCTCATCTGTTGGTCTGAACCTCATCCTGGTCCACCTCCACCTCCACCTCCACCTCCACCTCCACCTCCAGCGCCACAGAGCACCAAAGCAGACGCAGACTTTGCTCAGTTTGATGCTTTCGGGAACTCTTCTGGGTCCACGGGCGGTTTCCCCCAAGCAGCCCAGGCTCCATTTCAGCCCCCAAAGCCAGGTAGTGGAAGTTCTGTATGAAGTGTTGCATTTAAAGCAATGACGGAAACAAAAATCACTCATATTTCTAGTTACTAATTCTAAAAACCAATGAGTTTGGTTCATGTTGGCTTTGATCGTAGAACTGTTCAAATTGGTTGTTGATAAAAGCAGGAAATTGGAGAACTCTGTAAGAATAAACAGTTTTTTTTATATTTCAGGGATGCAGGGTATTTGAAGAATTATCATTCTCTTAGACTTTACAGAAATGAGATCTTTAGAGGTGTTTTGTGATCAGAAAAGATCATTAGATCATTGCATGGTTAGGTGACCTTATGTGGGATCAAACCTGCACATTGGTGTAAATGGGTCTAAAATCATGACCTTACGTCCTGCTGTCTCAGTCACACAACAGCATGCAGATATTTACTGTCTTGCAAGTTGTCCAGAGGATGTCATGTGCCGCTGTCCTCTGCTGGAGATGTGTGGTAATGAATGGCTTTCTTTGCTGGGGCTCTGTCTGCTGCAATACTCCTCTTCAGCAGTTTGCGTTTGATCGGACCGCAGGCGACTTTCACCTCTTTGTCGACCTCTGTCCCGGCCGCCCCCCCTCGTCCCTCTTTCATGTGTTTTCTTCTCGTCTGCCAGCGGCGACTGCGCTGTCCTCCAGCTGCAGTGTGGGCGCGTTTGCTGCTGCTCTGCCTCTGCCAAGCGCACACAGTGAGTCTGTCGCTGGGCCGTTCCCCGTAGCTGCGTCCACCCTTCTAGATACTTCCAGCAGTCCTATGCTGCCGTCTCTTTACTGCCTCCCATTATTAAGTGTGTGGAGGAAAAGCTGCAGAGTGGCAGCAGCCTTTCAGTATAAGGTCAGTAAAACGGCCTGATGAAAAATAAATTCTCTCCTTTTAGCATCGCAATCGTCGACTGTATATGAGAACTGGACCAAGTGAGTGGGATGTCATCCATAGAAAATTGTTTACTTCCTTCTCCAACCAACTGAAGTCAATTCACCCCCCCACCCCCCACCCCCCTTTTTTTTTGGTGCAATACGTGTTGGAACCAGGAACCCCTGGTCCAAATGGGTCAGCATTTCTATGGCATGGTTAGGTGGAACTCCACACCCCTGCCATTTGAAAGCAGGATTAGGGGAATCTGTCTGGCATCTTATTGGCTAGTATATAACTGGAATAACTTCAACTACAGAAACATTATCATGAACAGAAAAGAAAAGAAAAAAAAGGGTATCAGAGCTTATTCTGACAAATAGAATGACTGAGTAATAGCTGTTTATCTATAGAAGTCTGTGGGATTTTGGCTTCTTGGAGCCAGCAGGTACTTCCTGTTTGGAACGCCATGGGGAGGGGTTACTCAGTCCATTTCTCATATACAGTCAATGATCCCAGCGAGCTCAGGTTCTCCTGATAAAATAGACCAGCAGACCTTAACATCCAGACTAACTTTACATCCCGACTTGTAGAAGACATTTCTAATCCTGCAAATCTTCCAATTACGGCCTGCAGTTGGAATTAACTCCTTTTTGGTCATTTGGGGCTTTTTAATGATGCCAAGTGTGAAGGGGTGGGGCTCTGGGAATTGTAGCCATTAAAGACCCATTTATTTCCTCTGTTAGTCAAATAAAAATGTTTGTTTTTTCACTGCATTTTCTTCGCATTTGTTCCATTTCTCTAAAATGTCCAACGTTACGTCTTCTCTGAAGTAGGGGAGTCTAAATATCTTTACCTACAATTTAGCTCTTTCCCGTGTCACCTTTTATCCTCATTCTGTGAATCTGAAAATGATCAAGTGTGGCCGAGGCAAGGAAGAAACGGGCAGCTCTATCTGCCACTGACCTCTAGAGGGCACTAACTCGATGCTTTTCTTAGCTTCAGAAACTGCAAACAGCACAAAAGCTCCTCCTATCCATCACCTAGAGCTGGCTTCCTTTCAGCTTCCTTTCCTTGCCAGTGTTCCAACATCTCCTCCTGCTCATCTTCCTCTTCCCTGCCTTTGTTTGCGTTTTTAGATCAGCAGTGAAGGCTTCCCTTATGATGTTCTAATCTCTCTCTTTCACACAGGTAGTGCCTCTGCTGGACTAGCAAATGCTAATTTTGCTCATTTTGACAACTTCCCCAAATCGTGTAGCGCTGACTTTGGACCCTTCAGTTCCTCCTCCCAGAGTAACTCCGCAGGAGCTGGCAAAGACGCCGTTCAGAGTAATGGCGTTCCTGCTGATAAGTACGCAGCTCTGGCTGACCTGGATAACAGATTTAGCTCTGGCATAACAGAGCAAGGTAAACATCTCCAGCCTAGCCTGTTTCATTGAGCTCAGCTTTAGCATCAGAAAATCTTGTGGGGACGATCAGAGAGGAAAGAGGATATTTAAAACAGTAGGCAACATAATCTCATATTTTTCACACTTCTGTTAAGACAGTCGGGTAAAGAAAAACTCATATTTTTATCTTCATTTGTGAAATGTTGGTTATTTTCTTCTTCCATCTAAATCTATCCATACGACTGACTGTACTAGGACAGACAGCCTGTGTACGTAGATGACAGGCCTCTCCTTGATGGAACTCAACCATCCTATAAATATTTTTGGCTAATACTAAATTATATTAACTGTGTTTTGTTCCATTTATTTTCCATTATTTTAATAGGTCGATTATGGCAGCTATCCTGGGATCTTTACCAGTACGCGTGTCTGGTTTAGTCGACTGACGGTCCTGTTTTTCCCTCCTGCAGGGGCTGGTATTCCTGGAGGTGTGAGCTCTGCCGCCACAGCGACAGCTTTGCCTCCAAAACCGCCAGCCGGTTCAGTGGGAGGAGACCGCTATGCTGCGCTAGCTGAGCTGGACACCGTCTTCAGCTCCTCTGCTCCTGCCACCAGTGTCTACAACACGTCCAGCACCTCACAAGGGTGAGACGCGTTTCAAAGACGGAAGCTACTGCAGATCAGTTTTAGAGTTCTGAATAGCCTCAATGCGTCGGCCTGCAACTGAGACCACCGCGTCTCTACGGCCCTCCACGACACCCTAAAACCTGAATCAACCCCCTGTAAGGGTGCATGTGACTAAGGCTTTAGCTGTTGAACAATGTTGAGGTTGACTAAAAAGACTTTTAAGGGTCACTGCTTTTGTAGGTTTCAGCCTGTGTTGTTTCAGGCGGTGCAGCTGATAAATCTATGACCTGGCGTTTTTCTCTTCTCTGCAGAAGTGTTTTTGGCTCAGAAACGGGAGTATCAACAGCACAACAGACCATGCCTGTCATGCCTCAAAGCTTTGGAGGTGAGCTATTTTTGAAAATAATAGACTGTGGTTGCACTCGAAGAATTTTGCTGTTGAAATCGACGTACTTCTGTCTATTGGAGAATGATGTTTTCTTCACAAAAGAGCAGCTGTCAGATGAGAAGTCTGTTGTGTGTGACAGATTCAGGCTTTTTGTCACGCATAATGACTGAATTTCCTTTTTTTTTTCTCTCTAGCAGCACAGTCAACCAATCCATTTGTAGCTGCTGGTGTCGGTCCTCCACCAGCGGCGGCGGCGGCAGCAGCAGCGGCCGCAGCTCCCACCAACCCGTTCCAATGCAACGGCAGAGTGGCGCATGTTGCAGCTGCAGCAGGTTTGTTTGTGTTCTGACACATGCCTGTAATTTCACCCATAAGAAGTTTTAGATGAAAATCTCTAAGTGGAAGTGTTTTGTTACTCCGTTGTACAGAAGTGATAGAATTTCCTACCACACCTCAACACTTCATTTTAAAGAATCCTGGAGTAAAGAAATAAATTGCCTAAAATAACAGTCTCCAAGCTCCGCCTCCTCTGGTGTTTCCATCCATTATTGTTTTATAGGAAGATTAAATAAATATACGCAGAGTATTGATGTCTGACTGTTCTTGCCACGGTGGACAGGCCTGATGGGGGTTCTGCAGTGGCAGGGCTATCCTCCATCCTTTGGTAGGTCGTCTGGAGATGTCTGCTGTGTGAACTTCTGCCTTGCTCTGACTAATCGATTCTATTTAAAAGCTGACTTTATACTCAAATCGTGTTCGTCCTAAATCGCTGAGTAAAATGGGTGACATTTAGAATCAGAATAAAAACCAATAGAAGAGCAGATCTGAAGGTAGGTGGCTTTTGTATTTGGGCAACATGCTTGGAGAAAGTTTGTAGAAATCTGGCCAAATCCTTCATGGTGAACTTGCTCCTCCTCTGAGAAATGTTATCGATTTAAGGAAACGGGATGCTTCTGATTACACACGTGCAGATGCTTTTCAGTATCTGTGTGTGGGTTAGTGCATGGGTGTGCATGGTTTACTTTATTAATCATATGGTAAATTAGTGGAATTAGTGTTTTTGTTGAAACTCCTGGATTAGGTCTGCAGTTTTTGCTAGAACAACACATTTTGTGTACTGTCTCTTTAAATGTATTACCACAAATTGCATGCTTTTGTTTTTTTTATCTAGTTTTCTTTCAGGTGAAGGATTTATCTTCACGATTTGTTGTTATTGTGAGACTGCATGTTGTCTGCTTGACTCCTCCACCACAAACACAGCAGTGGTTGTATTTTTCTGTATTTGTCAGTGCTGTTCAGTCTAATCCTGTCCTGTGTTGTGCTTCAGCCTCCTTTGGCACAGGCTCCATGAGCATGCCCGCTGGATTTGGGAATCCTGCAGCCTTCAACCTCCCAACCAGCTTCAGTGGAACATTCCAGCCCCAGTTTCCTGGCCAGGCTCCCTTCCCTCAGCCTCCAGCGTTTCCCCAGCAACCCAACGGTTTGTCCTGAAGATGAAGTTTCCTCATCATATGAATGTTCAGCAAAGTCGGGATGAGTGGTTTGGTTTGTTTTTTAGGAGGAGGTTTCCCAGCCTATGTTCCAGCTAAACCCATGGTGACTCCTTTTGGACAGCCGATGCCAGGACCTGGAGTCCCTAACAATCCTTTTCTGGTCAGTTCCAGTTTGCTCTGGTTTTCTTTAGGTGTGAGGCTTCACCTGGTTTATTTGACTGCTACACAGTCAATAATATCTGCTTTGATTATGGAGTATAAATATAACTATAAATAAAAATGCTGGGTTTTACTTAATACTTTGTTTAATGTGAAACATGAAGTAAAATCAGTCACAGTTTTATAGTAAAAAACGGAATTAAGGATTATGATCAGAGCCTGCAAGAACTCCTGCAGTAACCTCAATGACAAAAACATGATTTATGTAAGGGTTAATGGCCGACAAAGTGTGCATTATTACTTTTGAGCGCACGCCGTGGAAGCCTGAACCGTGTCGGATGGTTGCTTCCGCGAAGTGCGTTAAAAAGTAATAACCGCACACTTCGAAGGCCATTAACCCGCTTATACCATGGTCACTTACAAAAGCAATACATATTAACCAGGTTTTAGTCCTTAATTCTTGTTTGTTCCCCGATTTGGATCGCTATTTGTGAGAAAAGCGGACTATGCACCGCATCACATAACATATAGTCCACACCACTGCTGCAGTCAAGATTCGGCGATATATCTATGCTGATCGTCCCGATGGATTGAATAAAGCATCAGTTCAGAGAGAAAGTTCACCTCTTACTGCTTGTTTTTGTCCAAATTATGAAGCAAAAGTTGTTTCAAAGAAGCCGGTGCAGTGATAATTGATAATTAATTTAGGTGACCAGAACTTCTTTTTTCACCGTGCGGTTATGAGGTTTTAACGCACACCCAGCAGCCAATCAGAATCAAGTATTCACCTGGACCATGGTATAAGAAGGATTAACCGCCTGAAATAAGACTTACTTTAAAAAAAAAAAGCTACTCCTCTAAATAATAACTATAAACTGTAAAGTTTTCATTTACAATTTAAGGATTAAAGACAAAAATGAGATGCCGGCACTCTTCTCTGGACTGACTGTGCTTAAAAAGTTAGTAAACAACCTGCTGTTTTGTATTTTTGCTCACTGCCATTAGTGTTGATAGTTTTTTAATCTCCAACAGTAACATGTATTTGCATTAAACGATGCTAAAGATGCTTCTTTCTCCAGCTTGTTCGCTCATATCGAGGTAACTCTCATTAGTTGTGTAACGCAGCGTTTTTTTTAACCAGTGTCCCAAGGTACACCAGTGTGCCAAGAGAAATGCTCAGGTGCATCATGGGAAATTATTCAGTTTCACCTAATTGGTCTAAAAACATTTGCTGTTGTCGGGTTTTTAGCTCGGTGTTCATCAGAATTCTTCACTTTGAGTTGGTAGAAACAAAAAGGATCATAAAAGACTTTCTTCTGTGAGTTTGTTATTCTAAACACTTTGATGAGAGTAATTATTTTATTTGTAATAAAGACTACAGTTTTTTTTTCTCTACGTGTTTAGTTGATTGTATGCCTTGTGATTATTAACAAGGCAAAAATGGACCTTTTTGAGCAAGAAAAAAAGAAGAACAAAGCAGCAATTTTCTTTTTACTAACATTTTATTTCACCAGGATATTCTCATTGACATTAAAAGCCTCTTTTGTAAGGGAGTCTGCGTAAAACTCATGGACACATTAAAGATTATAACAATAAAACCACAACAGTTGATAAAACAACAAAACATAACATTCAAAAATTTGAACACTAAAGCATAAAACAGAATCATAAAAATTGTGAAATCTCAATTACAATATTGTGTTTCTATAAGCCAATACAGACATTTTGAATCAAAAAGTCTTTTTTTTTGTGTAATTATTTTATTTATTAATTTTTTTTAGCACAACATTTGATTTTTTAAACATGGTATTGTGTTCTGTGTTCTGATTGGCTGTAGACCATTGTCACTCAATCTCCTCCGTAGCAACAGAATGTGTTCAGCTTGACAAATCTACATACATCTTTGATCCCTATCCCTATTAATAACACTGGACTTTGAGAGTTTAAACAGAAAAGTGTGAAAATGTTCGTGTCTGTCTGACAAAAGTGCATAAAGTGTGTGAAGGAATTTAGAGCCTTAAAACACCTGTAATGATTGTAAAAAATAAAGTTTACCACCACAGATTTGTCCTATCACAGGTTTTTTTTAGAATGTAACTATATCGATAAGCAAGGGAACAGTTAGCGATGGAATGTTCACTTCCTCCTGATAATTTGCACAATGGATGTTTTTTAATTTTTCCTCTTGCTTCATTCCAGGGCGTGGCTCCACCTGCACAGTACCCAGCTGGAGGCTCCTCCACCAACCCCTTCTTATAGCGCTCCCTCTTGCCCTCTGCAGGCTCAACGACTGGCGCTTGCACCTCTTGCACTGTTTTTTTTTTTTTTTGTTTCACCAGTAGCTTTAAAAAAACGTTTGTAAGAGTTTGCATCTTCTATGGCAGAGTGTCACAAACGTGGCTGCAAAACGAACTGGTGGCGCGTTCGGCGGTGGAGGTTGATCCTCTCGTCCCTGATGTACCTGTGAAACTGGCCTGCTCTCTTCTGAGCCACCGTCTATAATCAAACTGGCTGAAAAGAAAAATAACTTATTGCATACAGTATATCCTATTCTATATGCTGCAGTTCTGTATGTGTTCCTTTTTAGAGACGATCTCTTTGTTCATATCAGTATTTGTAAGACATCCAGGGTTTGTTGCTGGGGTCACTGCCGGTCACTGCATTTGTAAACAACCAAACAAAGATGGGGAGGGGGGGGGGGTTGTTTAAGAGAAACACAAAAACATCTTTTTGTGAAAATATGAAATCTGTGAATTTAGCATCAGAGCTGTGGGCGTGGCGTTCATCCTCTTCCCTCCCTGAATGACCCCGGCCCCCACCCGGGAGCAGGAGTGCTCATGGACTTAACGTCATTTTCAATGGATAGTAAAGAGTTTTAAGTTAATTTGTAAATATATATAAATATATATATTAAAATGCATTTTAAATTAAATCAATATTCAAAGTGTATTTCCTTTATGTGTAAGAAAAGGCCGTTTTTATCTTTGATTTGGCGTGATGCAGTGATAAAACAGTCAAAATCGGTGTTCTTCACAATCTGCAGAGGCTTTTTCACTTTTCCTTCCTTTGTGTCGATGTGTCGTCCAGATACGGAAGAGTCCCCGAAGGGTAAAAACCGCAGAGATGACCAGGAAGTAGCTTGCATATATGGTGAACTGTACAGGACATTTTTAATTAAAGTTTGGAACTCGTGAAGGCTGAGAGAGCGACTCCCAAATGGGAGTTTCTTACCTGAGGAATGATGGCCAGGCCCAGCCCTGCGCTGTCGACCACAACAGAAGTGAGGATGGTCTGAAGAACCAGAGCTCCAAACGTGTTTGCCCCAAACACAAGCGCGTACCTTTCCATTGACAGGCCGGCTGCAATTTGGTACCTAGAAGAGGCAAAGGGTTGTGAGAAGGGTTGTGAGGGTCTTTTTGTTGTCATTCTTTGTCCCAAATTTTAGAAGTGTCTTACATTGCTATTGTTATAAGCAGCATGTACAGGCACTTGAAGACCACGTAGCTGCAGTAACACACCCAAATGTTACCAACAAAAGTCATAAGAAACAGAGCGGCGGCTCCGAGCCCAGAGAAGCCCCCCAGGGCCAGCTCCCCCCACCGCTCCCACCTGACCTCTGTGAAGCCGACGCCGTAAGCGGTGCCAGCACCTGCAGAAAGACAGCAACTCAGGCCGCGAACAGAGGAGTGCAGAGTTTTGAGTGGGTGGGGTCGCTCACTGAGAAGGTTAGAGGCTGCCTCCACTCCTCCGTTATAGATGCTGAAGTTCTGAGAAGGCTGCACGTGCTCCCACAGCACCTGACGTCACAGGGTTAAGAAATTACCTTAAACCAAGTAAAAATGCTGAAGCAAATGCTTCATTAAACAGAATTGTGACTTTAATGCTTGTTTTTCCATTTTTTTTACTTTACTTGACCTATAGCAAGGGGTCTCCATCTTTATGTCCTTTGTTCCAAACCTTAAGAGCCTACAAACTCCCACCCCAACATGAAAAAATACAGTTTTTGAGGCCATTAAGGCATTCATTTATAAACTCTTGCTTTTAAATGTATACAGTAAGTGAATTATAACGGTGTTTTATTTTTCTATATTTTAAAAGTTTACCCTCTTTTACTTTTGACAGCAGCGCAAACGATTTCCTGTTTAAATAAAATACATCCTGTCAAAAAAAGATCTTGCTAAGGCAGCAGATTTACCTGCAGTTCTAAATGCAATTTATTTATGTAAAGAACTTTGCCTCTGATCAGCATCTAAACACTTGTGCAGCAGAACATCAAATCTGCTTTAGCACTAAAACCACCATTCCAGTTATTTGGACTGCTTTCAAAGTAGGTTAAAAAGACCTATAGACCAAATAGGACAACTGCTTTTCCTAAATGGGAGTTTATTTTATTCTAACAAGGTCTTATCATTAAAATTGTAATCTGAGTATTACTACCTTGAATGACCATAGAAATCAAATTGACTCCATACTTTTTTGCAGAGGGATGCAATATATAAGTTTTGCTTTACAATATTTTCACAATCTTTCTCCTCTATTATATTTTGTTTTGTTTTTATGCTTTCTAAAGGTAAAACCTATTTATAGCTTTAGTCTAAACCTTGCAAGAAAGACAAAAACTAAAAAATGACAGGGGTTCCCATGAAGTGGCCTGATTAATATTCCATAAACTAAAACAAAAAAGCTTATGTTTTGGTGACAGTGGGACATTCAATTATTTGATTTGTAATGTAGTGTCTTAATGTGTTTTTACCTATTTTCCCAAGTACTCTGAGGTATCTTTATTCTAATCCTAAATAACTGTCATGGTCATTCTAGTAGGTGTAGAAATTAATCCAAATTTGTCAAAACATAGAATTTTTTTCTCAAAATAACAATTCTTGGTAAGCTGATTTTTTTTAACTCACTGGTAGAGTTTTTTTTTTTTTTTTTTTTTCTTATTTAAAGAAAATCTGCCAATGGGGTGAGAATTTTTGACTTGTCTATGTAGTGTTGGAGGAGCAGTCAATGCCTCTTGATTTAGTCTAACGTAAGCAGTTGTTCAAATAAACCAGTTGATTTTTCACTTCAGTTAAAAATTTTTGCTGTTATTGTAAGTAATTTTTCTTTAAAGCAAAAGAGTCACAATGGCGCAATAAATAAATGAATGAATGTGGCTTCGGAGCCTCAGTTTGCAGAACCCTGACCTTTGGAATGAATTGGAATATGCAATGAAGTGTATTTTTAAATATCTATACGTTCAAACCTGCACATAGTTGACAGTCTGGTTGTATCCACATGTGGCCATTGCCCACCACAGTGACCAATAAAGCAACTGTCTGGACCTGTAACACTGACAAAAGTCCCTCCACAGCTGCAGGACAACTTGTCCACAACTTCCTGAGCCAGAAGATCCCTCTGCATTCTCCTGCTGTGAATCCTCCTCTGTTTGTCTTTTCTCCTCCTCCTCCTCCTCCTTAATTTCATCTGTGGATGTGTTCGAGGCGGCGTCTCCGTCTTTTAGCTCTCTCTGTGTTGTGGGATTTGGATGGAAGAACATGCTCTTCTCTGGCATGGGCAGGAAGCAGGAAGTGACCAAAGCAATGGCAGTGAGGACCAAGGTGAACACCAGGATGTTCTCGTAGGACATCAGGTTGAAGCTGACGAGCAGCTGACCCAGAACGGAGCCCACCGTATAGCCCAGGAGCTGCACGCTGCGGCTGTAGGACGTGGCCTTCCTGTACCTCTTTAGATCCACCACACTATGACAAACCAAACGTTACTTCAGTGTGAGCCAACTCATCCTGACATCTGCCTGAGCTTTGCAACACATGACCTGTAAATGTAGGAGAAATAGGCCACATCGCTGGCTGTCACGACTCCATAGAAGAACTGCATGGCTTGCATGGCTGCCACACTGTCTGTCCACCTCAGCAGGGCAGTGGTGATGAGGAGCACCGCGCTCTGGAACATCAGCACGGGCTTGTACCGCAGCCAATCGGTGAGCAGGAACACGGGCACCAGGATGGACAGGTAGGAGTATGTCCACACCGGGAAAATCTGACTGTTCACCTGACAGGAGGACACTATTACAACATGCAAAAAATCTCCCAGGTTTAATTCCGTTGTGGACCTTGAATCAATCTTTAATGGGTACCATCATAAAGGAGTTAATCAGAGGACATGTAAGAACATTTTCAGCTCTACCTGTAGTAGTTAGGACAACTAAACTGGTAAGAAGCAAAAAAAAATTCAAATTAAAATGGGTATTTTTTGGTGTCCACAGACTCAGACACAGATTCCTTCACAAAACCACATTAATAGCAGTATGGAGATACAACTTCTGCATTGTAAAAAAAAAAAGTAGACCGTAAACAGCAGAGTCGCTATAGCAAGGTTAGGAAATGGAAATCTCTGCTGAGTGCCTCAAAATAAAATAAAAGTTAACGTTATAGGTGTGTCAATCCCATAAATTGCTCTCACAGCATCACACCCGCAGATTGACTGCAGATTATTTTGGATTATAGAAGACTTTGGCTCTTCGAACTTTTCGATATGTCACTCTGACGCCACTATTAGTTGATAAAGAAGCAGATTTTTTACGCTTTCTTGGAAAGTCTTATCTAATGGTTTCCTAATGTAAATTCATGGAAAAACACAGGAAAAATTGTACATTTATTCCTTTCGGAGAGTGCTTTTTTGTGAGCTTTTGTGGCAGTCATTTTGACTACATTCATTCTTGTGTTTTCTCCCAGTGATAAATCGGTTTTAATATCATGTTGATAGTAAATTTCTCATCATAAACCAGCAAGTAGAAAAATATACTTTTCAAAAACTTTGAAACTTTATGTTTTTTTTTTCCTGCCACAGCATAGACAGAGAACTGCACCATTAAATGGTAATTTATTTTGAAATTTATACATTTTTTCCCCTCAAAATGCTGGCCAAACAAACAGGAAGGCATCAGGTTAGTCATTTTAAAGCATCACACATACAATAATTAATTCCTAGTTTTTGTTAATAATTAATTTCAAGTCCTTGGTCTTCTGCCATTCATCTGTTAATTTCATTTGTACTTTAATTACTACTAGTTTAATTATGTTTAATTGTGGTAGTTTATAATAGCAAAGTGATTACCCAAACAAATAAACCCTAAACATTTATTGTCCAGCCTTTATCTTTTCATGTCTTGTCATGACAGCATGACTTTCCAGCTTCAGGATGGATTTACTTACAGAGAGATTTAAAAAATGCAAATGACTAAACATTCTGCTGCATCTCAGCTTCCCTGCTTGACGGCTTTGCTCGCTTTGCTTGTTTTGGTTTAAGAGTTGCCGTTGAGGGTTCAGTTTTTGCTGTTGTACCTGTTCAGTTGTCAGGTTCTTGTCTGGTCCAGTCAGGAATGGGGTCAGGAACGGCTCCAGCGGTTTAACGGTGCTGAAGAATCCATACATGCAAAGCAGGGTGGTGGCAAACCTCCAGCTTGACCTCCACCTCTTCACTGCCTCCATGTTCATCCACCTGTCCGGAGCAGACACATGTGCTCGTGCTCTGCTGCCTCCCATTTAAACCCGGCCGATGTGCTCTAAGTGTTGCGTCTGTAAATGAGTAACTGGGCCAAAGAGCAGCACGAACCTGCTGATTGTGGATTAGCACAAAAATATAGCCGTTATCTTTAAGACCCAACAGATATGAATGACTTTTTTTTTTTTTTTGGCCCAATTTGCTTGTTTTTATGTCATAAAAATAATTTTTAACAAAATAACAGCAGCATCCGTTAAAAACTTCAGAAAAAAAACTTTTTTTTCTCCAAATGATTTTATTTGCAGTGTTTAGAAACGTGCAGAGGAGATCACCACCACGTTGGGCTCCACCACGTGCTCAGCAGAGTGTCGACTCACACAGGCGGTGTACGCTCCTCTCAGCAGAAACAGCAGTGAGATGGCAGCATAGTAGCTGCCATATATGGTAAACTGCAGAAAAAATAGTTTGGCATTATTCTATTGCAATAAAGAGAGGTGCCTTGCAACTCTTCCAGCAGCCTGCATGGGGTTTTCTGCCGTCCTCAAACTTCAGAGACTTTTCTCAATCCCACCTGTGTTACGATGTCCAGCCCCAACACAGCTTCATCCACAACAATCGCTGTGATGATGGTTTGCAGTGAGAGCGCCACAAAACTGTTGATCCCAAATGTCAAAGCGTAGCACTCCATGGAAAGATTAGAGGCTATTTGAAATCTACAAAACACATTCAATTTACAGACATTTAACAATTCCAGGGAATAATTTCAGTTTATTTTATTGTATCCAGAGGATTCTCTTACTTTACACATTTAGGAAGGTTTCTCAATCTATATTTCAGTCTAAACATAGGTACCTAATTTTTCTTTCTGTGGTTAGTCAGGGCAAGTTTATCTGTATGGTGCATTCTGTGTATAAAAGGCATTAAAATACATTTTTTAAGTTAAAATGAAATGAATAACAGTGCAGATTTAAAATTTCAAATAAAAACAAATGATATGCAGCTGAGAACAGGTGAGTCGTTAACCTGGATTTTTCAGCTGATCTAGGGCTTTCTGAAAGTCTGTTCCAGATCTGTGGAGCATAGAAGCTGAATGCAGCTTCTCCATGTCGGGTTTCTAGAAACTGACAGAAGACCAGATCCAGGTAACCGAGGAGGTCTGGCTGGTACAATATATACTAAGTCGATCGTGTATTTTGACTATTTAAAACTTTATAAAACGGTAAATTAGCTTTATTTATTTATTTATTTATTTTTTATTTTTTTGCAAGACCCTTCAATCGTAAAAAACTCATCCTGTGTGAATCTGTGAAAGCTGATTTGCTGTGGCGACCCCTGACGGGATGCACTGAAAGGTGAGCATGTTTACACTAAAAATATGCATGTTTAGCTTGTCCTGCAAACATGTTATAATACACCTCTACAAACACATAAACAATTTGATTTTTGTCTTAATAAAATCAGTTGTAACAGCTGAGTTGTGGTCTTACGTTGTGATGGTGATGAGGAACATATAACAGGACTTGAATACCACGTATGCAGCATAGCACACCCAGATACTGTTGGTGAACGCCATCAGAAATACGGCTCCGGCGCCGACACCAGAGAACACCCCCAACGCCAGCTCCCCCCACACAGCCCAGGTCACCTTGATGAAGCCCACAGTGAAGGCCGCGGCGGCTCCTGACACACAAACAGAAGGCACCTCTTCATCCCTTTGGAGATCCCATTGTACATTTGCTGCTGAATGTATTAATGAATGAAAACCATATGCATGCAGGTCTCCGCAGGACGGCTTGATGAATCACTAGCACACACCGTTTAGAATCAGCTATCAGCAATAATCAGAGAATCCATTACCCTTTGACTGTCTCTTTAATTGAAGTAATTATTCTTGCTCCTCTCACGCTGATGCAGGTTGAGCATGTGCCTGGAAGACCTTGGTCCTTTGGTTCCCTCGGAATTAATATGTCAGGCCCGACACCTTACTTTCTTTAAAACTTTTCACTCATCTATGAAGCTTTAGAATAAGCTGCATTCCCATCCTTTAAGTTTTTTAGGCTGGCACAAACCCTAACCTCTCTCTCTCATAGGCTTCTGTTCTACAGAAATATCATGAATCTATGGTTTCATTAACGATGTTCTTGAGCGTCTCGTAACATTGGTTTTTGTTAAAACATAAAAACAGTCCATTTTTCTGTCCTCCAGCAGTCCTGGACTGAAGGACCAGAATGTTTTTGCAATTCTTCTTTCTTGCTCAGTCAAAATGTTCCCCCATGTGAGCAGTGTGGGCATGGTTGACAAAAAAAAAACCTCAGTTGCCCAGGAAATCCAAAAATCTACTTTAGCTAAATCTTCTAAAAATTACATAAATCTGTTCATCACTTCAAGTGAACACAAACTCAAATTGGTTGCTATGGAGATCAAACCAACAGAAAATCCACCATTATGAAAAACCTTTTTTTTGTTTGTTTGTTTGTTTGTTTGTTTTTGTTGCATGAATTTGTCACGTGTTACTCTGACCAGGGAGGACGGGGGCAGAAAGGTAGAGTGAAGGTCGTGTAGCAGCTGCTCAGCCAGTAGGTAAAGTTTAAAAGCAAAGTAAGTAATCCTAATAATCCTAATAATTCTACTTGAAATGTTTTACATTTACAGATTTTCCTGCACTCATTTTGATTAAAAAAAAGTTTGGTTTTACCAACAACAGAACAAGCGGCCTCCACTCCTCCATTGTAGATAGATGCTGTGGCAGATGGTTCTATATGGTCCCACATTAGCTGGATATAGTTGAAGATCTGCACGTAGCCAGCTGTGGCCAAAGCCCACCACAAAGACCAGTAGATTAAACTCCTGAAGCAAAAACCAAAGAGGATTTTAACTGACAAATTACCACCTAATACATGATTTACTTTGCTTGACATTCGTTTACTGGAAATAAAAATAAAATCACTGTTTTGATATACAGTAAAGACCAAAAGTTTGGACACAAACTGTGAAACTTTTGGTCTGTACTGTAAATGAATAAATACTTGGAGGAGTAGGACTCCCTGAAGCTCTTCCAGAGTAGATGACTTGCAGTGACCACATTCACTTTGCAGCACCGATCGCTGTCATCATGCTCAATCTTTTCTGCCTCCGAGCTTGTGCCATCCTTATCCATCACTTGCTGGTCAAGAGTGTTATCTCCAGGCTTTCCTTCCCTCTTGGGCTGTGATCTCACTGCCTTTTCCACTTTGAAAAACATGCTTCTTTTGGGCATAGGCAGCAAAAATGAGGTAAGAAAAGCCACGCTCACAATCCCCAAAGTTATGGCATTGATATAGAAGTAGTCCAATCCTGTGGATGGAGAACCAACTCTATAAACCAGTGAAGAAAAAACCTAGAGCAGCAAAAACCTTTATTGCATCATACTTTCTATTTAAATGTATTTGTTTTTCTAGGAAATCTGCAGGTTTAATAAAAATGAATTTTGATTTCTGAAATGATGAAACAATGTTCAGAAGCGTCACCTGCGAGGGAAACAAGCATTTGGCCAAGGCTGGCACCAAATGTATATCCAACCAGCATGGCACTGCGTAGAAAACCAGTAGCTTTTTGATAATTCTCAGCTGGAATTACGCTGTAAATGTAGGAGAAATAGGCCACTTCTGTAGAAGTTACCACTGCGTAGTTGATCTGTTGATGGATTAAAACAATTAAAATTGAAAGACCTGTTTATTTTTTACTTCTTTAAAGATGAAACTGGAAATCAAGTTTTGGTGTTTTTTAACAAGTTCTTGTGACATATATATTAATAATATTAAGCTCAAAATTACAATTCAGAGTGTTTAGTTATTCAAATCATTGTGAATAAGGAGCAGACGGAAAACTGGTAATGAAAAACGGTTGTAGTTGTGATATAGAAACTAAAATTGGCAGATAACAAGCCTCCTGCTCCGCTCCATTCTGATGCATCCACTTGCAGACAAACATGTACGTCTTTGTTTTCCTCCTCTGAGCTGGAAACTGGCTCAAAACTGTACGGCTGGATATCTCTAACATTGCTTGCCATTTTTGTTACACCGGTAATGTTAGCTTCGGGGTGTGAGGGGCTGTAAACCAGCGGGACAGCATGTAAACAATCAGTAATGGGTAGGGGAAGGGAGGTGGGGTCGCTCTGTGCCAACAGTCCCACCCACAACTCAGATGCAAATTTCTAATGAATGACTGCTGCTCTGAGGAAATTATGACTAAGAAAACAACACAGTATTTTTTTTTAATTTTGGCTAAAAACAGCATAATCATATTTTAAAGACCACTGGGAACGTTTTGAAACTAGATAAATAGATGATCCGAGTGGGATTTCAATGACAAATGCATTATATCTCAAGAAAATGTAATTATTAATTCAATACTCCCAGATGCAGGACGCTAACAAACCCTAACATTCTGGTAATGTGTCACAAACCTATAAACATTCAGTTGAAAACAAGGTCTTTGTGGGTTGTTCCTTACTGACCTGAAGAAAGATCATTGCAGGGAGACCTGGACCAAAGCAAAGTAAAACATAGTTGGTGACAAGGAAGAGTCCTTGAACCACAATGAGAGGCTTATATCTCAGGAAGTCAGTCAAGAGGAAAACAGGTAAAAGGAAGACCAAATAGGAATACGTCCAGATAGGAAACAGGTAGTTTGTAACCTAAGAGAAAAAACACACCACAGAAGTCAAATGCTGACATTTCTTATCCTTCTTCTTATAGCTGCCAGAAAGTGCAATGACGCTAAAGCAGACAGACATGAGCACAGCTCTTACCACATTTTCAGAAATGTTCTTGTGTGGTCCAATCAGGTATGGTGTCAGGAAGGGCTCCGCGACCCTGCAGTTAGCAAAAAAGCCATATAAAGACAGGATTGTGGTAGGATAAACCCATCCAGAGGACTTCAGCTTTGCCCAGCAGCTCATAATTGAAACGCAAGTTTCCTGAAGGAATCTTTTTTCTCGCTTAAGGAAAAGTGCAGAAAATTTGTTTTACAAATATACAAGCATTGGTATTTTTACAACAACTGGAACTCTGCTCAAGTTATCAGTAATCATCATTAAACATAAAATACACAGTCTTTATGAGCCACTCTGCTTTCTGAAGGGTTTGTGATCTGTAGACTTTGAACTTTTGGAAACAGAAGGCTTGGTGAAATGCTATAAATCTAACTCAGGAGACAGGACAGGAGAACTTCTGAAAACCATAACTTCTGAAAAGGATTATAAGGTATTGCAGTAATTGTAGTCTGTAGCATAAAACAAAGCCTTTTTAATTTTTAAAATAATTTCTTTTTTGTTTACCAGTACCTTTACGAGGCCACATGGACAAACTCACACCAACTCCAACTTCTTTTGTCTTTAAATGATTTTGCCTCAAATGTTTTTTTCCCCCTAATTACTGTTTACCTGTTCAGATACTCACCAGCATTATTCCTATCATAGTGAAGAGTTTTCATTTAAAGAACCAAATAAGCATTTTTTTTTATTAATTTAATAACTTCCTGTTCCAATATCACATTGTTGTGTGCCGTAATTGTCATGTTAGATGTCAAGTTATTAAAAATATACGAAAAGATGAATTTTTAACAACCTTATAGAAACTAGCCTGGAAGTTAAAAATTTTTTTTTTTGGAAATACAAAACTGTTTAGTCCCAAAACGCACACTTATTTAAAGTAAAAACGATAGTTGAAAGATTTTGTAGATGGAAGTATATTCCTTATCATTTTAATGTTTAAAATAACGGACTTTTGTTGTTATTAGTTTTTTTTTTTTTTTTTTACTGAAAAAGTAAAAAGCTGCTGAAAAGATAGCTCTAAATTAAACATTGTGATATTTATAAAGCCTTAAATTGAAATAAGCTGAATATATGAACAAACAAAAACGGTATGGAAAAATATAAATAAGAAGAACTCAAAACATGTATAAATAAAATGAAAAACATTCGTTTGGTTGCAATAAAAGGAATGCATTCCAACGCTAGCATCTAGTATGAATCAAATTAGCACTACGCATGCGCACAAGAAAAACCCTGTCGTCAGGACAACGGTTTGTTGTGGTCGGTGTCCGTGTGTGCGCATGCTCCCAACATGAAATTGCTTCGCTTTTTTATCCGATATTTTCCACCAGGTAACAGCGCTGTTTTTTTAAATTATTTTTTCGTAAACTTTAACGTTACGTCTGTAAAGCAAAACATAGGAGATTCAAAATTCAGTTTGACCTGTTTAGCAACTTTATTTAAAAACAAAACAAAAACCGAATATTTTTGTTTTAGCTTAGGAAAGCTAGATTTCTAACTAACTGGCACCTGAATTTCTGTCTATTTGTAAATAATAAAAAAAAATAAAGGAATAATAATGTAATAAACTTTCTTAACTGTATTTCTGTATTTTGTTTTTTAGGTATAATCCTGGAATACAAGCAAGGAGGTTCTATAAAGACTAAATCAATCGATCTTTTGGATTTGACTTCAGAGTATGTAAATGACAGAGTGGGATATACGAATAAACTATAAATGATTTGCACAACTTGTGAGATTTTTTTATTTTAAGTTTTATTTCTTATTATAGTTTTTTTTAATTCATATTTGGTGCTAAAAAATCGGGTTATTCAGCAATATTTCATTTATTACCCATTTAATAAAAACAACATCATTATCTTATGTTACTTTATATGTTATGTACTAGTGTACCTACTCGGGAAATTTGTAATGCATATATATTTGCATTTGCAAAGGATATGTATGGATGTATATATATATATATATATATATATATATATATATATATATATATATATATATATATATATATATATATATATATATATATATATATATATATATATATATATCTATATATATATATATATATATATAAGAGAAAAAGTGACGGTGTGTACATCATTAACCTGAAGAAGACCTGGGAGAAGCTGTTGCTGGCAGCCAGGGCAATTGTTGCCATTGAGAACCCAGCTGATGTGTGCGTCATCTCTTCCAGAAACATTGGACAGAGAGCTGTGCTGAAGTTTGCGTCCTCCTATATGTGTGTATATATATATATATATATATATATATATATATATATATATATATATATATATATGTGTGTGTGTGTGTGTGTGTGTGTGTGTGTGTGTGTGTGTGTGTGTAGGTGTGTGTGCGTGTGTGTGTGTGTGTGTGTATATATGCATCCCATTTGAAGAGGCAAGTTATTTCTATGCCCTCCAGCAAAGATCCAGATGAGCTGGTGGTTGAAATCCAGCAGTCAGAACCTTTGATCACACAGAGCCGGGCGGAACAAGTCAAAGAACTGATCCATCGACTTCAGCAGAAACAGGTCCACAACCGCAGCTTCTTTCTCCACCAGGTCTGACTCTCAGTCACAATGACACACGGTAAAATTCGTGGTAAATTTGGATAATTTAAACAAATAGATTTGACCCCCCCCCCCTCTCTCTTTCTCTCTCTAAATATATTAACGTTGGTCTAATATGACCTAAATATGACCTGAAGTGTCGGTGTTACAAACAGCCACTAGAGGACAGCAGAGATTTGGGCTCCAAGCCTAAAAAATATAGAACGACGTATGCAAAAATCAAAATATAAAAAATCCTTAGGTAACAGTTGATGCTTCCTGCTTTCCCTTTAAAATTTAGTAAAAAATATTTTTCCAGATTTCTAAGGTAGGCATTATCTATTGCTTTTATTTGGTGATGGTTTTCCCATTTTGGGTGGATGAAAGAATATTGTGGACAAAAAGGAAACTCTTTTTTGAGCTAATACGTGTAGCAATCCTAGTTATGCTTATGGAAATCACATGGATCATTTTTTTTCTATGAATACATTAACTTGAAGCTACTTTCATTGTTTATTTTTCTTTCAGGAGATCCACGTTCACTTACTGCCACTGACAAATGTTGCCTTTAATAAATCTGGTTCCAGGTAAGTTTGGGGGAACAGTTGATGTTCGAACCCCCAAAAGAAGTGCAGACTTTAACTTTCTCCTGTCACAATCAGAAAGTTTTGCACGACTATATATCCTTCAATCTTTGGTTGAGAGAGTGAACATTTTTTAATAACTGACATACTAATTTAATTTCTGACTATATACATGGGAAAAAACGGTCTATTAAAAAAAGGATTTTAAAAATTAAAAGAAGTCCTTCATGAAAACCTTTGGACAAAACTGAAATCTGATCTTAAACAAAAATGATTTCAGACATATGTGACAGTGACGTTAAGTTTACTGCTATTATACAGGACCGGGGTCCTGGATATCCAGACATTTATTTAGCGTTATAATCCAGCGCTTTAGGGTTTACGGAAAGTTATTGTGACTCAGTTCTTTCCTTGTCTCTTTCACTTTTAAGGTTCATCACTGGGAGTTACGACCGCAGGTGCAGAGTCTGGGACACAACATCTGGACAACAGCTGCTTTCCTTAGAGGGTCACACCAACATTGTAGCTGCAGTTGCATTCAACATCCCCTATGGGTATGAGCTGTTTCACCTGATCCTCAGTTGTATATGAAAATAATCATGTTTGACATTCATAGTAAAAAATTCCTTTTTGTTGCTGTCTTTAACTTAGAGATAAGATTGCCACCGGCTCTTTCGATAGGACCTGCAAACTGTGGTGTGCACAGACTGGCAGCTGTTTGCATACATTACGTGGACACTTGGCTGAAATTGTATGTTTAACTCAGATTTATCCTGTAGTCTTGATCCTTTTTTTATGTTTGTGCTTCATTTGCTGAACCCTAAAAGTCATGTTGGATAAATGTTCTTCTTCTCTTCTTTTTATAGAAATGAAATATAGGTTAAACTGAACATATAGGTTAAAATAAAGTCACATTTAAGAGGACAGCAACAACCATTAGAGCCATGCTGCCTCTAAAACATAGAAATTCAGGAAAAATAGTCAAAGAGTGTTTTGCATTTTCCAGAGGTGCCTTGCATTCAACCCCCAGAGTACACTGGTGGCCACGGGAAGCACGGACGCCTCTGCCAAGCTGTGGGACGTGAAGAGGGGCAAGGAGGTGGCCACTCTAAAGGCAAGTGACTTCTTTTCCCTAGTTTTCTTAGTGTTGAAATATTCTATTTTTAACAGTAGAGAATTCTTCAGCCAACACAGGAGGTCGACTCTTCTAACCTGCAAAGGAGGCAAACGTGTTATATATAGGTCCCCTCTGGGGAAACGGAAGTCTACTTTAATGTCCGTGGAACCACGGTGTGCCTGACGTGACGCAGCAAAGCCCAGGACCTTTGATAAAATTAAACAATGTAAATGAATCTCTAAGGCTCTGTTGCGCCTCAGTCTTTAGTTCAGGAGAAGATTGAGCTCCACAAAATAAAAAAAAAGTTATAATATAATATCTAATAAAGGATCAAATTCAAAAATTTTGAAAATTTGTTTACCATCAGAGTGCTGGACCAAACCTGTCTCCCTTGTCCTGTCTTGGATGACCCCACCCTTACTTTGACGTGTTCTCCCTACCAAAACAAAGGTGGATAAAGGTGGACAAATTTCCTGCAATCCATTGAACCAGTGAAGATCACAAATCGTTGAAAAAAAAAGGTTCAAAGCACTGTCTAGTGGGTCTAGATGACCCAACTCCCAACGGTAAAGTGCCTAGGATAGCACAAGGGTTAAGGAACAGACCCAGATTTGCTCCAAGCAATACAATCTTCTCCTCTTTATTCTCTCAAGTGGGCCCTTAGGACCCCCCCTGGATTTGCTGGCAATGTGTTCAAACCACGCTGCAAATGCAGAGTCTAATTCTAATTGGTTTACCTGATGTCTAATATGAGCTGCAGTGGTGTGTCTGCAGCTGGATGCAGAAAAGCATTAGGGGTTAATCCCCATTCATTTATAGTTGCAAAATTCATTCGTTCAGTCTAAAAAATGCATTATATTAGAGCTCCATGCAAATTATTGAATTATCTGAATGGTTCCTTCAAATGTTTGTTTTAAAGCCTCTTTAGGAAGGGATTAAAGTAAAAAAAGGGAGACATGATTTTTTTTTCCCTTCAGGGTCACTCTGCAGAGATCCTCTCCTTGTGCTTTAACTCTGTTGGCAGTCAGCTGGTCACGGGCTCCTCTGACCAAACACTTGCTGTTTGGGATGTTGCCACTGAAAGGTGAGGCATTGCAACTTTTATCGTAACTATTACTATTCCTTTTTTTCGTTTTAATTTTATTTTTAGAAACAGCAGCCGACAATACAGCACATAAACAAATGAACGTGTAGAACAACATAATGATCTGATAAGCACAGTTGGGAGAATCCCTTTAAAGACACAGACTGATTAAAAATGTGTTTTTAACACGTTCGTGTGGTATTTTTCTTATGATGTAGGACATGCAAATAGCAAATTAAGATTAAAATTGCCTGTAAAGTGTTGAGCATCAAGAACAGACGAAAAAAAAGAAGTTTGAGGAAGAGCGTATTTGTGACTTAGAAAACACGCTGGGTGCTCTGCTCCATTCTGATTCATACACTTATAGATGAATAGATCCATGTACGTCTTCATTTTTCTTGTCCGGCTCAAAACTGTAAGCCTGGATAGCTCCAATATTCCTCGATATTTTTGTTCCACCGGTAATATTTGCGTAGGGTTATGTGGGGCTGTAAACTATTGGGAGCAAGTGTAAACCGATAGCTTCATTATGGACGATTGGAACGGGGGTGGGGGTGTGTGTTTCTCTGCACCAACAGTAACACACAACTCGGAGGTGAATTTTTAATGATCTACTGCCGCTCTGCAGAAATTATGTCCTGGAAAATGTCAATTTTTTTTTGTCTTGGCTAAAAACTGGCACAGGGTGTGTCCAGATTCGAGGGCCGTGTCCTTCAATGGCCGCAGTCTTCCTGTGCAACGTTGGCCAGGTCCTTCGTCAAGCGGGTAGGCCAAATGTGAACGGTGGTGAGTTTGGACGAGTCTAACCTTTAGATCGACAGATGTCCTGTCGCCTATCAACCGTGAGTCCCGAACAGAGAGTAGTGAACCAGGCATGGAGCTCAAAATTTTCCTGGTTTATTTGATCCAACTTTTAATCTTGGAGGTGTCATTATAAAAAGGCGTAATTATTTCCATCTCCAGGTCCCGCTTCACAGTCTGCCATTGTTGTCAGAAAATCTCCGGGTTCGGCCGCAATGCATTTGGACAGCACTTGTCGCAGGGCTGTGACGTAAGCGGCCTACAAATGCAGCCCAGGATGAATGCAGCCCTCGAATTTGGACACAGCCGTAATTATGACTAAAAGACCACTGAGAATGCTTTTGCAATAGATCAAAAGATGATCAGATTGGGTCTACATTATCCACATTTAGGTCTGTGTCCATCACTAGACTCAAGTTGGTTGGAGATTTTTAGATTGAACCTCTGTAGTGACTTTCAACTGTCTCTTCTTGTTTAGTCCCAATATCTTCTGTATTTCGCTGAGTAATTCAGACCAATATTTCTGCAATGTTAAACATGACCACAAGGTAATACTCTTAGATTCAGTCATCATCTAGTCTCTTCATTGGTATTCTTCCTGTTTTTGTTTCAGCCTTGTTCACATGCTGGCAGGTCACGCTGGAGAAATAAGCAATGCTCAGTTTAACTGGGATTGCTCACTTATTGTCTCGGGTTCCCTGGACAACACATGTAAGGTGAGCCTGCACAGTTTTAAACCTGTTTTTTGCATCCTCTATTATTACTTCTTATCTTTAGGAAGCAGCTAAAGTGATTCATTTGAAATTCTGAACTGATGCCATAAATGAGCTTTTAAGGAGGGATGTCCCTTGTCATACAAATTAGCTCTGCTCCATTTTCGCCTGTCAATCTCCCTGCACCTCCTATGGCGAAGGTCTCCATCTTTTCATGGAGACCAAATGAAATTTCAATTCATTAATTACGCCAAAATGACTCACACTCACAAGTAGGAATTATCCTCATGATTGCATCGCTCAAGGCAAGACGGCAAAAATAGTCGCCCTTTCCAACAGTTTTCTGGTTAGCACATATAGCACTTATTCCTTTGAAAAATATCTTCATCCATGAAAAAAACTGCAATGTGCCCCAAAAAAAAGAAAAAAAAAACTTCTTGTATTTTTCTGCTTTTTAATTTTTATTTTAATCCTAAAACATGAGAAAAAAAGTGCAGTAATGGATTTTAGTTTTTAGATCTTTGCCACTTTTTTGATTTGCTTTAAATAAATAAAAAAACATGTAGAATAACATGAAAACACAGTATTTAGACCAAAATAACATGTAAATGTGTTTGCAGTTGTGGGAGGCAGTCAGTGGGAGGTGTGTGGCCACGCTGGTTGCACACACAGAGGAGGTGTTGGATGTGTGTTTTGATTCAACCGGTCAGCTTGTTGCCATCGCGTCTGCTGACGGTAAGGCTGTGTAACAATACTCCTCGAGTTTTACTAAATTCTATTTGTCCCTATTTACGCAACAACTATACCCATGACCTTCTCCAATTGAGCCATGCCACCTAAATATCCACAGACTTAATCAAAGGTTTTATTATTGTTTGTTTATCTACAAATTTGATATCTACCCTTAGCAAAAAGTAGCACATTAATTTTACTTTAATAAAGTCCCACTACATTCATATTTTGATCTATTGTGAAAACGATCCCAGTGGTCTTCTAATTAGGACTATACTGTTTTTAGTCTAAATCAAAAAACTTGTTTCATTGGAAAATTTGACTCGAAAGTTGTGGGCAGTGAATAAGTTGGCGCTTATTTCCCATCAGCCTGTTGTTTACACGCTCACCCACTAGCTTTTGCAGCCCCTCATAACCCTATAGGCTAACATTAGCAGTGCAACAACAACAACAACGAGCACTATCAGAACTATCCAGCCAAACAGATTTATGGCCTGATGACAGCTCGGACGAGGAACACAAAGATGTACGTGAATCTAGTTGTCTGCAAGTGAATACATCAGAATAGAGTGGAGCAGAGAGATTGTAGTTTGTACGTCAAAACTGCAAGCTTCTTCCAACAGCATTTTCTCATGTGCTCCTGATTCACCATAATTTAAATAAAGAAATACTCAGAAACAGTTTTAATCTTAATTTGCTTCTTTCTCATGGTCCTCCACCATGAGAAAAATGTCACAACACATTTAAAAAACATGCATAACATTCTTTTTATTAGAGTTATTCTTTTGATGTGCTTCAGTTTAAGTATAGGTATAGGTAAGTATATTGTAGACCATCGGTGTAGAGTAGGAAATGTACTGAATACTTCTTCAGACTAAATTGGAACATTTTAAATTTACAATTTACAGATAGTATATAAAAAGGAAACTTCAAGTATACTACCTTACTTTTAGTCAAGTATACTTGTAACACAATTTAAAAAACTACTTTTTGCTAAGGGAATCTTGACTGGGTTTTGTCAACATTTTATTTTTTCCATTTATAATGTCCAGTAGACATCTACGATAAATGGTTATATTATAATTTATTTACGTATGAAAGCTTAAAAAGCTGCGTCTCCATCATCTCTCCAAGGAACAGCAAGTGTGTTCAACGCAGCCACATATGAATGTATGGCAAGACTGGAGGGCCATGAAGGAGAGATATCAAAGGTATGCTGTTGAGTCTAATAATCATTTCTTTTACTATCAACATTTCTTTTTCTTTTTTTTTTGCTTTTGCAAACTTTAAAATAATTTACATTTCAATTTAGGTTGTTGTAGAATCAGTAGTTAAAGGTGTTGATTAAAACAGACCGGTTTTTCACTATTTCAGTGCTATAAACTGAAGCTTTCTGCATTTTTAATTCTTGATATTTATCACAAACAAAAGAAAAGCGCCGGCCAGAAAATGAAAGAGAAGCATCCGCTTTAAATAAGCTGGTGCATTTGGTGTAACTCTTCCCTAACAGCTTTCCTGCCAGCACTATAAATAGAAAATTCTCTGTTTTCTCCACTGACATGGGATAAAGCAACGACGCTGATCAGATTAGCTGAAAAATGTGCCATCACTTTGACCTTGTGATTAAAGTACACCATGCCATGAAATTTAACTTCAAAAACACTGCTCCATCAGTGCTGCAGAAACTGATGCATTCTTTGGCGTAAACGGTGCTCCTTCATGTCCCCGTGTTGACCCTTTTCTTTAGGGAAAGTTTTATTTCTGCTGATGGACGCCGTTAGCTCAGATTTGGCTTGGAGGGATTTTTTTTGCATGTCTTTTATGAAACACACACAGCCAGTTAATACAGGAAAAAAAAAGCTGGATGGAAAATGATTCCAGAGGATTATGACACTAATCTCTTCTTAACAGCACTCCTCTCCTTCTCTGCACACATCCTGACACAGATTCTCAATTTTTTTTCAGATTTTCTCTGGCTTTGGGTTTTCCTGCATTTTTCACAAGTCATGAGCACCATCAACTAATGTTTAATTACTTAAACATTTTTATTTGATCATTCCTTTAAGAAATAATGCCATTTTTTAAATATTTGCAGATATTTTTTAATATTTTCTTTTTCAAATGTGAAAAAAAGAACTGCATGTTTTATGAATGTCTTATTGAATCTGCAGTTTTTCTTACAGGTCTACCTTTCTTTTTCTTCTCTTTACTGTTTGACATTTTTATATTCTTCTACAGTCGGCTGCCTTTGCCAGGTTTCTCTGAAGTCACTTTCCATTTCCTGTCTGTTATGGCTCCTACGAGCTCCGTTTAGAGTTTTACTACCAGCAAGCTTAACTGCCTTGACTGTCTGGAGCCAACATCATTCAATCATTTCTTCTTATAACACATGTTTAAAATATAAAACCATTTAGAAAGTTGTAACCTGAACTGTAATTAAATTGAAACTGTCGAGCGCCGTTAGATGGCCCGTAGGCGCTACCTTCCCCTTTGCTGACTGACCCCATTGGCTAAGCGGCTGCTTCACTCTTTCCATGCCACCCTGATCAGAGCTGCTTGTGACAAATTCACAAAAAAAACCAACACTTTTTTTAAAATGGCGGCATTTCTGTTGATTTGATCTCCATAGCAACCATTTTATTTTTTTTTGGTCGCTGGGTCCATGTACAGGTCTATGTTATATTTAGAAGAATCAGCAAAAGTGAACTTTTGGATTGTCTTGACAACTCAGGTTATTTGTTAACTACACACACATTCCTAATATGTTCTTATTGTCTATTATATTGTTTTGTTCAGCAAGTTCAGCAAGTCTTCACAATATTTTGGTAAAGAATATACGAGCGACAGGATAGTAGCTTACTATCCTAACGCCAATCATAATCTACCACTTCCAATTCAAACTTTTGTTCCCAAGTAGCTTAACAATTATGCTCGAGGAGTTAGGAGGCGATATACCAAAATACCAGAAGATTATATTCATTGAAGGTACTAAAGAGAATTTTTTGAAAATTGAATTCAAGATGGTGGCCTCCTCCCAAGGTCAAAGACCGAGTTGTAGACTTAACCTTGTGGCATGTGTGCTAAATTTTGTGGAGATCAGTTAAGCAAGTTTTCTCTTCCCATATTGTGGAAAAATATGAAAACTGACAAATGTCCCACTTGCCACAAAAAGTCAGCATATGTGGCAGGAGCGAAGTTCTGCTTAAATGCGCAGTAAGAAAGATTTACTAAAATAATCTGGTCCCTGCTGCAGGACAGAATGAACGTCAGCATTTTTTTATTCTATCTTATTTCTTTGTATTTGTGCTGTGAAATCATTGAAATGTTTCCAAATGTACTCAGGCTCAACGTTTGACTTTTTCTCTAATTATTCCGAAGTCTTAAAAGATTCAGACGACACAAGTTGTGAATTAGACCATCTCTCCTGCCTCTTGTGGTAGATCTGCTTCAGCCCCCAGGGTAACACGATCCTGACTGCCAGCTCAGACAAGACGGCTCGTCTGTGGGACGTTCAGACGGGGGGCTGTCTGCAAATCCTGACAGGTCACACTCTTGAAATCTTCTCCTGTGCCTTCAACTACGAGGGCGACACCATCATTACAGGTATCCATGGAGATGCCACATTTGACAGCCACACGTTCACCTGAATAATTCTGTGGACATGGATAAAATCCTCCTCTCCTGCTGTCACTAGTTGTTAATTGCACATGTTGGATGAAAAGCATGCAGCTGTGTCATGTGCAACCATCTATTTTTGTGCTCTCCTCCAGGCAGCGCGGATAACACATGCCAGATTTGGAGATGTAAGGATGAGGCTTAAACATACGTGAACACAGCAGTCTGTTTATTGTTGCCATGTCTTATCATTTTTATTTTCTCTTTGGAATTTTTCTAAAACTCACAACAATAAAAGAACAATTCTTTCACCTAATTCTCAGTCTTATATTGCTACTTCTTCAAAAGTGCAATCTTCTCATGTGGTGGTTTGTGAGACAGCAATCGGTTTTTCATGATCCAGAAATCCACATCACGAAAAATACAAACAAAAACAAAACAGAATTAGTGTCGAAAATTTGAGGATTAGATGACAGCTAGTCAATTATATCATCCATCAATCACCCTATCCATCCATCTTTGAAACCCTCTGAAGTCTGAATCTACCACCCTGCTTGTTTTCCAGTTCTCTCTTTACTGCTTTCTGCTGATTACCTGACTCAGGTGTCTCCTTATTCTGATTGACTGAACAGCAGCAATAAAAACAGAGAGAGCTGGAAAACAGGCAGGGTGGTCGATTGGGCCGCCCCACCTTCTGCCATTTTCTTTTCATTTCATTTCATTTATTTATTTGTTCCTTTCATGAAAATTAATGTTCAAATGTTTACATGTTTCTCTTACATATTGAACTTTTCATGATTGGAAGGGAGCAGAATTGAAGAACACAATTCTTATAATTATCTGCTCCCTTTTAAACATTACATTTACATTTCTCACACCATCACCTGTACTCAGATTTCACAATGTACAGTTCCACTACACAGTAAATACATTCCATTCATTTAATACATACATTCCAAAAATTCCATTCAACAGTCAAGTTTGTACAATCTAATTTGTTTAGCTTTATACATCCGTTTAAATTGAATAATATTTTGACAACTTTTTAACTGATTCTCCTGGGAATTCCACATTTTTACCCCTGCTATAGACAAACACTTTTGCTTTAATGTTGTTCGAACAATCTGTTGTTTGAAATCAAATTTTCTCCTATGATTTTCATCTCCTGTGGTAAAAATAAAAAGCTTTTGTAAGTCTTCAGGTAAATCTCTGTTTCTGGCTTTAAACATAACTAATAAGGTCTGCAATTCAATTAAATTTTTAAGTTTTAACAAGCCTGACTTAATAAAAAGTTCATTTGTGTGATCTCTAAAATTAGCTTTGTGAATAATTCGAATAGCTCTCTTCTGTAATAGAATTAAGGGCCTTATATTAGTTTCATATGTATTTCCCCACACTTCAATACAATATGTAAAATAAGGTAAAACCAAAGAGCAATATAACATGTGCATAATATGACATGGTAAAACATATTTAGATTTGTTCAGAACAAAAAGGCTCTTGGCTACTTTATTTTTTACATAAAATATATGAGATTTCCATGTTAATTTGTCGTCCAACATAACCCCTAAAAATTTTAATTCAGACACCTGTTCTATGTTTATGTTGTCAATGGACAAAGTCACTTCTGTTTTTTCTTTATTACCAAACACCATAAACTTTGTTTTAGTTAGATTCAGAGATAGTTTATTGTAGTCAAACCACATTTTGAGTTTTATCATTTCCATTTCAATACTTTTAGCTAAGGTTTTCAGATTATCCCCAGAACAAAAAAAATTTGTATCATCAGCAAATAAAACAAACTGTAACAACTTAGAAATATCACAAATATCATTTATATATAAAATAAAAAGTTTAGGTCCTACAATTGAGCCTTGTGGGAGTCCACAAATAATATTCATAAGATCAGACTTCTTACCTCCAAACTGCACATATTGTTGTCTGTTTTTTAAATAACTGGTGAGCCAGTTCAGGGCAATTCCTCTAACCCCATATGCATATAATTTAGAAATCAAGATAGAATGATCTATGGTGTCAAAAGCCTTCTTTAAATCCATGAAAACTCCTATTGTGTATTTCTTTTTGTCAATTGCTGTTGAAATTTCTTCAACTATTTTCATTATAGCCAAATCTGTAGACCTATTATAACGAAACCCAAACTGATTCTCACTTAACAATTTATGGAAGTTTCTGCCTTGTGCACCTCTTTGTGAAATGTTCACAGTGCGGTTCAGTTCATTTGAAAGAGCTGGTCGGTGTCAGTCATAATTTTGTGAAAGAAGATGAGCTGCACCAAGATGCTGGCTGCAGGAGTATTGATGACTGACAGCGATGGACGCCATGCAGGAACCAGGCAAGAACCAGGAAGTTCGAGCTTCACATCACATAAATTTATTGATGTCAAAAGATAAATACATTCAGTTCTACTGTGACACAGTTTACAGTTGAATTGTGTGCTTTTTTTCCCCACCAATGCAGATGAAACACTAGATTACTACTAAGTAGAGAAATAGACAGAACAATTCCACTTACAAATTCAACGTTACAAACCTTACTCTGTTTTTGGACATAATAAAAGCTAAAGAGAGCAGTTCACTATTTCAAGGTGCAGCAGTTCCAAATCTACACTATTTACAGTACAGCTATGCAAAATAATTTATTCTCAATAAACAAGAGTCACACACATATTTCAATGTTAAGCCACGGAAGAGGTGGTATAATGGTCAGTGAACACAAAGATATGGACACATTTTTTAATGGAAAGAACAAAGTGATCAGACATTTGTGGAGCTCTCTTCTGAGCTACAGCTATCAGACAGCTGTTAATACTTAAAATTGTGGAACAGTTTCTTTACTTTCTTTTTTTAACCTCAATTGCTCTTGTTTGATAAGCTAACCGTGACCATTTTTTCTGATCTGGAATGACAAGCAAATACATTCAAACATGCTTTCTCTGACCAGAGATCTGTCCAGTCTGAGCTCCACAAAGAGCTTCCCCATCCCTAAACCATGTGATATGTATGAATTTCTCAAGTCATCTGACTATGTTGTGCTTTCAGCTTGGAGACACACAGTGTAATGATGATACATGAGGGAAACAGCAAAGAGCTTGTAACAAATATAGGAGTACATCAGCATGTGTGGCTTTCTTTGCAATCAAAAGAGGTTGAATGGCTCTAAAGGGTCTCCAGGAGCCAGTCAAACAGGCTGGCGTGGACAGATTGCTCCGCCTCCTCCTTGTTACTGTGCAAGTTACAGAACTGAACAACAGCGCCAAACAAATCTGCAATTTGCCACGCCTTCTGAGACATCAAGTGGACCAACCTCTGGAACTATAAGATAAAAAAATAATCTCTCAGTGATTTAAACACATTCGTTTACGCAAACAACAGTAAAGGTTTTTTTTTTATTATCACGATGATAAACAATTTAGTTAATGTGAAACTACTGAACTGAGCACACCTTTGAGAAATTAACCTCCTGGGACTTCCTGAAGTAGACAACAGACAGGCCCAACTCAGAGGCAGCGATCCACTGCAGGGTCATTCTGAGTTCTGAGTCCACACTCTCCTGCTCAAGGTCACAGTTGACCAATAAAAGCTCCCGGAGGTTGCTGCTGATGCTGGCGGCACTTGCTGAACTGATCTCTGAAATAATAAATATAACGCTTCACAGCGTAGCACGCCATAATGACACAACCATATGCCTCTTCTGCTTTATAGTGAGGCAGAGGTCAATAAACAAAGATGTTATTGTTAATTGAAAAGATGCATTTAAAGAGAGAATAACAAAGTCTAACAGATTAATCATATCTGCTTTTTCAGGGCTTTTTGTGCAAAGATTGAAATAAACAGAATGACTCATTTTTGCCCTTATGGTATGTATGTCATTATCTCCGCTGCAGTTGTTTGTTTACTCACTTATTGATTTTAATAAAGAAGACATTATTAAAAATGCAGTATTGAACATCACTTTTTCCAGGCCTGCAGGTATTTGATTATGCGGATGAGGCCAAAAAGACAAACAAATCTTACCAAAAACCTTCTCCTTGGATCCAGGTGGGTGGGCTCTCTCTGTTACCTCACTGAGTAAACAGACAAACAATGAGAGAATAGGCAAAGAAATCAAAATGCACAAAGAAGAAATACTGCTATTACAAAGTTACACTCCGATCATCTTTTGATCTATTTTAAAAGTGCTTCAAGGAACCCGTGTGGTTCTTTTGGACATAGTTTCAACAGAGCAGCAGCAGTTCATTAGAAATTCATCTCAGAGTTGTGGATGGGACCGCTGGCACTGAACAACCCCACCAACCCTTCCCCTCCCCGTTACTGACTCCAGGGAGTAAACGCTCACCAAACATATTTCATTTTCACAAGTACGCTCTTTTAGAAACTTCATTTTTTCGTCTGCTCCTGATTCACAATCAGGAGAACAGGCCAAGATGGAGATGTCTGCAGAACAACAGGATGAAAGCTTGAGGACTCGTGCGTACCTGATGACTGTGCTCTGGGTTGGCACATCGGTAAAAGCTTCCAGATCAGTCCCACCGAGGCTGGAGGTGCTGCTGGTCCCGTTCCTGCTATCAAATCACAAAACTGGTGGTGACAAAGCGTAGGTACTGACATTTAAAGACAATAACAACCAGGAAATGATGATGTGCGGCATGTTGTTTATTGGCTGGTGAATAAGCAGCTGCAGGAGAGCAGGGAGGGGTGGTGATTTAATTATTTTTCTGGTTCACACCAGGCAGGAGAGCTTTAGTTTGGGTGGGTAGGGTGAGCACACAAGGCCAGTAGCCATGTTGTGTTGTCATAATATGAATTATAGGGATGGGGGGAAGATTAAGCAGGTAGATGAGGAGCTTGAAAGGTGCAGCAGGTGTTATGGTGGAGCAATAAACAACCAGATAATTTTGCAATGCTGAACACACAAAACCATGACATTTCCTCATTCCTTCTTTCCAAAAACTAATTTTAAAATGCATCCAAACCACTGATTAAGATACAAACTGCAATTATTTGGGTCATCACTGTACTAATTTGAAGAAATTAAAGGCTGTTTTATACATTTTTTCTCATCCTCACATATGGATCTCATGAAGCAGCAGAATGATGCAGCAAATGATCTGGACTCTGATTATGCAGCAGCACAGCCCTGACACGGAAGCAAACTACTTGAGGGAGTCTGGAGAACAAGGAGAGCACAGCATGGCTATGTGGAGTGAATCCAATGACACGCACCACTTTAGCGAGTGGAGGTGTTGGAGCAGCGGGGTGTAAATTAGCTCAGAAGTGTCAGTAGCGATGAGCCAATGAGCGTGGGGTGAGGGTGGGAGCCGGCACCATTTGGAGCAGGGAGCAATGGTTACTGACCCCTCACTCAGCTGGATAAAACTACTGGTTTCCTCGTGGGGGTCATCTTCGGGGGTCATATGAGACCAGCTCCCCATGCTCTCCTCACTGCTAGCACTCATTGAACGCTTGTCCCTCTTTGCTGCTGCAGCCACCGCCACCGCTGGCCTGTCCCTCTCACTGCTGGGAAGAGCAAATCGGTGGTGGGAGTGACTGGCAATGCACAATGTCTGCTGCAAGGCTCCTGTTCTGATTTCTGCTGGTTTGTGCAACACATGTTGCTCTTTTGAAAAATTCCAAAGTATAATCAGAAATAAAGTAGCATTTAGACCATTTAACCCAATTTGTGCAATGTACAGTCATGTTTTGCTAAGTCTTTTAAAATCTAAATAATTCAAACCGAAAAAAGCTCAAGACAAAGTTAATTGATTTATTGTGAATGCATCAGCAATCTGCTATTCTCACGGGTACTGCATGTTGCTTCGTCATTTTTTTTGTTTTTTTTTTTAAACTTATTAAATTAAGTCATAATTAGATGTTTGAAGGCAGCCATCCTCAACAGTTCTTTTGGGAAATCAGGTTTAATTGCATAGGCAAGTGATTGAGTTCCACTTTTACCCAAAGGACTGACAGTTTCACACCACTTGTTTCTGGATTACATGCATTGTCAAGTGAAAAGAAGCCTGCCTCTCGTGTCTCCCCGGTGGTTTGGGAGCCTTTACCTTTCATTAAGTGTTTCGCACAAGACACAAGACCACATTTAGATTTGTACGTTTTTACAAGAGCATTATGGTTTGAACATCTTCTGAAGCCTTTTTTTGCTTTTCAAGATGGCGCAATTCTGTGCCACTTTGCCTGTCTGTCCCTGTGAGGTCATTTCAACATAAATCATATGTTGAAACTTCAATCATGTGTTGAAAGGTATTAAATATGTATCTTTTGTTGTTTTAGTCCTAATAGTTTTTAAACTCCTTTCTTTATCTTCTAGTGTACTGAGTCAGTATGATTAAGAGACAGCAATCGGGGAGCATCTACAAGCCCTCTCTGCACAAAGCAGATCCCTCAGATCCGTTACTGAGAGTCACATGCACCCCTATGGGAGTTGACTCAAACGGGCGCTGGGGTTTCTGGGTGTCTGGGCTTGTGAGGGTCATAGAGAGAAGTTTGTCACCTCAGCTGATGTAGTTGAAAATGGAACATGTGGTAAATATATCGTAAAGTTTTCGTATAGCTAGTGGAAGTTTCACGGACTTCTGACGAACAGGTGATGCTGTCGTACAGTGCTCTTACACCACCCTTTAGTCGTTATTAAGTTTACTGACTGCGACCAAATGTCGCACACAAGGTGTGTACACTTGATATGCAAGTGTCTGTAGGACGCCCACACAAAATACATTTTTAGCCTCTTATTTCCTAATTTCTAACAGCTCAGGCTGCACACAAGGAGCCTGCAAGGAACAGACAATGAT
This sequence comes from Oryzias curvinotus, assembly GCA_023969325.1. Lineage (NCBI taxonomy): Eukaryota > Metazoa > Chordata > Actinopteri > Beloniformes > Adrianichthyidae > Oryzias > Oryzias curvinotus. The sequence goes on from CM043718.1 coordinate 31,263,014, forward strand.
CTCATGTACAGCACTGACAGGTCCCTTGCACAGTGCGCAGAATCTGGGGATTTCTGTGACTTTTAGAATATTCTATACAAGCCTGTGTCTTTCCTTCTTAACCTTTACTTAACCTTGTATAAGTGTTCACTGCAATAATTCCCCATGATTTCCCATGAGCATGCTGTGACAGCACGATCATAAAAAAATGTACATGAACATTTTCACGCTACGGGCTCACCACCATTATGATATTTCATCAGGCCAACTGCCTGTCCCGTACATGTTTAGCCAGTTTTTTGCCTACAGACATCACGTATTCACCCGTAAGGGCAGTTGTGACCAAGGCAGATGGGAACGCAGTTGTAAAACCTCACAGGCTTCCAAAAGAGATTTGTTTGTGAAGTCAGATTCTTTGTGTCTGCCAATCTCAGATTAAACTTTAAGCATTACTTTAGAATGCTTAAAAAGTTTTGTAAAAGTGAAATCTTTTAAATAATCTTCAGACAACTGGTTTTTATTTTATGATTTGACCCCGGCACTGATTTTTTAACATTTATTGTTGTTTTTCAAAAGATGGGTGTGGCAGGAAACTATTTACCTGTTGCAGGTTGCAGTGGGCTTCTCCATGTGCAAGATGTCCGTGGATGCTTCCTGAGCTTCTCCTGTTTTTTCAGAACTGGATAAACTCTCTTCAACCCTCTGATCTCCCTCTATGTGAATTAGAGGCACCTCCCTTGGGCTCTTCATGAACGGTAGACTGCAGTCCCCGGACCCACAGCCTACTCTACTGCCAGGGTACTCCTGGCTGGACCTATTTCGACTGCAAGAAAGATGCGACTGCTTGAAGCCCCGTCTCCTCTCACCAACTGAAGTGGGCATAAGTGGATGTGATGTAGATATTCCAGCATTTGCGTCTTGTTGGCCACCAAGCGCAGACTTGCCACTGTCTACGATGTCAGCTGCCAGTCGATTGGCAAATTGCTGCACATGGATCTGGGATTCTCCTGAGGCTTCTGACTCGATGCTATCTTCTGGATCAGCAATGATCTTGTTTTTCCTCATTAGCGACTCAATGGAGCTCGACCAAGTCTCGTGGATCAGCATGTCTGTCATCTGGTCCGTCTTACCCCTCTGATAGAGGCAGGAGTCTGACTTACAGAGCCCTGCAGCTGACACCGAGCAGGAGGGGTAGATATTTAGAGTGTCTCCATGCACATTGCGGGCAAATCCATCAAAAGAGTTGGCTTTAATGGGTGAGTTTACAGTCAGTCGTGAGTCTGAGGAGCGCCGATCAGGGACAGAGGACTGTCGTATACAGAAGGGTGTCCTGGGAGATGGGGGGAAAAGGCTGTTGTTCCACTCTTTCGTTTTGGCAATGCCACATTCTTTGTTCTCCTTGTCCATATCACGGAGCATGAATCTGTAGAACTCCTCCGTGATGCTTTCAGTGCTGGACTGCTTCGATAAACAGGATGAGGCTCTGACGTTGAGGTGACCGTTTTTCTTTGTTGCTGCTTGCTGCACAGCTGCAGCCAGTATGCTGCTCGCATTTTTCCCAGCATAGTAGTCTAGCAGAAGATCAAACTCTCTGCCTTCAGTCTCCATCTGGTTTACCATGAACCGAGAGAACTCGTCTGTGATGCTCTCACAGCTGGACTGCTTCGAGATTGAGCTACCTCGGCTCAAATTCTGACCTAACCGGCAACCAGGACCCAAGGTGTTGGATGTTCCTGCAGGATCAGCCTCTTCCTCTGGAATGCTTTCGTAACTAGACGCTTTCCCACGGCTCCACCTTTCACACTGCAGCCTGCTGCGCTGCTGGCCTGTTTTGGAGGTGTCCACCACATTGAGTTCAGGGCAGTTCATGATCCTGGCTGTGACTTCAGATGCAAAGAGAGCAAAAGGGTCCTGCGGTTCATCAGGGTTGATGGACTCATCCACCACCCGGTTCACCAGCCGCTCCATCAGCTCAGGTTGCTCCTCGGTTTTCTTCTTGATCTCACTGAGTCGCGGCGCTCTGTGTTTTCTAGACGCCACATTGGTACCTTGGCCTTCCTTTCTCCGGAGCATTGTGCGGCAAGCAGGCATCAAGTAGGCCTCTGGGCCTTCAGCGCACGTCCCCTTGAGAGCGCAGAACCACGGCTGCTTCCCAGTGGAGTTCTCCAGGCAGATTGCTGCCAGTTCTGTGGCCATAGAGACAACAGTGGAAGCTAGATCCTCAGCGTAGCAAGAAATGGGGGTTCTGGATTCAAAATCTGCCCTCAACGTAAACAGAGAACTACATGAGTTCAGAGAAGACTGTGTGGTTAAGGAAGTCTGTCGACTCCTCCTTTCTATGCTGCTCACTGGGATTTCACTTAATGTTTCTTTGACAGCACCAATGCTTTGCTGCTTGTCAGAAAAGTCTTTGAGTTGACACAGACTCTGTCTGCATGACAACTGGGGCTGCTTCTCCTTGAACTGAACAGAAACATCCTGCAGCATTTGATTATCCTTAAGGCTCTGCAGCACATGAGGCTTATCAGCACTGATCAGGCTCTCACCACTAACGTGGAGACCGAGGGAACCTAACTGCTGTAACTGACCCAGTCCACTCTTGCTTTCCTTTGAAGTCGCTGGCTCATCCACACAAGTGTCTGCCTCTTGTGTTTCGTCAGACTCTTGGCCAAATCTGGACACATGGCTGATTTTCTTTTGTGTCAGGCAGAGAATATCAAAGAGCAGGGTGTTTATACTGTCCTGCAGAAAAACTTGAAGGTTGTGAACCTCTCCTCCAGCTCCTTCCAGTTCTTTTTTCTTTTTTGCCTTCTCTAAAGCATGCCTGAATAGGCTGTCTGCCACCTCATTTATTACATCATCCACCTCGCTTTCATCCAGGCAGTATTTCCTCGGACATGTAATGCCATCCACTATCTTGTTATGAGTGGTCTCCAGCAGGTGTGCCACACTTCTGTACCCTTGTGGTTGAGTCAGTACTTCAGCTGCTTCCCTGTGCAACACTTCAGCAATGTTGGCCCGAAACGCTTCCACGCTTGTGCCCTCTGCCACGTTGCAGTGTAGTGGTAAGGCTGTGGAGGCCTTCGCAACGGACATCAGACCCTGCGAAGCTGTGTAGATCTCAGTGGAGTCTGCATTACCGCACTCCTCTGCCTTCTCCGTTAGCTCCACAGCTGCCACTGCCCCAGCCACCTGAGCCATGCCACACATGGCTGATGAGACACTGTAGTCTCCTCGCACTGTGGCACCCCTCACGTCCTGCTCTGTGTTTTCTTCTGAAGCAGATTCAAGGGACAGTTTTTCAGTCAGCTGTGGGTTTGTAATAGTACCAATAACGCTAGCAGCACTGGCCAAAGCCACCTCCACACGTTTGTGTCCTCCATTTTGGGTAAGAACATAGGACTGGATCTCCTTCTGAGACATTTCTGCAGTTTTTGCAGAACCATCCTGGTGCTGTACATTAGACACTTGTGTTTCTGGCCATTCAGAAGCCCCTTCAGAACTGTCTGGACTCTGAACTATGACAATTTTGGGGAGGTCGAAGGAGCAGGTGCGTTGCTGTGACGGCTTTTTGGTCATGGAGGGATGGGGCCGGCTGGATGGACAAGTAGAAAAGGACACACTGACAGCTGCTTCGGAGACAAAGGAGGTCTCATCCTGAGAGAGCCGTATGAAGGCGTCTTGCAGTACTGACTCAGCCAGATTTGTGGCATAGTGACCAGCCGATTCCTCAGTGTGGATGCTGGCTGGTGGACAACCTTCCTCCTGGTTCTGATCAGTGGCCAGCGGCGCCCTGTGAGGTGTGGGTCTGACACAGGTCTTCTGTGTAGACTCAGCTGAGCTCTCTGCAAGTTCTCTGCTGTCTGGTTCTGCGAAGAAACAGAGAAAAGGCACAACATATATTGAATGTCTGCACACATTTCTTTATAAGTATTTAGTTCTGTGAAATGTGGAAACAGTACAAAGTGACTCAAATTTATATTGGTTATAAAAAATGGTTATTGCAATACAAATTAATCATTATCTTGATTTAAAGTACTTTCTATTATCCAGTCTTCCAAGACTCATTGCTATAATACATGGGGACACTTTGCAGAAATAACACATAAAAAATAAGTTACAAGTTGTTTTTTTTTTTGCTGGTTTTAGACAGTCTTGTATTACATTTGTACATTTCTAAAGCAAAGCCTTTCGCCAAAGAGTGATGCAGGTCACCGTTTCTTAAGCCATCATCCTCACTGTCGTCCCCAAGGTGCTCTGAGGCCGTCAGGAAGTCCTCTTCAATTGACGAGATGGAGCGGTTGGTGTCATCATCAACTCTCTGTCCGACGCCACAACCAGGATAAAACTGTCGCTCCCTCCCCCACTGCATGCCCATCAGGACCTTGTTGAGCTCAGAGATGATGCTGGCAGGGGGCGCCAGGCGCGTCTTCCCCGAACACTGAAGCAAGCATACGCCTGTACTCCTCTGCTGCCCACCCTGAAAGGAAGGCATATGGATGTTGATGGCATAATGCAGGCACTAAGCAGATGCACACTTTAAGTTAAACACCCACTTGTTCATCGTTTGATCTTTTTTAAAAGGACTTAACAGAGGTCTTTTTATCACGATTATTCAGTTTTTAGCCAAAATAAAAAAAAAAATGTCATTTTTCTGCAGAGTGGCAGCTGTTTATTAGAAATTTGCCTCTGAATTATGGATGGGACCATTGGCACGGAGCAACCCACCTCCTTATCCTGCTTACTGAGAGCTCTCTGTTTAAGCAGAGCAGGGAGCTTATTGACCGCATTATATTTTCTACGTCATAAATAAGCTCTTTTTCACACAAGATATTTTTCATCTATTCTTGATTCACAACTATTTGAATAAAGAAATTCTCTGAAATACAATTTTAAACCAAATTTTCTTTCATATAAGTTCTCCATCATAAGAAAATGCCACAAGAACAAAACACCAAAAACACTTTTTTTCATCGGAGTGGGTCTTTACAGTGAAATTACAAAGGAAGTCTTTTATGTTGTGTGTCTGTTGGACCTTTTTTCTAGCTTCTTTGAGGCCTCTGGATCTAATTTTAATTCTCTGTGCATGTGTCTCTTCTTGTGTATTGATTCTAAAAGAAATGTTATTTAACAGTGATGGATTTAGAAAGAGCATTGATATTTTAAGGTATGGATTTTTTGGGGGGTATTATTTTTACTAAAGTCTTTTGAATCAAACTTTTGTAGTATTAAGTCAACTTTTTGCCAGATTAAGGACTTTCATTTCCACAAACATTGGTCAAACTCTTTTCAGCATGAAGCTGACGTAACTGCTGAAGAGGAGGAGTCTGTTGAATCTAAGCTCACATGGTGAAGGCAAAATGTGTCTGGTGATAAAGTCACTTCATTTTCCCTGAAACTTTCAACAGTCAATTATCATACATCTTTTATGCATTTCTTTTCTTTTCATTTATCTACTTCTGTCGGATTTTTTCAGTCAGTTGGCTCAGGACAAAAGGTAGAAATGATAGTAGAGCGTGACATGAAAGTAGAAAGCAAATACATTAACATTCAGTATGTTTTAGGATAGTTTTGTTTGACAAAAAAGATTAAAATACTTTTATGAGCTATCATAAGGAGAGATATTACCTCAGACAAAAGCATAAAATATTGTTTCTATACAACAAAGCAGCTCATAGTACACAGTCTGCAACACTGGGTGGCTTTTTCAAAGCGTGGAAATGCTTGTGAGAATTTTAAAACCATGGAAAACTTACCTGCGGGGGAGACTGTGGGTGTGTTTGGCTGCAGTCTGGAGCTTCTAGGCCCCCGAGCAGTAAAATTTCATTTTCTTTTGGCTGATGGAGAGTCAGCAATTCAACGAGCTTTGGCAAGTCTGGAGACATTGATGCCAATTTCTGCAAGATACATGCAAAGCACAAAGGTAGGGCTCACTCATAGAACTAATCATAATATTGTAACCTTTTTTTTCCAGACTCTAAATGTAATCTTATTTGGTTCCATGTTGTTCCAGGTCCCACACATTGAAATCCTGTGTGGTGAAAGGGGACAAGTGTTGCATGAACAACTATCGATTGCTCACCAGTGTCAGAGTAATTTGCAAAATCCGCATATCATCCAAACAAATCAGCCCTCTTATTTTGGGTAAGAATCTGGCATCCATGGTAACAGATGTGAGCTATTCATGCAAAGCACAATGAACAGAGATCCTGAGAGATGAAAAGTCAGCAAAAGACAGAAACCAAGCAGGAGACAAGAGACGAGGGAGGGTTTGAGTGTGGAACAGAGAGGTGCTTACCTTCATGCTTTTCTCATCCCGACAGTCAGTTTTCTGAGAGTCCAAAGTCACAAAACAGATCTGTAAAACAAACATGATTATATATGGCATCACAATAGATGTTTCAGTGCATGTACCAAGTCATCACCACCTTTGCGAATGCCATTGACTCCAGCACTTGAGTCGACACCTTCATGTGACTTAAAGCTCTAGTGCCTACTTTTTGTTTGCCAATGACTGTGGTATAACCGAGGCTCTCATTGGCAGAGGCCTCCACAAGAAGAATCTCCTGTCTGTGAGGGGCTCAGCCTCCCTCTCCTCCTGCCACACACGCCTTTGCCTCAGGCTGCAGGTTTAATGGTCTATGATGGAGTCCTTGTGTCAGCGGTGGGAGTTGGGGACTGCCTAATGGCTGTTGAACTTAAAAGCACAAAGCCTGTGATGTAAGTTGGCACAGTCAAGTAAATAAATCAAGAAAAACTCTTTTAAAAAGGTCGGGTTCCCACGTGAGCAGCCACATTCTAGCAGATATGACCAAGGGACCTTGATGTGGTGCTTCTGTCGTGCACATAGTCCTCCTTTGCATTCCAAACAGTGAGGTTGTCATTAATGATCAAACTCTGCGATCTTGTGAGTGACTGGGGTGTTCTTATCCTTTCAAATGCAAAAGACACCCAGTTGGGATGCTGCTGCCTATTTAGGACACCCCCTCCCAAGCTCCCCTGTATCTGCACCTGTTTCACCTGCCACCATCTTCCCCCTGTCTTTTTTCTCTGTTCCTGCAAAAAGAATATCTAGTTTCAAAATATCATTTTGACAACTCTTTAAGAAGTGTTTGGTTTGATCTTTACAGACCTTTTGAGAAGTATTTTTAAATAGTGATATTTCCTCAATACTTTTAAAACACATATTTAAAACCAAGACAAGCATCAAATTCTGTACACGATTGCTGACCATAATTGGATGTTTGTCACATTAAAAATAAGAGATAAGGTGTTATGTTTCTCACATGGCTCCATTTTGACTTAAAGTTTGTCATCAGATATTTGCAACATCAAGCATTATGAAATCTGCAGACTCTGGCCATTAGTAGTGTATGTTATGAACATTGTGAAAAGCAGTAGAATAGCTTTAAATTAATCTCTTAAATTAGCCTTACGGTTACTTCACAATACAAGTATCACATCCATGACAATGGCATTTTCCACTTTTGATGAACCTCAAAGGAACTGCAAGACACACTCGCCCTCCTCTTAAGATGTGTCTTGAACCGGCCGCTCCTCTTTACGACCCTCCATATGTCCAGACAACTTCAAAACCAGTGGCACCCATACGGGTCAATCCACACATGAGTGCATGTGGCTATGGCTTATGATATGTGGTACAGCTTGTGACAGCTTTGTTCTGTCAGAAAACAAAAGGTTTTCTAAGAATATTAAAGATTCTGTTAGTGAGACAGGATTACAACCCAAAGACAGAACCAGAAACTTGGCTTGATCTCCACCCATTATGATGTGATCAACAGTTTAGAATGCTGAAGAAAGTCCACGAAACCATAACAGTGTTCTTCCCAGTCAGCTACCATTAAAATGCCACTTGATCAAAACTGCTTTAGTTTTTGTTGGGTTTAGAGTAAAATGTGTTGTTTTTGTCTAAAAAGCCTGTCAGTTGATCTTCTACTCTTTTTTTTAGAACGGAATGTCAAACTAAACATTTTTTTGGGTAGTGAAGGCTCCAAAAGGCATGTTTAAAGAAGCTTTGGAGTGTTATAAAGTCTTTAGCCTGTAACCCTGTTTGAATTGTAATATTTATCTTTCAGGGAGGCTGTGCTTCACCTTTAGCCTCAATGTGAATACTATTAGAACTTCTCTTTTGTTAATGCCCATGCACAATGATGACTGCATTGAACTCACAGAGGTAAAAACGGTCTGCTTGGTCTCCATTACTCATGTCAGTTTACTGTGTGTGATGAGGACCTTTTTGCTAGAATAGCCTTTAAATGTCAACAACATGCACACCGCTACAGCAACAAACTCACACCATTAACTGGAACATAGACCGTGGCCTAATATTACCATTTTCTGGCGCTGGTCTTATTTCGAGGAAGGTCCGTTTTTTGGGATATTTGCCTCTCTTTAGTTATTTTTAGCACAATTTCTGTATCTAGAGGCTACAAAGAGACTGTATTGTCTGAATTTTCCACCTACAGTAGTTCAATTTAAATGCCCTTTGTCTGTTTTTTAGAGCACATCAGCAGTATTCACATGAGCTGATATTAGAAATTGTTCGAGGAGAAACCAGCGACACCTTCCCCTGCCTGCCATCACACCGTCTGCTCACACTGAGTGGAAAAAGCAACACAAATGATCTTCCTGACCTTAGGAGAGGTTGGAGCAATTTAACCCATCAGTCAGTGAGAGCCAAGAGGCAGCTGCTCCAAATTCAGGAAAGAGAAAGACATATTGGCATCTGATAGTGGCACAAGCCTGGAGACATACTCTGATTCCATCCGTTTTTAAGAAACGGGACAAACATCATCTGAGGAAGATAAAAGGATAGCTGGAAACAAAATACACAATCGATTTCTGTGTGATAAATAGATTGTACAAAGTCAAAAAGGTGTGAGGTGGCAAAACACAGTCCAGTACGTACACAGATCTCTTCACGTTTCAGAGCTAATGCACAGTGATTTGAGGTCAGAACAGACACAGTACTGTCACTCTGAGGAATTCAGATGGCCTCTTGGTAATGCCAGAATCAATACTGCCTTTTAATTTGAAAATATTTTGAATTGCTAAGGGATATAAAATTCCCAGCAGCTACTGTTTGTTCAATACAACAAAAGCAGCCGATGTGAAAAACAAAAAAAACATCACAAACCCAATGAGTTAAAAAGGTCGATGGCAACCGCAAACACCACCTTTTGTCGATAAATCTGCAGACTGTGCTCTGGTCATTTAGTAGTGTGGGTTATTTATGAACATTAAAAAGGAGAGTATTGCTACAGTGTATCTGTGATGGACATTTCTTCTCATGATATGCAGAAAATACTTTTGCTTATTGCAGATAACATGTTTTGAAGTGGTATGTCTTTTCAGAAAGGCAATCTTTTGAGTCTGGTAAACTGATTGTACAAACACTGCTGCCCTGTGAAACCCTGCGGAAGATAAAAAGCCTTTTAATTATAGTGATCCTGGAGTTTTCGTGTTTTTTCTGATCTTAAATTGATGTCTACAGATATTTATAACTGCTTCTTCTCAATGTCAAATTAGGAGGAAACAAGCATTTTACACCATTTTTTATCATCTCAAGGTCTTTTTCTTTTCAGAAACAAGGACTGGATAAGGTTTGCAAAAGCAGCTTATTATTGAATCGAGATATTCCATTTTTGTCTCCACTTTTCATCACATAAGTCACGGAGTAACAAATGCACTAATCCTAAATGGGTAAAACGTTATCTTGGAGTTTTAGTAAAAAAATTTTCACTTGCAAAAACAAAAGGCATTAAAAGGGGTGGCCTAAATACGGTAGCCTAAATACCCTTTAACCTTGATTCATCCTGTGGTGTGAGACCATGAAATCTTCTGTCTGATGACCCCCACTGCCATGTTGCTGTGTTATTACACTTCCTATGATAAAATCTGGGAGTGTGTGCTCCATGCGGAGCCTGACTCATGCAGATTACAGCCGTGCTCAGGATTTAACTGAAACTTGACTCCAACCACAAAGTGCTGATGGACTGCTGAGCTTGAAGTGGACAGAAACTCAATGAGCTACGGAGAAAATTAGGTTGAGATCAAATGACAAATATGTTCAAAAAACCTTTTTAAAAATTATTTTTAGCTGAATTATAGTATTAGCTGTTGTAATGGTAAATAAATGATCACCTTAAACCCTATAGGTGCAGTGATGAACAGCGTTAAATGATAGGGGCCTTGTGTTATGATGAAACCATTTCTTCTCAGTTTAGGTTTTACTCACACAAAAGCAAACTTACCAGTTGCTGGAAAAACACTTGGTCTAAATCTGCTGTTTTATTATTATTATTATTATTATTATTATTATTTTGTCTCAGTTAACACTTCTTGCTATAATTACCATAGTCCTTCATAGCACCTGGTTAAAGTTAGCAATCACAGCAGTGGTTTTGTGGTAATCCTATTGTATGATTTACGTAGTTTCAGAGTCATTTTTGGGTCTTTCCAATCATTCGCGTTTTTAAAAACAATTTATCCTCTTATTTTTTTAAATGAATTTTATTTATTTTTATTTACTTTTACATCTTTATTTTTCTTTATTTTTCTGTTCGCTTGTATTTGACAGTCAAAAAAAAAAGAAAATACCACCATTTCCAATACCACAGTTGGATGTTGGTTCCAATTGTGGACATTTAACTCTTATGGTGCTTCCACTCTGAGCTGTTTGGTCCGCTGCAGAGTTGCTTTGGTTGGACAGTCCATTTGGTTTGAGAAATATGAAAATGAATTCTGGTGAGGAGCAAACACCTGAACCGAGGTCTTCCTGAGAACAAGAGTTGTGGTTAAAGTGAACTCTGGTGTGATTCAGCTACAGTTGTAAAAGCAACAGGACTATCTACAGAACATGTGGGCTGTGTGGCCTCCACGGTTGGAAAACACACTAATCATAACAACTAAAAAGTTCATAACAGACTAAACTGAGTGATTAATGTAACTGCCCTGCATTATGAATGACAAAAATACATAAGAGGAGAAAAGGCAAGATGCTACTAAAGGTCGGAGGAGTTAATCATTCACTCAAAAGATGACTGGAGGACCAAAAATCACAATTTTTCTGGTCAGTGCTCAATACAAGCAATATTGCCCTCAAAAGAACAACAGTTGGGACTACGTGACATTTCTAGGCAGTTGCTGCTATTGACATATTTCTTTATCTTCTAAATCATGGATCTGAAGAACAGTATCTGAACTCATTACCACTTTAGTCACAAACAAAAGCCTTAGTCCCAACTGTCCTTATGGGTGAATACAGGCTGTCTGTTGGCGAACAATGGGGAAACCTGTACTGATCACGCAGGTAGTGCGCACAAAATATCTGTCATTGGCTGTTCGGGGAGCCTGTAGAGTGAAAATGTTCATGCACAGTTTTTCTAGATGCAGTCAGTAAGAAGCCAGTACTTGCACTTTATTAATGACTAGAGCAGGGGTGTCAAGATCCAGGCCTTGAGGGCCGTTGTCCCACATGTTTGGTTGGACACCCTTGGACAAGAGCATGGCATAAGGACATCGTACAAAAGTATCATTCGTACGTCATAAGTGCGTGTAACTTACATTAGCCTTTCAAATACTTAACAATTCACTTACCACACTCGAAACAATCGGATTTTCCATTTTCATGAGTTCCCAAGTGATGGCCTCTAAGAACCACAAGGGAGCTGCAAGACACACATGCGCTCCACTTAAGTTGCAGCCACCCCTTGTTATGACCCTCAACGGACCTGGACAACTCAAAAATCCACAGCACCCAAGCATGTCCACCACTTGTATGGGTGTATATGACTAAGGCTTGCTGGTGGTGACAGTAATTAAAAACACATCAGCTGATTCTCGAAGCTCATCTGGACTGTCAGCTTTACCAATGATACTTGGATGAGCTGTATAAAAGGCCACTGACCCTTATCAGTATCGCTGAAAAGTGAATGTTATCCTGCATGCTAAACAGTTTAGAGTTGCCATGTATATGCTGAGTCATTGTATAAGCTTCTAATGGGGTTTTTCGAATGTGGGTCATCACTGGAAAAATCCTGTTTATGGGTAAAAACAACATGCTTTTAACAGCAAATATAGCTGGACTTAGGAGCTGATGATGAGGATTTTTTTCTTAATGAATAGAGGCAAATGTATGTTGTTGAAGTTATTTGCTGGAAAACAATGTTGCCACTAAATGTCAAAATCAAATGTATTCATGGCACAATATAAAAAAAAAAACATTAAAATGCTCAAAGAGGCGTAGAGTGAGAGAAAAGTAATCACTGTCATAAGAAGATAAAAACATCATAAACCAGAAAACATCTAAGCAACCATACAACAAAAATAAAGCAATGTGTGAAATGGCATAAAATTCAAATGTAATGAGCCTGTTTTCTATTTTTTTGAGTTTATGCTTGAGATGACTGTGACAACATGTTGTCAACATAGTTTTTCTTTTTTTAAAAACACCTGTAAGCACATTAGAATGCCAATATGAAGAACTTGTACAGGTAAACTCTTAGAAATAAGAGCCGATACTTGACCCAGCGAGAGAAAAGTATAAGCATATTTCTACCGAATTGCAGACTGACTTCCTTCTACACTTAGGCGAACAAATATAACTTGTGTGCTCACAGACATACTTTAAATTAACCATTTTGTGCATGGATGCAGTCCCCAATGCTCTAAACCTCTACACACATTTGGTTTGCTTTGTTCATCCTGACTTCTTTCTTTCTGAGCAGTTTGCTTTCTCTGCTTACTACTCAGATCCTCCCACACACAGCTGTTGATTTTGCTGCCTCTGCCTCCCTTTTTGCTTTTTATTCAACCAGATCTCCCTAGAAAACGTAATAAGTAGGCTGTGTTGACTTATATATTAATTACATTGTGCCCCCTGTCTAATAGTAGCAATTGTAAAATGAACACAAATACGGAGGCTGTTGAGTCCCGTAAGACTTTGGTGCCATAGGTTTCTAATTTGTAGAACAAGTTACAGTGAATATTTAATCTGTCATGAAACTATGTACTTCGTGTCTTAATTCAAACAATAAAGTTAGATAGCAAAATGAATTTTTATTTTATTTAAATATTTTTATTTGAAATTTTCTGATTCTAAGTTGCCTTGTGAAATCAAAGACATCAGGGGGATGATGATCCGACAACTCCTTCCATTATCCCAATTCCTGCCAACAAGGATCCAAACTAATCCATTGTCAAAAACATGGATTATTTAGTTAGTAAAAACTAGCAGGAACGTCTGAAACACTTTTAATGCGTGTTTTTTACAGTTTCATAAGGTGTGGTACCTTTTACGTCTGTGTATCTCAAGCAAAATACTTAATTTGTTTGATTTTGATTCATTGTTTACAACTTCACTCAATGTATGATTCGGCACGGATTAAATAATGATTGACTGGCTACAACAAATTCTTTTGGTTATTTAAGATGAATGATAGGTGGAACTATAATTATGATAATATTGTAATTTTTTTTAATGAAACCCCACAAAAGCTTCTTTATTGCCTTTAAAATACAATTAATTGCTTTAGGAGGAAATCAGTTAATTTAGTAAATTGATTTTGTCTTTTTCAAGTGAAGATTAATTTGTTTTTGATAATCAATTTCTTTAATCCAGCTCTAATTATAGCAATGCAATACTTTTAAAAAATGTAATATTTTTGTTTCTGTCATTCATATAGAAATCTGAACTCTAAATTTTTATTAACTTTGCTTTCAGTGATTTCTTTTAAACACCCATAAACACCCTTTTTTTTCCGCCAACCCAAATATGAACTCAAATTAATAAAATCATGCAGACTCTTTGGACTGAAGTTTGACATGAAAGGACAGAACTAAATACATCTGGTCCCTGGATAACATGTCTATATAAATGCACACAAGAAATAGACCAGAAGAACTACTGTCATTGTTAAGAGGGAACAATGAAAGGTTATCAGAAGATTCGACCATTATTTTGAAACTACACTTGATTAGTTGGAATTTTTTAAGTGTTTTGAGGGGCACAAACAACCACAATGGGTTGTTTTCCTACAACTTCAGAAAGCATCAAAATACTCTTAGCATGGACTCCATCATACTGGAGTTGGAGAAATGATTGGAAAACACAGAGTACAGTTTGTTCCAGAGGTTCCCACAGGAGCAAGTCCAGTGAGCTTGTCCCAAGGTCAGACCAATCACAGCATTGAAATACTGCAGAAAACCTATTAGCTACAGTTAAAGCCCTGCAGGTATTTATAGGTGATGACAGCACAATTAAGAATGACGAGATGTTTTCGTCTTTTAGGCAAACTTTACCTAAATAAAGCTTTTCTTTTTAAGATGCAGCCTAAAAATACTGTTTAAAAAACACAAAACTACTTTGAAAATATCAACCCATTGATGGTGAGATAAAAATATGAACATATTGTTTTAAGTCTTTGTCCAACATCATATTAAAACAGTGGTGGGGATTATGATATTTTAGGGGATAATATGCAGCTATAAATTTATATATCCTTGTGCTTTAATAAGTAGCAAAGAAAAAAAACTGCTTTGGCACAAAGACCCACTCCAGTGAAAATCGTGTTTTTGGTGTTTTTAATGTGTTTTTGTAGCATTTTTCTGACGATGGAGGACACATATAAAGAAAATTATGCTTACAGTTGCATTTCTAAGTATTTCTTTATTCAAATTGTTGGAAAATGCTGTTGGAGAAGGTAGGTGTGATGTAGAACCTACAACGCCTGACCACAAGCTCCCTGCTCCACTCCATTCTGATGCATCTACTTTCAGACAAATAGGCCCATGTACGTCTTTGTTTTCCTTTCTGAACTGGTATCTGGCGCAAAACTGTATGGCTGGATAGCTCCAATATTTCTCGCCATTTCTGTTGCGCCACAAGTAATGTGAGGGGCTGTAAGGTGAGAATGTAAACAAATGGATGATGGGAAAAGGGGTGTAGGGGAACTGTGGGTAAAAAATGGGCAAATGTGCATGGGGCACGCTAGTGGCCCGCATGCAATATATAGGTCATACACTGCCTGGCCAACCCGAAGAGCCTAAATGTTTATACACATTTTTCTATGGGCATGCTGCAGGCAACAGGCTGTAGCAAACACATATAATAGCATGTAATGCTAAGGTGATGTAGGTGAGACACAGGCATGTCATCTGGATGTTTCCTTTTTTTTTAATTACCATAACGTACATGAGATGGAACGCCAATGATCTGGACTTGTTCTTTTACTGCAGAGCCTCCCCTCAATCATTAGGTTAACTGTCATGATGATATGTAAAGCTTAGCTTAAACTGGGTCAGGGAAATGGCCTCAACAACTCCAACAAAACTGAACAAAATCACATCAAAACAGGAAAAAAGGGGCCAGGTCTTAACCTGAACAAATGCAGAGGGAAGACTTTAAGTGTAGCTCATACAGAGAGTACCTTAAGTAAATAAACCTGAGGCACTATCTCTATATTCCAAATCCTTCTTAATCTTTGCTTTCACTGAGTGAAAAATATCCTAGGATACCAACACAGCCTTATTCCCACTCCAAGGTCATGGCATTATGATTAATCTGTAATGCACTAGGACTTATGTCAGGTCACTTTGGTTCTTTCAATTTAAGCCTTATTCATTTGATGTATTTTGAGGGGGGGGCAAGACTCAAAGACAGACCAACCACATTTTTTTGCAACAAACTGCATGGTGTTGGCGTGGAAACCAGACAGGCATGAGGATGTCACGACCGGCCTAATTAAGTGCTCATTATTTAAAACAGGTGTTGATGAGATGTAGGCAACATGAACTCTACCAGTCAAAGTAACAGAGAGTACATATGAAAAAAACTATATATACACAGTGATTTAAACTTAGGATGGGAGACATCTCGGCAGCCGTTCAGCAGCTGCGCTTCTCTATTTCTGAATCAAACTACAACAATCACGGCTCAGTGGTGGCTTGCTCAGCTTGCAGCCTCAAGCAGAAAACCACGTCGCTGATGCCGCCCTGGTTCTTTCCGATACATAAATAATATGAATCTGTCATGGAAAATGTTGCAGCTCAGGCAGGAACATCTCTGCATGCCAACGTTGGGCTGATATCTTGCATTAGACAGGTTAGAAAATTTGAAAATGAATCTTTCATTGTACTTCTACTGTACAGGAAGATGCAAGTCAAGCAGGTTATGAGAAGACAGAAAGTCTGTTTATGCAGATCAAAGGCATGCTGGGGAAAAAGAAAAACCTTGAAGCTGTCGTTTCAAATTTAAAATAATGCATAAGAGACACCTAACAAAATGCACGTGTTGAAGAAATTACATTTAAATAAAAGGCAATTTCAGTCAGACAACTCTTGCAGTAAGAAATATTTATTTGACATTTTCCACATACTTTAGTTGGCATTCACATCTTTTGGTTTGGCATAAGGCTCCGTTCAATTCCATGAGAGATTTCCATAAAACTTTCGGGTAACAAAACCCCCCTTACGGAGCCCACAGGTGGAAGCCGGGGAGGAGGGTGGGGCGAAGAATGAGCGCTGAAGGTAAGAAAGAGAATGAGCGCCTGCGCACCTGGCTTAAATAGGACGCTGAGCAGGTGCATTAATTGACTGAACCGCCCTAGGGTAGCTAAGAAACCCTGCTACGAGTCATCTGCCCGAAATACGATTATGAATCGTCATTTCAGTCAGACAACTCTTGCAGTAAGAAATATTTATTTGACATTTTCCACATACTTTAGTTGGCATTCACATCTTTTGGTTTGGCATAAGGCTCCGTTCAATTCCATGAGAGATTTCCATAAAACTTTCGGGTAACAAAAACCCCCAACACTTAATTATCCAGAAGAAGAAAAAATGTGTATGTATAATCAGTGTGTAATAAAATGGGGTGTGTTTTCGGCAGCATTCCATTTCCATTTCATTTCCCAGTATGACTGCTATGTGTGACCCGGCACCATTGACCGTTTGGGCCGCCCCCGTTCGAGTACAGCGCCACGAAGGGAACATGCTATCTAGTGGATCTGCTATGTGTGACCCGGCACCATTGACCGTTTGGGCCGCCCCCGTTCGAGTACAGCGCCACGAAGGGAACATGCTATCTAGTGGATCTGCTATGTGTGACCCGGCACCATTGACCGTTTGGGCCGCCCCCGTTCGAGTACAGCGCCTCGAAGGGAACATGCTATCTAGTGGATCTGCTATGTGTGACCCGGCACCATTGACCGTTTGGGCCGCCCCCGTTCGAGTACAGCGCCACGAAGGGAACATGCTATCTAGTGGATTTGCTATGTGTGACCCGGCACCATTGACCGTTGGGCCGCCCCCGTTCGAGTACAGCGCCTCGAAGGGAACATACTATCTAGTGGATCTGCTATGTGTGACCCGGCACCATTGACCGTAGGGTCGCTCCCGTTCGTGGAAACCACTAGAGGAACATACTATCTGAAAGAGAGAGGGAAAGAAATAAAAGAGGAGCCACATAAAATTACTCATACCTGATCATAGAACGTAACTCACTTCCCCAAAAACGCTGTGCGAAACTAATTTGTACCGCCTAACAACCCGTATGATACAAAACTTAACATCCAATCCAAAGCTTTGATGGCGTATTAGGCATGCTGACAGCCATTATTTGAACTTCTATTAACCAAGAGCAAGCTTGATGGCCATAACTTCTGCCATTGTGGCAACTATAAATACACGAGCTTAAGTACATCCATAATTTCGAAGCTCCCAACGACAGTACAACGAACGAGCCTAGTAGCCACAATTTTCTCCATTCGGCATAACATAAGCGCTCAAGGAACATCATTTAATTGAGATCCCAACCAAATATTAAGAACGAGTTCAACGCCCATAATTACTATGCTTCATTGGCATACTACAAAATTGGCTTAAGAACCAAATTCGAGCTCCAGCGCATACTATGATACAACTTAGAACATCCTAATTTTGAGGCTTCCACCCGGCTATAATTTTCTTTTAACATCTATAATCGAAGAATTTACATTCATTATGCTGTTGACATTGATTGATTAATTCAGTCAGAAGTGTCATTGGAATGCAGAGGAGGTCCACCGCCCCGTCACTTTCAGTGCAGCAATAGGTGCGTCGAGCAGTCATCGTTGCAGCACCAGATCAAGGAATGCAGGGGTGACATCACTTCCTGGAAACGGAGAAGCCGATCGGGGCGTAGGGGTACTCAGGCTCAGGATGTGGTGCATAGATAAAACAAAGCAGTATTAGTCTTGACAAGAATATATAAATAACCCAGAAACTGATCAGTTTCAAAATGCTTGAGATAAATGAAATAACAGTGCTTTTCAAAGAACAAATCTGAGAAAGTGAAATTTAGTAGACAGTTAAAGTAAAGACCCATTGTGGATTTATTGCACCCTAGAAACCATCATGATTACAAATTCCAACAGTGAAATGATAGTGAAATATATAACCTGCACAAAATCTTAACACCAATTTTTTAACATTCCAAAGATAAGAAAAGTAACCTTTGACAGTTTCAGAGGGACGCACCTTCAGGAGGCCATCGAGGAGTAGGTGATGGGAAGAGTAGCCAAGGAGATTTGTAGATGAGGAAGGTCAACATCCCACGTAGCAAAGGATTGCAGCCCGGCTGGATTCGATGCTTTGCATCTGATATTAGTGGTTCTCAAATTGGTGGACAACAAAGTACAGACTACTGAAATTGTAATTAGCCAAGGGCGTCTGGATACTGAAAAAGAGAACTTGAGAGCCATGAGGGATCATAGGTTTTGATAGTATTATTGCTAGACTGAACCTTAAGCATTTAGAGGCGGAGTATAAGCCACTAAATGGGGAAGCATCTAGCAGACTGTCATCTGCTTAAGCAAGGAAGATAGAAGACTGACTTGTGGACACAAGATTTAACTCTTGAACTAAGCTTGACAGCGCAAGTGATGATTTCCTACGGTCAGGGTAGAAATTGCTCAAGGTGTTATTTAAACATTAACCAAGTCAACTGATGACACAATACTGTCATTCACTATTGAAACAGCCCTAATTTAATCTCCAAGGATGAAATAACTGGACGACATCTTATAAATCATCAGAGCTGTAGATTCTGGCGGCCGGACAAACACAAACCACTCTTAAATCTTTTCCCCCAAACCAGAAGGCACAGCCACAGAACAACAAGTGGATGGAGCCTGAAGACACGACAGTCATCATAACATAACTACTCCAAGCATAGAGAGGGAAGGAACAAACGCAAAACACGAAATCCAGAACAGGAACACGGGGCCCAGGATGGAACTACCCAGAACAAGATGAACACAAGATGAACAGATGACCATAGGACCAAAGCCACAGCAAATGTCAGGTGGCCCAATCATTGACAAAGCATATGCAAACCAAAATGAATAAACACGCTGCACAAAAGCCAAAGATGACATAATGGGGAGAGACAAGCAGCAATGAACCATCCAATCCATAGAAGAAAAATAAATCCGGAAGGGTGGAGGACCATACAGTATAGACAACGTGGAACTCAGATTAGAAAATAAATCCCCCCCCCACAAAGATCCAAAGACCAGGGATACAGAGGAAATTCGGCCACCGAGAAACCATCAATAACTCGCAAAGTGAAGGAGACCCATTGCCTACAAATATCCAGTACAGAGCTTCTGCTAAGAAAGTTGAAATTATGAGGACTGCCACGGCAGCTGAAAGGTAAACCGACAAACGCGTCGAGCACCAACTGAATGCCAAGAGACGCCGAGAGGCATAGAGGCAGAACAGGGAGAACATCAGCGATAAGACATCCTCAGCGTTATGTCGCGCTCGGAGGAAAATCGTGGAGACAGCCTGGGCAGCTGAAGAAAATATATATACTAATCCTGAAGGCACATGAGGAACCAGGCCACAGATGCCCAAAAAAAAATGAACTGTGAGGCGCCAACGGGTCCAGAGCACGTCACGAGAACCTGAACCTTCGAAGGGCCACCCTTAGTGGGGGCTTTGAAAAACGATGCCCCGGAAAAAAAAATCCATCACACAGCCCCCACAAACCTCCAGACCAAACCAGAGAAATGAATAACAATAACAGTCCAGCCGAGAAAAAAGGCAGCGACGAGACTGACACGCTAATGCGGCCGACGCAAGTCCCCAGCCAGGGCAGGACCTACTGGGGTACACGGAGCAGGGAAAAAAAGGCGAAGCAGAACCAGATGCAGAACGTGCGGGGGCAACGAACGAGTGATTAAAATGAGCCAAAGACACCGCATAAAAGAGACCAAACATAAGGAATTTGTCCACAGAGGAGAGACGGGTCCAAGAGACAAATTCACATTAAGACTAACCAACAGCTACAACAACGAAGAAAATAAACAGAAGAGCCGCCATAACAAAAAAGCCAGCATCTAATTAAAGATAGTCAAGAGTCACCTTCAGCACCTAAAGAAAAAAAAACAACAAAGAAAATGCAAAAAGCCACAAACAATTCAGCCAGCATGAGAAACCAGGCCAGACGAGGACCGCCAGCCGTCACAACTACAGAAAAAAAAGACCCCACAACTCCTGAAACAATAACCGGACGACGCAGAATAACAGCAGAAAATGAATCAGAGTGAACATGGAACAGACCACGAGTCACAAAAACTACAATTCCCAGGGTCCTTAGGGGCGCGACGTCACCATACACGGAAGTAAACAAAACAAGACTCAGCCCAGAAAAACGAACCAGGAAAGACCGCACGCCGCTCACCTGAGAAGACCGGCCGACCACGGCAGACGATAGACCCGGACAGCTCCAGATCCGGGCCCACGGACAACCCGAATACCGCGGAAAGCGCACCCCCTGCAGATGCACGCGACCGCGGCGAACGAACGCGCTGGGCGCCGTTAGCCGCCTGGAGATCGCCGCTAGCCGCCCGGCAAGAGCCGCAAAAAGAGCAGACACGGCGAAAAACGGAAGCCCACATCAGAAATGGGGAATAACCATCCAAAGGATGGGGGGAATACAGCAAGACGTCGAAGAAAAGGAGATCCGCCGGATCCGCGAGCACGGGGACCGGCGAAGAATGAGCGCTGAAGGTAAGAAAGAGAATGAGCGCCTGCGCACCTGGCTTAAATAGGACGCTGAGCAGGTGCTTTAATTGACTGAACCGCCCTAGGGTAGCTAAGAAACCCTGCTACGAGTCATCTGCCCGAAATACGATTATGAATCGTCATTGAGAACCAGAATGTGAAGACATGGAAATATTTCCAATTATTTAAGCAAATTGTTGCAGATAGAGAAGCTTTTCAGAAGTATTTGTGTCTTTTTAATGTATGTTTTCATGTGTAGAGGATATGTACAAGTAATTAATTCTTAATTAATGCATGTTACTTTCTCTTTTTTGCTTTTAGTTTTTAGGGATTCTGCTCTCAGTTAAGCAATTATTTACTTTAACTTGCTTTGCATTTAATCAACAGATATTAAAGCAAAATCAGTCTCTGTGGATCACAACAACAGTTTGAAGAAACATGTTTTAAAAGGTTTTGTAATCCTGAGCTGATCCTGGTGTAAGTCCATGTTCCTGACATGACTTGTGACCCATTTCCTGAGTTCTTCCAGTCTTTTTGCTGCTGAGGGGCAGGTCATAGTGCAACGTATCCAACAGGGACGTGTTTGAACCTGGAGTTGAACAGATCTTATGCTCTAAATCAGTGCAAGAAGACAGAGAAAGAATCAGGAGTCACTGCACCTCATTTCAGTTTGGTAAAAGATGCACTTAATAGCTGCCAATGTTAAGTTTGACTTTCTGCACTTACAGGTCTTCTCAGAAATTAGATGTATTCTTTTTTTTAGTTTTTTACTTTTTCATGCACGTTTTGTACTTCTGATTTAGGGGACAAAAATCCTAAAAGATTTTTTTAAAATCATGCAAATATCTGACACCATTACAATGTTATCAGACAACACTTGTATAAGCATCACCCCTAAAAAATGAATTATAATGTACTGTTTTCGTCTTCAAACTGCTCAAACTGTCAAATCCCTCGGCAGAGTAAAGAAATGCAGTGTGACTATCGCAGCAACATGACACTTCTCTGTGGCTTCATGCATTAAAACATGAGCGAATGATCAAAGGTGACAACTTGATGCAGTCAGAGGTGGGTGATGAAGCCAAAGACGTAAACTGCTAAGATCTTATCTTTTATTTACCTCACAGTTGTTGCCCTTCCACACCTCACCATTTTAGGAAAAGTCAGCTGCTCAACACACAAACGTCGTATGAAACAACCTCATTTAAATCAGTATGGATAGTTAGGCTGACAAAAATGCATGGAATCAGTTTGGGTCACAGATAAATCTTCATTGTCCTAAATAAAAACTTCCTCAGAAATCTGTCTTTGTATTTTAATGAATGCCTTTTTCTGAGCTGCATTTATCTGGAGTATTCATTATTCCTCCAGACCACCTTTTCCTCTATAAGACTGAGCAAAGTGCCGTTGCTATCAATCATGCACTCTCTCATTTGACTGATTGGCTGTGTGAAGGTTTAACAGTGAACTGAAAATCAGAAAGAGCAATTTGTCATGTGGAGATCCGACAGTGATGCTGCAGGAGGATGGCCCACATCTGCTAACACTCTACCTCATAAAAACCACTAGACGACATTTCCTTCCATAATGAGAAGCTATGTGAAGGAGAAGCTGACCACTACAAAGTGAAATGTAGAGATGTTTGTCTGGGTGATCATTCAGGAGAACAGAGACAAGAGTTAGTCTGAAGTGAAAGTTGGTGTTTGGATGGACGGTTAGATGGTCTGTCTAAAAGTTACTCAAATCTGAACACTAAGGACCCCTTGAAGTGCGTCCTAAGGGATAATTGTTCACGCTTTACAATAAGCTTCCAATAATTATTTCATAATTATTAAATATGGCTGAGGAATGCTTATGAGATTTGGCTAAAATCATTAGTTAAAACTTTACTTACTTTTTGCCGCCTAACTGACAAACAACTATGGACAATTACTTCAGACATAATTAAGGCTTTACATATATATTAACTAAAATGTTGTTGATGCATACATAATTCTAAGCAATTCATTGATGCTTTGTTATGCATTAAGTAGTGTTGAGTAATAAACATAAGTTAACTGCTAACTAATGGATCAAAATACACTTAGTAATAAAAGCTAATTCATAAAAGTGTCATTATTTATTAGTTAACAAACGTTGCTAACTAACATTAACAAAGGCCACCTTAGGAAAATTGTAGTAGTGGGCAGAACTGTTGGTGTGGAATAAGCTCTGCCGGTAGTTTACGGTCCCTTACAAGCCCCACCTAACATTAGTGGTATAACAAAGATTCACAATTATTTAAAAAAAGAAATACTCCGAATTGCAATTTTAAGCTAAATTTTCTCCACAGTACAGACCAAAAGTTTGGACACACCTTCTCATTCATTTGAATATATATGTCCTCCATCATCAGAAAAAATGTGACTAGAACATGTTAAAAACACAAAAAACAGCATTTTAATTAGTGGGTTTTAAAATTATATATATTTAGGAATGGTTACCGTTTACGTTTTATCTGGTGTCAATCTGTTACTTTTGAAAGGCTGCTGGAATTAAATTGTGCTGGAATCAGTACATTTTAAAATATTTAACGGAGATTGAATAAACACGGAAAACATGCAAACTTTTCCTGAAAACATGCAAATGGAAGGAATCAGCATCACAGGTTCCTGCAGAGCCTGAATGCGCTTATGCTGTTTGTTTCTCTTCATCAGTCCCTGTTATCCTCACCCACATCGTGTGTGGATGATAAATTACTATAGCAATTTTAATGCTGTTGATGCTCATTGCATTGTTGTATTAAGAATACTGTTTGTACCTTGTCAATATAAAGGAATGCATCTTAATAATATTTAACCCAGCTCTGCATTGTGTTTGTGTGTGTGCGCATGGGCTGGGGGGGTGATGACGACACCAGACGTCGTTCTCATCTGCAGCAGAACCTGCAGCATTTTGTTTTTGTCTTGCCGACAAACGACAAAAGGAGGGAACTAATCAAAGACCGACAGTTGAGCGGACATGACAAAAGATTGACAAGACAGAGATCCACAGGAGTGAGGTCTTTTTCTGACTCCCATACTTTGACTCCCAAAATGGCTGCGAGGGTGTTCACGCAGGCCCTGCGACATCACTTGCAAGGGGTCTATAGTTTGTGTGTGTTTCTCTCTAATGTAACAAAGTAGCAGAAACTGAAATATTTTCTGCTAAAATTGTTCATTTCCAAATGAATCCCTGTCCTTCTGTCTTCAAGAACGCAGTTTGTTCCTGGAGGTTTGAGCAACACTTGATTCGGCAGGCAGGTGCTCACACTTACAAAGTGCCACATGAGTGTGTGAAAACGGTGCGCTTATAGCTGAATTAATACTATTTCCGTTAACTTGGTCATGATTTAGAGACTTTCGAGGCATCTTTAAGCAAGCGCAGGAAAAATGTCAAAACACTTCTGTGAGTTTCTGGCATTTACCTTGCAGAAAACGTTGCCACCTCATCCTGTGACACATTGCATTTTAAACAGAAAGTCTGCTTAAGTAATAACTTGTGATTAGGGCAAAATCCATTTAAAGCAATAACTGTATCATCCATAGTCTTTACTTACCACAGTAAAAAGCCTCTGTTTTTGCATTTGTTTACAGATTTGTTAAAAATCAGTAGCAATTTTGTTCAAGCATAAATCACTCGTTATAAAAGCCCCTCTCAGATGAAAATCATGTTTTTGACATGCTCTTCAGGCATTTTTCTGATGATGGAAGACATGTCTCCAGGAAAATGACTTACAAGAAAGTGAAAGAGGGTTTTTGATACTAAGATTGATGCTTCAAAAAAAAAAGAAGCTTGTTCTCATCATTTCAACAAATCCTGAAATTTTTATCTGGTGCTGTCGGCATTTCTGGACCGAATTTTACCACAAAATGAACCCAATAGCCATCACTATTCTGTCTGTGATGGAATAAACAACGGTCACCAATAGACACCTGTCTTTTATAAACGCCGGGACTACTACTGGAAGATATATTATAAACACATCCATCTTTGCAAAAGCCTGGATGTTGGTTGATGTCATGAAATGGACGGCACCCACACGGATGAGAGCTGGTGCCTCAGAGATCCAGTCGGCTTACTTCTGGGTGGGAAAATGTACTACGAACATATCTCATATTTCATAAAAAATGTTCTTTAGTGTGCCAAAGGTAATATATGATTGTATATATTCATATAGTTTACTCTGAAAGGTGTGAAAATAGCATGATATTGGCCTTTATGACATTCAGAAATTAAATAATATCTGGTTTCAAAACCCTTCTTTTAACCTCTTTATATTTTTAACATTTTAATCTGCCTTATCATTTTAGCATTTATTTGACACTAAAATTGTGCACAAATTGTAGGTGTGGTCTTTTGATTGACATTTGACTAACATAGCTTTATTGGGCGTGCCCAACCAACTCCTACGGCTTGTTTGTTCCTCATATTTCACCAATTTTGAGAAAAGGCAGAGTTCAAGGACAGTATTTCCTGACTTAGATGACACGTTTCAATGCAAACTACAATATTTTTATCTACCTCTCAGTCACTGATGAAAACAGAAGTGACAACTGTCAAAAAGGCAGTATTTTAAGTAATAATGTATAAATTTAGCGGTTTTGTGTTTAGATCAGAGCAAAACAAAGTGCTGGATGAGCAAACAGTGATGGAAGAAAAACATAGCTGGAGGAAAACCTTGCAGTACAGATGATCAAGGTTGTTACAATCCACATGAGAGAAAGACAAGTTCAGGCCAAACTTGGAAGCAATCAATGCACCAGGTGACATTGTAGAGATAAATTGATAGACCCGATAGAAAGTTGACTGCCAGTAAAATGCCTCCAGCTAAGTCACCCTCATGGGCAGAAATAGGCTCGGGTCCTTTGGGAAATAGAAGATCACAAATAGTTGTCAGCACGCCTTTGGGGGGGGGGGCATTCTTTGGCCACTCTACTAAACCTGGATCAGTCAGCTCAGGCTATGAGCACAGCGGAGAGAGATGTTCTTCATCTGAGTAAATAAGCAAAAGAAGAGAGCACATTCTCCTTAATGTATTAGTTTTTCTATTTAATGTTAATGTAAAAAAAGAAAATCTATATGTTCATAACCTTTGGAATAAAAATGTGTCAATTACTTGTAAGACTTTCCCAAAAAGAACCAAATATCTTATTTTAATATCAATTTCATTTTCCTAATTTTTGAGGCTATATTTGATCACATATCTTTCTCTAATATTTTCGTCCCTACCATGTTTTGTTCTAAAACTATTTTACTATGTCTTAGAGTCATTCAGTAATTGATTTGTTTGCATGTTGAGGATAATCATCTTAAAAGGTTTACTTCCAGTTCAGCCTCCTGTTGGATGGCCTCACGTAATCCTCAAACACTTGTTCCTTTAATGCAGAGATCAGAGTCAAATCAATAACTGCAGGCTGTCTAATCCATGAGGCTTCTTCTTCTCAAAAAGGTGTCTTGAAAAACACACACACACACCTTTTCCATTGGCCGCTGCATTTCCACCCAAAGAATCTGAGTTGTTCTCAAAGTTCTTATTTAATCCTTAATAGAATTGATTTTTCTGCAAGTGTGGAATAGACATTTATGCTTAAAAATGAAAACATACAGGCATTCCTTCAAGTAAATACGTTAAGTACGGTTTAAAGAGGATTTTAGTAACAAATATTTTCAGTTGCTCTGACAGATTCTGATGGTTGCATCAAGCATTTGAATAGCAAAGACATCATATCCTTAACACTAAATCTGCACTTTTGAAAGTGATAGAGTATAAATAACTAATTAGATGTTACAAACCAGATTTTGAAACTGTAAAAATTAGAAAAATAGTTAAGTAAAACACAATAGGGGTGCAATTATACAAATTTGCTTCCTCCCACTCCTTTTGCAAACAAATAATTAAAGTATTTTTTTAGGTATACCTCAACTATGAGAGACAAATTGAGAAAAAAAAGGATCCAGAAAAATCACATTGTATTGTCTGATTTTTAAAGACTTTATTTGTAAATTATGGTGGAAACTAAGTATTTGGTCAATAATAAAATTTCAACTCAATACTTTGTTATACACCATCTTTGGCAATGTCAGCAGTCAAATGTTTTCTGTAAGTCTTCACAAGGTTTTCACAAACTGTTGGTGGTATTTTGGCCCATTCTTCCATACAGATCTCCTCTAGAGCAGGGATGTTTTTCTATGGGTTTGAGATGTGGAGACTAGCTAGGTCACTCCAGTACTTTAAAATACTACTTACAAAGCCACTCTTTTGTTACCCGGGCAGCGTGTTTGGGATTATGCTGAAAGTTCCAGCCATGATTCATCTTCAGTGCCCTTGCTGATGGAAGGAGGCTGTCACTCTAAATCTGACAATATTTGGCCCCATTCATTCTTTCCTTTACGGTCGTCCTGGTCCCTTTGTTGAAAACAGCCCCAAGGCATGATGCTTCCACCTCCGTGCTTTACAGTAGGTACAGTGTTCTTTGGATGGAACTCGGCGTTCTTTCTCATCCAAACACGACAAGTAGAGTTCTTAAAAGTTCCATTTTGGTTTCATCTGACCATAGGACATCCTCCCAATCCTCATCTGGATCATCCAAATGCTCTCTAGCAAACTTTAGACGGGCCTGCACATGTACTGGCTTTAGCAGGGGGACACGTCTGGCACTGCAGGATTTGCGTGTAGTGTGTTACTGGTGGTAGTTATTTGTGTCTCAGCTCTGCAGGTGATTCATTAGGTCCATTCCATGTGGTTCTGGGATTTTTGCTCACCGTTCATGTGATCACTTTGACCCTACGGGGTGAGATCTTGCAGGAAGCCCAAGATGGAGGGAGATTATCAGTGGTGTTGTATGTCTTCCATTTCCTAATAATTGCTCCCACAGTTGATTTTTTTCCCACCAAGCTGCTTACTTATTGCAGATTGAGTCCTCCCAGCCTGGTCCAGGTCAACAATTTGGTTTCTTTAGACGGCTCTTTGGTCTTGGCAATAGTGGAGCTTGGAGTGTGACTGTTAGAAGTTGTGGACGGGTGTCTTTTATATAGATAACCAGTTCAAACTGGTGACATTAATACAGACATTAATACGACTGGAGGGCAAATGATCCTCTTATAGAAGAAGTTACAGGTCAGTGAGCCAGAGATTTAGCTTATTTGTAGGTGACCAAATACTTATTTCCACCATAATGTATAAGCAAATTCTTTAAAAATCAGATAATTAGATTTTCTGGATTTTTTTCTCATTTTGCCTCTCACAGTTGAGGTTTACCTATGATGAAAATTACACACCTCTCATCGTTTTAAGGGGAAACCTGCACAATTGGTGGCTGACTAAACACTTTTTTGCCTCAATTTAAGTATGTATATATGTATATTGAAATGTATCTTTCTTTTATTTTTTTTATTTTTCCAATCAAGTCGTGTTTAATCATCCAAAGTTTGACATATCTCTGTATAGATATCTATCGTTTGTTTGTTATCTTTAGTAGTGTTTTGTTTTGATATTTCAAATAAACTAATTCCAATAAAATATTTAATTTTGGGAGGTTTTTAGATTCTCTGTATATTTCAATCTCTCATTAATGACAGATTCTAATCATTCGCTGTACTTAAAACTAAACTGCTTCTTGTTGATGTTTCATATTGCCAAACTGAATCAGAACTTTTTTTAGCTGAAGAAGAAAAAGGAAAGTTTCAACTCTAAAAAGCTGAAATGCAGGCTTGAATTGTTACTGCAAAGAAATAAGTATTCTGTAAACATCATTTAATTACTAAATAGTCATTTCTTTTCGATAGTTTATGTGATTTACTTACTTAAAATTAAACACCTTCACTGTAGTTTGATTTACTCAGTGATTGTAGTGGATCTTGAATGTTTTTAATTCTGCATCTCAAGAAGTAATCAGAATAGATTTAAGTGACGTTTTTCCCTGAAGACGTTCCCATAAAAAGTGTTTTAAATAATAAATATGAATCCTTTACTGTTTGGTTATTTTCAAAATCATTAAAACAGAATAAAAAAAGAACACAATGTCAGAGAGTTTATGTTACATCCAATCACTGACATTATTTTATTTTATTTTATGGGCTTAATATTACTTTTTACCCAGCATGCACTAAGCAGATGGCAAACGGAGCCTGAGAGGAGTCCATTAGGAAACATTAGAGAAGCCTTCAGACTGAGACCGCTCTCCAAAATGTCATTTTAATGACAATTTTCAGGTTTTACACTAAAGCCTTTAACTCAACAGGATTTTTATGTGAAATGGTTGAATGAAAAAGAGGCAGTGTTGTTCTTGTTTGGCTTAAACGTTCAAGATTTTTGTAATATTTTGCAGCATTGATCACATTGATCTTCTGCTGCATAATAAGTGATATTTTCAGACAATTAGCAGTTTAAAAACCATAAAACAGCAACTTTTACTAATATGCAAATAAACTAAACTTATAGATGAAATGATGAAAACATGTAGAACCAACATGCAAAGCAATTTTAGATTATTTTCCAACAGATTCTCAGAATAGCATCATCCTTGATAATTCCTAATTTAAGTGCTTTTTTTTAAATCATCAAAAGACCAATGATTGCTCTTTCTTTTTGTTTAACAGAACAGAACTTTGCTGCATTTATAGTGCATCAGTGCAGGATTCAGCAAAAATATGTACAACAAAGTCCTTTAATTAGTACTCCAGTGAAAAATGACACAAACGTAGATGTGGGATAGAAAGTAATTAAGTTTAAGAGTTTAATTCCAGACAATTTAATAGAAAAAGCAATGAAATGTAATTTTTATGTAATTGTCAGTAGAATCATTGCTCCAATTGGTTTGGCCATTTGGCTTGTCAGCACCTTACATAGAAGGATAGAAACGCTAAAGCTTTTAGCTAAATTACAACAAGGAAGACCCAGTCATCAGCAAAAATAACAAGCAGAAGTGCACAGTGGAAAGTTTTTGACTGTATAAATCAGTAAAATGTTTACACTGAGTACTTGCAAACCTCCCACTGCTTAAATGCCACAAGAAAGGCCTTGGTTTGTTGCTAAAAGGGTGCTTCATCATTTTCAGTATTCTCCTCACCATGGTGCAGCTGCCCTCCGCATCGTTATCCAGCAGGCCTAATCTGCACAGGGCTTTCTTGTTCCTCAGCCAGTACTCGGGCGAGTCCAGCACGATGTTGCTGCACAGAACCTGCAGCACACAAACAGAAACAAGCTCAGACAAAGTCAATGAAGCATAGTCGAACCAAACAAACACACACTGATTTGTTTTTTCACTTTCATCAGCCAGTTCCTGAAATTCCACTTTAATGTGATGAGACTGACCGACCTTTCACCAGGACCTGTATGACACGGTAAGTGTTCTAAGTGCAGGATTAGCAATCTGTCAGATTAAGCTCAACGTGTGCTCCGGTTATTGGAGTAAAATGGGGGGAAAAAAAACATTTAATACATTTTTGTTCCTTTTTATGAAAGCTGTGAATAAGATACACTTGCCAGAAAGATTTATGATGAAAAACAGAAATAGGTAAAAAAAGTTTCATATTCTTATAAG
This sequence comes from Oryzias curvinotus, assembly GCA_023969325.1. NCBI lineage: Eukaryota > Metazoa > Chordata > Actinopteri > Beloniformes > Adrianichthyidae > Oryzias > Oryzias curvinotus. The sequence goes on from CM043718.1 coordinate 31,293,625, forward strand.
ACAATTAGGGACGCCACAAGTCCCATAACTGTCTGTTACACCAGTGGTTTCCAAACTTTTTTAGGCCACAAATTGGTTTAATGTCAGACGATACTATCCGCCTGTACGAGGCTGAAGTGGACATCTAATTTTCTTTAATACAATTTCCTTTAACTTTTAAAGATACATGTATCTTCATTATCTGTAAAACATCTGCTGGTGCTTTAAACTTTATTAGTACACTAGATTTCATGTAGGAACCATTAAAATGTGATATAGATTTTCCCCTAACCCATAACTGTCAAAGTAGAACCTAGAATATTTCTTCTTTTAAGGTGCGACAGATAAATACAAAAATAAGATGATTAAATGTAATCACCATTTGAGCAACTTCATTAGCAGCATCCTAAGATTAAACAATCGCTAACTGAAAATGATGCATTAATATTATGGCTTGAGGGAATAATTGTCACAGTAAATCCATATTTGGAGTAAAGACTCCTGATTTTTGTCTGTTAAATGCAGATTTCTTTCATTTTGAAGTTAAAGGTTTGTCTTCTGTTTTCTGACTGCTTTTTTCTTCTTTTTTTTTGTGAGCTTGGGGGTTTCAATTTAATTAGAGCGACTTGACGTTCATCAAGAATGAGTTAGATGTGGTGGAGAGAATCCAATAGTTTTCCAAAGTCAAACTTCCTTCAGAATCAGGTTATAAATAAAATGCAGACAATGTTTCTCTGCGGCCTGGTCCCAGCTGTCCCACTGACTGGTACCAGTCTGTGGCCCTGGGTTGAGGACCACTGTGTTACATCATTGAACTAAATCAAGTAAATCGTTTGTATATTTTTGTTGAAAGTGTGAAACACGTGTTTTGTGCTTGATAAATGTAATATTGTTTTATTGCGTTACACCAGGCCTAGTATCAGCTAACTGAAAGGTTTTCCTTCATTGTTATTTGCTTAATGGTAAATTTAAAAAAAAGTATCTTTCTGAATTTTTCATTTTTTGTTGTTGTTATAATACACAAATAAAATATCAAAATAAAACTCTGACCCAAAAAATTGAGAATTGAACCAAATCATAGGGAAAATAAATCGTTACATCCCTAAAAAGAACTGATGTCTTTCAGACATTTCACAGTTTGCAGAAGCATAATGGGCAAAAAGCTCAACAAATAACTTTCACTTTGACACTAATGTGCATGCTTTTAGAATTATTTTTAGTGACATGCCATGGCCCCCCTGAGCCAGCCCCTTCTGGAAAAGACCATCTGTGCGGGCCTTTGGCCAGGTAAAGGTGACGTAGGCTCAGCTGATCTCACTGGGAGTGACAACATGGAGGAGTGCTCGCAGCACTCTGTGCCACCAGAGCTCTAATTACAAGAAAGACTTTCCTTTTTCGTCTCAACAGGACGCTCAGGTAGACAACGATCATGAACGGACGGGGTAATTAGGAACACACCTGCCAGTCCGCCCGCGCACTCACAGTTAGACTCACACACCTTTAAAAAAAAGAGAGAAATTCAATCTCGGCCCCTCAGCCCACTGATCTGCACCATCTCCCCTCCTGTCTCTGTTGTGGGGGGTAATGATAAATCTACTGGGATGACCTGAGGGCGTGAGTGTTCCTCTTATTACACAACCCCTAGGTGTCACCAGAACCAGGGGAGAGGAAATTAATATCTCCTGCTCTCCTGGAGACACAAGCAGAAGTCAGGGGAAAGACAAATAAGTCCTATAGGAGACAGAAAGGAGTGGTGGGCAGGTGCCGGCAGCACAGACTGATGGACGGACACGCGGGGACGTCAGTGCAGACTTGTTAAAACCCAAATAAATGGAGCTCCGCTCTACCTTTACCTTCTTACAGGCGCTGATGGATGAGGCCAGGGTGCTGTCGGCACTGCGTCCCTCCACCTCTGCAGACTCTGCAGCTTCAAACATGGCAGACGACTGGAAGTTACTGCAAGGCAAAAGGGCACAGAATCGACTTTGTCAGAGCAAGTTCTCGTCAAACGCCGAGCACTCCACGTTTTATAATCTGGGAATCGGTAGTTATCCATGCTCTGACCGGAGCGACCCGTCTGATGTCACATTTACTCATACTACAGAGGCCAGACTACTACAGATAAAAACAGTTATTGTAAAAATAATTTTCCTTTAATAGATTTTTGTCAAAAAATGAGAGAAAAACTGAAATCTCTCATCATTTATTGAGAGCAATTTTGTTATTTTTCCTAATAATTCAAGACTTTTCATTCCATAATAGACGCAACCTTGCTCGTCAGTCTTCTTCACATGACTTGCAAGAGAAAATTTATAAAGTTTATCAAGGTGAAGAACTATGTGTTCTACCATTGTAGAAAAACTGAGGTGTCAACATGAGATAGTGCCACATAGGTGAGTCTTTCCTGACAAAACTCCTCAAAAACAGAGTGTAAATGTCTCCCTGCTTCAAACCCAACAAAACAAATAGAGCAAACTTAAAAAAACTCGGAAACAAACAGTTATCCTCTGTGCATGCTTTTACTGCGATAAGCCAAACCGAAGCTTATCTGCTGTGGCATTAATGAGGATCAATTTGGAAAATGAAGAGGCTGTGCATGCATATTTAAAGAGGAGCAGCGGTTTTCATATAATCTGCACATTTCAAAGAAAAAAGGAAGCCTTCCACTTTAAAAGCCTGCAAGTAAACTGTATCTGTTTGCAGTTAACCAACATGTCAGACAGAAATGATGCCAACTCTTTCCTGTGAGTTTGCTCAACATGAATCGACCCTAGGAAATGTTTTCTGAAGAGAAATTAAAGTGCTTTTCCTTAAATAGACTCCTGCATTTGCAAAGGAAATAGAATAGTAATATTTATAGTAAAGATACAGACACATAGAAGCAAGACTCAGTGTAATATCCCGGATGCTTGCAGAAACTGTGCCATTATGGCATGCAGATAAAAAGCATTTACTTTTGCAAAGAATATGCATGCTCGTTCATTTAGCAAATCCCTAGTCTTGTTTTTGCAGAAGAAGGAAGAGCTATATTAGTCACGCTCGGCTTATTTATTTATTTTCAATCTTTACGCCTATAATGAGCCCCTCCATCACGACACAGTGATGACTGACAGGCGAGTGCGCTCTCGTGCTCCAGGTACTCAACTTGACATGACGACACAATTAACTCCTGGTACGTCTCTGTTGGAAAAATCTGTCATCATTGCAGACCCACATGCGGAGTTTCTCCAAACAATAAACTCAAACTGAACCCCAAATGGATCTGTTTCTCTGACTGGAGGGCACTGCGCAGTGACATTTCGGATTCTTGCGTTCAGATGGGATACATCCAAAAGCAGATTCTGTAACGCAGCCCGTGAAGGTGTGCAGGTAGAACATTAAAGTTTTCCCACAACAACATGATGAAGTCTGACTCTCAAAAGGCTGCAGAGACTGAATGTTTTCGGTTGTGAGCGCGCGTCCGCGTAGTCTCTGCGCGCATTAGCGGCTGTTTCTTACCTCGGCGTTTTCAAAAGGCGCTTTGCGCCCGCCATTCTCTCCAAGTATAATATGTACCCCAACTGTCTTTAGGCTGTTGTGTTATATTCCTCTGTGAGGGCGGGAGCACGCGGAGAGGATTTCGCAGCGCCGCGATGCGTAACTGTCCCCGGGAAACTCTCTGATCCAGATGCGCACGCCTCTTTGAGGACGGAAGAAATCCCCGACCGGGGCAGCGTGACTGCGAGAGCGCCGCGATGGAGTGTGTCAGCGAGCGGCAGAGAGTCCTGCGCCTCTCTCTTCTGCAAGAGCGCTGCCTCGATCAAACCAAATGAGCTGCAAGACGCAGGCGAGGGCGCAGACACGGGCAGCGCGCACGCTTACGCATGCACAGACATGTTATGACAGGACATCTGAACCACGAGCCTTTGGCACATGATCAGTCTGTCCTGATTCATGTGTCATGTGTCTCCAAGGACACACGGATGGAGTCATTTTTTGTTTAGTAAGATGTTGTTTTTCCAGTGAAGGTTTTATTTTTAATGCCATGTTTTTAGTTTTTTTCTCCATCTGCCTCTTTTAAGATTTGTAGATTGTGCTAGATTGTTTGTCAGAACTTGTTTGTTGTTTGATGCACGTGGGGATTTCTGCAGATGAAAACAGTTATGAATGGTCCAAAAAAAGCTGCAGGCAACAGCCACCAAAATGGCGAAAAAGGTCAACTTCTTCATGAACACCCAGGATACAGTTCTTTGTGGGTTTGTCATTGCCAACCCTAATTCTTTCTTCTGCGCAGAACTGCTTGACACTTCATTTATTTCAAAACAAAAGCAACTGCAGAATCGGTGGGCCTTTCAATTCCTTTGTTTTGTACTTGTACAAAAGGGGACCGAGCTGAGGTTTCGACCACAACTCAAACTGTCACAGAAATGTGCAGGCCCTCCTACTCCGGGGTCCAGTTGCCAGCTGATATAGGCATTGTCTCAGGGTATCAATGAAAGGTTCTTATGAACAATCTATATTCTCTGGATCTGAGTGCAGGTTAATTTTTCCCCTCAGACCATTATGGAAGTAACTAAATATCATAGCTGAAGAGGTCATGACCCCTATTTTGCTATGAAAATAGTGAAGACAGAAAAGTGGGTGCAGAGAATGAGGAAAGTAGTGGACGTTGACGAAAGCCGGAGTCCTGATGAGGCTCGGAGCTGCCCTCTGTGGCTCCCCGTTGTGGCTAAAGTGCAGGTCTTCACTTTGGCTGAAAAGATCATTACTGCCATGAAATGAAAAATAGATTTTTTCATGCTGTTATCAGCCAGTGTGCAGCATGTGTCTCCCTCTGGATGACATTTTTCTTCTTTCAAGTGGTTATTCTATGAAAATAAAAGTTTTCTGATGCTGATTATGGTGCTGCATTGTCTCAATGAAACTTCTTTGTTATATTTTTTCAGATTATGAAGAGTAAATGAATGCATCGTATAGACTTTTTAAGCGATTTATTGAGAATTCATTTAAGTAGTCCAAAATTTATGTATTTTTGACACAAAGAAGATACTGATGGTCTCAGATAGGTTAGCAATTATCGAATTATCCAAATATATTGATCTTTACATACAGTTTGTCGGGATGACACTTTTCAAAGGTTACATTCTTAAAATTCAACAGAAAAACTAAACTGTTTTAGATATCTAGGCAAATATATAAATTAAACAAAACAAAACAACTAAGACTGACCAAAAACAACACGAACTGTCAGCACAGAGCCTTAGATTTAGAAAGGGAAAAAGTCACGCGAACAGATGTGATGAATTGGAAGAGATAAAAAGGTTTGAACACTGTAAAAACTGAATCTAAAAGTAAAAATGATGCTTCTTTCGAGAAAAAAATGTCTTCTGTCTCGCAAGAAAAATAATCTTGTCAAGAAAGTTTTTCAATTAGAAAACGTCTTGGAGTCTAGAATTTATTTCTCATAGGAATTCTTGGTAAGAACATTTTTTTTATTCATTGGCAGCTTTATTTCCTTTTTTTAAAGACATATTTTCAAATTCTAAGAATTTTTGACTTATTACTAAGGGTCTTGTTTTTTGCAGTGCAATGTGGACAATTGTGTCTCGACTGTATGTTAGAACTGGACTGAGTGAGTGTGACGTCGCCCTCAGAAAACAGTTTACTTCCAGTTACAACCAAATGCAGTCAATCCAGTCGCCATGTCTTCACAATACGGAAGTTGCCATGTTGGACCCAGATTACTTCAATAAGCAGTGATTGGTCCAACATCAGTCTAACATTCTATGGCAACCACTCTGGCCAATTAGAAGTGAACTTGTTGTCCACACCCCTACCACTTGAAAGCAGGCTTCACCAAAACTGTCAATCAAGTGTTTGGAACGTTGGACATAGGTGGGCCAGCAGGCATCATCTACTTTTATTGAGACATCTGATTAATAAGTTTATAACTTGAAAACTCGCAGTTAAAAATTAAAAGATTATTAAGAAAATGTAAAAAAAAAAAGCATGTAGCAGAGCAATAATGGTTATTCTGACAAACAGAGTAGCTGAGTAATAGCTGTTTATTTCTCTATAGAAGTCTGTGAGATTTTTGGCTTCTTGGGAAGCGGGTACTTCTCATTTGGAGCGCCATGGGGGAGGGGTTACCCAGTCCACTTCACATATAAAGGGTTTGTCATAGGTTGTGATCCATTTTTAATGGTTTCCCTCCATCACTGACAAACCTCCTATTCAGTTATTTACCCCCTTATGTTTTCCAGTTTTTCCACGTCAGGTCTTCTGTTTTACCACCTTTCGTCTGTCTTAGTCCAGGTTTGCCACAGTTTAGTCTGATTGTGCACAAGTTCAATTGGAGTTTAAAAAAAAAAATCAGGACCCTGAATGCATCTTTTGCCTCTGGGTTTCCTACAACCACCAATTCCTTACATGTAAAGTGAGACTGGAGGTGATAAAAGCACACTCAATGTAAAAATAGAATTCGTTTAGGTGCTCACAGATTAATCAGTGATGAACTAAATTATTCATTCTCTAATGGAAAACAGGCGAGTGAACAACAACATGCAGGAAGACAACTTAGGACTTGCTTTTATGAAATAATACGTTTAAAAAATCACTAATTTTGGTCAGTTTCTCCACATCTCTCTTTTCTAACCATAGTCTAAATATCTTAGGACTCATTCTGGCTACACATCAGATGATTTTAAATACCATTTAAATTCAGCTCGCTGGAAAAAGTTGATCAGATAAAAAAAACCTTTACACATTTAGACAATAAACTTTTCTTTTTTACAATGCTAGAAATGTTGGAGTAGAGCAGACACAGTGAGGGTGATCTGCTGACAGGCTGATCCGTGGGTGGATTCACATTTGTGTATTTATAGATCAGCGCTCACTGAATAAGGGGGAAAAAAAAGTGAAGAGTCACATTTATTTTAGAAATTTGAGAAATAATAGACTGCCAAAAAGTTCAAGAGGGTTTTACAGTTTGAGACAACAAAACATGGAAGAGTTTAGAACATTAAACACTGACTCACATAGAATTTTCACTACAATTCTCTCTGTTGTGCTCACCATCTAAATATAGATCTGGGATCAGGATCCAACACTTAATACTCAGTGTTGACACTTTTTCAGGAAACGTGTTTGAATTTTCTGTGTTTGAAGGTTCAACTTTAAAAACGTTGTGGTTTAAAAATAACACAGCATTATTAACTCTTTAATTTATTAAAATTGGACCCAAAAATAACTTTTTTTCCCCATATCTCTGATGGAATAAGAATAATAAAATGCTTTTGTTTTTGTGTCACATGCAGAGATGCACATGTTACATGGATGTTTTAATTATTAAGCTATTAAACTTTGTCCCTAAGCATGGCCATTGCACAAAGTTTTAAAACGGGGGGGAAACACACTAATCTTAAGATGAAAACCACTGAAAAGAAGTAAAATGATCTGTTCATGCAGCAAGTCATTTAACAGGGAATCTTACAGTAAAAATGTAAAACTCTAAAAACAAAGAGTTTCACATAATCATTCAAAAGGGAAAAACAAAAATAAAAAAGAGATATTTGATATAATTACTTTTAATTAAACGTTATAAGTATTTTTCTTTTTGCTACTTCTAAGGAAAGGTTTGTACTATTTGTTGAGTTCTTATGAAGCTAATTGTGGTTCATTTTGATTTACATAAAGTTGTAATAAATGGACATTTTTCACTTCAGAATTTCTTTCTTTTTTTTTTTAACAAAATGAGAATATGATCTTTAAGTTCAAGTTGGTGCATCATTATAAATCCTTATAAAATCTAGCACTTATTCTTTGAAAATAAATCAAGTTTTTTGTATCCAAAACTATGACAATAAGGTCAGGACTACCTTTAGCCAGTCTAACTTTATTGAATTTTAAAATAATATTCTTAAAATTAAAGCAAAAATTACAATGTTTTAAGTTTTACATTAGTTTTTTTCTATTGCAAATAGCATTTTATTATTTAAATAATAGCTTACTTATTTCTAGATCCTAGCTCTTAATGAGACAACATTATTCTGGGACTGTGTGGATTTTTAGAACAGCTTGGAAACATGCAGAGCAAAGAGATGCTAAACTGAAAACCTGGTAAAACATCATAAATGTCTAAAAATAAGATTTTACATCTCTGCAAGTATGTATTAGTTTGCAGTAAAATCATGTTAGGAATTTCCTGCCTTCTTCTTTGCACATTTTCTTCTCCTTTGTCATTAAAATTTCAAGACTAAATTATCATATTTATTAAGAAAAACTAGTCTTTTCCTGTACAGTAGAGAGCTCTTTGTTTAACATCAAAGATAAAAAAAAAGAATAATAAAAAAACTTCACCTTTAGCCAAGGATTTGGTGAGAAGTAAACTTAGGCTAATCTAAGCTTCATTTTTCTGGAAGCCTCAATAACAAATAAAGTTCCTGAGTGCCCGTATAGAGCTAACATCCTTTGCAATTTCAAATCTAGACATTCAGGTATTACAATGTTCCTAGAAAAACACATTTACCTTTCAAAAACAACTGTTATATTGCTTAAGTCAGGCTCCTGTGGTCACAGATTGGTAATGTGGATACAGAGGAGGATGAGATGAAGCTGAGACCTACAGATGTCAGAACCATAAAAGACACGAGCATTTAAACACAGCAGAGACTGGTTCCTATTATTTCTTTTCAAAGAGACAGCCAACTGCATCCTCAGAATTCAAACTCAGCATTCAGAGCGCTGATGGCTTCAAGAGTTACGCTTTGAATCGTTTCAGAAAAGAAGAGCCCAAGTTCAAAACAGCTTTGAAATACGGTTAAGAAGTTGCATAGCAACAGTGAGTCGTCGGTCTTTGTGCTTTTGAAAGAGTCAGTAGAGCAATGACAAACAAGGAGTCACAGTTAATGGAGAAAAAAATGAAACTGTTCCACATCAGGCTCAAAACAAACACCAGAAGAAATCAGATCCCCTCGTGTGGATGCTTCATTTCCTCCAGGAAGTGCCTTTTAAACACCTCCACCTTTTCCTTTTTACTCTTTTGTTTTTTGCTTCTCATCTTTTTCTTCTTCTTTTGTTTTTTGATGCAACCTTCTTAGATCCAAAAGGTTTTCAGGAGGGGGGATGCTAATCCCCTGCACATTTCTGTAAGACAAAAACAGTAAAAACAACTGAAGTGGAGAGAAAAGCAAGGACAGATCAGCAGAAAGCAGGCATCTGATGGGGGGGGGGGGGGGGGGGGGGGGGGCAAATGATGGCAGAATCAGCTGAGGTAGAGGCTCCCTCCCTGCGAGAAAACCGTCACAGTGGGGGTATTTTTATTCTACTACGAAACAAAGATGCGTCATGTGAGAGGTGGGAAGTGAGGTGAGAGCAGAAAATGTGATGATGGATGTGAGCAGCTGTGATGTTAGGATATATTTTTAGACAGGTGGGGGTTCAATGATTGGGTTAAAGGGGATTGAGAATTCTGGAAATAAAATAAAAGGGAAAAAAATGCACTTCAAAATGAGCTTAAAGCTGCGTATGTTACTATAAAAACACGCCATAAAATTAAGAAAAAAAAGGAATTATTTTTGTAAAAAATAAAAAACACATCAGGAGATAGAGAGTTGCTAATAAGATGAAAGGTAGATGTATCCAGAAGACCTTCTGCCAAGAATGAGTGAAAAAGAAGACTGTGGGGAACAAGTCCAGTTCAGTGAGAAGAAAAGCAACATGTGCCCTTTATGGCTGATGGCACACCAGATGCTGGGCTGCATTTAGAACATCTGCAGGGGTTTTAGTGTGAAAATCCAGAGAGATTTTACAGCATCTTTGTTGCAGTCAAGCGTGGTCAGGGACGGATGACATGATCACTCATGACTGGTAAAATTGTTGGACATAACGCATCTTAGACGATGCAAAAGTTGAAACATGGAAAACAGAGGAGACATGGAGAGTGGTTTAAAAAAACAATCTAAAGTTGTAATTTTCACCAGAAATGAAAGAGAAATTGTTTGATCTGGTTATGGTATAGTTTTTTTTAATAGTTCAAAAAAAAGTATGAAGTTTAAATGAACATGGATTAAAAATGGCGGTGAATTACACAGGACAACTGGTTTTATCTGGAAACTGTTCAGATAACCAACTGCGGGATGCACAAAAGCCATTATTGCAGATTTTAGCACTGAGTAATAATGATTAGCGAGTGTTTCGTTCTTCTGCATTCAAAACTCTGATGACCTCATGCAGCAAAGCTCATTTTTAAAGTCAGTTTTCTGGTCTCTAAGTACAAAATGTGCAACTATAGAACATGCATTGAAAGATTAAGCAGCTAGAACTATGACAAATCAGGGAATCAGATTTGGTAGTGATGTATGGATGACGTCCCCTTTAAGTCACGGCAGTACCAATAATCAAATAATCATGGAGGAGAAATGAATAATTGTGGTTTGTGCTCGGCTGGAATATTATGACATATATCGGAATAGAGCTGTGAAAGAAAAAACCTGGAGCTAGATTCACAAGATTTGTTCCGGTTGAACCTTTTGCACCAAGCCTCTTCCAACAATAGGTAGTAAACATTTGTTAGTTGTAGCTGTTCACCTTTTGCGCATCCCCTTAGGGGTTGCCACATTGATCCACACAGGTGGTTTGGCAGTGAATTTTATGCTGGATGGCCTTCCTTACACCTGGGGACTGGCACAGGAAGACTCAGACTTGGGCCCCCTTGTGGCTACATACCTAGGCAGTAGCATGAAGGGTCTTGCCAAAGGATCTACACTAGATGAAGCTCATTGTGCCTCCTGGGAATTTCCATGTGCCAGTCCTACAGAGCAGCCAACTGAGCCATCCAGCTCCTGGTGAAATTATGCTAGTAAGATGAAGCTCCTCCATGCTGGTCCAGTGTGAACACTATGGGCTAAACACACACCCAAGAACCTGCGTTCGGCGCATTCAAGAACGCATGTCACTTAACGCTACATCTTTACAAACCATCAAAAGTTTTTGGATTATTTTGTCAAACCTGTGGGTTTAGCTTAAATGATTGATCCAATTTAATACTTTTTCAGAAAAAAATATGGACAGGAACCGGTGGTGTCGTACCTAATAGTACACAAGGTTTGGCAGCAGAAACCTAATTTACTAACTAAACTTAAATATGATCAAACCCAATGAGATACAAAACGGGGACTCAGCAGACAGCCTGACAATGAAAAGCTCAAAACCAGACACTTCAGCCCTTGACACCTGAATTCATTACAGCTTTGAAAAAAAATCGCTAAAAATCACAAAGTAGATGCAAAATCAAGATACATTTGGAGTCAAAGTTTTTTAATGAGAATTTGCATCATAAAGAGGTAGAGGAGTTTAACATACTGAAGGTGATTAACAGAAATAAAAACAGCTGAGATGGTTATGAACATGAACCTGGTGTGACTGGCAGGGGGACAACTCAAAACACGACCAAAACATCCCTGAAACACCAAACTAAAGTCCAAAATCCTCACAAATATAACTGTTGCATCTCCAAGTAAACACAAATTTCTGTAATTTTTTTATCTATCTTCAAAAATGTTTCAAATAAATTAGATGTCAGAGCCAATATTCGTTCTAACAATAAAGAAAAGTAGAACTTGTCCCTCTGTATTGAAACATAACAGTGTTTCTTGCATCTTTGACACAATGAGCTTCACAATTCAAGAGAATATTTTCCCTTTCATATGAAATATTTCAAAATAACCACGACGTCCATACAATTGAAAGGGTTTGCTAAAACGAATTTTGGCCTCGAGCTGATAAAACAGAAAGAGCATTAAAGAAATGAATAACTTCTTCCAGTGTGAAATTACAAAATAAATAAACTGTTAAATATTAAATGGATGAGCCTGGAGAAATGCTTTACATTTAAAAATCATTAAAGTTACTTTTTAAATTCTATTATATCTTTAAGGTGTTTGGAGAAAAACATAATGCATTTTTTATTCATTTCTTTTAATAACACAATCACGAAATTTAAATTGCCACCCCACAGTGCTTTTCCTTTTTTTCCACTCAGGTGTGAAATTTGACCTCATTCAGTTTCAGGGTAGACATCAACATGAACCACTGAGACCTGAGACACAGTTTTTATCATTCCTCTACCAAAACATCAAACTGTCTTTGCACAGCCAGCCCCCTCTACAACTCTGGCCACTTCCAATGAAAAGTGCATGGAAATGCAGCGTGTTTCAGGCTTATGCGTTCACAACCTTTGCGTTCACGTTTGCCGCGCACGTTTTTCATGACCGTTGTTTGACTCTACGTAGAAAACGCGTGTCCAATGGACATGCGTCGAAAGTTAAACCAGAAAGTTATACCAAAAAAAAATTTGCTATTTGGGCCCAGTCAGCATTATATGACTCTAAGCCTTTCATGTATCGGAATAGAGGTGTGAAAAAAAAACACTGGAGCAAGATTCACGAGATTTGCACTCTGACATTTTGCACCTAGCCAACTTGTAGGTGATGGAGATATTACAAAGATAGTTCATTTTTTTTTCATTCATTTTCTAAACCCGTCTTGTCCTTTTCAGGCTCAGATGGCTGCCAGAGCCCATCCTGGCCACTCGTGGGCGAAGGTAGGAAAATCCTGTCGCACACTTAAATTCACAACTATAGACAATTTAGATTAACCAATTGACCTATGAAGCATGTTTTTGGACGATGGGAGGAAGCCAGAGTCCCCGGAGAAAACCCATGCATGCACGGGGAGAACATGCAAACCCCAGACAGAAAGGTCCTCCATTGGTATTCTGTTTCAGAAGATGCCCCTCCCTGCTTGTCTAGTGTGAACACCATGGGGTAAACGCACGTTAAAGAACGCTTTAACACATACTGAATGCACAGCAAATGCCCAGGGTGTCCATATCTTCAGAGTTCTTAAACTTTGATGTTTGTGGAGTACTTGGTCACTGACAGCTTTCATACAAAGAGGCCTGTTTACTGCAGCTGCTGTCCAGACTGAAGGAAACTTTACATTTTGGATGGGAAAAAAAAACCTTCTGTTTGCTTTTGTGTTAACAAAAAAGCTGTTATCTTTCTAACTCATGATCAGTCCAAGCAGCTGTTGACAGGAAAACACAATGTTTGCCGGCTGACAGTCAATTCTTGGAATCATCACTAATGGGCTTGTTAATCAGAGCAATCGCCAGCCGAGCTCACCACGGATTTATGTTCGCTTAACCTTTTCATCCATCTTTCTTCCCGGTGCTGCTCTCGTCGCAACAGATAGTGGGGATCTTGGAAGCTGATCATCACAATCGCTTGAAAGGCTAATGATGGCTGGCACCACTGAATTGGATTCAATAATAAAATAAACAGGATGGTTGGGCTAAGACAACCATTTGAAACATTAATTCTGGAAATCACTGGCGTCAAAAATGATTATTGCCTGTTCTGCTGAAAACATGAACAACTTCTTATGAATAGTAGGTAAATTATTTGTTTACAATACTTTTCCCCCCCCAATTTTTGGATTTTAAGGATTTTTTTAATGGAACAAAACAGGGCTTAAATTATAATCAGCCAGTTTTAATGCTCTAATTAAATGAATTAAAAGGGTTTCCTGTATTTCTAGTTGTTTGTTTGTACTAATGCACTCGTTTTTGGAACAGAAGATTGTTCAAAGTCAGCATGCGTCAGAGTGACGGTTCAATTCTGGCTGTTCTGCCTCTGGTGGCCAGCGTGACCTTGGTTTGCCCTCACTTCTCGCTGCTCTCAGAGGATGAGCAGTAATGCAAACGCAGATTACTGCTGCATCAAATCTCTCTCTCCATTCAGAAAGGGTTTCTCCTAATGTGTCCTTGCAGCGATGATGTAAGGTCCTGAAATATTTTGGCACAATCTTGTATTTCTGCAACAAAAAAGTATGAAAGAGGCTGGGTGTTTCCTTTATTTGGGCTTCAAAAAAATTATAAAAATGTTAAAATCAGACAAAAGAAATATTGCAGCTATTACATGTGTTTGCTTCATTGCTGTCTGGGGAAAATGCAAAAAAACCCAACAAATTTAGATTACATTTACTTCACAGCCAGTGTGTGCAGTAAAATAATCGTAATAATCTGCTAAATAATCTTAAAAATCTGTGAACGCTTAGCTCTGAAGAGCAGATAAACACCAAAAATGGGACTGTTCAAAGAAAATAAATGTGGATTTAAAGCAGAAAATTATAATTACAGATTATTCAAAGGTTATTCAAAGGTCTCTGATAGTAATCACAAATACACACAAATATGACAGAACGTAATTGTATTTAGTAGCCTTTTATAATATCCCTAGAATAACGGCAAAAGGAAACACCAACGTTCACTTTGCTTAATGTACTCCTCTTGATTAATTAGCATAGAAATGCTTGCAAAATAAATAATTATTCTTGTTGTGGACTGAAATGAAGGCCATTATACATCATTGAGTAATTATTAATGTTATGCACTTTGCAAAAAATCTGTATTCTTTGCAGGAATAATTAACACTTTCCTTGATTATTTTTTTATTGATGAGTTTGTGATAAAAATATGAAAATGTTTAACTATGTGGATTTTTCCAAACAATGGTTTTATATTTAAATAAGTATCAGTAAGACAAAGATTTCCTTTGACTTACTAATTAATGATCCATCGAGTATAAACAAGCAGATTCCTGCACTAACTGCAGTAATTCATGCATTAAATGCATCATGACTGGGACATTAAATATGCATTATGTAAGCGGGTGATTTGTTTTCCTGATGCTGAGAGTTACTCAACTCCTAAAAGAAATAATGATTGAATCTTATTTTGTTTCACCAGCAGTGAAAAACAAACAAGCTGTAGAAACTAATAGAAATAGTGAATATAAATTAAAAAAAAAGTTTCTATTTAAACAAAATATATATTAAGGAGCCGCTTTGTAAAATTATTTTGAAATTATTTTATTCTAATGCTGTTTTCTGGACTTTTTAAATTAAGGCCAAATTACTAACAGAGAGACTAACAGAAGCAGAATAGTTCCTGTGGTTTACCCAATTCCCTTTTATAAATATCAACGAAAAAAGTCAAAGCACAAAATCATTTAAATACGCAGCAGTTGAAAAAGTCCTGGTGAAATTCAGAACAAAATGCAGTTTAATGTTGAAAAGCTTGAATATTTCATAAATATCTGCATTTCATAATTATCTGCAATATCTGCTATTTCTGCATGAATTTGTTCCCAGAAAACAATCCATCCATCCTTCCTTAGCACCCACTGAATCCCTTTTAGAGTCACAGGGCCGCTGGAACTTATCTCAACCATGGTTGGGCAAGTCAGTGTACACCCTGAACAGGTAGCCAGTCTGTTGCAGGGTCACACAACCACACACACACACCCACTCCCATATGCAAACCTAGGGACAATTTAGATTCACCAATGAACTTGTTTTTGGACTGTGCCTGGAGAAAATGCACAGGGAGAACTAACCCTATTCCCAACCCAGTTGGGGTTTGAACCAGGGCCTTTTTGCTATGAGGCAAGAGCGCTAACCACTACATGCACAGTATACCCACCTGAAATGCAAAAGAAACTTCTGCAAAAATATCGTATTATAATTTTATATCTTAGTTTTCTAAACTCTTTCTATTACGGAATACACTTAGATTATTGTTGGGGCTTAAAACAATAATTCATCACACCAATATTCTGCTAAACACTTAATGTAAATTACAGGATTAAATGATTACTTTAGAAAAATAACTGAACACAATAGTATGCAATAACTAAAACTTTTTACCTATCAAATTTATTTTAAAACCTGTTTCCAAAACCAGCCTGGTGTTCTCTAAGAGTTGCAGGAAGATGACAGCAGTTACTAGAACCTGGAAGAGGTGGTGCGATGTAGGGGTGGGAAAGATTGACGGTGAAAGATGGAGGAGGTGATGCATCTGCCGCATAGATCTGCATTGTGCTGCAGTCTTTGCAACCGGGACAGATTGTGGTTCCAGCATGCTGCTGGAAGGATGCTGACCCATTTGAGTCCGGCAAAGCCAGACGCCTGTTTCAGAGCCAAGTCAGGGACAACAAAACATACAGAGGAGAAAAATCCCCACATGTTTGCTACAAAGCCCAGAGGCGGATTTCAGACACTCCCACTTTAACAGCTGCATCTTCGGTTCTGTTCTCCTTTGAAAAGTCCGAAGAGCAGGTTGACTTGAAGATTCTGTCTTCCTCCTTTTTCTATTCTGCTTCTACTCTGAATGTAAATCTCTCTCCCATTTTCTCCATCCGTCACTTTGGGTTCCCTTGGCAGCTGATTAGCTTCTGTTCACCCTAATCTTCCTCACACGGCAAAGAAATTACTCTCCTGCTTTTTTAGAAACTTTAATCTTGAGGGAGAAATGAAAAAGCGAAATAAAAATTAAAAAAGACCGAATATTGAGCCTCACTTAAATTCACTTGTTTGATGTCACTGACCATTTCTGAAATTGGACAATGTTGAAAATAATGGAAAATAATTGAAAGGACTTTCAGACTTTGTGGTAAAGAGTTTTGTGGCCCAACAGGGTCGTCTTATTTCCACACTCAGAAACGAGGATCAGCCATGACTCAACCGACACAGAAAAAAACTCTAAAAACACTCAATTTCTGTCTGGATAGTAACAATCTTTAAGTTTAATAAACAGATTTCATTTTGTGCAAAGCGAAAGACAAAACATCAACAAGATGCCATCTGCAATATATGACCTGCAGGCACAACCCACCACCACCCTCGTAATCCACATTTGACATGGCTACATGCCCCTTGCTCTCCCCCCTCTGCCCCTGCCACCCTGGTCAGAGCTGATGTGACAACTTCAAGAAAAAACATGTTTTTCAAAATGGCGGATTTTCTGTTGGGTTTGACTCCATCGCAGCCATTTAATTTTTTGGTCACTTGAGGGTGACGAACAGGTCTGAGTCCTTCTTAGAAGAATATAATCACCCACATTTCTAAGATCTTCAAATTGTAAGTTACAATGTTTCATTCAGCTTGAGCCAACAGTTCATGCAATAAATGTACAGATAAAAAATGTGCGAGCAATGCCACTATTGGAAGCTAGCCACACAATTGCTGTTAAAATCTGCCACTTCTAAATTTTTTTTTTTTTCCAAAGTCACTTTCCAATGATGCTTGAGGCGTTTGGGGGCAATAGTTAAGAATCCCGAGGAGGGGTTGAAATCTGTAGGAAGTTTTACATTTAGTGACAAAATGGCGTAGGTCATGTGGTCATCCCATAATAATTTCAAGGTGGCCGTGGTAGAGAGGCAGATTGGTCGACCTCTCAACCGTGGAAGACTGCAGGTTGGGTTCCCGCTCTGCGCAACCAAATGTTTAAGTGTCTTTGAGCAAGACGCTGAACCCCAAATGGCCTTTAAGAGAGGTTGGAGCCAGTGTTCGGCAGCAGTGCCTCCATCAGTGTGTGAATGTGTGTATGAATGGGACTTTGACTGTAAAGGACCGTGGGTCTTCAAAGAAGGTACTAAGACGCTATCTAAGTATACATCATCTACCCTTTACCCGACAATGTGTGTTTTAGTTTCGTCAGTAGATTATTTGGCGGGGGAAATTTTTTGTCAAAGGTGCAGTAAGAAAGAAGAAGAATGTAAACAATCTGGTCCCTGCAGTCCAGGACTACTGCAAGACAGAATAATTTACCTAAAGTTGCAAACTTTTAACCAACAATCATGATAATTTATTTTAATTAAAAATGCTTTTTACCTGTGAATAAGCTTAAAAACTATAATATTATTGCAAAGCTTAAAAAGTAGGGAACTTATTTCAGTGATGGCAAGGTTTTTTTATTGAAGGGCAATAAAAGCATGTTAAGTTAGATTTTTTTTTTTGTAGCTGGGTCTTAATTAGCCGGTGGTCACATAAAGTGTAATCCTGTTCTACTATTATGAGGCCCAACTTCACTGCAAGGCACATGCGTCAGCAGCCAATGGCTGAAGGCCTCACATGCGCAACAAGGAGGAAATAGTGACAGCGGCCAAACAAAACTTAATTAATGTTCACAATTAACATAGAGAACACATGGTCTAGCAGGTGCTTCGATTCCACAATTCAATTGCAGCCTGGTGTTGGGGACAGACTCCATGAAGGTCAATGCCATGTCAGAACCATGGAGAGCGACCACGCCGCGCAGGATTATTGGGACACAAAAGGTGCTCTTTAGAGGTAAAATATGCTGCATGCTGTACATGGAGGGCTAAAAGAAGCAAACAGGAGGAAGTTTTTCTAAATGAAAATTAATTATGTCAGCTAACAAATATGAAAGAAATGTGCCGCTTGTGGTGATCATTATTTCCAGGTGCTGGATTGCTGTGAGCTTACAGGGTTTCCTAGAGACTGGGGATCCTGATAAATGTCAAATGTTTTACCAGCATTAACATTTCATTCTGTTTTAAATATTAACCTCACTTGCACTGTCTTACCATATGTTTCAGCCAATGAATCATCTGCATTTCATGTGTGGTGTGTGTAAATGCAGTGGGTCCTAGCACACAGCAGAGACTAATCTATTTTCTTTTTTGGCTGGACATCATTCGTTAAAGACCCTTTCCAGTGAACATGGTGTTTTAACATGTTCTTGTGACATTCTTCTGATGATAGAGGTAATATATAAATATAATTAAACTTAAAGTCCATTTCTGAGTATATATCTATTCAGATCATTGCGAATCAGGAACAGACGACAAAATGTAGTTGGAAAAATGTTAATTGTAACGTAGAAAATAGACTTTGTGTGCCACAAGCTCAGCTACAGATGCATCCACTTGTAGACTACTAGATCCATTTACAAGATAATTTTCCTCGTCTGAGCTGGAATCTGGATCAAAACTGTAAGGCTGGATAGCTCTAATATTGCTCGCCATTTTTGTTGCACCAGTAATGTTAGGTTAGAGGGTATGAGGGGCTGTGAGCTATAGCAACAAATCACGTAAACGGAGAGCTTTAAGCAACTGAAACAGGAAGAGGGAGTGGGGTTGCTCTGCATCAACAGTCCTGCCCACTAAGAGGGTGATTTGTAATAAACGTCTGCTGTTCTGCAGAAACTATGTCTCAAAAAACGACACAGGTTTTTAGCTTTTGGCTAAAAATGGTATAATCCTAATAAAAAGACCACGGGAAACACTTTTGAAATAGATCAAAAGATGATTGCATATGATCTTTAATGAGGTTATTGCTTGGATGTATTCCCTATTATACAAAATAACACATTCTTTAGTGTTTTCTTTTCATTCAAAATGGTGTTTAATGACGTGGAGTCCTGGATTTAATAAGCTACATACAGCGTGAAGAGGTTAAAGTCTCACCAAATGTGAAAATAGTGTCACATTACTCAATAAAGACTATATATTTTTTTTAATAAGCTTTGAGAGCTGAACCACCAAGCTCACGGTAGAACTCTGACTGATATGCAGTGCTATTTATGAGCTGCCTGACACGGAGAATCGAGATAAAAGACCTTCTAATCCACGAGAGGAAAAGGTAAAGAGGGAAACAAAAGTGCATGGCACAGATCCCAGGAATGAGTCATTTGGCTCTGAAGCAAAGTCAAACATGTATGAGGAACAGTTAATTGATTTAGTGTTAATTTTATGCCGAAGAAGAGACCAAAACTACTTGAAGGGGTGAGAAATATAAAAATTCATCTTAGTAAATGACTTAGGAAGCGTAAGGCAAAATGCACTGAAAAATCAAGGAGAGTCAAAGGTGAGGTCAACGACCATTTGCTAGATTTACATAGTAATTGTTATAAACAAGACGATCCATTTATGTCCGGGGACGTTTGTGGTTTTAAAGGACAAAGACAAAACAATTCACAGCGCAGATAGAGTGCTGGAGGTGTGTGCACGCCTGAAACTTGATCAGTCAATTAAGTTGCAGGAAAAGACTTTTCTTAGATCAATACCATGGGCTTATGTCTTATTACTAAAGCCTCCTGAATTACCTGGTGACACAAAGCAGGGCCACCGTGTGCCACCTCCAAACACCAGTGGAAACCTTGATTTATAATTCATTGTGGGCTAATCTGCGATCAGTAAAAACCACGGAGAACGGGGGCAAGATTAAGAAGTGGCTGTGAGCGAACCAGGGCCAGTAAAGATTTCCAGATGAAACATTCATGAGGAAACCTGAACACCATGTGTAGGGCCTGCAAACACTCTGCCTAAATTAAGCCCCGCCCTAAATTCTGTCGAAAATCTGGGAGAAGCTGCATCGCAGGGAAAGTGTCTTCTCTGGCTGTTCAGAAGGCGTGAAATCACCTGGTGAGGGTGGGGATGACACAGATGACTAAACTCTGAGTGGGAATATTAATCTTAGGAAAACATCTGTCCTTGGAGAGGGAGAGAGCCCCCCAACTGCTGCTGACTCATTCTCTCTTTCCATCCCTATCGTCACTGCTTCATCAATCCGACAGCCCCTTTCCCCCCAAATCCATTTGTTTCCTCCTCTTTGTTAGTGCTTTTTGTTCCCATTTGATATGGACCAGTAATGTGCTTCCATATCTTAGCAAATATTTACAGCATATACAATATTATTCATCCTGCCAAGAAAAGGCAAACCTCGGTGCCCTTATTGTCCACTCTGAAAGCAATTTTCACACTGTTTTGTGTGGTAATGCACCGGGGGGCACACACATCAGTCAAATTAAGTACAAATCTTTTGTTTTAAACAAAAAAAAAAAGAGGAAATAGAAAATGAAAAAAATAATTGAATACACACTGTTTATCAGATGGAAGTGATTTCTTGGATTTTCTGTCTTCTCAAACTTTTGATTAAACTTCAGGAAAATGACTGAAGCTCTTTATAATAAACAAAAACATTAAAAATCACCTCACATTCATGTTCACCATTACTTGCAATTTCACATGTTCAGTAGGTGACATAGACAGACAGCCTGTGCATTCAACAACAAGAGTCAGAGTGTAAAAACTTTTATATCTGATGCGCTTCTGCTTCCACTGTTCTGTTTTCCAGCAGACTGATGCAATGCAGAGACTGTGCACTTCTACAGAAAAGGAATTTGAGGCAGGAGTGTCCATTATTTTTATGCTCTTGTTCCATCCTATTCCAAACAGAACAGAAGAATATAAAGCTAGATAAACCTTTAGCCTCTGTCACAACTCCCCTTACACAGACTAGGGCTGCACGATATGAGGAAAACGAATGATTAAAATAGTAGTGATCAATATTTCGATGACGATATATCTTGCAATACATGAACAAATAGCAAAACAACTACATACATAATTTCTGTTTCACTGCAACAATTTAATTTAAATAAGTCAACATAACTTTATTACACAGCAAATGACCCTCGTCTACATAGGAGGGGAGCATCTAACAAAAATTGAGTCAATCCAATTGGTCAAATGCATGAATGGATTTATTTGGTTTATTAAATACTTCTGCAAGCTGCAATACGATTGTTTTAGCACATTTGAGGTTACCATTTAACACAATCTTTGCCAGCTTTTGCGATATGCTTATTGCACGGCTTGATATCGCAATAATGATAAATTTGCCATTTCTTGTGCAGGCCTAATACAGACTGTCTGAAAAATGGAGCACACCTGTATGGGACATGAAACATAAAGGTTCAGAGAAGGGGTTCATGGACATTTTTTTCCTACAGTCATGCTGTGAGGGACAGGTTGTGGCAAAATCTTTACCAACATGCAAGATTGGATGAAGATAAGGATGAAGTAGGTGAGACACAGAAACTAAGGGCACTGTAAGACAGCATCACCCATACATCATAAGTGCGTGCAAGTTACCGTATATTAGTTTTATGAATACTTCACAATACACTTACCGATGGCGCATTCCATTTTCGTTATGTCCCTTGAGGTGGCCGCATAAGCCTCAAAGGAAATGCAAGACACACCAGAGCTCCCCTTAAGATGTAGCCGCTCTTCTCTACGACCCTCCATGGACTTGAACAGTCCTAAACCCCAAAGAACCCATACAGGTGCACGTGACTGATGCTACATTCACACAGGGAGTATGTTGCATGTTCAAGAACGTGCTATATGCAATTCAGCCCATGGTTTTCAAATCGGACCAACACTGGACAACCAGGGAGCAGCTTTTTCTTCTTTTTCTTTTTCCACTCTAGCGTTCTATGTTCACCACCTATGTTGGAAGAGGCTTGGTGCGAAATGTCGAAGTGGTGAAAATCTTAAGATCTTGCTCCAGACTTCTTGTTTGACGGCTCTATTCCAACATGTGAAAGACTTGATGTCATAGAATTCTGTCCGAGCAGAAGAAGCAAAAATTAAGGTCCCATCCACATGTGACTACCGCATCTGAGTCCCTGATTGGTTAAAGTTCAGCTGATTGATGTTCAAGCAGTCAAACTTTCAACTGGTTGAACTTTCAGCGTGCGTTAAGTGACGGCGTGGTTTGTACATAGAGCCCGAGAATGGACTTGGTTTAAGTATGTTTACATAGACTTTTCATTGAAAGTGGCCACTTGAACGCCAGTTGCTGCAGCTGGTGTGAAAGTAGATTGAGCCCTTAACCTGCTTTAACCTAACTGTACTGTTTTCATCCAGCTCAGCCAAACCAAGACTCCCACAGACTCACTAACTCTTAACGGCAAATTCAAACAAGTCAGCTAAGGATCCTGCTTATACATAGACAGAAGGAGCAAAGCTGAAAAATCTCATTCAGACTAGCAATGCATTCATAAACTTTTATAATTTTTTTGTCCATCTGAAATTCTGAAACACCCTTAGAACACGTTTCTACTTAATAGATGGGTTAATGGTCATTGCTCTATGTCTATTCTTTCTTTTATAAAATGCAGTGAGTGAGTGTGTTGTCATTGCACAGGACCCAAAATAAACTTTAAAATATTAAAAACTAACACTAATAGTCTGGTATTTTCTGCTTTAAGCAGGATAAAGTCTTACCGTTCATGAATATGTATAGCATATACAATGATTTGATGCCTTAAACAGTCCAAATGGCTTTAGACAACATTTTTAAACACTTGATTTATAGAGGACAAAATATAAAAAATAAGTGACTGAGTGGCTGTTTGCCAAAATGGGAAGACGAAAGGAAAAGCTTTACAATGTTCAATGATCACAAAACACATAGGGATAAATCTCTGTACTTTAAGAGCTTCTGGATTCAGAGATGCACCAGATATTGGAGCTAAACATAACCAAAACCTCATCCTGAAGAACGAGAGGCCAACTAGAACAGTTGGTTGCTTTATAACTCGTACAGAGGTTAGACAACTCTGTCAGTTTGGAAAGATAAACAGACTGATTGATGGTATCCCAATAGCCGAGAGTGTGTTCTGTCTGGTGAAAAGGCTGCTGGCACTGAAAGGGTCAGAGTGAACTCTGTTTGGATTTGGAGACCCGTTCTCCACCTCCTCTGTTTTCCTCTCTGGAGGTGGCTGAGTGCTCCTAATCAGCAATCATTTGAAAGGTCATGAAGGAGATGCCTGTGGGATGGGCTGCTGGTACTATAATCTAACCATTTGTGTGTAAGCCGCAACTTCCTGACTTGTAATTCAGTTTAAGTGACTTGATCCATCCGTCACTGTATTGTTCTTTTTTAATCCTTGTAACTCTGTCATGACCCACTTTCTCCATGCCTTCATTATACTTCAAACAAAAGATAAAGAACCTTTATTGTGATCCTCCTAGTGCAGCAGCACTTGACCCTTTGAGGTATTATCGACATAAATTCCTGTCTGCTTCATTTGCATTTAGCACCGATGGTTTGTGTATCAAGTTCACGTCATCACAGCGCTTTGGTTTAATGGCAGTTTAGATGCACGCTGTTGATGTTTTCAGGGACTTTCTCCACCGAACAGCCGCTGAAAGGACACCTCAAGAAACCTCTGATTGAATTTAAGGTTCTGCCCTTTATTTAGACGAACCGAGTTTGAAGCAATGAGTTTCTTTTGCTGCACGAATCAATAGATTTTAGTCTGAGTGAGCAGATTTATGTGATGGTCAATAGTATTCAGCTCCAGGTTTTTTAAACGCTGCTTCATATCAGACGTGTGCACATTCTGTGTGTAAAAGAATCTGACAGGCTTTAGGGCTTTCTCGTGTTTTCTCGGCTTCTGGATAATGTGTTTTTTTAAAGCATTCAAAACAAACAGGAACCAATGGTAAATTCCAAGAATGCTGTCTTTTCTCCAAGCTCTCATTAATTTGAGAAACAATCATAACTTTATTAGACTCTCATTGGCATGTTTATTTAACCTTAAAGGAATACTTAAAATTTATATTACTTTTAAAATATTTTAAATTATTTTACTGGTTTATTTCAAGCATTACAAATTAAGGAATAAGACAATAAAAAATTATAAAACATAGATATCTAAAACCGATTTTAGATACTAAGTCATTCATCTCTAACATTCATTAAAAAAAACTTGAATTGGTGGTGCACAAAGGGCAATTTGGTGTTTTCAAAATGCTCTTGCAGCCTTTTTCTCATGATGTAGAACATTTATAAAGGAAATTAAGTTTCAAATTTCTGAGTATTCTTTATTTAAATAGTTGTCAATCAGGAGCAAAAGTGAATTTTTAATGAACTACCACCACTCTACAGAAACTATGTCCTAGCAAATGACACCTTTTTTATGTGGCTAAAAATGACATAATCATATTTAAAAACATACTGGGAATCCTTTCAAAATAGATCGAAAGATTATTGAAATGGGGTTTTGAAATAAATTGATTGTCAAACAGCTTAATTTGTTAATAGAAAGGGAATGAGAAGAAGCAAACTCATATAATCCCCCCCCCATTGTGTTTTTTTATACATAAGTTTATTCATAAATTAATACTTGATCATTAAATGAAAATATTGGGTATCCTAATTTATTTCTTAAAATTTATTTGACTTTATTTGACAGTGTTCCTTTGTCTAGAAAAGCTTGTCACTTATACTACCACCTATACCACTCATTCTGCCTAGTATCTTGGTAAAATGCAAGTAAATTATACAAGCTATAACTATTTTCCTGTCTTTTTTATAGTGTAGGACTATACAAAACATATGCTCCTAAAGTTTTGACTTTAAGCAGCAATCCAATAAAATTCACACATTATGGGTAAACAGTTTTTACTCTATCAGCTCTTGGACACAGCAACACCCTGCAGCTCATTCAGCCTCTGCATTTTATGCTCCATACTGAACTGTCAGCCACATTTTTCAACAGGCCTTTGTTGAAAAGAGCACCGACAGCGATCTACATTTTGGATTAGTCACTTGGCATACAGTTCTTTTTTTAACAATGGAATGCTTTGTTATGAAAATCTTTTGAGAGCTTAGCTTGAGCTGCAAACCCTATGAGGGACCAAGTAATGCAGAGCCCCCCCCCCATCTGCAGCAGCAGCAGGAGAAAACATTATGACACGATAAAACTCAGAGCTGTTATTCAGCTGAGAGTCTTCGCTTCACATGTCCTTTTGTGCACATCAACTCTCGAGTCTTGGTCTCAAATCCTAAAAATTACCTTAAAATTGCTTTGATTTTTTTGTTTTATTTACACATGTTATTGTATCACATACATACAACTGTAAGCTTCCCCAGAAGATTAGCAACACATTACTTTGGTTAAAGAAAGGTAAAAAAAACTGACAGATGATCATGTTTTTGCATCATGAAAACTGGACTGAGTGAGTGTGACGTCACCCATATACCTCATTTCCACGGTCCGGTCAAGACCAGTCCGGTATTTTGAGCATTTCCATTATAAAATGATTAATTAAACCAGACCTAATCGTACTATTTTGGGGCCCACATTGGTTAAAGGTCCATAGAAATATGGAACAAACCTGTTAGGGCGGAGCTACTGTTGAAACCTGTTAATTGGCTGAAGGTTATTACAAAAAAGAAAGTGCCAAGAAAGCGGGTGTTGCTCTTCGCTGCCCGCAATCTTTTCCTCAAACTACAATAAATGCAAAGTACCAAAAGCCAAAAATTGAGCTGCTGGATGACCTCCATTGTTGTTGCTGGCTTCACTCCGCAGGCACCATGACAGTCCAACTTTTAGCAGATGTGTTCACCTGAATTGCCGGGACCATTCTAGACTGGACCAGACCAACTGCTCATTGGAAACGAGGGTATAGAGAATGATTTTCATCCGGCCCCAACCAAACGTAGTCAATTCATTCGCCATTTTTCCCAATATGTACACCGCCATGTTGGAGCCTGATATAGTCAGTAAGAAGTGATTGGTCCAAGATGGTCTGAGTCAACGTTTCTGCTGAATCAACTACTCTGGCCAATTAGGAGTGACCTATAGTTGGAAGTCCACACCCTTACCACTTGAAAGAAAAACCAGCTATTTAGAAGTTTCTACAAAATAAAGATTTGCCCAGGACACCTACAAAGACAGTTTGCACTAGTTAAATACAGAAAAATACAATCTCCACTAAAAAATAAGAAGAATAAAATTATAAAAACAATCATCATTTATAAAAAAAGTAGGTTTGATTAAGTGTTCATGTATAATTTCCATAAGGATATCAGTTTGTTAAAATATCATCTGCAAAGATCTTTCTGGTGCCTCCTAAAGTTAACTTTAAAACAGTCAAAACCTATATCAAAAAGTTGAATTTTGACAGTTGAATTTTTTTTCTTCATTTTTGAGGTTACTTAGAAGGCCTGAATTTTAATTGAGTAATATTTCTCAGAGGTTTTATGACTTTTTTTCCACAAATTAAACTGTTCACGTTTCTTTGACTCTCTTTAACCTGAACTCATTAGGCTGACACAACTGCCCAGGAACATTTCCAAATATCCCTTCAGCCCAGCGAGATGAGTCTCGGATGGCTTCATAAAGGATGCTTCGTGGTTTGGAACAAGCTACTTCTTAAACTCCAGCAGTTGCTTGGCAACCTTGCACTGATGAGAGGAGTCAACCACAACAACTTCAAACACATTTTTAGCATGTTCATTAGAAGGTTTTTAGGAATCCAGCAGGTTTTTGAATTTTGGAAAGAGTTAGTGAAGCTGTTGAATCCCTGCTGCTCTTCGTAGGAGCTAACAAAACTGTATCTTAGTATTTATGTGGGGGTCCAATATGGCAGAGTCCTCAAAGCTTTGTACTTTTATCCAAATGAGTGAGCGATTGGATGGTTGTTTGTTGCCTTCTCTGCATTCCTGTAAAAGCATGATGTCTTTGCAATGGCGTGTAGGGTGATGTAACATCCCGTCTGCGTACAGAGAGGCGTTGTAGCAGATGGCTGCAGCCAGACTGACTCTACAACCTACAACCAAAATGAGTGTCTCCAGTGAAGACACCACAGTGTCCATCTGATCCATAAAACCATGGAGCAGCTGCTGAAGCACCCTGTCACTGAGAATGTCATAAATTTGTTGTAAATTTTGGTTTCAGACATGCGACTTAAAGACCAGTTTTTGTGGAGACGGAGGGTTAACTTAACTCAAATCCTCCAGTAAATGCTGATTTGAATATCAACTCATTCGCACTTTATAGAAAAAATCTACTGCTGGTTATTTGGAACAAATGTGGGAAAAAAATTACTCCCTTCTAATTATTGCTGCTCCTCCATGTGGCAAACCCAGCCGGGCCTGCAGTTCTGCAAGCAGTCGTTCATATGCTGCTTCTGTTACAGTCCATCCATGTCTGACACTGTGTAAATACATCAATATTCATGTGTTCCTTCTGCCTACCATAAACAGATTGTGAGTGATTTGTTCAAGACAACTTAGCTGAACTTATTTTTTACTAGTAAAAGACTTTTCAAGCAATATTTACACAGTAAAAGCCTCAAAACAAAAGAAAACAACGCCAGTAAAAAATTAACTGCATATATTCAAAAAGTTAAAATGATAGCTCTAATAAAAATCTATAAAAAAACAGAAAACACAGTGAAGGTTTGATGGTTTAAAATTTAAAATAGTAGTTAGGGGTTTGGTACCAACCCATTCAGTTTGTTTTCTGCTCCCACTGCAGTTCTGGGAAGTTCTCTGACCATGGATCTCGAAGGACTTTTTGATGGCAAAGGCTTGATTTTATGTGGCTGGTGGCTGCTAACATTTACAATGGAAACATACATTGTGTAGATGGTATTCTAAGTCTTACAGGAAGAAGATGCAAAGACAAGAACACAGGAGAGCTGTTAATATTTTATGGAACAACAGTCAGTTAGAATGAACATCCATAGATTTCTTTTAATGGAGCTTTTTAAAGCACCTTTCTCCATTTCAGTGTGTTGAAAGGCTGCTTCAGACAGCTGTTTGTGTAAATAAAAACACAAATCATAGCAAGAAACTTAATATATATTATATAATATCATCATAAATTAACGGAAAATTGAGTGACTTGGTGAGTTAAATATGGCAGATAACGTTTATATCTTGTGGGACACAAAAAAAGAAAAAGTAACTTCTCCAGTACCGATAGCAGAACCGTTCAGGTCAGATCTTAACAATACTGCGGTCTTGTAGAACGTGGCCCCGGGGCTCATTCAATACCGGGGGTCGGTACCCATCCCTACTCATGTTATGTTTTTCAAACCAACTATTTCAAAGCTAATAACCTTTTGGAAACCATTACATTATACTTTGAAGTAAAACTATAGTAATTGTGATCAGCAACATTGAAAATAGCCAAAGAGATTGGCCTGGTGTGTGAAGAGACCATAAGGGTTAAAAGAAAAATACTGCTAAGTTACTTCAATGTAATTTCACCTTAAATGGTAACATCTACTTTGCGTTCACAGTAAAAGCCTTTGAAATGACTAAAAGGATCTGTACAATAAAACATAAAACACCTGAAAACATCACTGACATTACTCTTCAAAACCATTTTTGTCTTACCTGAAACTGTTCGGTGTCTCTGGTTCTCTGCCATCATTCCTTAAACTGACCATGAAAGCAGTTTACTTTCAACAGGTGCCAAGCATCTCAATTTTCTAGGAGGTAAGACATGAGAGATTTGAAAAGCTAAACTACAGGTTCCATTGACAGGTGCTCCATTACAAATAAAATAACAATCACCAACAGTCTTCCTGCCCCCACCACCAAAAGTTAACAATAATAAGCAATTGTTAAAGCACCTCATCCAGGTTCTAAACAGTTATTATGACTCGATGAGAGGACTGGTACAAAAAAAGAGTTTCTTTCCCCTCCAGGAGTTAATCTACAGGCAAGAAATACATTTTTTCCCATTTACCAAAGGCAACATTTCACATTAGAGGGAAAAAAAATGAGCCCTTTTTAAAAGCAATAGCTACTATATTCAGGCTGGCTAAAACCCGGGGTGGAATAAGGTCTTGTCAATTGCAGAGAAAGTTACTGTTTCAGTTATTAGTTTCCACAGCTGAACAGTCCTTGGGCCAAGTGCTGACTTCCACATCGCTCCCATGTGTACTGCTCCGTCATAATTCACCCTGGGTAAAAGCATTTGCTAAGTAAAACATCCATCCATGTACTCACTTCATCACACTTGGGGTCTCACTGGGAGGCTATCCCAGCTGCCTTCAGGGGGGCACACCCTGGAGATGTTGCCAGTTCAGATACAGTAAATGCTTTATTTTTAATTAAATATGGAGCATGGGTGGTGCATACCATGAAAAGACTTGAGTTAAAGGAAAAATATCGAACCAACCAGAGCCATCAGCTTTGTTTTATTTAGCGATAAGCTCATTCAAATGGAGGAACAAAGCACAAAACAACAAGAAAGGAGAGAAAATTGTTGCTAATTTACACCTGTTGTCAGAACTCCCATCTTCTTTCTGATTAGTGTACTTCAGGCGTAGCATCTGAGTAGTAATTAGAGCCTTTCAGCTTCACACACCTGTATGACAAACAACAACCACGGCCGTAATCACAACACTTGCATTAAAACCTCTTGATTTGAGATGCTCTAGTCCTTCCAGCAAGAAGGAACGCGGCTTTGAAACCGATGGTCATTTTCCCAAACAGAGGAGACAGCAGCTCTCATACCCAGTTAATGAATCACAGATTATGACTACTCTGCTCTACTGGCTTTCTGCTGGTTTCATAGAACAGACGGACTGTCAATAAACATTTTAAAAAACTTGATTGCTGTTTTAAAATTAAAGAATAAAAAACAGTGAATACTATGGTTTTTAAAAAACCTCCTGTCAGGATAAAAGCTTATATTGTTTAATGGCCTGAAATTTGGGTATTGGCTGACTGGGGGATGCCGGAGTGTGAACACAAACACACTAACACAGGTTTTAGTGTTTTATGGAGATTAACTTTTTTATCCATCATTTTTGGGAGCTATCCTTTCTCAAAGGACTAGAGCAGGGGTGTCAAACATACGGCCCGTGGACCGTGTCCGGCCCGCCAGATGGTTTAATCTGGTCCACTCATGAAGAGTAAAACAGTTCTGGCTCTGGGTAAGATGCACTTTGGTGAGCCTTACTGCTGTTATGTTAATGTAAGAATGATCAGTTGTGACACTTTAATTACCAATATGTTGTCAAAAAGGAAAAAGGGTTGAAGTGGAGTGCAGAGCTTTGCAGGAGAGGTGAAGTCACAGAGCTGAAAGCAAAACCTGCGTGTTTGGTATGTCATCAACAGGTCGAAGTGCTCAAAGAATATAACATTCAGCACCACTATGAGACTCACCATAAAGAAAAGTTTCCCCCTTTGAAGGGGCAGTTAAGAAAAGAGAAGATTTACCAACTATTAGCTGGACTATTAGCTGTGGGTGAAAAATCTGCAAACCTGTATGCAGCATGCAGGTGGTCAGCATGAAATGTCAATGTCAATGTTACAAGTACTTCATGATACACTTACCACATGCATGAAAATGCAATGTTCCATTTTCATGAGGTGGCTTTAAGCTTTAAACTGCAAGACACACCTGTACTCCCCTTAAGATGTTTAAGGTGCTTAATACCCTTCACGGGCCCAAGATAACCCAAAATAGTCGCAGTACCCATACAGATGCATGTGACTGAGGCATTAAGGCAATCTTACAAATTAACTGAATTGGTTTGAGGACTCCAGACATTACAGACAAATAACTATTAAATAGTTAAGGGTTGGGTTTTAAAGTTTCGTTGAAGACGCAGCACAAAATAATGTCTGATTCTTTTATCAGGTCACCATTAAAGCCAAAGTAGTTGTGTGCTTTTTATTTTTTTTTCTGTCGGAGCAAGCCAGCAGTGGGCTGAGTGAGCAGAGTTTCCACACCATTTAAGCACACACCAGATGCCACTCTCATGTACCAGCAGAAGGGATGATCACACACACTGTTGTACACCCAAGACAATCACACACTTGACATGCTGCAGTAACGCTGTTTGAACTTCACACTGAAGAATCATAATATGCCTTCGTGCTTTAAATCATGCTACACTGTCATTTCCCACTCAGAGCAAACCACACAAAATAAGAATAAAATAATTCTATTTTCTTGTCAAGGTTGTTAAAGGGTTAACCAAAATGTTTCTCCTTTCAACTGTTGATAAATTATTTACCTATAAACAAATAATTTCATTTAGGTACAGTATATTTTGTTGGATATTTGTACTTTTAGTACTTAATGTCCATTATCAAACATTATACCATGGTCCGCTTGAATACTCGATTCTGATTGGCTGCTGGGTATGCATTAAAACTTAATAACCGCACGGTGAAAGAAGAAGTTCCGGTCAGCTAGCTTAAATGTTTTGTATCACTGCGCCAGCTTCTTTAAAACATCTTTTGCTTCATAATTTGGACAAAAACAAGCGGTAAGAGGTGAAGTTTCTCTTTGAAATGATGCTTTATTCAACCTATCGGGACGATCAGCATATATATATCGCCGAATCTTGACTGCAGCGGTCTGACTATATGTTATAGCGCGGACTATATGTTACGTGACGCGGCGCATCGCGGAGGACGGTTCAGGCTTCCACGTCGTGCGTTAAAAAGTAATAACCGCACACTTTGTCAGCCATTAACCCTTACTTAGCAGTTCAGTAGTGGTAGAGTGTCTGCCCTGGGACTAAGAAGAAGCTGTGGGTTCAAGTCTGTTGTTGGGTCATATCCAAGACTTTAAAATTGGGACCTAATGCTTCCCTGCTTGACACTTAGCAATAAGGATTGGAGGAATAAATCACTAAATCACATGAGTCAAACTCAGGGCCCGCGGGCCAAATGTGGCCCGCCATATCATTTTATGTGGCCCGCAAGAGCATAAAAGTTTTTGATTTCTTAAAATAAAAAATAAAAATTGGTGTGTTTTTATTCATATCTAGGGGGAATTGGAGTTATCTGATTGGGCAACTTTACATTAGGACTTAAACACTGTCCATATAACCAAACCTGACAGAATCAAATTTAAAAGGATTTATGCTAGAATAACAACAACACAGTTCACCGCTCCCCCAGAGTCAGATCCAAAGAAACATTTCCCACAGCCAGGAATGTCATGGAACTTTAACTTTTTGATCATGAGGGAAAACTTTTTTTTAGCTAAATATATTTTGTGTGACACCACAACAATTCAACAAAATTCCACAAACACTCACAGCTGCTCCAAGAAAGTCAGATATTTTTATTTTTAAATCTTTAACAAATATATTTTTTTTATAGAACATCAGATACAAGAATAAGTGACATATGTTCATGTTGTTTCTGGTTTGGTTTGTTTAAGAGATGCTCAGATAAGTCAGAAATCTCTGTAAATAAATGTACAACAAATGTAATAAAGATCAGATTTAATGGCTGATGATGAGTCAGCACTACAGAATGTTCTTCATTGTTATCATCTGACCATGATCTTCTTACAATATAAATATACTTAAGACGTTTTTTTAACATTTACATTTTTTTTTATTTTTTTTTGCAGCGAATTTAAGTAATTTCACATTAAGAGCCTATACCATTCATTCATTCATTCATTTTCTATTCCGTTTTGCCCTTTCGGGGTCACGGGGCTGCTGGAGCCTATCCCAGCCACTTGGGTGAAGGCAGGGGATGCCCTGGATAGGTCGCCAGTCAGTCGCAGGGTAGAGTGTCCGCAGTCACACACCCATTCACTCTCACACTCACACAATTTAGAGTTGCCAATTAACCTATGAAGCATGTTTTTGGATGGTGGGAGGAAGCCGGAGATCCCGGAGAGAACCCACGCGTACACGGGGAGAACATGCAAACTCCACACAGAAAGGTCCCCCACTGATGATGTTTTTCAGGTCCCCCAGCCGGGACTTGAACCGGGGGCCTTCTTGCTGTAAGGCAAGAGCGCTAACCACTGCGCCACCGTGCAGCCTATACCATGCAAAATCTTTTTTTTTCTTTTTTTTTTTTTAGCTTTTTAATGTTTTATAATGTTCATTTCTCACAAAAAGAAACCCCCAAAGCAGTATTTTGATCCATTCACGCAATTTGAGTAGTTGTTCTTTTGAGTGTCAAAGGTAATATATTATCATATGCATTGATATTATTTACTATAAAGTCTTAAGAATAGCATGGTATGAACCCTAGTGTAAAAAAACCTTTTTACAGTTGTTACTGTAGTTAAGGCCTTAATTAAAATGGCAAAAAAAAATCTGATTTTATTGTGCTTTATTTAATAACGCACTGCTTGAGGTTTTTCTCCCTGAGCTAAAAGTTTGACTGTTTTTTTAACAGCTACAGTTCTTGTTGTCAGATGAGTCCTCTAAGAATCTTTAATTCCCTGATTGTGTCACATTACTTTTTTATTTTCTTTAGTTTCTCTGTCCTTTTTGTCTAGCTCATTTGGTCAGCTTAGTGTTTTTTTTAAAAATATATGTTTGTCCTCATGTCTTCATGTTTTAGTTGTATGGATTTGCTTCCACCATGCCTCTTGGATGTCCACCAGACCAAGATGTCCTTTTCTTCATCACCCATATAGTTTTTAAATTACGTTTTATTGAGGTTTACTCTTTTTGTCTTATTTGTTTTGATATGTCAGAGTTTGTGTCAAGTTTAGGATAATGTATTTTTTATGTCTATTGTTTTATTAAAAAAAAAAAAAGGTTTCATCCAACATTTTTGTAGTTAGTCAAAGAAAAACATGAAACAATGGACTCGTATTGAACCTTACTAACAATCACTGATGTTTTGCTCAAATATCAAGAACAATAAAAAAAAAGGAGAAAAAACACAAATAATCAAACACCATAGGAGTTCTAGTTTAACTTATTAGACTATTTTGAACAAAAGTGCAAATTGTTCTTGTATTTTTACTAGTCATGAATTTAGGTGAGGTAAAATAAAAGCAAATGTTCCTATGAAATGTAATAAAGAGGAGTTTGAGTTTTGATAACCTGCTGTTGTGAATATAAAACCTCCCAAGTATTACATAAACCTTTTGAACTAAATTAAATATAACCTGAGCAGACTACAAAGTACCTTTTGTTTTTCTAATTGTGTATTAAAAGGAATTTTGCGCAACAATGATGATAAAAATCCTCCCAAGAACTTAAGTTTGCATTCATAACTGAAATGATCTGTTGTTTTTATATTAATATCACACAAAGATTCCTCCTTCTGACTTTTCAACGCAGTTTCATGTCAGATCTGAAGCGAAATAGATCACCTATAGAAAGGACAGGGAATAAAATGTCAGATCAAAACCCCAGACTGGAAACCGCTCAGTCTGGCAATGCTGCTTTTGCTCGCTTACTTGCGAGTTTCTGGACTTGCTGTTGACTGGAGTATACCATTGCTGCAGAAGGCAGGGGGAGGACCATACACTTCTACATGATCAATCTTATGCCAGTTCAGTGATTTACTCCACTCTATGACTCTCCATGGCATGGATAACCCAAAAACCCACAGCAGCCGTACGGGTCAACTCCTGTACAGGTGCTGCATACTACTATTATTGGAAGCTAGTTAGTGCTACCAATTTGTATGTCTTTGATCATCACCTTGCAGTGAAAATAGACAGAATATTGTTTTGTTGTCAGGGTAGTAAGGTTTGATTTTGCCTCTTTCATATTCTTGACTTGCCTTTGGTCCCTTCCTTTCCTTTCTTTTGTATTTCTTTTTTGTATGTGTAGTATTTTTGTATATTTAGTAAAAAAATCCTTATTGAATCTGCTAGTGTGTTTTAAGTTACTTTTCCCCAAAGCCCTTGAGACATGCTTTGGATATTCCTGTCTTGGTGTTACATTTGACTGTGTGCATGGATCATACTTTCATCTTCAGCTGTGCTAACCTCATCACTTTTCTGTTCACACAAAGGTCAAGAAATAACATTGTCTTGTGCTGCTCTGGCACATTCAAGCTGCTTACCATGTTCAACCTGACCTATATTGACTTTTAACCATATTTTATCTTATGTAAGGGGTGGGGGGGGTAATGTAGTTTCAACAAATCATTTTATTCCTCAAAAAAAGGCTATTGCATACAACCCCCTAAATTTTTTCCATTCGACAGATTCAGAGATTGTGTCCAAAGATCTGTTTGAGTATTTTCCTGTTTCTGACCTCACTCTTTTCCTGGTCCTTTTGGACAAAGCAAAAAGGTCACAAGCACTTCCTCTTAGGGTGAATGTACTGCAACCTAAAGAGGTTCAGCTTTTTCTTCTCCAGTAAGTTAAAATCCCTCTTTTTGTCTTTCCATAAATTGTCCCTCATCCTCTTGTGTTTGCAGGTTGTTAACTGTTATGTAAGCATCGCTACTGCTGCTGTAGGGGACGGTCACGTGGACCTCTCATGCCTGGCAAGCATCAGAACGTCAACACAAGGTCTCTGCCTGCACCATGTTAGCTTGCTCAAATGCTTGCCTTTTCTTTTTTCTCCTCCTCTGCCTTCCTAACCTCCGGAAACACCAGCTTGGGCTCTGATGATGAATTGCAGCAATTAAGTGCTGTCATCAATCCGACAGGAGAGAAAGGTGTTTCCCCATGTAGAAAGAGGCAAAATGTCTGTTCCTTTTTCATGACTGTGGGACAATCTCTCACAAATTTTCCACATCAGGGTCATGGGAGTGTGTCCCAAAACTGTTGGGTGAACAGCTTTAAGACACTTTTCATTTTTACCAAAGTTACACTTAAAGTTTCATAAAACAGACGTGTCACATCAAAGCAAAAACTTGTGAGAGCCGTACAACTTACACTTAATCCCCTTAAAACAAAACTATAGCAAAGGATTTCCATTGATGTATTTACACTAGATACTCACTGGATTATAAATGGCAAAATTGAAGCCTAAAGTTGGAGGAGCCCACTGACCTACACCTGGCTGTGGATCCTGCCTCTGGCTCAACTCTGGCTCGTCTCTGCTCCTGCTCCTACACCTGGCTGGGGTTCCTGTCTCTGGCTCGACTCGCGCCCCTGACTGTCCCCCCAACCATGGCTGGATGAAGCTCGTCTGCTGGACTTTATATACGTAGTTGTAGAGTTAGATAAGTTAATTCTTCTCTATGAGTTCTGGTAATCGCCTGTCCGTCCTGGGGTAGGATTCCTCCTTCATGTGGACACCCCTGAGGTATCTTTCTTTTTTTCCGGAATCCGTTTTTTTAGGAGTTTTTCCTTACCGCGAAGGGGGGTCTAAGGGCAGGGATGCCAGTATAGCTTAGTCAGTTTGTTAGTTCAATTTAGTATTTTCCTATTGACTCTTTGTATTCATGATCCTTTTGAGTTCGTGTTTCACTTAGAAGCCCATTGAGACGACTTTTGTTGTGATTTTGGGCTATACAAATAAAATTGAATTGAATTGAATTGACCTGATTTACTATTGCGCCAGTCCAAAAATGGTAATCATGTCAAAGGAAGTTGTTTTCCTTACACAAAAGAACAAAGTCAATAAAAAAAAGTGTATACCACAATGCAGCGTTAAGAATGTTATTAAAAACAAAAATTATTATAACCCGCTACTTAAGTCAAATGGTAACAAAGTACTAAATTATGATTTTATAAAAGTAACTACTTATTGGGAAAGTAGCTATTTGCATTACGGTAAAAAAGTTAAAGTTGGTCAAAACTTTAACTTTTTTTTTAATCCATTTTCAGAAATAAAATAAAATGACAAAAATAGTCCTTCAATATTTATTACACATCAACTAACAGAAAAAAAGTATTTCCTGCATTTCAGTTATTGTCTTGGTATCAAAAGTTAATAAGTAAAGATTAAGTGTGTTTAACTCTGTTGCTCAGTTCAATCAAACTATAGAAATTATGTTTTTCCAAGTATTATAGTCACTACAAAAGTTTAAATAACATAAAATACTTTTACTTCTATAGTCTAAATAAAAAATTAATTTCACGATTTCACGCAGCTGGTCTGGTAGAGTAAACAATCAAATGATGAAATATTTTGCAGTCACTGTAGTTAAATAAATACGTCAAACTCTCATGACCTGAAACAAAGGTCTGTGAGTAGTTCATATCGACACAAAACAAAAACTGTTAGATAGATAGATAGATAGATAGATAGATAGATAGATAGATAGATAGATAGATAGATAGATAGATAGATAGATAGATAGATAGATAGATAGATAGATAGATAGATAGATAGATAGATAGATAGATAGATAGATAGATAGATAGATAGATAGATAGATAGATAGATAGATAGATAGATAGATAGATAGATAGATAGATAGATAGATAGTTATTAGCTAGATTACCCCGTTACTGAAAAAAGGTGACAGCCCTAGGGCTGCCTAATCCTGGTCTTGAGTCTGTTATTCAGAGTTCTTTTCCATTCCTTTATCCTGATTGGCTGTATTAGGTGTGTCTCAGGTTCTGACAAACTGATCCAGGTAATGAGCAGCAAGAAGATCTAGAAAACGGGCACCTATCTCAGTCTTGAGCACTAATAAAATAGACAGTAAAGAAACAGAGTTTCTAATTTGTGACAGCATTGGGCAATGTTGGTTTTACATCTCAATAAAACTGTTTAGCACCAGTTTTGGTCTGGTCTATCGTCTCATCTGAAAGGCATTCTGAATCAGGACTTGAGTAGGGGGGCTCATGCAGCTGCTCACACACTCAGATCATCATCATCACACGAATAAATGGATGTAGCCATTGCTTGATGCTGCCTCTTCCCAACATTTTTGTTCATCTTCCGTGAGCCGTGCTATTGTAGGGTGCACAAATAAAAGCAATTTGAAGCACAGCAGTCTGCTTTCACAGCTCCCTCACACACCGTACACGCACACAGTTAGCGTTTATCTTCACAAACTCACTCTGACAAAATGAGACACAACAAAAATAAAACATATACCCACATTAAGTTATACTAGCAAGACAATGTCAAGACTGCATATCAAATCCTACCAGGCATGAAGCAGAATCAAACTGAACTTTAACAAATCCCAAAACTATTCCATATGTATTTATACTTTAAACGCTTTTACTCTTGTGCTATCCTATGGGGTCAAGATGACCGTTGACGTGTTCTCCCTACCATGACAAAGGTGGATAAAGGTGGAGAGGATTTCATGTAATCCATGGACACCAGTGAAGATCACAAATCATTGAAGAAAAAAGGTTCAGACCACTGTCTAGTGGGTCTAGATGACCCAACTCACAATAACAAAGTGCCTAGGATAGCACAAGGGTTAAGACACAAGAAAGCCTACATTTGGAAGCTTTTATGACCTTTCAACTGCACTTCAGTATCTTCAGATCTGTGAGTGAGTAGACAAAAAAACCCCACAAAACAGTGACGTGCGGTGAGGTCAGTGACTGGTGAGGCACTGAATCCTCTGGAGTCAGATTTACAATGAAAGAACTAAATATTTCACCATTCATCCAATGGCAGGAAACAGCTTATAAAATACACACAAGAACATATTTGTCCTACAGAGAATATTTCTTTTATAGATTGATAAAACACTCTGCTTGTGTAAATTATTCATTTATACTGTAAACAAATGAAAGTATACAGATGTGTTCAGCACACATTTGACCCTCAGTAACTATTTCTGGTTATTTTCCAACTTCACATTCTAATCAGTTATCAAATGTTGTCTGACTCTGAGAATGATCATAAAAATAAAATAAATTATTTTACTTACATTTTTTTCCATTTGCTCCCAAGTTATTTTTAAAAAACAAACATTGAAAAACGTGTTTGTCCTTACTTTTTGCGTCCATATGTTGATCCTTCTCCACTAAAAGCTCTATGGTCTGTTTCCAAGCATTTCTTATTCTCCTTTAGTTTATATGAGTTTCTCCTCTCAGTGGAGACAGACGTTCCTAGTCTTTTTCTACGGCACCAGTGCAGCTACAAAGCAGCTTTCAGCTCACGTCTGACCCCTAGTGAGGCATGCCTCACCTGAAGGCTATTATGCTGGCCTTTGGCAGTTTTTTTCAGCGCACGTCTGTGTTAACATTGAGCCCTACCGTCAGAAGTGAGGCACAGCGCTGCCGAGCCTCACCCAGAGATTCAGCTCCGTCTGTTATCGCGCAACATTCAAATTCGGCGATTTTAACCTCAGAAACCGTGGAAAATATGTTGAGTTGACTGAAAAAGTATATTTAACACCGATCAGTGGAAAATAACATTTACTTAAGTTACCTTTTTCTATTTTATCACAATTATGACAGGTGAGGTTCTGCCTCACTTGCCTCACCTGACGGCACGTCACTGCCACAAAACATGTTTCTTTTTATATTTTTGAACAAATTTTTAAGTAAAAAAGCAGGATTTCTACGATTTAGCACTCATTCTGAATATCAGGAAGATGTTGCTGTTTTTGTAACTTGAAAATTGCTTTTATAAACACCAAGATTTAGTTTTAATCATGAACCAAACTGCATAAACCTGGTATTTTCCTAAAAGAGCTCACCATTTAGTTGGCTTGTTTGCAGCTTTAGGCATAGATTTACTCCAAAAATCTTCCCCTAAGGTCATCCTTATTTGATGATTCCATGATAGCTTGTCAGAAGATCCTGTTCTGATGGACTAAATGTGTTACAAAACAGGCATACGGCTGGTTCCAATTAGGTACAGCTAAAAGTCCACAAAGCTAAATCATGGTCAGGCAGGCAGGGGTCAATAACGAGCATGGGAGCATCAGAGAGGAAACTAGAATAGTCAGGATCCAGATGAGAGTCGGGTCAGAATGCAATCAAACAGATTCAGAAACAAAACGGGGTCAGAAACAGAAGGTCAGGTCCAAATATAGTGGTACAAACAATACTTTGCACTGAGTGAGGTTCAGTGCAGTGCCAAAGTATGCTGTGATTGAATGAGAGACACGTGTGCAGCATCCAGAAACTCCACGCTGGGGTTGGTGGGAGATGAAGCGTGTTTAGAACTCTGGAGATCGTTCCCACCGATGACCAGAGGGGAAGACAGAGCTCTTACTTCTGACAATATGTCTTTTTTTCAGTGCCTTATTCATTCTTGCATCTGATATTCTTAAGACTTTGATATAAATGATTCAAAAACAATTCAGCCTCTTTTTGAGCGATGAGATGAATAATTATTGTTCCTTGAATATTGTTCCTTTTAAATGTTTGCCTTTTTGACACTTTTATGTATGTAGACATGTTTGGAGGATCAGCTCAATAAGTTTTAGTCACTCAAGCGCAATGTCAGTCTGTCATTTGCTGTGTAAACACATGGTCTGTGTTCAGTGCTGCATATCCACCATATGGCATTTACAACATGCACATGTCTCATGCTGAGGCTTGAATTCCCTGTTTAGGTTTATTTGAATCATACTCTACAGATGACTGTAGTGCATGTGTGTACTGTTAGACAAATAAAATTCACATTATGTCCGGCTAGGTGAGCAGCAAACAGTTCATCAAGAGAAAAGTGGAGGAATAAAATGGAAAAAAAGGTGATCCACTCAGTGTGATACTGTGCAAAACTTTAGGATGAAAACACGCAGACATGTTTGTGGTTTTTACTGGGAAACAACACAATTAGCTTTGTGAAAGTCTCTTGTGAAAATAATTGTTCACAATTGTTCACATGTTCACTGAAGTTCACTAGGATTTGATGACACACTTAAAGCTGGATGAGGCACTCGTAATCTGACTTTTTCCCTACAATGATGCCGCAAAAACTGCTGGGTTGAGGTCATGGAGGACTGTAATGAGGTTTCCGAACAAACTAATGAAGTGATGGAGATGTTTTAATGAGGTCAGAGCACAAAGCAGTGAAGAGCGTTTCTGCTCACCTCAATCTACTTCTCCCACACAAACTCACAAACACAATCAAGGAAGCAGCATATTCTGGACTGCTGACGGGTACATGATTGATTTTCACAAATGCAGTTTGTTTTACAACCAATAGATTAAAAATATTGCAAATTCGCTCATTTTGAATGTTTGTTTTTTTTATTCACTATTTTTAATATAGCTTTTAGACGTTAAACACTTTTTCAAAGGTTTTTGGCCAACCTGGCATATATTTGTTTTACTAAAAATGGCAACTGTGTGTTTGAGTCAAAATCTTGTTTGGACATCTTGATATATAGTTTTAACCAACGGGATCTAGTCAAATCCTCATTTTGAAAACCTGCCAAAAAATACCTATTTCCTCTCTCTCTGCAAGATCCAACCCATAGTGAAGCTACATTTACTAATGTCTGTAAAAACTGCTTTTTTTCTTAATAAATCCTTTTTGTTATGTGTTTGTATTTGTCCTTTGAGGTTGAGTAGGGGGGCTTTTCTGAGCCACGGTACACTTTAACCTTACAAAAAATCGCGTGGCACACCAGCATCCAAAAAAAAAAGAGGAGAAACTCATAGTCTGTATTGATCTACAGCCCCTCCACAACCTCACGTGCATCTTTGAGATAATTGTGGCCGAAAAGATGTAATAAAAGTTAAGTTAGAAGATTTAAAAGCAGTTTGAAGTGTGTTGATTGGTTTCAAGACGTTTAACAACAGATTTCCTTGTGTGCTGTCACTTTAACCCAATGCATCATGGGAGATGTTGTGCATAAAACGGCCGGATATCGCTTTTCAGAGCTTCATTGTTTTGTTCACTTGTTCCACGGTCTGACACCGGATTCTGTGAAAAGCTACACCGCTAAAGATGAGCTTTAACTGGTATTTTTGTTAGAACTGATCGACTTTACGAGCTAAATCGGGACAAGGAAGTAAAGAATTTAAGCACTTCTGATTGGTCAGACTGATGACATGTGATTTAGCCCCCCGAGAATGATTGGTGGGGACAGTTAAAGGGGCGGGACTTTTCCAAAATACAGCCGAAGCTGCAGCTAAATCGCGGTACCGTCATTCTTATCAAAATGTCTTTAGTAAAATAAAATAAACGCAAAGAAAAAAGTATTTAACGATCTTTCATATTCCTAACTACTCAGTGTTTTATCAGGGCCTGTTTGGATGAACACAGAGCTAAAATCCTGGAGATGGGAAATGTTTTTAGATCAGTTAATGAGGGCAATTTCCCACGGCACCCCGGACCATCTCCCACGGCACACTAGTGTGCCACGGGAAAACACTGCTTTAAGGCAACAAATTCCATCCCTCAAATCACATCTTCAATAATTTTTTTTTTTTTAGCTTGTCCTGTCCAACAGCTGGGCAAACAGATAAGAGCTGAAGGCCTCTTGTGTTGGACATATTTTACTTAAGCAACAGGGGCTATTAATCTTCAGACAAACCAGAGGAATGTCTGAATGAACCCCCCTTGT
The DNA here is from genome assembly GCA_023969325.1 of Oryzias curvinotus. Classification (NCBI taxonomy): domain Eukaryota; kingdom Metazoa; phylum Chordata; class Actinopteri; order Beloniformes; family Adrianichthyidae; genus Oryzias; species Oryzias curvinotus. Next base: position 31,336,186 of record CM043718.1, read on the forward strand.
AATTGAGGCCAAACTTTATTAAATTTAATCATATTTGAAAATCTTTGATGTTGGACCGGACGGAAAAGGAAAGAAGGGAAGAAGAGAGAGGGATGTTGGGGGGGGGGGGGGGGTGTAGGAGGGTGATAATAGGAGGGGGGGGGGGGTAGAACCATGAAGCAGCATAAAGCAACAAGTTTACTGGATGTTTATCATTACGGTAAGGTTCAAGTGCAGTACAAATCTCAAAGGGCGGGGCCTGTCCACACACACACTCAAATGCCATCAACACACCTGCTAGCTGCAGAAATGTCCACCTGCCAACATGTACACAAAACATGTACACAAAACAAATAGTGTTCCCACACGCACACCCATGCCTTCAAGCTAACTGGTGAGAAATATTTCATTCATTCAATCATGCAAACTATTAGTGTAAAGGTGAGCTAACACCTGTGCTCAGGTGAGTGTTTATGTTCTTCTAAAATGGATGGTGGAATGTGAAAAGAAGGAGGGGGAGTGCCCAGCCATCCCCACACCAAGACCCGCACCGCAGCAGCAGCGGCAGCCAGAACCCCCAACGCCACTCGGCAGCAGGCAGGGAACCACCGCCCCCGGGCGATCACATACGCCACCCAAGCCAGGGCCAGCAGGACCACCACGAGGCCCCCAGAGCCAGAGAGCAGGGAGGCATGGGGGGAAAGAGAGTGCCGTCCCCGCCCAGCCAGGAGAGCAGCCCCCCCCCCCCGCCGTGCCGGGAGGGCCCAGCGCAGGGCCCTACCCGAGAAGAGCGCCCACAGCCCCAGACGAGCACCTCATCACCACCCAGGAGTTCCGGGCATCCCCCCGCCCCAACCCCAGGTACGAGCCAGGACCCCCCCAAGGGAGACCCGCTCCGCGCTCCAGGCAGCCACCCACCCGGCCCACGGTTGGTCCAGGAAGGAGCAAGGCAGGGGACAGCCGACCCCACATCTTCAAAAATTTGCATTGACTGTATCTGAGAACTGGAGTGAGTGTGATGTTATGCATACAAAATGGTTTACAAAAACATGGCAGCAATCTGGAAGCGTATTGCACTCAATAAAAAACAAAACAACGAAAAAAATGGATGATCTTTGTTCTAACTATTTTGTGTATAAAAAACAAACAAAAACCAAGTTGTGTTCGAATCTTTTCTGTGATTTTCGTTCTAATATTCTTAAGAACTACAAAAGCAAAGAAACTGGGCACCAACCTCATCTGCTCATGAAAACTATAAGATGACCTGCAATTAAAAGCTGAAAAGCCATGATGTGTCTGTGTCATGGACATGACACAGACACATCGTGTCAATTGCTCGTCATGAGATTACTAGTCTGTTTTGTTCCTCCTACTTACTTTATTTATAGACATTACAGATAATTAAAAAAGAAAGAAAACTGATTTTTATCCTAATATGATGCAGACAATGGGCAATTTTCTAAGTATTGTAATACTCAATATATATATACTATAATATATGTAATATAGAAACATTTAAATAATAAAATACGCAAAATATATACTAGAGCACAGTTTTAGACAGTCTTTTCTTCCCCAGACCTGAAAGGTTCATGAACAGAACAAAGAACACATGCAGATCTGACAACAAATACAAAAACCAACAAGATATTTGGGTTAAGTTCTTATACTGAGATGATTTCATTTACGAAATCTCTTAAAGATGTTGTCAGTGGGACATAACAACTCGATCAACACCCTTTTGCAGGGAAACACTCTGCAGTCCTGAGGCAGAGGCTTATGGGTAATTTAAAATGCCTCATGTGAAGGAGGAGATAAACATCAACAGATCCAATCTCACTTTGATGGCTTCGCTTTGATCTTGTGTAGGGTCCACATGCACTAAAAAGCTTTACTGAGGAGATGGACAAGCAGGAAAAACAAAGTGATGTCCTTAATAGCAGCTCCAGATCCACAGACCTGTGCTAAGAAGATCTGATGCTGGGGAAAAAAACAGCTGAACAAACACAGTGTGACAGAGAGGAAGGCCAAGCGAACATGCTGGAGCGCCCTGTGGGAGCTGACGGAGCAGACACTCAACACTGATCACACTGAAGATGTACAGACAAAAGATTACAGGGGTGTGGGTTCATTATTGGTCTTGGTTTAAGCGCTCTCATATCTGTAATAGGATCATCGGCCACAGAAAGCCTCAGGGGTTTTGATGTGGCTTTTAGGACACATCCAAGGAGATTTATCCTTACCAACGCCAGAAAACACATCTGACATGTTAACTCACTACAATATGGTCTTAACAGTCAGGATGTTAAGACCTCTGCACACAAATTACAGAAGACATTAGTATGATTTGAAATAAACAACTCAACCTTCTGTTGGGGTCACAACCGTAATCAGAAAAAAAGTGTTCCGCTGATAGTTCTTGGCTGCTGATGACAACACTTCTAGCTACATATTTTTGTCAAGAAGATAAGACAAAACTGGCAGGCAATTTACCAAATTTGGAAGTAAGGATGACTAAAAATGAAGCATAGAACTTGTTAAAAGTTGTGAAAAAGCTCTTCTATACATTGTGAAACAAATTCCACTGATTTGTTTCTATCAGAATTTAGTTTGATTAAATTAATTGTTTCTTTTGAGAAATTATTAGCATCAATGCAAAATGACAAATGTAAAAGGTTTTATGCAGGCTTTCATTTAAAAAAGCATTTATTTTTCTTTTTTCACTCATTTATAATTTTGTTCTGTTTTTCCCACCTATCAGTAAAATTACAAAAAGAGCTCAAACTTCTCATTCATCTTTGTTTATAATTCAGTTAATGCCTTTGTCACAACTGCCCCTACCAGTGGATACGGGTTAATATGAACAATACATTTTTTTTAACCAGCTCGGTGTCCTTCTGGCAGAGCCAGACTGGAAGGTCGTTAGTTCAAATCATACCAAAGACTCTAAAAGCGGGACCCCATGACTCTCTGCTTGCCACACACAATTAGATTGGGGGGTTAAACCACCAAATGGTTCCCAAGCGCAGCCAAGTCTGCACCTCACCGCTCCCCAGGGGTGGGTCAAATGTGGAGAACAAAATGTTAAAGTTTAGTAAAGAGTCCAACTAAAGAATGGAGTAAAGAAATTAGCCCGATTGATCCCATGTACTGTTCCTCCTGTCTCTCCTGACCTCTATTAGGTTGACAGAGTTGTTCTTCAAAGAGGAGCCATAGATTTGCAGTGAAACCAGCGGATGTGTTTTGACTGGACAGGAAACAGGGAGCTTGTTTTACTCTAAAAAACAATCAAAGTCACAGTATTTTATGGATTTAGAATAGAATAGATATACAAATTGACTTGAAAAGAGCTTCATTGATCCCACAAAGGGGAAATTATTTTGTTACCATAGCTTTATTAAAAACGGCAGATTGATTATTAACACCACCTAAAATACAAGTTTCACTCTGATCATCTTGAGATCTATTTCAAATGTTCCCAGTGGTCTTTTTATTATGATTGTGTCGTTTTCAGACTAAATGAAAATTACGTGTAGTTTTCCAGGACATTCTCTGCAGAGCAGCAGTAATAGATAGGAAAATCACCATGGAGTTGACCTGTAGGACCGTTGGCGTGGAGCAACCCCGTCCCCTCCTCCTGTCACTCATAAGTGAGCTATCTGTTTACAGTACAGACCAAAAGTTTGGACACACCTTGTGTCCAAACTTTTGGTCTGTACTGTACATTCTCTCACACCCCCGACCTAACATTAACGATGTAACAAAAATGGTAAGGAATGTTGGAGCTATCCATTCGTACAGTTTTGAGCCAGATGACAGATTAATGTGTCCGCTAGTGGATGGACCAGAATAGAGCAAGCAGGGAGCTGTTTGAAGCACCTACATCACTGGTACAAGTGATGAATAAAGAAAAACTCAGAAATGCAATTTTAAGCTTATTTGTCCTCCATTATTGGACATAAGAACATGTTAAAAACACCAAAACACCCTTTTCATTAAAGTGGGTCGGTAAAAAATTGTCAACAACAATAATTATTGTTGATGGATTCCAGTTTCCGTAACACCCTCTTCTATGATCACTTTAATCACTCTCAGTGAAATATAATCATGTATTGAAGGTTTAATTAGACAGAGGTCAAAAGTCAGGTTTAGTAGCAACTTATTCCAAAATTAACAAAGCTTACTTTTGTTTTTTATGACAAAACCTTTATGAAACTGGTCAGGTTGACTTTTTTACAATACATTTTTGTACGGTTAGTCACAGTAATTTTTTAAATAGAAAATGAACTTTTCTTTGTGTTCTAAGGACATTTAGGAGAATAAGGAAAACATATTTTTCTTTTCTACGATTTTGCAGGGATTGTTCAAATTTCATGTTTCTCATTCACCAACATTATGGTTTTGAATAAATTATCAGTTACACTTTTTGTAGTCTTATCCAGCTGTACAGATTCCCTTTGTAAAAATGCCACTACTGAAGCAGGTGAGGACCTAGTGGTAAATTCTCAGGACAAGAAAGGATTAAAAACTAATAGAAAAACAAATCAAAATAAAGTATTTTATTTATTTTTATCATATTAAAAATGATTTGTTAAGGATTGATAATAAATGTGAAACTAAATATTGTGGAAAAAAGACACTTGATTTCAGTGTCAAAACCATCCACCATCATACACTGATGTTATCACATTATGATGTTTTCACGCCTCTATGCTGTGCCTCTCACTGCACGGGTCAGGTTTTACACTCCTTTGCCGTGTTTTTGCCGCTCCCTTTGCGGTTTGAAAATCCCCTGCCTCTATCTGAACCTCTCCGGCATCCTCCTTGTTCACACCAATCACCCTCGTGTCCTCCTTCAGTACTCTTTGGTTTTCTTCTGGGTCTCCTGGCAGCTCCAACATCTGATACAGAAGCACCGTCTCTCTCCTGCATTAATGTCAGTGTTTTTCAGCCAGTGTGCCATGGCAGACTAGTGTTCTGTGAGAATAGTTCAGGTGGGCCGTGGGAAATTGCTCATTTTTACTGATCTAAATACATTTATCATCACCAGAATATCAGCTCCGTGTTCATCAAAATAGGCTCAGATTTCATACTAAGTAGTTTGCCAACAGCTTTGTGGAGTTCTTTAAAATAAATGCACCAAATCTTTCAGCATCTTCCTGTCTTTCATAAGGAGGGTGAGAAAAACTTTGGATGGTAGCTCCGCCCACACGCTCAGGACCGTCAATTTTCCAAACATACTTTTGGACAAGCATCCAGCAGCGACTTTGACGCGGGTTAAAACAAAAGTGGAGGGTGTGAGTTTGAAGCGCGAATTGCGTTCCATATGAACAGATCAAAGATTTAAATGAACAGCGCGGGATCCAGTGTCAGACCGTGTAAACTGCGAATAAAATAATGAAGCTCAGAGACGTGAACCTGTTCTGCATCAGCACCACTGCATTTCACTACAACACCCATAATACATTGCACTAATGTGACAGTTACTCTTACTGTGCTGCTGTTAACTGTCATGAAGCACATCAAATGCAAACATTTGTTATATTAGTTTGCAAATATTATTGATGAAAGCAGGAAAACGGTTTATTTCTCCTTCAGGTTTGTGTTGGAGAGCAAAGGAATTAAAGTCAGAGATTCCAGTGTTGGGTCCAAGTTTTCTTCATAAAAGAAATAACTGCTTCTAATAATGTCTGTTTGATGGATAAATTCAATTTCCAACTTTATTAACTTTTGAAAAACTTGAAAGTTAAGTTAAAATACAAATAATAACAAAATAAAAGAAACAGTATTAATTAGGGTGACGTGCCAAACAGACACATTTAACTAAAATGAAACAATTTAATCAGCCAAAAAGAAATAAAACATTTTTGCTAAAGTTACATTTTTGATTTAGACAAAAGAAAAATTAATACAAATTCAGCATGTTCACATTTTGTGTAATTGCAATTAAACTTATAAACATGAATATAATGTTGGTCTTTTCTGTCTAAAATTTATCAAGCATGTTGTGATTTTATGTTTGTTCAAAAATTATAGTTGCTCTTAAACGAACATGAACAAATATTTAAAAAATTAAATTACCATTTAGAAATAATGTCATTTTATTTGGTTTTTGTGAGGTTACATTGGAATTGCCTTTTAATAAACTGAAGGGCAAAAAACCTACCTGGGAAACTTTCAACTAAGATAGTTGAAAAATATTTATTGAAAACTATCCCAACTATCCTCAATTATTACAAAAAATGCACGTAAGATCCTGGAGGGGCTATCTCTTTTTTAAGATTTGGTTACTGATCAAGGACAAAGTGTACCTTGGCTTAAAAAAGGTTGTAAATCATGGATTTATTTAAAAAAATCTGATATGATCAGCTCCTCTGATGTGTTAAATGTAATCCACAATGAGAACTTCAACATCCCTATAACCTACATCTGAAGATATTATCTCTGAAGAATAAAACTGACAAAAAGTTTCCATCTAAATATATAGGAATTCAGAAATAAGACCCACCATTGTCACAGTTGTTGCATTACCCAAAAATAAGAGGGGGAAAAAATGAGGTCATTGTGACTTTTTGTTTGATGATGAAAATGTGGCAAGGACTTCAGATAAGAGCAGCTGACTGTGATTTTTCCTCAGTTGCACTGCACTTTCAGTGGGTTCTGGGAAATCACTGTGGTAGCTTGGCGTCACTGAATCAACCACAGAGGCCTTCTGGCAGCTTTTGCTCTTGCTGGGCTGCAGTGTGAGGACCAGGTCTCTCCACAGCACCTGCCAGAAAGAGTCTTCTCTCCGCTGTCTGGCCTAATGTGATTATCCTCTTCTCTCTTCTCTGTGTCAGAATTGATGAAGCTAGAAAACAAGAGGAAAAAGTTGGACGAAAGGAAATGAGGAGCTGTGCCTGCATGTGTGCTGAGATGTGTCAGGGAAAGAGCATTAGCAGCAGAGATGAAGTGACCCCTGCTGACTAAACTGCTTTGTTTCAACTTCAATAGCATTTATCCCAATTTCCTCTTCCTTTCTATTCATTTGTGCCCCTTCCATAATGCACCTTTGTATATGAACTATTTTCACTTCTCAATGTGTTTCCCTTTTACCCTACTGTGAGAATAACAATTAACGACCCACTCCTATAAAAGTCGGTGTTTTTAACATGGTCAATGTGGCATTTTTTCTCATGATGGAGGACAAATACATAAAAAATAAGCTAAAATTGCATCTCTAAGTGTTTATATGTGAATCAGGAGCAGAAGAAAATTCAGTTTGAAATATTATTTGTGATACAGAAAATATGCTGGGTGGGCTACAAGCTCCATTTCTATGCTTCCACTTGTAGATAACTAGATCCATGCACGTCTTTGGGTTCCTTGTCTGAGCTGGAATCTGACTCAAAACTGTAGCTGGAAAGCTGCAATATTGCTCATCATGTGTAAACAGAGTGTAAACAAAGAACTCAGTTTTGAGTGACAGGATGGGGGGTGGGGTTGCTCCACGCCAATAGTTTCGCCCACAACTTAGAGGTGAATTTCTAATGAACAACTGCCGCTCTTAATTTATCTTCAATTCTGAAATTCCACCTATTCAGTATTTTCCATGCACTCACACCTTTGTGTAATATCAGAGATGCACGTTGATCACATGTGTCGACATTTAGATTGTCTTTGAGCATGAAGAGTTCCTCTGCAGGACAGGAGAACTGGAGAATTCTAGAAGTCAGTAATTTCTGCACCTTCCAAAGTGATGCAATGGAGCCATAAGAAGCATGAAACACAAAACAAAACAAGTGGGCAAAAATTATTTAAAAAAAAGAGGTTTACAAAAGAAAGACCAAAGTTTGTAAAAAGTGTTGTGAACTGAAGCCAACTTTGCCATCCATCAAAGGACTATAAAAAAACAACGTGATGCTGTAAAAAAGGTGGAGGCTCCTTTTAGAAGCATGGCCTTTTACTTTTATTACAATGTCAAGACAATGTTTGCGTTTTTGTGTGTCCTTTGCTCCCAGATGACACATCGCTTGAATGGCACAAGCATCAATATGACCTTACTTTTAACCTGCATACAGCTTCTGTATTTATGTCTTGTTTTATTTACTGTTATTTTGTTTTTATTTTGACAATTAAAAAAAAAAAAATTCAGTAGTTCTATGTTAAGACAAGAATAACAACACAATGACAACTATATAAAAGAAGCAAGCATTTTCCAATTTAGGAATCTTTTCTGGGTTATCATGAAAGAATCAACCATTGGGTTGATGGTAAATGGCACAGATTTACATGTAAGTTTACCACATTGCTGTGAGGCCCAAAGCGCTTGAAGCTATGTACACACAGGGCTTGTGTGGTGCATTCAAGAATGTGCCAAATGTGGGTTTTTGAACACATTTTTAGCATATGGTGTTCTCACTGGTTTGTTGCAACCCAATAGTAGAAGATGTACTTACAGTTGGAAAAGCCTTAGTGCGAAATGTCAAAGCAATGTAAATGTTAAAAATCTTACTCCAGGCTTTTATTTTCACAGCTCTATTCTGATATATAAAAGACTAGATGTCAAAGTCAAAGTCCCATTCACACACACATTCAAACACTAATGAGGGCTCCACTGACTTACATTGACATTAATCAATAGCCATTAAGAGTAACATGGGGCTCAGTGTCTTGCCCAAGGACACTCTGACATATGAGCGGAAGGGCAGGAACCAAACCTGCCATCATCAAAACAAAGACCTCTCTACCTCTGCAGCAAGGTCACCACGTACTGTACACCTTTCAATATATGTATAGTATATGACAGAGAATGAGAGAGCAAAGATCCTGTGGGACTTCCAGATCCAGACTGATAGGAAGGTAATGGCGAACCAACCAGACATTGTAGTGGTGGATAAAGAACAGAGGAAAGCCGTTGTGGTGGATGTGGCAGTGCCAAGCGATGGGAACATCAGGAAGAAGGAACATGAGAAACTGGAGAAATACCAGGGACTCAGAGAAGAACTGGAGAAAGCCTGGAAAGTGAAGGTGACAGTGGTGCCTGTTGTAATTAAAGAACTTGGGCAGTAACCCCCAAAGTGGAGAAGTGGCTACAACAGATACCTGGAAAGACCTCAGACCTCTCAGTCTAGAACAGTGTTTTTCAACCTTTTTTGAGCCACGGCACACTTTAACCTTAAAAAAAACCCCGCAGCACACCAGCATCCCAAAAAAAAGGGAGGAACTCATAGTCTGTATTGATCTACAGTCCCTCCACAATCTCACGTGCATTTTTGAAATGATTGTGGCAAAAAAGGTGAAAGCTGCAGCTGTTTTTTTTCTAAAAGATGTAATAAAAGTTAAGTTAGAAGATTTAAAAACAGTTTGAGGTGTGTTCGTTGGTTATAAGACGTTTCACAATAGATCTCCTTGTGCGCGGTCGCTTTACCCCAATGCATCATGGGAGATGTAGTGCATAAAACGGCCGGAGATCGCTTTTCAGAGCTTCAGGGTTTTGTTCACTTGTTCCACGGTCTGACACCGGATTCTGTGGAAAGCTACACCGCTAAAGACGAGCTTTAGCTGGTATTTTTGTTAAAACTGAGCAACTTTACGAGCTAAATCGGGACAAGGAAGTTAAGATTTTAACCACCTCTGATTGGTCAGACTGATGACATGTGATTAAGCCCCCCAAGAATGATTGGTGGAGACAGTTAAGGGGCGGGACTTTTCCAAAATACAGCCAAAGCTGCTGCTAAATCACGGTACAATCATTCTGATCAAAATGTCTTTAATAAAATAAAATAAACACAAAGAAAAAAGTATTTAACAATCTTTCATATTCCTAACTACTCAGTGTTTTATCAGGGCTTGTTTGGATGAACACAGAGCTGAAATCCTGGAGATGAGAAATGTTTTTAGATCAGTTAATGAGGGCAATTTCCCACGGCACACTTGACCATCTCCCACGGCACACTAGTGTGCCGCGGCACACTGGTTGAAAAACACTGGTCTAGAAAAGCGCAGTGCTAAGATTCTGCGCATGTTATGTTTGGTTTTACAGTGTATGGTCAGCAGTTGAGTTCTTTGTTGTGATAACTGAGCGGCTTTCCCAGCTTTTTCTTCAGATGTCTTCTGCTTGTCTCTTTTCATGAGTTCCTCCACGTCTCGCCTGCTGGTTGTAAACACGCTGCATATTTGAAAGCTTCTTTGATTCAGTGTTCTTGGCCCGCCTGTCTGAAACGGTAAATGTACAGTATTGGAATAAACGTCAGGATATGGATTTCTGTGTCAGCCTTCAGTGGTTCCTTTGTTTAATTCTGAGCAGTAAGTTGTTTTTCCCTCTGCTTTGTATAGATGTGCTGTCTGCTCCTGTCTTCAGAAAACGTGCATTTGCATTTCAGAATTGGAGAATTCTCAAACACCTGAAGAAGACCAAAATCCTCACATTCTGAGCGTTTCTGAACATAGATCTTTTTTCAACCAGTAATATGAATATTTCTAAAAACTGTAAAAGCTTGTTATTTGAGTATCACACATTGTAGTGTGTTTATCTCAATCATACATTATATACCAACAAAATATTCAAAAGGTGTGTTGACAGAGCAGTTCAGCAAACTTCTCAGTAAATGTCAAGCCATTTCTTATTTAAAAAAGAGGCTGTACAACCCTGTTCGTGTTATTTTCCAGTCTGCTCTGGAGAAAGTAGTATTATTGTCGGACTGAGTGGTGAGCATTTGCAGCTAGGAGATATTCCTGTGCAGACAGGGACCGGTCCACCTTAAAAGTGTTTGTGCTGGGAGTGCACAATGGAATGTTGAGAAGAGCATCTTTGGGACAAATTGTTAAAATCACTGAGCTAGCAAAAGAGAACTGTGCCAGCATTGTGAATGATTAGATTTATCAGATTTGGAAAAACAAATTTGATTTTCCTTCAGAAAACTGGGATACAGAAATAACTCTTCATTCTAAATGGATGTGGTTTGAAATGACACAGTCTGTATCTACCAATAGATGATTCAAATGTCCCTTACTCCTGTAAATGTTTGGGAATCCCCTTTGTAACCTTAAGTTTTCACGTAAGTTTGTAGAAGGTCCATACAGCAAAATTATTTATCTCTATTTAATCCAACACATTTGTTTCGTAACACTGCACGGTGTACAGTACATGGCGACCTTGGTGCAGAGGTAGAGCGGTCTTTGTACTTTTCATCCTTTATTTAACTCCTTTGTCTTTTTGATGCTAACTTAGAGTATGAACCTCCTGTTTTGAGCCTTTTCCATCTTCTAGACCTATTTCCTGGTACCAACCTCAGCATCCTTCTGCCAACATCTTCACTTCCTCCAACTGTTCCAACCTGCTTTCACATGCCTATTTAACTCTATCTCATTTTGAACAACTCCAACGTTCTTCTCTGTCACATCATGCTTCCTCATCCAAACCACAGTTCCCCTCTCTGGATCCTGTCATAGACTTTGTCTAGATCTCCAAAGCTCCTTCTGATCATTTCTCTTCTTCTGTATGATGATCCTCAGAGGAAATACTGCACTTGGGGTTCTCTTTCTCTGCATGAAACTCTATTGTTGCTTACAAATTCCCCCTACTGACCTGAGTTTTCTCTACTCTCTCCCATAACTTTATTGTGACTCATCAATTTAATTCCTCAGTAAATTCTATGAATCCCCCTCTTCCTTAATATGGACACCAGAACATTTCCCCTTCATCCTTCCACTCACAATATTTTGTGAAACAGCTTAGTCGGAATATTCTACTGCCACCTCTCCATACCCAGGATCTCCTGATCCATCTCCCTCCAGAATTAGGGGTCATAACATCTGACAACATTCAGCATCACACCTTCTATCCACACTATGATGAAACAACTACTTGAAGTTACTCCAAATCTATGAGCCTTGCTGCCTTTCCATCTGCTCTCTAAACATACAGGAGATCCACATTTCTTTCCACCATGTCCGCCAACTTTCTAGTTTTTCCTGTCAAAAGACTCAACACTCGAAATTCATCCTTAAAGTCCTTCATTCTTGTCGTTCCTTTTCTGAACACACCTTCCTCCTCTTCTTTCACCACCAACAGTCATCTAATTTCCACCCTTTACTTCTGTCCAAGATTCCATTGTTTGATTGGCTTTGGTTTTATGCCGAATACCCTTTCTGAGCCAACGCTTTGGATTTACCCAGATTTGGGACAAGCACACTGAAGTACTAGATTGAGCCGCCTTGTGGCTGTTTCTTCATTTGGACTCACATTTACACTCAAATTCAACTCAAATTCCAGGAATTTTTCTTTTTTTGTTGCCAGTGTTTGACACTTTGTTTTCTCTTAAGTACAGCGTTTGAATTTGTGATCATCTCACTGAGCATTGATGAGAGATCTTTGGCCAGTGACTGACACTTTCATAGCCTTTTGTTTCAGGGGTAAATGCAAACTGAATGTTATGACAAATCTCCCTTTAACTCACACATGTCTTCTGCTGGATTTCTTTGTCTGTTTTTTTGTCTTCTTCTGTTTCTTCATCTCTTTGCCCACTTGCCTTTTACTAGCCCACAAGCTCGGTGGGAAGGCGGTACAGACGCTACTTAGCAAATGCTCCTGCTGGCTTGGTGTTAGTTTTAGTGTCAAGTTTGGCATGTGCGAGTGTGAGCAAGTTCCATAAAAATGGCCATAATGACAAAAAGCAGATAGATCTCGGTACATCACGTCGCTCCCAGCGGGATGCCCTAAGGACTTGACACATAAGTAAACAGTAGGTTTGGAAACAAGCTGATTCTCCAGAATTCATCACCAGTCGAGGCAGCTTCAAAGTCACTGCACGCCTTGCATTCACACAACAGGGCTGCTGGAAAACCATGAAACTGTTTGCTTTGAAGCATTTAGGGTAATAAAAACCAGTGACGTGCAGTCAGGGGAGGCAGGTGAGGCTGTGCCTCCCCTGTCATTATGGGAAGAAAAGAGAAAAAGTAAATTCATTTATTATATTTAATCAGTAATTTGTGCTTTGCAGTCATTTTCCATTTAAATGTACCATTTTTGGGTGTTTTTTCTTTTCAAAATCGCTGAATTTCCGCATTTGCCGTTCAGATACTAAGAAGCGACGTGCGATGAGGCACCAGCCCGCTGAGCCTCACCTTGGATTGCGCAATACCTATGCAGTCAGACGGTACTGCTGTCTCTCTGTATGTCGGTTCAATCACTTGTACTATATGAGCTGAGTTTACATAATTTAGCAGATGTATATGATGTCCAGTGTTTGTTTTTATAAATAATTCTATGTGAGGGACGTGTTTCTTGTGCTGAGCGCTAAACGCCGGCAAAAAAGCCGCTGGGGGAGGCCAGCAGTTCTCGTGCCTCATGTTAGGGGGCGCCGGTGAGCCCTGAGATTATGACGCTAAAAATAATAGAAGAAGTGATAGCAAGTGGCAAGTAATTTTCTTCAGAAGGATCGGCGTATGGACTTTATTTACAAGTAAAGGTAGGATGATAATAACGTTTGTGCTTTTTTCTATGCTGCAGTTTGTACAGTAACCCCTTGTTTTTCGAAGGGGTTACGTTCCAAAAAGAACCCGTGATAGGCAAAATCCGTGAAGTAGAAACCTTTATTTTTTTTAAAACTATTATTATACAATAAATACTGTATTATAAATTAAAAAGAAAGAACAAACCATTTACAGGCTCAAGCATTTGTTTCACAAATAAAAGTACTTTAGAAACGTTTTTTTAGACAGATAACTTCTGTACTGTATTCTCAAATAATAATTTTAATAATCAATGTGAGCAGAAGGCTTGAAATCGCGGAGATTAGCCCCGCCCACCGCGACCCGAGTGATTAGATGAAAAGGGAGAAAATGTAAAATTATTATGAAAAAAATACAAAGTACAGTGGGACAAATAGTGACTCGGGTGTTTTAGCCGCTGCATCCTGACTCCCCTCTGCAGTGTTTTCTCCTTTTGAAGCCCGCGGTGAGGTGTGTTTGTTCGGGAGAAGAGCACAGTGATAGGCAGTTGTTGTCGCTCTTTTTTCTGCTTTGCAAAAAGATCCATATACACTGACATGCCACCATCAAGAGAATTTGCTGTTTTACGTACGTGCACATATTAAACTGCGACGTTATTGACGCACAGTTAGAGAAGAAGCGGAGTGATTTTTTAGCCAATCAGAATGCAGAACACAATGCACGATGCAAATCCGTGAAGTACCGAAACCGTGAAAAGTAAGCCGTGTAATAGCGAGGGATCACTGTATATGGAAAAAAAAACATGTTGAAATGATATTTTAAACAAAACACGTTAACTGTTGTCAATCAAATGGTGAATAAATTACTCAGTATGGTTCATATGTTTGTAAATATGACTGATGACGTCAGTGCCTCACCAGCCATAAACCCCACCGCACGTCACTGATAAAAACTACACTCTTTAAATGCATTACACAATTTCTGCTCTTGTAAAGGTGCAGTCACTAAATGCCTCATAAGACTTGTGTCTAATTTAATTTAGAGATGTAAACCAAAAGAAATCTGACGTGACTAATCAAGACAATAAACTTTAAGTAAATCTATCAATTGAGTTCTTCTTAGAAAGTCCTTGCCATTTAGCCTGTAACCCTTATTACAGTTTTAAGAAAGGGACTCAAGTCTAATCCTACAATCTTTGAGGGGGGTTGTGGTTAAATGGTGCTAGATTGATATTAGATAGTCTTGATATTTTACATTTTAGCCATCCGTCTATTTTTTGAATCCCTTTTGGAATCCTTGGGTTGTTGGACCCAAACCAGCTACTGTTGGGCGATGGCAGGATACACTGAACAGGTCAGCAGTCTGTTGCATGGCCATTGAAAACTTTGGGCAATTTATAGACACCAATCAACGTAGGTTTTTGGACTATGGGAGGAAACCGGATTGCCCAGGGAAAACCCACACATGCACAAGGAGAACATGCAAACTCCCCACAGAAAGGTCCTTGCCAGGATTTGAACCAAGGCTTTCTCATTGTGGGGAGAAAGTACTGCACCACTGATGAGATTTTATACATAAAAGAGCCACCAGCTACTGTATTTCATATTAAATTCTCGATGTTCAATGGGTGGGAATATTTTTTTCCTTCCTCCTACTCCCTTTTTGAGCTGTTGTTCATAAAAAAAAAACTGCCTAAAATGATGTGAATGTGTATCTGGATGAATAGAAATGATTACATTTATAATATAGTAAATTGTATGCGTATCTATAGGATAATTTATACATTTTTATGTGCTTATTTGTATACTACATGTGTGTTTGTGTACGTGGATTATATAACGTTAAATTCTATTTGTTTGTTGTTACTTATGATTTATATATGTTTAAAATAATTTAAAATAAAATAATTATGTCTGCGACAGACTGGCGACCTGTCCAGGGTGCCCCCTGCCTTCACCCACAATAGGCCGGGATAGGCTCCAGCAGCCCTGCGACCCTGAAAGGGAGTAAATGGAAGAAGATGAATGAATGAATGAATGAATGAATAATTATCTAACGTGTAGTCAGATGTATTTTCTTAATGACACTTCCTAAAGACAAACCGGTGCAATGGGCACAATAAGCACTATTTAGCCATTTAGGTATAGTGCACAAATGGAATGTGAGACAGTAACTGAAATTTAAAAATATAAAAATACATTTAAAGTACAGTTTAGTTGTATTCATCTTTTTTATTTTCTTCTATGTCCAATTTTCAATAAGAATTTTTACTTCTTTTTCCCATGCTATGTAATCTTTTCCCAGAAGTCCATGTCACTTATTTGTGGCCAACCCTGTTGTGTTCACTTGTTATAGGACCTGTAATGTTTTGGGCAAAAATGTTAAGACACAACTTCACACACAGGAAATGACCCAAGCAGAAAATTGAGCCAAAAGCAGAGGAGCAATTTACACATTTGTCACATTTACTGTTTGGAAATCATAACATAATTGGTTTGACCTCTGTAAAGATCTCGTAGTGCCTTTCCAACCAAAACAGAACCGCTCACTCAAAATATACAGGACAGCTTGTGGTTCCCAGAATTGGAACTATTGGAGGTAGAACCTTTAGCCTCTGTTTTATGGAAATCAAAGCAATAATGTTGATGTTTTTGCTTTACGCTGTCATACAGATGCTTTAAAAAAATGTACTAAATGTACATGAGTGTCAATGAGAGGAAGTAGTGGAAGAGTGAGGTAGTGAGGGAGAAGAAATAAGGAAGGTGGAGGATTTGACGAATCTAGGGTCAACAGTCTAGAGTAATGGAAAGTGTGGAAAAGAAGTGATGAAGAAGCGTATGCTGGCAGGTTGGAACGGGTGGAGAAAAGTGTCAGGTGTGTGATAGAAGAGTTGCAGCTCAAATGAAAGGAGAGGTGTAAAACTGTGGTGTGACTATCTATGTTGTTCGGCCTAGAGACAGTGGCACTGAGGAAAAGACAGGAAGCAGAGGTGAAGATGCTAAGGTTCTCTTTGGGAGTGACCAGGATGGAGAGGATCAGGAATTAGTACATCAGAGGGACAGGACATTTTGGAGGTTTTGGAAACAAAGTCAGAGAGGCCAGACTGAGATGGTTAGACATGTCCAGAGGAGAGACAGTAAATATATTATAAGCATGCGGTGTCTAGAGGGCCAGGCAAGAGATCTAAGGGAAGACCAAAGAGAAGGTTTATGGATGCAGTGAATGAAGATATGAAGGTAGCGTTAGAGGAGAGGATGCAGAAGACAGGGTTAGATGGAGGAAGCTGATTCCCTGTGGTGACCCCTGAAGGAAAAAGCTGAAAGGAATAGAAGGAGATCATGAGTGGATATGGTGAGAAGAAAAAACTTTATGGTCACAATTTTTACATCAGTTTCTATTACTTTTGGACATTAAACGCACGACTGTGTGATACCTTTTGCTATTGTCAACAAAGTTTTAATGTCTTGAGGCACAATTGTAATGAGAGACTACATCAGTCTGTGGCTCTTCTGAATGTGATGTTTTCCGTCTCTTCTTCTTGTTCGTATAAAAATGAAGAAATCCTTTGTAGCCCTGCTCGTTTCTCGCTCCTTTTTATAACCAACAACAACTTTATTGATGCATGAGAGTTGTAAATTTTGGAAGAAATTATCCTTTATGGTCAAACACAAAGAAAACATGATTTTTATTCACACAAGCTGTTTTTGTTGTTGTTGGGTTTTTTTTGTATTTCTGATAACATTTTTCTCAGCTGATCCTTACAATTGATTTAAAACAGTCCTTATGCATATGCACACAAAAAAGCATATGATATGCAGTTTTAAAGGTCTATGGTCTGGTGAATATGCACAAGCATGAATGCGTGCGCATGTCTTATGTAGCATATCAAGTGCAACCATGCAGGGACTAGTGGACTACTGCTCAAGTGCTGAAATGTTGTAGCACTTTCTCAGATTTAAAGTAACAAGGAAAAAAGATACAGAAGAAAAAAAGCTGTTTAAATTTACACATGCGTGATATTGGAGACTAAAGAATTATTTCTAGCTTTTGTGCATGATGACAAATAAAACATGTCATTTTTATCTACAGTGGGAAAAATAAATTCTGTGCTTTTACTTAAAGTTTGTTTACATTGCCTTACATGTTCAGTAAAGTGTGTGCATGCATTTCAGCAATTACATACAGAAGAGCTGCCATGGAGACTCAGTGCATCCAGTATTTATATTCATAAAGCATTAAAGCATAAAAGCTGGGGTGGAACGTTCAAATAATAATAATAATAATAATACACAGTAAAAGCTAAGAGAAATTGCATTTCCCACAGAAAATATTTGATTGCTCTCTTGTAGCTGAAGTGTAGAAGAAGAGAAAAGTACCAAAAACAGGAAGATTGCTGAAGAAAATATTTATCATGTTGATCATTCCCAAGGAAATAAAGCGGGAACTGTGACGAGCTGAAAAATCTTTTCAGTCATTTTTTAATGACAGCTTAACATTAGAAACAAGGCACCATCTATTTAAACAGTAATTAAAATGATGAAAAATATCAAAAAGGTAAAAAGTAAATATATAACGTAATTAAAAAAATAAAAGTTTTAAAACAAAATCAGCCAAACCAGCAGAGCGGAGTCTCATGCTGTCAAACCCTGTGTAAAATGTACCTTTAAGAATTTTTTGTTTGTTTGTTTTTTTACACAGTAGAGTTTACAATATGTAATTCACAAAACCCCTAAACTCAGATGGGTTTACTAGATCACGATTCTGATAAATATGAACCTTTTTAAAATGTACCTGGCTTTGTGGTAGAGTGTCCGGCCCGTGACTGGAAGGTCGGGTGTTCAAATCAAAGTCGAGTCATTTTTATTTTATTTTTTTTTATACTGTATTTATCCCGCGAAGGGAAATTCTTCTCCGCATTTGATCCATCCCCTGGGGGAGCTGTGAACTGCAGCCGAACTGCACTCGGGAGGCAGTAGCGTTAGGGGTCTTGCCCAAGGACCCCCACTGGGTGATGTTAACTGCTCGCCATTGATATGGTGATTGGATTGCCCCCAGTGCCATTGTTCATTCCCCTCCAGGAATCGAACCCTGGTTTGATCGTTTGGCATGACCCTGGTCATACCAAAGAATCTAAAAATGGAACCCAATGCCTCCCTGCTTGACACTCAGCATTAAGGGGTTGGATTGGGGGGGTTAAACCACCAAATGGTTCCCAAGCGCGGCTGTGTCTGCAGCTCACCGCTCCCCCAGGGGATGGGTCAAATGCGGAGAACAAATTTCACACACCTAGGTGTGTGACAGCTAATGGTACTTTTACTTTTTAAGTAAATTTTAAACATCTGTAACTGAATGAAACATTGTTTAAATTCCAAACTTAAACAGTGCTCATTGGTGGAGGGGAATTCTAAAAGCAAAAGAAAAATGGGATTAAGAAAGAGCAACTGACACTGACATGCCCTAGAATGAATGCAGACTGACAAAGGAATACTCTATCATCAACTCAACTAAAGAAACAAAAGTAAACTATTTTCAATCCGATAAATAAACTCAAAACAACTGAAGAAAATCTAACAAAAGTACCAAACAAAACCTCAGATCCACTTGTGCAAATGTTAATGCATCATAACAATAACACACTGAACCAGGAGCTTGGAAACTACTGGAGTTATACAGAGCTAGGCATCCTCGACGGAGACCTGCTGTAGACGCTGATATCATAAGTCAACGGATGACATGTGGTGACCAAGGTTGGCAAAGTTTAGCACAGCTAAAAGGCACTTTGGCAGCTCTGCACAGCAAAGCATCAACATGGAGCCGAAGCAAACCAGCAAGCTGAAAACAAGCATCTGAAGGTTCCAGCCCAGATGTCCAGAACACACACAGAACTGCACAACATCTCATCTCATCTCATCTCATCTCATCTCATCTCATCTCATCTCATCTCATCTCATCTCATCTCATCTCATCTCATCTCAGGTAAAGAGCTATAAACCTTTTAACTTTTTGACTACCAAAACAAGATTGTCCTCTCAATTTTCTTTTAAATCCACCAAATACCTTCACATTTGGTATCATTGGAAAGCCCGAAATGTCCTCTGTAGATGCTTTTACAGAGGACACATTTGCATTGCTGGTAGTCAAGAGGATATGGGGCAAGTGTTTCAATGAGTTGTTTACTGACTTTGCAACAGGGGGAACATTTCACCCATTGTACCTGTACAAAATGTAACAGCAACTCTGAATGCTTTCTGTGACTCTGCAGCTCAGAGTGACCTCTACACTCAGACACTTTCACAAAAATACTCTGGATCAAGAAAACTGATTCAAACAGAAGTCAAAGCTGGCACACTCGCAGCCGTTCTTTTGACACCAAACTAATTTGTGAGCTGATTCTGTGCAGGCGTTGTTGTCCAGAAGCCGCTACAATGGAATTGCATCGACAGACACGCTTGACTGGAGCTAAAAATTGCTTTTAATGCCACAGTGGTTTCACAGAGATGGTTATAATTGTCGTTAGTCAACCTAAAGTTTTCAGCCCCTAATTATAAATGGATTTACATGTAAGCAGCAGAGTTCATGCAGATGAACAATAAGAAGCAGGTGATAACTGAACATGAGGGTTTCAAAAGAATAAAAATGCGGCCAATAAATAATTTAAATGATTTAATATTCACTATAAGCTAATAACCTCAATGTTACCATAATTTTTATTTTCTAGAGCATGTCTAGTTTTATATTTGTGACACTATAAAACCTTTGTAGTTTTGATTGTTGACAAAAAATGGACAAAATGCTCTGTAAATTCAGTTTGTTGGATAAATTGGGTTAAAATAACCTAGTCTGAGGTGAAGAAGTTTAAATAAAAATAAAAAAGAAAAGCAAACAACAAACCTTAACATAAATACCTATATTAAATATAAAAACCTGTTTTGCTTAGAATTTACATTTCATACTAAGTCAACTTTAACACTGGATTTTTTGGTCCTTTTTAAGGTTTCTTCTTCTTTAATGTTCTTCCTTTAATAAGTGTGTGATGCAATCTGAACTAACAAGGAAGCCAAAGAAAAAAACTCCAGCCCATAAAAGAGAAAGTTAGGATCTTAGATCACTTGCAACTGAACCCTGGTGTGGTTAAGCAACACTGCATATGTATTTCTATTTAAAGACTTTGATTCTCACAGTTATAGCAGCATTTGTGTCATAAAGTTTGATACATTTCTACAACTCAAGAAGAGTGGTTATATCCAGATCGCAGTGAATCGTTTCTAGCGAAAGCATATCACACGCTCCTTGGTGTAATTTGTCAGATATGTTAAATCGGGAAGGTCACTCTAGCATGGTGCTGCTGTACTAATGCTGCTCAGATGTGACTCAGGGGTTAGTGACAAGTGTTGTAAGTATAAATGCAAGCAGCTTTAAAGACCTACTCTGATGACAACTTCTAAACTTCTGAAGAACTAGTCCAGCTCTGCAGAAACTATGTCCTAGAAAACGACTGTTTCATTTTTATTTTGGCTAAAAATGGCCACTCGGAATGCTTCAATAATAGATCAAATTAGTTCAGGAGTGGGACTTTAAACAAAAATCACAAAAGTTGGAATATTCCTCTATGATGCCACAAGCTGGTTAGGGTGTGTATTTCACTGTGATAAGCGCATGACTATAGCTAAATCAGTTTGTTCTATTTTATTTATTTTTAATTTTCTTAATGGTCAGTGTCTGCTTCTGGTCATACCATTCTGAGCAGCAGTTTAGTGGAGGCTGTTTGTCCTGAGGTGGTTTCTTCCTTTCAGTTATGCAACAAAGTGAACCATAATGAAATAGTGGAAAACCTACCACAATGCCTGGCTGTTCTCATTATAAAAGTGCACTTAATTAGCTTTAAAAGGTCAAGTTTCGATTTTTTTATGCTACCTTTTTAAACGTTGTGTCATTTTAAACAGGCAAACATCCTTCAGACTAACTCAAAGTAATCAAACTAACGGCACCACCAGCCTGCGGGAATTCATCAGCAGCCGTCGCTAATCCATCCGTTCCCCCCTCTGCCCTCCATGAGTCTGCCTCACCCTTCTCTAATGGCCTGTGCGCATAATTTACTTATTTTTCTTAGACGCCTTGAATTATGGGATGTTTAAACGAGGCCCTTCAGGGAAACAGGAAGTATTTGATAGCTTTGCTGATTTTTCTGAGTGCATGTGGAGTACAAGAGCCCGTATTGAAGGCATGTTGGATTTTTTTTCTTTCTTTGGACAGATGTACTGTGCCGGGCCGGGCTGTAAGTGAATTATTGAGTGAAAGTCTCGTGTGTCTGCCTGTGCTGCAAAGTGTGGAAATATATGTGTTATGCTGGCAGCCATGTTTCTCAGAGAGGCTGTGAGGATAAATCTTCTCCATGTCGATTTGAGAAACAGGCTGACTTTTTCGGATAAGCCCAGAAGTGAACGCCAACGGAGAAAGAAGCCCAAGGGAGGTTTTTCACTACTTTAATTCCCCGTCTGCCCTTTTTAGCCCAACTCTTCCACCCTTTCCTCACTCTACAGTCTTGGAAAACATTCCCTCCTGCTCATCTAGTCAGAATTGTTAGCCACATTTGATTGCAGAACACTGAGAAGTAACGAAGAAGGTGTTGCTCATCCCTGCCCAACAGCATGCAGAAAGCCAGAACCTCATCCCAGGCACATCTGGGCTGTCGCACGGGGGGGGGGTTGATTAATACAAAGCACTAAAAAATAACAGTATAATTCACAGACTATTTGGAACATTTAGAATGCCGGTACCTACAAATAAGCTTATATCTGCTTGTGTGATTGAACAAATATTTGTAATTTCAGTTAAAACTATTACAATAAACTGGAAAAATGTCAAATCGCCTTAAAAAAAAGAGTGGAAAAATAAACTAAAATAAGTTTATGTAATGGACAAACTGACCGCCTCCCTTTATGTGGAAATGAGATGGGGTGGAATAAAATAGAAATTTAATACAAAATATATTAGTATGTGATTGTGGACATATGCCCAAATATGACAATAAACAAACAAATGGAATATGGAAGTAAAGATCTGACTCCTTTTATTCTCCCGTTCTTTTCTGTCTACTTCTCTGTTGTCAAATATATGTATAAATACATGCCATTTTTTCAGTGGGATGTTGTGACACCATCTTGCTATGTGGTTTTTAGGTTATGTTTTGTCTCAAGCTATGTTTACACTGCCTTCAGCAATGCGCGTTCAAGCAACTACTTTTAATGAAAGGTCCATGTAAACACATGTAAATGAACGTTTCGGGCATCAACGTTCAAAGTTTTTGCATTCGTGTGTAGCTAAAAAACATTTTATAAATTGTACCATTGTATCAATATTTTTCCCTAAAAATTTTCCACCAAACATCTTCCTCACACATCTTTGTTTGCAATTCCCTCCACACCTACCACTCAACTGAGGTTTTCATGTTTTTGTCCGTTCAAGAAGGAGACCTGACCTCACTTAACTATTGGAAACCTTTTATTTGCTCACAAAAAAAAAAGTTTCAGTTCTTTTTCTTTTCTGAAAAGCAGAACCTATATGATGAAGAGCTTTGACTTTAATACTGCATCAAGATTGACTGAATCCTGTCTCCACCCTCTTGTCTTATTTACCAGCAATGTGTTTCTGTTTCATCAAATAAGCTTTATCCATTAATTGTATATGGAATAAGTGACCCCTCCCCCATGGCATTCTGAACAAGAAGTACCTGCTGGCTCCAAAAAGCCACAATACCATGATCTGCTACATTTTAAATGTGTTCTTGGTCATCCTAATTGTTTTTCATGTTATTTTTTCCTAGTTAATTAAGTTATAAACGTAACAACATAGTTTTCCATCGTTTCGCGGATGACACTCAGCTCCATCTGTCCAGTCAACCCAACTCCTCTCTTCCACCTGCCCCTCTGAAATAAAGACCTGGTTCACCTTACATTTCCTCAAACTTATTTAAACGGAATTACTCCTTGTAGGTTCCATCCAAATCCACCCTTTCCAAAGTTTCCAATTTTACACTTTCAATAGATTCCTTTAGAGTTTTTCCTTCTCCTCAGGTACAAAGTTTGGATGTCATCCTTGACAGTACACTATCCTTTTAATCTCACATCAACAGCATTACTCGGTCTGCCTACTATCATTTACGCAACCCTCCCTCCCTGTCCACTCCGCTTCCATTTTATTTTATAATTTGGTCACTTCTCGCCTTGACTATTGGAATACACTTCTCTCTGGTCTTCCCAATAAAACTCTGAATAAACTTTAACTAGTCCAGAATTCAGCTGCCTGCATCATCACCAGAACTCTTCCTTCCATCACATCACTCGCGTTCTCCAGCAGCTGCACTGGCTTCCGGTTGTATTCAGGATTAAATTCAAACTTCTTCTCTACACGTTCAAAGCCCTCCATAACCTGGCTCCTTCTTATCTTTCTAATCTCCTCCATATTAACATTCCCTCTCACTCTCTCTGGTCTTCTTCCTCCCTTCAGCTTTCTGTCCCTCAGGCCGTATGGTTACCATGGGGAGCTAAGTGACTTCAATCGCTCGGCTCCCCAACTCTGGAACTCTCTGCCCCCGGACCTTCGTAACATTGACTCCTTTACAATTTTTAAATCCACACTCAAAACCTACCTGTTTAAATATGCCTTTCCGAATCACAATTTTTCATCTTCTGTTATCTGATTTTATTGTTGATCTCAATTTATTTATTGTGCCTTTAACATTTTGTGATGTTATTGTGTTTTCATTTGATTATGTACAGTGTCCTTGAGTCTTTTGAAAGGCTCTCTATTATTATTATTATTATTATTAAACTGGCTCATCAGATGCCGCAATAAAAGTATGCGGCCTCACATCCAACATTCCAAACGTTTGACTGACAGATTTAATGTTGCCCGGTTTCAAGTGGTAGGGGTGTGGACTTCCAGCAATCTCACTCTTGACTGTTGAGAGTGGTTACTATAGAAGCGTTGACTCAGACCGACTCAGACCAATCACTGCTCACTAGCTGGTCTAGGATTTTGTGTCCACAAGGCTAATGTTGTTAGCCCGTGTTTATAGCTTGTCATAACCCTTCCAGCTCCGTTCTTCCACAAAAAAGGCACTGACCACACAGATTAAATAAAACGATGAGGGAACAGGCGCTTCATAATATTCATAACATTAATAAAAAGCACGTTTGGAAGATCGTCTCGTATATTACTGAGCTGCTGCATAAATGTCTGTGGCAGCGGTTTGTTTACAACGGGACGCGTCTCCTCTTCTTCCGGGATTTTTTAACACTACTGCGCATGCCCAAACGATTCATTCCGACCTAAAGTGTGACCCATGGGAACGTTTGTTCTATTCGGAAAAAGTTTTCTGGGCCCATGTGGACGGGTGAATTTTAACCCGACCAATGATCCGATCAAGATATTTTGGCCATGTAACCGCGGCTACTGATTACATCTGTCTACTACAGCATGGCGGCGTCCGTACAGGGGAAAAATTGCGACTCAATGGAATTCATTTGATTAGAGTCGGAAGTCCAACATTTTCTATGGGTGACATCAAACTCACTTTGCCCAGTTCTCAGATGCAATGGCTTTGACATGTGCAATAACGTTTCATTAATTTGTGCATTAGTTTGACAAAGAATTCAAAGATTGGAGGCAAATCATAATGGTATGAAGATCAGCTATAATAAAGGTCCCAACAGACGGCTGAGTCCAGATTTTGTGGAATCTCTGCAGCAAAAATTGTGACTTGCATCCATCTGTCCATCTACCACAAACCTGCTGAAACCCTTTCGGGGTTATGGGGCTGCTGAAGCCCATCTCACTTACTGCAAAGGCAAGGTACACCCTGGACAGGTTATCAGTCCGTTGCAGGGCTCTTTGCAACCAAAAACCACATTTCAACATTTCTAACAATTATTAATATAAAACAAGAAACTGTAAAGAGAAAAAACAACTATCCCTTTTTTTTATTCAGATAGTAAAAAAACATGCTGTGGCTGTAAAACACTGATCAATAGCTTAATGTGGTCGCTGTCAAACTTACGTGATCCATAAAACTTGTGAAGTATGTGTCAACATGTGCACTCTCCACATCCTACTCCCTCAAATACGATGCATAAAACTGTAAAACACAGAATCAAAAGCAATAAAAACAAAGCTGAGCAATGGCAGTGATAAAACCCGGAGGCTTGGACTGAAAATGTGTTAGTTGGGTGAGAGGAGCATGGGTGTGAGATCAGAATCCTGCTGAGAACAGTGGAAATGAACAAAAAGGGAACTGGAGAGGTATAAAACAGCAACAGAGAAGGTCAACCTTAAAAACATTCAGTGATTTGTGCTTTTAGGACAAACAGTCTGCTCTCTGACAGCCTCATACAGAGCTTAAAGACCCACTCCGACCATCTTTTGATGCATTTTCAAAGCGTTCCTAGTGGTATTTTAATGATGATTATGATGTTTTAAGCCAAAAAAAACAACCTGTGAACTATTCTAAGACATGGTTTCTACAGAGCGACTGATGGTTCTTAGAAATTGCCTCTGAGTTGTGGGCTGTTGCCACAGGAGCAACCCCCCCCCCTCCCCCCTTTCCCTCTTGGTTGCTCAGAACTCTTACCCTAACTACTAATAAACTATATAGAGCGGAACTATATAGTCCCCTGGATTTTGGACACAATGCTAACTCCATTTTTTTTTTCTTTTTTTAACAGCGAAAATGACGTCACTGAATTCACAAATCGAATTCACAACAATTTATGAATCCACTGTGTTCTGATGATGCAAAGGTTAATGGTTTATTGAAAAAATACATTTCAATTCTTAACACATTCTCAAAAATTGTCCAAACGCAATGAAAGATCTAAATTTGCCAATCTAATGAGCATCAATGCTTACTGGTTTTTCACAGGGACTTCTGGGAAATTTCTAGGGCACTTGATTTTAGACTTATAAATTCCGACAGTACTACAGAATGGCGAATGCACTATATAGTGCACTATGTAGTAATGAAAGAATTTGCACATACCCTCTGCTTAAGCTCTGGTTGCTGATCTATGTGCTCAAATTACCACAGCCACCACTGTCACCTTCACTTTCCAAGCTTTTTCCAATTCTTCTCTGAGTCTCTGGTATTCCTCCAGTTTCTCATGTTCCTTCTCCTTGATGTTGCCATCACTTGGTACTGCCACATCCACCACAACAGCTTTTCCTCCGATTGTAGCGTTTACGTCACAAATACGACCTTTTCAAACTCAAAAATGCAATTCAGAGCTTAATTTTCTTAATAAATGTCCTCCGCGAGTGACCCCCAAAGGGACAGAATGGGTATCGAAGATGAATGAATGAATGAATGAATAAATGAATGAATGAATGAATGAATGAATGAATGAATGAATGAATGAATGAATGAATGAATGAATGAATGAATGAATGGATGAATAAATGAATGAAATGTCCTTCACCCTCAGAAAACAATAGAAGAACACATTTAAAAACACCAAAGACACTGTTTTTACTTAAGTGGGTCTTCAATAATATTGTTAGAAAAGTGAAATTAGTGATTATCCATAAACACATTTCTATATCAGTGATTAGAATTGGATTATGAATACAACAAGAGCTTTTTGAGAAGTCTGAATGGTCAGAATATATGAATCAAAAGATTGTTTAAATGAAAAGGAGATGCAGAGAGAGAAATGTTTTGCAGCTTTCTTTCAAATTCACCTTTTCATCTGCTTTTCTCAGAGATAAATTGATTACAGAGATATGGTTCATTAGGAGGCTGCATGCTTCAGGTCTAACAAGCTTCTTAGTGGGAGCATTCAGCCAAGGGCTCGTTAAGGTGTGTTAACGGCCGTCTTAAGTGCTTCATTGCGGTTTTTGTGCGGTCTCTGTGGCGACGCTCTGCCTTATTGATTCAGCCAGGTATCGTTCTCGCTTGCCGCCTCCATGCTTTAGCTCTCTTTGCCACAGACTGCTTGACATTATTGTAGTCGTTCTCATGAGCGATGCCAGACACCTTCCCTGCATGGGGTTTATAACACCCTGCCTACATGGAAAAGAACATTTCTGTTGTCAAAAAACAAAAGAGGTAACTTTGTAAAATTTAACCCAAGCAAAGGAAATTTTCTGAAATGTGATCAGTGAGGCTGGAGATCAGATTCAGCCTGAAAACTGGCAGAGGCGACTTTTCCATCGCAACAGCCGTGTCCCTGAATCCCACGTTGTTTCATTATGAATGACCTCAGCCTCATACAAAAAACTTTAATGTTTAAGTCATGACCTGTCAAGCTGGATGTGCTATAGCTGCTAACAATTGTTTTGAAGAGTCTAATCTGAGAGCATGCAGACATTTCCTGCTAGATCATTCAGTTCCTGGTATCTCTTGATCTTCCAAAAAGAAGGATCATTGGGGGCTCCAAGAAAACTCTAAGCTATGAAATATCAAGTGATTATCCATCTTTCAAACTAGCTGAATCCCTTTCAGGGTCATGGGGCTGCTGGAGCCTATCCCGATAGCTGAACTGTAAACCCTGCTACAAACATGCAGGAGACTGGTGATCTTCTATTAAAAAAAGGAAAGTTCTCAAAAAGAAACCCTGTCCAGCTTTTATTAATAAGAAAGGATGTTTAAGGATGGTTCTCTGGATATTTTATTTTGTACAAATGGCGTCACATGGGATATTTTTTCTATACTGATCTTTAACTGTTAGGTTGTAGGTCATATGAAAACAGTGGACAATTCCAAAACATGGTCAAAAACCCAAAAAACCAGAGATACACAGAGGCTCCAAGCAGGAACATCCAAAAACCGTCTTGTAGAGTGGAGGAGGTGAACATAGAGATTGAGGAACAGGAAAGAGAAATGCTTTTGATGTTCAGAGCAGGAATCTGACACCTGAATTTGGCAGTGTCCATTATACAAAACCTCCCAACCTCTAGGCTCAGCTGAACAATCAGTTATTTATCTGCTATTTCAATATATTTGTCAGTATTTTGTGTCAGTATTTTGACTTTTTTTAATCCCATAGCTTGGAGAATGCTCCACCATCTCTGCTTTATCTTTCATCTGCAGCATATTTCTTTTTTTGCACTGACTCATTCTCACCAATTCAGCATAATATTTTATTGATACATTTTTTAAGAAAAACACAACTCCCTAAAGGTGAGGTGAATTTTTAAAGGTTAGGTTACAGCGTGATAGTTTCTAGAACCAACAGGGTTGATTTAAAGATTCTAGTTTGAAAAAAAGAAAAGAAAAACACATCAAACCAACAATATCACCAATTTGCAGCTGGGACGCAGACAGCACCATGATCAGTTTGGATCTAAGCAAAGTTTCCCATGACTGGACAAACAAATACTGGTCTTTGCTCTGCTGGCTTCGAATGGAGTGATCTGGCACTGCCTGCAGGTTTAATACTTGAAATAGCAGCAACCTTGTTATTGTTCATGGTACACAGATTGGAGAAATCTGAACTGGATTGGACTGGTAGAAAACATTAGGAGAGTCATTCTAGATGTTTTATATAGTATTTTGAATCACTGATATTTGGTGTAAATTCACAGACACACAGACAATTTAGAGAATTTTTCTAACTCTAGCGGGATGTTCTTAAAACGGAATCCCACTCCAAAATGAAGCTAATTAAAAACAGTGAACGGACGGCTGCTGAGACAGCTCATGACACATACCCTCTTTATATTATATATATATATATATTGTGGTCTATTTTGATTGGATTTGTTATCCCTACATTGATCACTCTGGATTACCAGCATGGAGGTTAGACCATATGGTCTGCTGCACAACAGAGCCTCCGGAAGCTGGTCAGAGTCTCCGAAAACTAGGTTTTCCCACTACACTGCACCAGCCTGCAGCACTTAATTATATTCCAGGCGCCACTCTAATAATCAGCTTTGGATGGTGGGAAACCACATCGTACATAGCCTTGACATAATCAGATAGAGCACACACTCTCACCTAAAATTTTCACTCAACAGCCTTGGAGCGCCGAGTTTTTGATTTGGCACTTGATCAATTTTCTGCCTTCTCTAAAGCCATTAGGCAGCCGGTGGCTGAAACTTGGCTGTCAGGACATTAACAGCAGTATCGCTGGACAATGATCTCACCGCAGTGAAAACACAAGACCAGAGAAGCGTGACCTGAACCAACAGCAGGCGGAGAGGGCAGTTTTTTTTTCTTAATCGTGTAATCCTTATTATTGTGAATAAGACATTGTCCTGTTAGGGTCTTGGTGTTTGACCTAATTATTGACATAAATACATTGAACTAGATTGGTTTCAACACAGGAAACATTCAAAAGAACTTTAAAAAGTCTGAAATGTTTGGTCTAATAAGGTTGTACTGATAAGGTTGCATCTGTTTTCTTTTCCCTTTTCCCTTCAAAGGCAACTTTCTAAAAGTTGCTTTGTGTGAAAAATGTAATCCAAATAGAGAAGGATGAGATTCCAGGTGTATCTCAGGGCAGTGTGTTCAGTGTTATCCATTAAAAATGGGGCATTTGTCATCTGTTGATGTTCAGGATAAAGTTACCATCAATCCATTTTCTTTCACTCATCCAGGGCTGGATCATGGGGGCAGCAGTCTAAGGAAAAATACCCAGACTTCCCTCCCCCGAGCCAATTCTTTCAGTTTCTCTGGGGGGATTCATAGGCGTTCCTATAGGCCAGCTGAAAGACTTAGTCTCTCCAGTTTGTCCTTAGTCTTCCCCGGAGTCTCGTCCCAGTGGGCCATGCCTGAAACACCTCTCCAGGGAGGCGTCCAGGAGGCATCCGGACCAACTGCCTGAGCCACCTCAGCTGGGTTCTCTCTGGAGAGGAAAAGGAGACAGGGCACCCCACTCTATCTCTAAGAAAGTGCCCAGGTTACCTGTGGAGGAAACTAATTTGTGCTGCTTATAATCAGGACATCGTTATTTGGTCATGAAAACAGTTGTTTGACGGAACAAAGATCAACCAATAAGTTTAGAGTTCAGAACCCCTTATGAGTTGCACAAGATTTGATTACGGAGCTCAGATTGGTACCACTGGGGCCCAACCCTGGGCCTCACAGGCAGCTGGGGTTCATCCCACAGGCTTCTGCCTGCATCACCTCCTGGAGGAGACCTCAAAAGTGTTCGGTCCAATGTGGTTCAGGTGTCAGTCGTGGGCAGGTGCCTCAATGACTCAAATCATGGAATGTCCTTTTAAGACAGAGTTACCATTACAGTAAAACATTTCACACAAAATCAAACCAAAGTCTACACTTATCTGAGAAACTCTGTTCAACAAAGTAATTTTTAGCAAAGAAAATATGCAAAGTACCTGTGCGCAATTTTTGCAACAGCAGTAATAAATGCAACTGTTTAATCTGCCCATGTGGGTCTATAGGTCTGTGTCTAAAGGAGACAACATGTAGACTAGCATGAATTATGTAAGACAACTCTGCGCTGTCTGTGCTTCTTTTGGCAGTCAATCCATTGTGTTTATTTGACAACTTGTGCGGTGAGTGTACATTTATTATGCATTCTGCTTCACACTCTATGACCTCTTTTGCAGGATGTAAATATCATGGAGTGTTTGCGCTGGATCCAAGTTTTCAAAAATGGAGTAACACTGGATTTAAATCAATTTATTTCAAAATGGGATCGAAAGAATGAATAAGAGTGAGACATTTAAATGAACTAACCCTTCTGTGGAGAGGTAAAAGAGTGTTCTGAATGTGAGAGGACCAAATTGCCAAATCTTGCATTAATCTGCAAAATTTAGCACAATTTTATGAGCAACGTTTTTTAAAGTAAGCCCTTTTATGAGACTGTCATTTAAGGACATTTAATGACATTTTATTTAATGAGCCGGCTTAATGAGCACAAATGGTGATTTGATAGTCTTGTCTACCTGAGGGGACACATGGTGAAGATGCACTCTGATGTCCTGTGGTGTTGTCACAAAAAATCGAGATTAAGGGAGATTTATTAATCTAAAACTTGCAAAAGCTGTTTTCCTTTAAAATATAGACATATACATAGACAAATGGGAGATGGAGATAGCCGTATCTGTCCCAGCAGAGAATGAGTCTTGATTGCGAAAGAAAGGGTGATATATTTTTAGTAATCAAAAACTGTCAGAGCATAGAACCTCATCATCATCTCAGGAGCAAAGATCCTCCTGTTGATTTTTCAGGTTCTCCAATCAAGTTTTAACCTCCAACGGGTCATGACTGATTTCATGTCACATGTTGAGCGATTTCATTTGCATTGTCCGCCTGCAGCCAAAGCAGGAGTCTAATTAGTGATCACAAGCATAATTGATTGCACAGCTCAATCTACAATGACAAACTACTCCACCACTATTTAACTGGTTTTTATATTTTTCCTAATTGACCTTCTTTGTCAAGAAAAAAGTTACTACAAGTACTAATAATTGACTCCACCTTCAGATAAGCTCTAGAATGTCAAGAATGAAAAATTACAAAATAAACTAAAAAAAGACAGGAGAATGTACTAAGTTCAAGCAGGTACGCACATAATTTTAAATATGTATATTTTTTAATCTCTTATCATTACCAGCTATACCCACAAAGAATAAGGTCAATTGTGGAAGATAATGCATCCCTCTAAGTAAAAATTATCCAAAGTTAGCTTTGGTTTTAAGGCTGCCATATGTGAAGAACATGCATTTGTGAAGAATTATCCAGGTTTTTTTTGCACCTGAGCAGCAGCAGAGCAGAGAAAGGACTTTCCTATGGTGGTCAGAACGTGTGTGGTCCAGGAATCTGCGCAGTTTACTGATCTACATCAAGTCCATGCAAGAGGGAGTCTTCAAGATGATGTCCAGCAAACCAAGTTGTAGTGAGATTTGGTGTGACCACACCTTCAAACTGAATCCATGAGCCCTGATTCTGCTAATGGCAGCTTGTGAGGTTCGAGAGTAGAGATGTGGAGAAAAAGCAGAGAAAGCTGCTCAGATTGCTGTTTACAGGAGCATCTTTTGGTGGAGGCAGTGTCATGGTGTGGGCTGGCATTTGCCTCACTGGAAGAACAAGGTTCTCTGATTAGAAAAGCAACCTCTTTGTAGGAAGATCTCAAGATGACATTCTACAGCCAGTGTTGGTTTAATCTTCTGCACATTCTGAGACTTACCGGTAATTGCACTGTCATTTGTCATTGTTCTCGCTGCAAAAACAAACATCTTAGAAAGAAGTCAAACATTTTTATTCCATTGGCTGATTTCCTTTAAATAATTTGGTCTTGTTTGGAC
This sequence comes from Oryzias curvinotus, assembly GCA_023969325.1. NCBI lineage: Eukaryota > Metazoa > Chordata > Actinopteri > Beloniformes > Adrianichthyidae > Oryzias > Oryzias curvinotus. The sequence continues at coordinate 31,368,871 of CM043718.1, forward strand.
CAAAAAATGGTCCAAACAAGAAATCATGTTAAAAGAAAAAAAGAAATTCCAGTCAGTAAGACGTTTTCTTTGACTGAGATTATTATCCTTTTGAAAAACTCAAATTTTGGCTGGCTCAAATTTTCCTATTGAAAAGATTGTATTGTCTATTATCTAGCATTTTCCAAACATTACATAATAAAGCTTCACATAAAAATAAAAATTAAGCCCCAACCATTTTATTATATAAATATCGCAGAATCTGAAAGGAAATTAAACGATCAGAAACGCATCATCTTTGGTTTATTCTGCGTTAAAAGCTTTCATTAGCTGGAAAGACGACTTATCAAAGCGTGTTGTTAAAAAAAAAAATCAGACATTAAAACAAATAAAACATTATATAGGTGATATATTTATGTGTCAAACAAGTAATAGCTAGCTTGCCCTCTCTGGGTTAGTGGAGTGTCCCTGCCCCAGGTGGAGGAGTTTAAATATCTTGGGGTCTTGGTCACGAGTGAGGGAAGATCAGAGCGTGAGATGGACAGGCGGTACCAGGCGGAAGAAGATGGATGGATATATAAATAATAGAAAAGGCAGTGGGGATGCTGAAATTATTCTTTTATGAAATTTTCTCTGCTAAACAAGGCTCTTTATCACACAATTATTATGTGTTCTGTTCCTCAGACCGTTTGTCCTTTTGTCAATGAACATTTGAACCTCATTATCTCATTCGCATCATTTTAATTCACCTGTCAATAGCAGCACAGCTCCATTGTCTGCACCTAATGACATTCCAGTGCTGCTTCGGAAACTCTGCATCATTATGTTCAGACAATCCTCACAAATGACAAACATGACGCTCTCATCATTATCTGCCTGATCTTGGTCTATCAATGGACTACGTTTGTGAATGGAGGATCTTTACAAGCACAGATCCAGTTGTATGTGAGCTGGACCCTTTCATTCTCAAAGACCACTGTCTTCCTCCGCTGATGGTGGTGATAATGGCGGCTGCTGCACAAAGCCGTCACATGTATTTCATGCACAGACATATACAGATGTAGGTGTTTCTACCTGTGCATGAGTGCCTCTCATCTGCTTGCTCTTCTGTCTGCACAGAGGAGCGCCTGTGTGTGATTGCCTCGGTACTCATCTTTCAGCTCCGCATGGCTTCCTCTGACCCAGATTCCTCAAAAATTGCTCATATCATGTCTGACGGTAAGCGAACTTGGCAAAGAGTGGCGGACGTGTTCAGGTTGGGACTGGCCTCTGTAAATATTGTATATTTTGAACATTGACGGAGCCGTTAAACCCAGAGGAGGGATTGCAGCTGCCTTCAAACAGCTGATGTGTTCTGCTGCCACAAACGCGCAGATTAAATACATTCCGTTTCTGAAAATACTGTGTAATTAGTAGCTCTAATTATGGGACTAATGTCAGAGGCTGCTCCATGAAAAGGAGCAAGTGCATTGTGGGTGTCCAGAGAGCAGAGGGGCGCACTTTCTGACAATAGCAGCACCTGTCTATATTACAGCAGTGCGTGATATAACAGCAGATGCTTCAAATGTAATAGGGTGTTCAGGGTTGACACTGGTTTGATTAGGAATCCAAGAGGCTGCAGACCTGAGAACAATGCAGCATCATTTCATTAAACACAGCTGGAAACAGGCTGAGGTGATTTGTTGCTTTTTTGTGTTGCTACAGACCTGGACTTCAGTCAAGCAGAGATGGAAAAGAAAATCAGTATAAAGAGCATCAGATTAAAGCCTGGATGCAGATGCAGGAAATGTTGGGGTCTTTTTTGACTGAAATATTTTTGATTTGCTTTGGCTTTTTCCAAAAATGTTTAAAGTTGCAGCTCATTCACACTATTATGCTACGTTCATTCCAGGTTCAGAAACACATTTTCAATCTGCCGCTTCCAATGAGTGCACTAAGAAGTTTGAAAATGTCTTCATTTGTTGCCGAATAACAATAGCGATAAACATTTGGTAGATGTGAAATGGTTGTAGATTCTTGAACATTTTTGCAGTCAAGAACAAAATTATTGACATGAAACATTAAATGTTTTTATATTACAATGTACTGAGAAATATTCAGACCATGAGTGGCCAATGGGATCTGAGAAAATAGTGAGAATCAGCAGATAAACAGCAGATTATCAAGGGAATTTCTCGGATTTTCTGAAACTTTTCTGTCTTTTCTAATTCTGCAACGTATTATTTTTCCACATTACCTTTTAATTTCTGAGCATAGCAGCTGAATTTCTCTTTACATTTAGTTTTAATTGGCAAAAAGCAGGTTTGCTTCTATAATGAGTGAAAGTTTTGGGCAACAAAGTATTTTGTTTGGCCTCATAAAGGTCATGAATGATTCATTTAAAAAGAGTTGACTTATGATCGTTTGTCTTTAAGATAGCAGATTTTATCGCCAACAGAACTATAATGATTCAGAAATCTATTCTGAAAGTATATTTTAGTCCTCTGATCTCATCTGAGATGGTATCTTTACAGTCTGGGATTAACATTCTCTTTTTCTCCAATACTTAAAAGAAAAGCAGGAACAATAGATCTGCCTTTTTCTTTTTTGGTTGAAAATTGAGCTCATTAAAAATGCAATAAGAGTCTTCATGGGGCACGATGTGGAGAACAGTCACAAATGTTATCTGAAAATGCAAAAATGACCACATATATACTCCATCCTTTACTAATGACTTGTATTTGCCGTAAAGATGTTTGACACAGAACTGAACAGATTCAGCAACTTCTATGTTTCTTCACAACACAATAATATTCATTATTATGAAGTTTGTGGAAGACAAAAAACCTCCTTCACCCTTCAAAGTGAGGCCTAACTCTTTAGCAGCAATGACAAAGTCAAATCATAGAGGTAAACATCATGTACCAGATTTCTGGATTTTGTCTTTAAAGCACTTCTGCATATGAATTTGAGTGTCCTTGAGCCATTTCTGCACTCAGCTACTGCTTTGGTTTCCAGACAGACACCTGCATAAGTCCCAGTAAAGCAGTTTACCAATCGGGATGTTTAGAAAGGCTTTTGATGCTGTAAGAAGCTTAGGGCAGTCTCTGCAACAGTGGTCCACATGACCATGCACCCACCACTGTGCCTCCACAGTCAGAGCTTTTAATCCACCATCATGAGGTTAAATACGGTCATAAATATGACCTCCACCTTGGTTCTTTGAGGAGTTTTAATTTGTTTTGCACTCTTTGCTTCTGCCGCCATGATGTCTGTCAGGAGAACCATCCTGACATTTCCTTTGATGTCTGCTCTTCTTCTAAATCCTCAACTTTAAGGTGTTAACTATAAAAGCCTGCGAGGGTCCGTTTATTTGGATGTTTGCCTTGGCAGATACAAGGTCAGTTTTTCCCCTTCATGGCAGCTCAAACCTTCAGAGAAGCAGAAGATGAAGAAAATTTGGTCAACAACACAATTTAATTTGAGACCACTGTTGGATCCAGATGGATCCATGAGCCCCTGTTTTATGGAATAAACTCCCAGCTTATGTAAGAGAGGCCGACACAGTTTCTACATTCAAAGTTAGACTGAAAACATTCCTCTTTGGACAGGCTTATTGTCAGACTAGTTAGTATTCAGAGATTATTTAGCTTTAATGTTAATGTGTTTAAATTAAACTTAATAACAATAACTATTTGTTGTAAAAGGCTGCTAGAAGTTGAAGCTGGGGTAGCTGTGGTGCACTGGGGTTCTGTCCTCTATTCTCATCTGCTTCTACCCTTCTAACCCTTCCTCTCTTCTCTATTTTTGATCATTATTCATCATTTAGTTCTCCATGCCTCTGTTTGGTGCAGTGCGATTCATGTATTGTCCCTCTTTCCCTCTCCCCTCCTGGGAAGTGGGAGTGCTTCCAGACTCCAGTTGGCTCATCCGTGCTCCTGTACCTGACCGTGTACCTCGCCTTTGCTCCCGCTCCTACACCTGGCTGTGGATCCTGCCTCTGGCTCGTCTCTGCTCTGTACCTGACCGTGTACCTCGTCTCTGCTCCCGCTCCTAAATCTGGCTGTGGTTCCTGTCTCCGGCTCGACTCGCGCCCCTGACTGTCCCCCCAACCACGGCTGGATGAAACTCGTCTGCTGGACTTTAAATATGTAGTTGTAGAGTTAGATGAGTTAATTCTTCTCTAAGAGTTCTGGTAATCGCCTGTCCGTCCTGGGGGAGGATCCCTCCCTCATGTGTGCACCCCTGAGGTTTCTTCGTTTTTTCCGGAATCCGTTTTTTTTAGGAGTATTTCCTTGAAGGGGGGTCAAAGGGCAGGGATGCCAGTATAGCTTAGTCAGTTTGTTAGTTCATTTCAGTATTTTCCTATTGAACTCTTTGTATTTATGATCCTTTTGAGTTCATGTTTTACTTCGAAGCCCATCGAGACGACTGTTGTCGTGATTTTGGGCTATCCAAATAAAATTGAATTGGATGCAAATCTCCCAAGAACCATTATTATTCAGGGAAAACACGGGAGTGTTCTGACTGAAGTTAACAGGTAGAAGTTGTGCATGACCTTGGTGCCTCTTGCAGACATTTATTTTCAGAAGAGAAAAACCATCTTCAAAGTTTCTAAATACGTAATTCATCTTTTGCAGTGGGCCTCGTATGCTCACAGATGTTCCTGTTGTCATCATCTTCAGGCTGTGTGACTTATAATCCTGGATTTTGCAGGAAAACCAGGCCTTTTTAATGAATTCACCCTCTGTTTTTTGCATATAATTCTCTGCAAGTTCCTTTGTTGTTCCTTTCCCAAAAATATTCACAGCCAGACCCTTCCAGAGTTACAATGGCTGCATTTGAGGACCATGTACACAGTTGCAGTCACACCCCTCCTGAGTTTTTTTAGTCTGACATGGAAAAAAATGACAAATTAAAGGGTTTTGGCAGCTCAAACTCTTTAAGTGACAGAAGACCTGGGCCCAAACACAACAGCAGATGAGGCAGAAATAAAAAAAAACCCAATGAATCGCTCAGAAGAGATAAAGCTGTTACACCAACTGGTACATGAAGATGTTTTTCCAAAGGGCAGAAAGACCCTCTTTGGTGAAAATTGTGTTTTTGGTGTTTTTAACATGCCCCTGTGCCCCTTTTCTGATGATGGAGGACATATATCAAATAAAACTAAACTTACAATTGTATTTCAGAAAAAATGCTGTCGAAAAAAGCCTGTAGATGGGATGCAAGACCTACAATGACAAGGCACGAACTCCCTGCTCCACTCCGTACATCTTTGTTTTCCTCATCTGAGCTGGCATCTGGCTAAAAACTGCAAAGCTTGATAGCTTCAGTATTGCTCGCCATTTTTTGGTAATATTAGGTTATGGGGGTGGAAGAGCGTGTAAACAGATAACTCAGTTATAGATGATGGTGAGGAGCAATCCTTCTCCGCTTCCAAAACTAAGAGGCACATTTCTAATTAACTACTGCCGCTCTGCAGAAACATTGTCCTAAAAAACAACATGTTTAATTAATTTTGGCTAAAAATAGCAGGATTATTATTAAAAGACCACTGGGAACACTTAGAAAATAGATCAAAAGATGATCAGAGTTGGACTTTAAAGAAGGACTGGAAAAGGAAGAAGAAGACAAAATCATAGTAAATGTGAATCCAGAGGAAAGCATCATAAAGACTTTAAAGTCTTGGTATATTTCTTCCTCAATCCCTTTGCAGAATAACCGTTTCCTCACAACTGCTCCAGTTTAATTTTATTTTCTGTGTTTATTCAAATTATTTACAATTTAGGATTTTAATTAGTGAAACTTCGAGGCACAGAGAGATCACAGGCTGCCGAGATGGAAACGCATCTGCCATATTTGCTTCAGGCGTGAGAATGTCTATCAGCTCGAGCGGCTCCATGCCATACCCCGGGGCCCATTACAGTTAATGCTAAATGAGGCCGATGCTTTGAATAAACTGATGTTTAGTTTCTCGCTCTGAGGCGCTGGCCTGAGCTCCCAACAAGATCACAATCCCAGCTGAAGACCATTTTTTCTTTTGCTATGACCTTCTATCAGTGACTTCAAAAGCTTTGCATCTTCAACATGGGTTAATCTGAATATGATGCTGGGTTGGTGGAGGAGTGTCCAACCTGAGACTGGTAGGTTGTGGGTTCAGATCCCCAGACAAGTCATACCAAATCAACAAAAGCCAGTAAAAAGGAGACTCAAAGCTTCTGGGCTTGGCTCCCAGCATTTAGGGGATGGATTGAGTGGTTGAAGCACAATAAAACCAAAACAGTGCTTATATATAACAAATGTGTGTCGGATGTTTCCATGTGTGTTTGTTTCTCTGTGTATATTTATCTATATGTGTGTATGGGTATCTGAAACAGTATATGCACTTATTAGAGAGGGAACAGAACTGTAATGGATAGTGGATACACTGTAATAAATCTGGGCTACGGCAAGGGGGTAAGAATTTATGAGGCTTTTACTTTGTCTTTTTCCCTTTCAAATATTCCTTGAGTTTTTTTTTTCTTCCCCATCCTAACTTTCCTTTAAATTATATATTCAAAATAAAATATTGTCATCATCCTTATCAAACCACTGAATGGCCCCCGAGTGTGGCTGTATCCAAAAAAAAAGTAACTACAGGTAGGTTCCACTTGGCCTTTACGTTTCTCTCCCTTTCTCAATCCATCTTCTTCTAAGACCCACAACTACACAATAGGCGCACCGGCTCATAGGGCGCCCCCTGCTGGCGGAAGAAAATTTATGACTTTTAAGTGCGCCTTATAGTCGTGAAAATACGGTAAATAAAATGTAACAGAGTACTGGTTTGTGATCGTAAATCTACTCAAGTTTAAGGAAAAAGTTGGATCCTGTAAAAGTACTTTACATCACTTTAGTAAATACAATTCTTTCGAAAACATGAAACAACTCATAAGCTTTTTATGGGATTTCATGCCTGCCATTAATTGAATGAGCACAAAGATAACAGAGCGAGTGTATTCAGTAACTGAGTGACCGAAACCTTACAACTGCGCAAGCGCAATGCTAACCGAGTGACCCCGCATTCACAACTGCACTCGCCCATGTTAGTAAAAAATGAATCTTCATTTTACGGCTTCATTTTTAACTATTGGTTTTAAATTTTGCTTCTTAGTTTTTTGTTTTTTTGTGTAGTAGCTGTCTCAAGCTGTACATGTATATTTACCTAATAAAGGGAATTTCACATAAGAAAAACTTACAGCACAAAAAACCCTGCAGCCCTTTTTTTTTACCTTGATCTTGGCCATTCCTTAATTTTTCTAATCTACATTACATCAGCTGTTTTTTTTAAGCCTATTAAAGCCTCTAAAAATGAAAGTTCCGCCCCGCCGCCTCGCCAGATTTGACATGCAAATTTCGGTCAGTCAGATCAAACAAAAAAGTTACCGCCCCCAACTGACAAACACACACCCTGAACACTGCTCGCAAACCCAGCAAGCGTGCAGGAGCGCCGCTCAGTTAAGAGTGCAACCGTGCAGTTGGAAAAATGCTTGGTTAGCACTGCATTTGTGTAGTTTTAAGGTTTGCTCACTCAGTTTCTGAATACAGCTTTTATGCAAAATAATGAAAGTCCGCTCTTACAGTCTAAGCAATAACTAAAAAAACACAAATTTAGATTTCAAATGCAAAACATGAATAAAAAAAAATATTTTAAATTGTTTTTTTCTTCATTCCTTATTCTAAGAGAGAATAAAGAGAAACTCTCCTCCTGTCTTTTATTGTCTTTTATCCTCTCAGTTTATTCTAGGCTTTGGTTTTTCTGTTTATCTGAATTTCCCTTAAACATTTGGGGATAAATAGCTTCTGCTTCCCTCAGCCGACCTCCTTCCTCTGCTATATTCCTGATCACAAAGCTCCTGTCAAAGTCGCAAGTAGAGACGAACGTTCACACTCGTGTTGCTCGTAATGACTATCATTCCGCCAGCAAGGCCACATCCAATTTTCACAACATCAAGGGCTGCTATGTGTTGGAGGGCTTCACTTTTCTTTTCTTAAAGAGGCTCCCAGTCTCTGACAATAAGACTGTTGATTATTTTTTCCCCGCAATCCACTTTATTCCATTCTAGCCTTCATAGCTCCTGTCAGTGTCGTGTCTTCTTATGACCACCATTTTTAGGAAATGTTCTGTTGTTGAAAACATTTCTTTATAAAACATGGCGCAGCTTTTGGTTTATGTCTGCACTCGAGAGCTTTGAATTTCTGCATTGATCTGAGGCGTTGGGTTCTAGCACCGTTAACTGCCAGCGGTGTGAAAAAGAAAAGGACTTTCGTGTTGTAGAAGGTGTTAGAAGCAGAAACTGCTGGATGGAGGAGGCTCAATCAGAAGTCTGCGAAGTGTCTGTTTCTGCTGCTTTCTTTGAAATCCCACAAGGTGGGTGGGGAAAAAGGTCACCTGTGGGGAGTCTTGAACATCTTGCTTTAATAGATGCTTCCTCTTGTGACAGAGGTCATCCAATTTGACCTAAAGTCTGGGATTTTATCCTGTTTTTGGACTTTTCTAATAAGTTAAAGCTCAGTCAGTAAACCTGTCGTCCATCCAGGTATTATCTGGCTTCAACATCTGTACAGCAGCAAATTATGAAAAGCGTATTAATTATACGACCATATTTTTGCGAGCATATACATAATCATCAGGAAGAGAGTGCCATTATTTGTCTAGATAGAGCAACAGGTGATGACTGAAGGAAAAGAAGAAGTTAATCTCCTTTTAAAAAGATAAGTCACTTGAGCGGCAGCCTTTGTTTATTCCCTCAGTGAGACACAGAATCCTGTGGGAGAGAAAAGCTCATCCTGACCTTTCACCAAAAAGGCTTTTTGCTTTGCGCCCCCCTTTTCACACCACGGCATGCTTACTTCTGCACTCCCCACCTTTACACACTGTTCCATGAAGTGCTCTTGTGTGGTCAATGTGCCATGGAAAATGACAAAACTACGTCCAAAATCTTTAAAGACGAAGGGGAATAAAAGCAAACAAATGGTTTCTTACACTAATTCTTCTCCTTCTTGAGCTTAGTTCTTGATTTTTAGTCTTAAACTCAAATTCTATCAGTGGTAGAGATGATAAATGTTCTCTGTTGCAATATTTACTCATCAATGAGTTTTTTCTAGTCCCTCTATTAAGCAACCATCTATCTAGCTATCTATCTATCTTACTACGTTTGATTACTCATCAACATCAACACTTAGCAGTCAGGTCTTCTCTTCTTTTTACTTTTCTCTTTTTTTCCTGGCTGCTTTGAGTATTTGTATGAATAAAACAGTCAGTTGTTCTAATTATAATAAAACTTACTGATTCTGAGCAGGAAAATTCAACTGCAGTATTTTTTTGATCATAAGACGCACCAGATATTAAGGTGCATGAAACGAAACAAGAGTCAAAAGTGGTTTGACTACACTACCCAGAATGCTTAGAGGGTCCAAGAGGCAGTTGATTGATCAGAGGGGTTGATGGGAAGTTTTTTTAAGTCAAACTTTATTTAATTCATTAACAATAATGACAACAAATTCAAAACAATGCACTTTTTCAGTTCTTGTGTAGAAGCACATTTTGTAAATTCCGCCAGGTTCCCGACTACAATACCCACAATGCTCCAACAATCCATCAAAAAGCACAGTTTACCAAAGTCAATAGCCACGGTTACATGGGCAAAATATCTTGATCGGATCATTGGTCGGGTTAAAATTCAACCGTGCACTTGGGCCCAAAAAACCTTTTTCCGATTAGAACAAACGTTCCCATGGATCACACTTTCGGTCGGAATAAATCATTTGGGCATGCGCAGTAGTGCTGAAAATACCGGAAAAAGGAAGAGTCCGACAATAAACAAACCTTTGCTGTCATATAAATTTATGCAGCAGCTCGGTAACAAACGAGGCGATCTTCCAAACGTGTTTTTGTTAATGTCATGAATATTATGAAGCGCCTGTTCGTTCATCATTTTATATTTAATCTGTGTGGTTGGTGCTTTTTTGTGGAAGAACGGAGCTCCCAGGAGAGGCTAACACGCGCTAACAACATTAGCCTTGTTTGATAAACTCATGCAGGGATATGCTGCAATCTGCATCTTGGCTGCACGTAAATATGTGGGAATAACATCAGCCTTTATTTAGTCGGGACACGACTAGAAAACACAAATCCACGTGATTGTTTGAACAGTTTCTAAGGACTGAGCGACATTCTGCTTTGAAAAGTTCGCACACCGCCACAAAGCCGCTGTGTGAGCTGGAAGTCCGAGCTCTGCTCAGAGACACACAGTTCTCCTGACAGCAGCTAACCGAGAGCGGCGCGACGGATCGCAGTCACACAAACAACAAAACGCACATGTAACAAAGCATCCTCCCCTCAAACACAGAGTCATTAATCCAGCTGCTCTGCTCAGAGACACAGTTCGTTTGGTCCACCGGCACACGAGCCAGGATCCGCGCAGGGTCCCGCTCCTCCCCGGCACCCCCCTCGTGAGGGGTTTAAGAGAGGCGGAGAGCCAAAGGGGCAAAGCGGAGTGGCGCTTCGCACCGGGCGTCCGCAGAGCAGCCGGTCGGTCCTGTTTGAGCTCCAAAGCTTTCTCTGGAGCAAAACACTGTCTATGCGTGACGTAAAACCAGAGCAGTAGTGACACACAATCGGAATGAACCGTTTACATGAACAACGATCGGATAAACGATCGGTATAACCCACCTATCTCGATTGGAAAGAAATTTTGATCTGAACGAGTCTGACCGGGGCAGAGTATTCCGAACGGCGTGTTTACATGACGCATTTTCCTTCCGATCAGGCATTCTTTCAGATTACTTTTGCCCATGTAAACGCAGCAATTGATTGATTTTTAAGCAGAGTTTACCACAAAAAATCGGTTTCAGATCAGTAAGGACAATCAGAATTCCTATTTAAGTTGGACAGTAGTTGCACTGTTTGGTTCACTCTCAGAATTTAAACGTAAAACCAAACTATTTTGCAACAAAAGTTTTGACATTCCGAGTCCACTAGAGTCTCCTGGTCTGCAAGTTCTTCTTAAACCTCAAACTGTATGATATCCTAAATGAGTGAATGCAGGTCATGTTAGTTCCAGTCCTGCAGACAAAACACTAACATCTATTCTGGAAATTTCAACAGAGAGAGCCAGGCTGAAGAACATACTCGGCTTTTAGAAGCAATCACAGCAGCACTGAATGGAAGCACTTTGACAGTAGCATCTTTGATTAGTAAAAAAAAAAAAAAAAAAAAACGCAACAAGTGAAGCTGATATCCCGAAGCCGTGTGACCTGCATTAGGCGCCGTGTCGCAGGGAAAGATTGAGGCGCAGTTCTCAGAGATTGAGCACACACTGCAGGGGGAGTCACGTATTCATGAAATGTCTGATTTCCGTGTTCCCATGTTATTTCTGCCTTTTGAGCTACAGTGAACTGACCCCTCCACCCACCCTCCATGTCCACCCCCCAACTCCCCCTCAATCACACACCTTTTTCCATTCAACAGCAATTTTAGCTCAGTTGTGGTTTGAGGGCACAAGAAATGAACTGTTCTGAGAGTCTGCTTATGACAGAATTGGCTGTACTTCAGGCTTTTGTGGCAAACTCAAGCTCTGCATGTTAATCCCTGAGGGGCTCAGAGAACATCAACACAAGTCAGCCCAGTGTCTCTGTATTCAGTCTTATCGGCTCAGTGATAAACCTTTAAAAAGCACAGATAATTTCAAACTGCTAGTGCATACATCAATCTCTTATGTGTGAATGCAACTAAAGACAAACAGGAAGCAGATTATTATGTTTCCAATAAAAAACTGCTGATCATCGTCATTTTCAGATCTGTGATCTACTCAGTGACAGATAAGAACTGGTTTACCTTTTTTTTTTCTCTGCCCTCTGAGAATTGGTTTACTACTGGCTGCAACCAAATGAATTTAATTCATGTGCCATTTTTTCTTCATACAGAAGCCTCCATGTTAGACCCAGACGTAATCAGTAAACAGTGATTGGTCCAAGTCGGTCTGAATTATGTTTCTATGACAACCAATCTTGCCAGTTAGGAGTAAGCTAACACACCTACTATTTGAAAACAGGTTACACCAAATCTGTCAGTCAAACATTTGAAACGTTGGATGTGGAGCCCATCAGGCACCAGCTACTTTTGTTGAGGCATCTGATTGGCCAGTTTATAAGGGGAGACCGGGGTTGGTTGTCACCATTTTGTACTTAATTATGCATAGCTCGTCTTCAAAAAATCTTCCAGCTGTAATTCCTGCATCTAATGAAAGCTTGTCGTCTTGACTTTAAATGTGAATCTCTTTTACTTTTAAAGGTCTTCATAACAAGAAGTAAACCATCAACTCTGATACAATTCTGATAATTGGGACAACCAACCCCTGGTTGTCACAGGGATGTGGGGTTGTTCCTATAGAAGTTAAATTGTGTTTCAGTGATGAAATAGGATTTTAAATGAGTATGTCTAATATCTTTGTGTTTTTTTTTGGCATGAAACAGCAAAATTTTTTAATACAAATACCAAACCTATGATAGTCACCATCTACACCCCTCATGTTAAATAATGAGATTTTGAGAGGAAATCAGTTTTTTTTAAATTGTTTTCTGTGTTTTGGTAAACAGAGCCTAATATTAGGTACTAAAACTTATATTTTTCATTTTTTCATAGCGTGCCTGACAACAAACAAAAACAAACAGCCTGAAAAAGTCTTCATGTCCAATATTTCTAAAAAATATTGATATTGTTCATATGAATTGGGATTTTAAAAGATGACCTATTAAAATATATAGGAAAACCCTTATCTAAAGCAAAAAACTGTAATGTAAAACAGAGAACCCTCAACAGTACAGGCTGTGCTTCATTCAGTCAGTTGTGACTAATGTCTGTAATTATTTATGTAAGATGGTAAGGGATGAGTGGCATGTGACACCAACCCCAAGAGCTTTGAGACAACCAACCCCGACTTAGGGATTGCTCAGTCCAGTCGTCATATACAGTCAAAGGTTCTACCTGTTCAGTAGAGTCATCAGCCCAGGATGCCAAAGATGATGATCTAAGCAGATCTTTCTGTATGCCATAACAGAATCCAACAGTTTGATGCTCAAAAACCAAAACAGGAACACTTCCTCTGCAATTCTATATTGTTTTATTTATGTTTCTGACTGTGCACTACGGTGGCTGGGATAGACACCAGAATCTAAGTGACCCCAAAATGGATTACTGTATATCTTCGAATAGTAGCCCCAGTGTTTATTCTAAAAATTTGGCAGCCAGACTGGCGTTTATTAGAAACAGGTGTCTATTGGAGACCGGCATCACAGACAGAATGGTGATGGCTAATGGGTTAATTTAGCTGGAAATTCAGTAAAGGAATGCAGACACCAGATGCATACTTCCGGAATTACTGAAATGATGAGAACATTGTATAATGTTCTGTCATCAGGTGGGACCGTCATCAGGTGGGACCTCTGATCTTCTGTCTCGTAATCTATCCCTGGTGGGGGAAACCTGTCCGTCGGCAACGGTGGCCATGTCCCTTGGGTACTGGTTTCGGTGGTCCAGCAGCCCTCTCTCTATTCAGGGAGAGGGATCCCTGAGTTCTCTGGCAAGAGCCAGGGATTTCCTCACATCTGAGCCTGGAAATGTCTGTGTCCCTGTGGTGCGGGTTCTGGTCCTTGCCCTCGAGAGCCGTGCCTCTCAAAAATTCCCACTTCTGGGTAGTGTAGTCAAACCACTTTTGACCTGGTGGCTGCTGGAGCATGGGGCGGGTCTCCCTTGGGGGAGCCCTGGCTCGTTCCCAGGGTTGGGGGATGCTCAGAACTCCTGGGTGGTGGTGGGCTGCTCATCTGGGGCTAGGAGTTCTCTCTGGTGGCGGGACCCTGCACTGGGCCCCCGGGTGCAGCAGGGGGGGGGCTATTATTCTGGCTTGGCTGGAGCTTGCGCTCCCTGTGCTCCTGTGCCTCCCTGATCTCTGGCATTCTGGGCCCCTGTCACAGTCTTGCTGGGCCTGGTCTGGGTGGCAGACGTGATTGCCTGGGTTGGGTGAGCCACAGGAAGGACTTAAAAACAAAATTGCTTCAAACAACCAACGAGAGCGAACCTAAAGCCAGTACAGTCACAGTCCACACCTCAACCTAACATTGTGTTCAAAACCACCTGGCTACAACTCATAAGAAGAAAGTGTTAAATTATTGCTAAAGGTTGATGTGTTTTTTTCTGACTCACAGCTGATTTTAAGGGGGTTCAAAGAGCCGACACAGACCTGTAAGAGCATTGAGGTGGTAGGAGAGTGTAAGAACTGCAAAGAATATTGCCGGCAGACTCCCATCCTAACCACACATTGTTGTCAACTGAAGGTGGTGACCTTTTTCTAATGCAACATGTTTGGAAGTAGCCTGCCACGAGCAAATGGACCACACTCAATACAAGATTAAAAATCCAATTCCACACTTTTGAAAAGAGCAAGGAAAGTGCTATCGGGTCTGCGTGCATGTGAGTGTGTGTGTTTAAGAAACTGAGGGAAATGTTTCACTTATCAGGAAAGAAGGAAAAGAGTCCACCCTTCTATAATCCCTTTTAATTCTGGTCTCTATCATGGTTTTATGACAAACTGAGCTAATCATCAGACTCAAAGAGAACAGGAGAAGAATCTGAGCTGGCTCTGAAGAATATGCCCCCTTCCACTCTCCATGCTCCTATATGTTCACTGTCTTTACATGAGCTTTACAGGAAACTGTAGGAAGTTGCTCGGATTTCCAAATGTGTGACTGAGAGACAAACTGTGATTATCTGAGGAGCGGCTTATCTCATGATAAGAATGTTTGATGCTCAATCAGAAAAAACAAATAATGAAACTTTTTTTGTATTTTACTCTTCTGCAGTGTGCTAATGAGGCTCGGTGGTTTTGACTCAACAGTTGTCTATCAAGGTATGGTGTTATATTTGTGATAAATCTTTTAAGCAAAACTTGTTGGTAATTCAATCAAAAGTAAGACATTGCACAAAGGATACATTAGATATGGATCTTAATACATGGGCAATGAATCAATACATAAAAGATTCAAATAACTTTGTGGTGATATGATACAGTCCCATTCTTTGACAAAAATCCATACAATCTAGATGTATATTATTCATTTGGCATTTGAAACTATAAATAAAAAAACACCTTAACATTACTGGCAATTTCTTTAATCAGCAAAAACAAACTGTCTGATATGAAAGCCTGAGACATAAAAACCTGACTTTTGGTCTTTAAACAGCCTGATATCTGTTTTTTTTTTTTTTAATTGTCTATCATTAATTTATTCAGTTATTGTTTGCAGTGCTGTGAAAACATTGGTTATCATATGTTTAGTGCACACAACACACATCCCTCACACGCTGACTTGTCACTTTATAAATAAAGATGGAACAAAGATAAGCGACACAAACCATTATCAGAAAAAAAGCCAAATATGAGCCAAACAACTGGGGGGTCTGGGTCTCTAACCTCTCTCTCAAAATTAAATAGCCAATGGTAACTAATGAAGCCGAAACCCCTCTCGTTTGTGAGAAATGTGTCGAATTTGCAAAAAGCATTTGCAAGTGAGAGAAATGGCAACACAACACAAACAATAAAAAGACAAGTTTGAGTTGGGTTTTAGCTGAGGACTGAAATTCCAAAAGTTTCGCTTTGAAAACCTCGTTTCTCATACCCCTCTCAGTGAGTAGAGCACAACTAATGTCTCTGTGTCAATTATCCATGTATCATTCTCCAAAATGAATGAGTAGGGAATGCTGGTAGTCCTAGAATAGCAATCAGTCTTAGCTTTGCTTTGACTTCTCCCACAGAGGTCACAGAGGTGACCTATAAAGCTGTGATTGGAGTAGTTTTTCAAGGTGTTTGTAAGCGACTTTAATTCAGGAATCCTGCACCGCTCTGGTACCTTCTCCACCCTGGCAATACAGAAAGTCAACAAAGATTTTTCTTTTTAAGCTAAGAATTTAATGTCCTTCACTTTTATCAGTGTTCCCTGTAATAGAAAGCAGAGATTCAGAGCAGCGGCAAGCAGCTGCTGGGTGATGAACCAAGGGATCCTGAGGCTTCTTGGCTCGTGAAGATAAGGCTTCTCTCCGCCCCCAACTCCCACTGCAGCGGTTCAGGCACAAGGGGACAAAACACATTTGTTTGCACAGTGTTAGCTGCTGACAACTCACTACATCATTGTTTTCCCAAAACCTCATCCTATAAAAAGGGTTCATAAACACGTATGAGCTGTGCACACGTATGTACTGTACAGTGGCATCGATTTAACAGGGTGACAGTGGAGACATGCTTCTGGCATGCCACACAACGGGTTTCTTTTTTTGTTCTCCTTTCACAGAGCATTTTAGACACTCTCGCCTTCTATCTAACACCTTCAGTTCTCACTCTGACACTTTTTAGAATAAAAAAAAGATCACACTGTGACCTTATGAGAGCTCGTTAAAAGGAGAGGTGACTTCCATCCCCTTCATGCAACCAAAACACAAGATCAAAGTTAAACAAAATTTAGAAATTCCTTCAAAAATTCAAGTCAAAGTGAAATAATTCACTCTATTCGTCTCATAGACTTTTTCCCAGGTTTCTCTATTATAGAATAATCAGATTTTCAAACACAGAGTTCTTAAGTGATTTGATGAAACAAAAAAGTTGAACGCTGTCATGTGACAAAGTTAAAAACTAAGTTGTATGGTTCTCTGTACATTTTCTGCTATTTTCTTTTTAATGAAATATAATCATAAAATTACTTTAAGTAATTAAGCCACTGCAGACTAACTGTCATTTCATTTCAAGTCCCAGGATTTTCATCTAATGCTACTTACACTTGAACTTGGACTTGAACACACTTTTAGCATATAGTGTTCACACCAGGCTGCCGTTACAATGTACCTACAGTCTTATTTGTGTGTGTATTCGTGTGTGTGTGTGTGCATAGGTTTGTTGTGTATATGCACATGTGTTTATGTGAGTGCATATTTGTGCTTGTGTGTATGCATGTTTGAATGGGTGTTTTTTGTGTGCCTGTATTTGTGTGGGTGTATTAGCGTGTGTGTGTGTAAATGTTTATCTTTGTATGTTCATGCATATTTCTGTGTGTGCATATTTGTTAGTGTTTATGTGTGTGAGTGGGTGTTTTTGGGCCCATCTTTCCATGTGTGTGTGTTTGAGGAAAACCATCCGTGTGTCTTAAATGAAAAGAATCGTTTGTTGTGCTGCATTGTTGTTTTTATAGATCACTTTGTGCTGCAGAGCGATGTTCACAGCCCAACACAACACTGTACAGTGTGTGTACATTAGCTCTTTGTGTGATGCTATGAAAGTCTAAAAGCATTTCAATTATTCAAACAGTTTGGAGACCACAGAACCATGTTCAGCCTAAAACAACTCAAATCCAGAATCACATGAGAACGCTTCGAGTTCCAACGCTTACTCAGAACCCGAGTCCACTGAATGAAATGCAAAACTTCAAACTTGACAAAACAGCACCAATGATTTTCAGTGTATGGGCAAGTCATAAAAGACAACAGTTTTTCATGTGGTCCTTTAGCTAAATGGATGAGGCTTATCAAAGCACTTTCTCTGCACAAACATCAGTGAATGCAGAGTCAGCCGATGCCTGATGGAGGAAGCTCACTGCCAGTGAAATAACAGATCACACCCACTTATCTACACCACCAATAAAGGCAGAGTTAAGAGCCCCTTCTACTTATCCAGTAAACTATCTGCTGCAGTAAAAGCCTCTTTAGGGTTTTATTTTTTTCTCTTGAGCCTTTTCCTGTCCTTAAATATCTTTCTCAGTCTTTTTTATTCTGGTTGTTTGAAAGAATTGTTCAACTTTCCTAAAGTTTGGTTCAGTTCAGCTTGGCGTTGACAAAACTTTAAAGGGCCCATATCATGCTATTCTTAAACCTTTCAGAGTAAACTATATACATATGTATGATAAGATACTACCCATGGCACTCTAAAGATCCCTTTTTTAATAAAATATGTTATTTTCCTAGTCTTTCAGTAGCTCCAAAACTCGTGCTTACATCATCATACTCATACATCATCTGTTTTTTGCAGGTCAGCCAACAAGGAAAGAACAACCATCTGTAGTGGTCAATGGAGAGCGATTGGAAGTCGTAGAACAATTCAGGAATCTTGGCGTAATCTTCGATTCAGACTTAACTTTTAAGGATCATGTAAAGAAAATATCTAATATTGTCAAATTTAATCTGTCAAATTTTAAGCAAATAAGGTCTTCTTTGACTACTGAGGCAGCAAATGTTTATATGAATCCATTATTTTTACTCGTATAACGTATTGTCTGACTACATGGTCCCAGACAAATGAAAGCACTTTGAAACCCCTCAAGTCTCTGTGTAAGAGAACCCTAAAAAATGGGTTTTTGACCAAATGTGTTTAGCTGTTTAGCTGTTTTACTGAGTTATTTACTTAAGCCTCTGCACCATGAGTAAGAGGGAGGGAGAGGATGATGAATTTATATAGCACCCCTACTATCAAGTAATGTAATGATGGAGAAGTGATAGATGATTGTATAATTAATGTACATATTGTTTTTATTATTTTTTTATTTTTAATTTATTTTTATTTTTTATTTTAAGAATGAGTATATCTGCCAGCTCAAACTTAGATGTATCAGAGTTTCAGAAGTGTAATAAAATTAAGATGGAAAAAGATTTAATTGAATTGCAGTAATATAATCTTTAGTTAGATAAATATGTGAATCTTAGTTGCATAAACACAAATTAAGTTTGATAGACGTAAGAAATTAGGTTGAATACATTTAACTCAATTACTTGTTACCAATAGAAGTAATTCTTTTAAGTTAGCGAAATTGGATAAGTTATATAAAAAAAAAAAAAAAAAACTTGCCCCTTTCACCCTTCCATGGGTGGTTTCTTACTCAAGCTCGGGTCCTCTACCAGAGGCCTGGATTGAGAGGTCTGAGATCTTTCCAGGTATCTGTTGTAGCCACTCCTCCAGCTTGGGGGTTACTGCCCCGAGTGCTCCAATTACCACAGGCACCACTGTTACCTTCACTTTCCAGGCTTTCTCCAGTTCTTCTCTGAGTCCCTGGTATTTCTCCAGTTTCTCATGTTCCTTCTTCCTGATGTTCCCATCGCTTGGCACTGCCACATCCACCACAACGGCTTTCCTCTGTTCTTTCTCCACCACTACAATGTCTGGTTGGTTCGCCATTACCATCCTATCAGTCTGGATCTGGAAGTCCCACAGGATCTTTGCCCTTTCATTCTCTACCACCTTCGGGGGTGTTTCCCATTTTGACCTTGGGGTTTCCAGTCCATAGTCTGCACACATGTTCCTGTATATTATTCCAGCCACTTGATTGTGGCGCTCCATGTATGCTTTACCTGCCAGCATCTTACATCCTGCAGTTATGTGCTGGATTGTTTCAGGCGCCTCTTTGCACAGCCTACACCTTGGGTCTTGTCTGGTGTGGTAGATCTGAGCCTCTATTGCTCTGGTGCTCAGGGCTTGTTCCTGAGCTGCCAGGATGAGTGCTTCAGTGCTGTCCTGTAGGCCAGTGGTCCCCAACCACCGGGCCGCGGAGTGGTACCGGGCCGCTGGAAATTTTGGCACCGGGACGCACAGAAAGAAAAAATAATGTCCATTTTATTGTTTTTTTTTGTTTTTTTTTTTTCGAAAAAAAAAAAGTTTACTTTGAAAAGTGACCGGATTCTCTCTGTTACATCTGTCACACTTAACGCACGTCAAAGTCGCGACACTAAACATCAGGTGATAAACCCCACTAAAATTAAACCCAAACAACCAAAATGAGCAAAAAACAAACTACTTTAGAAAGTTGCTTTGACAAGGGGAAAATTATTGTATTCTATTGTAATTATTATTACTAAAGAGAAAATACCACCCCCGGTCCAGCACCTCAACCTCCCCCCCCACCGGTCCGCAGTAAACGTGCATTGCGTTGTACCGGTCCACGGTGACAAAAAGGTTGGGGACCACTGCTGTAGGCCAGCCCTTTCTAGCCATTGGTAGGACTTCTTCATATCAGCCACTTCAGTTATGGTCCAGTGGTACATCCCATGCAGGGCTTTGTCCTCCCATGAGGATCTGTCCTCCAGCACTGTATCCTCTGCTCTCCATTGCCTGAGACATTCACTGAGCACACTGTCAGTTGGGGCCTTGAGCTTGATGTACTCATGCATCTTGGATGTTTCATCCTGGATAGTGGCTTCTACGCTCACTAGTCCTCGACCTCCTTCCTTGCGGCTAGCATACAGTCTCAGGGTGCTGGATTTGGGATGGAACCCTCCATGCATGGTGAGGAGCTTTCGTGTCTTAACATCCGTGGTCTGTATCTCTTCCTTTGGCCATCTTATTATTCCTGCAGGGTATCAGATAACTGGCAGTGCGTAGCTGTTTATTGCCCGGGTCTTGTTCTTGCCATTGAGCTGGCTTCTCAGGACTTGCCTTACCCGTTGGAGGTATTTGGCTGGAGCAGCTTTCCTTGTTGCCTGCTCCAGGTTGCCATTTGCCTGTGGAATTCTGAGGTACTTGTAACTGTCCTCAATGTCTGCTATTGTTCTTTCTGGGAGTGAGATCCCTCCTGTGTGGACTACCTTGTCTCTCTTTGTCACCATCCAGCTGCATTTCTCAAGCCCGAATGACATCAGGGGATCACACTAGCTGGATCTGGGAGTCAATGTCACCCTCGCTCTTAGCATATAGCTTGATGTCCTCCTTGTAGAGGAGGTGACTGATGTTGGCCCCATTTCTGAGTTGGTATCCATAGCCAGTCTTGTTGATTATTTGGCTGAGGGGGTTCAGACCTATGCAGAACAGCAGTGGGGACAGAGCATCACCTTGGTATATCCCACATTTGATGGACACTTGTGCAAGTGGCTTCCCATTGGCTTCAAGGGTAGTTTTCCACAGCTTCATTGAGTTTCCTATGAAGGCTCTTAGAGTCCTGTTTATGTTGTACAGCTCCAAGCATTCAGTGATCCACGTTTGTGGCATTGAGTCATAGGCTTTCTTGTAATCAATCCAGGATGTGCACAGGTTGGTGTGTCATGACTTGCAGTCTTGAGCGACTGTTCTGTCAACCAGGAGTTGGTGTTTGGCTCCTCTGGAGTCTCTACCAATGCCCTTCTGTGTGTTACTCATGAATTGATCCATGTGCCTATTTATCTTGGTTGCAATGATGCCTGACATGAGCTTCCATGTTGTGGAGAGACAGGTTATTGGCCGGTAGTTGGATGGGACTGCACCCTTTGAGGGATCCTTCTGAATCAGGATCGTTCGCCCTGCTGTTAGCCATTCGGGGTGAGTCCCATTTCTTAGCAGCTGGTTCATTTGTGCTGCCAGGCGTTCGTGGAGTGTGGTAAGCTTCTTTAGCCAGTAGGCATGTATCATGTCAGGGCCCGGTGCTGTCCAGTTCTTCATACCTGAGACTCTTTTTTGGATGTCTGCCACTGTGATGGTTACTGGATTCTGTTCAGGGAGGTTGCTATGTTCTCCTCTCAGAGAGACCGGCCACTGGGCATTGCTGTTATGTGCTGTTTCTTTCTCCCATATACTTTTCCAGTACTGTTCAGTTTCTACCCTTGGTGGGTCTGCTCGGCTGTTTTGACCCTGCCTCTGAGCGTACACTTTCCCAGGTTGAGTTGCGAACAGCCTGTTTATCCGTCTGGCTTCATTGTCTCTTGTGTACCTCTTTAGGCAGCTGCTCAAGGCTAGGAGCCTTTGTTTGGCAGTTTCCAGTGCTTCAGGTATGGGCATCTGGTTGTATCTCTTAGGTACTTGCTTTCTCATTGTACTTCTTTGAGCCTCTGTCAGCTTACTCACATCCTTCCGAGTTGCCTTGATTTTGGCCTCTAACCGTTGCTTCCATGGTGGGTATTGTTTTCTCCCATGGTTACTCTTATAGCCAAGCATCTCAAGGATCACTGCTGCTGAAGTGTAAACCAGTTCATTGGTTTCTGTGATGGTTGTGGTAGGAATTGCCCTCAATGCTTCATTCACAGTTTCCAGTAGACTTTCAGGCGGTACATCACTTAACCGTTGTAGCAGGTGTCAGGGTTGCCAAGTGTTCATTCTAGACATGATCTTGTCTTTCAGGTCAGTTTCTGCCTCGCTCAGCGTAACTGTGGTTGTTGGGACTGTGTACCCAATCTCAGGGTGGGAGTGTAGTATAGCCTCCTCTCTGACCTGTTGTTCTGGCTCTCCCGGGGTATTGCCTGAGACATGGACTAGATGCGAGAACAAGGTTCTGTTAGAATATAAAAAAAACGCCCCTCTCACCCTCCGCGGGAGGTTTCTCCTCCAAGCTCGGGTCCTCTACCAGAGGCCTGGGAGCTTGAGGGTCCTGCGCAGTATCTTAGCTGTTCCTAGCACTGCGCTTTTCTGGACTGAGAGGTCAGAGGTCTTTCCAGGTATCTGTTGTAGCCACTCCTCAAGCTTGGGGGTTACTGCCCCAAGTGCTCCAATTACCACAGGCACCACCGTCACCTTCACTTTCCAGGCTTTCTCCAGTTCTTCTCTGAGTCCCTGGTATTTCTCCAGTTTCTCATGTTCCTTCTTCCTGATGTTCCCATCGCTTGGCACTGCCACATCCACCACAACGGCTTTCCTCTGTTCTTTATCCACCACTACGATGTCTGGTTGGTTCGCCATTACCATCCTATCAGTCTGGATCTGGAAGTCCCACAGGATCTTTGCCCTCTCATTCTCTACCACCTTCGGAGGTGTTTCCCATTTTGACCTTGGGGTTTCCAGTCCATATTCTGCACACATGTTCCTGTATATTATTCCAGCCACTTGATTGTGCCGCTCCATGTATGCTTTACCTGCCAGCATCTTACATCCTGCAGTTATGTGCTGGATTGTTTCAGGTGCCTCTTTGCACAGCCTACACCTTGGGTCTTGTCTGGTGTGGTAGATCTGAGCCTCTATCGCTCTGGTGCTCAGGGCTTGTTCCTGAGCTGCCAGGATGAGCGCTTCAGTGCTGTCTTGTAGGCCAGCCCTTTCTAGCCATTGGTAGGACTTATTGATATCAGCCACTTCAGTTATGGTCCGGTGGTACATCCCATGGAGGGGTTTGTCCTCCCATGAGGATCTGTCCTCCAGCACTGTATCCTCTGCTCTCCATTGCCTGAGACATTCACTGAGCACACTGTCAGTTGGGGCCTTGAGCTTGATGTATTCATGCATCTTGGATGTTTCATCCTGGATAGTGGCTTCTACGCTCACTAGTCCTCGGCCTCCTTCCTTGCGGCTAGCATACAGTCTCAGAGTGCTGGATTTGGGATGGAACCCTCCATGCATGGTGAGGAGCTTCCGTGTTTTAACATCCATGGTCTGTATCTCTTCCTTTGGCCATCTTATTATTCCTGCAGGGTATCTGATAACTGGCAGTGCATAGCTGTTTATTGCCCGGGTCTTGTTCTTGCCATTGAGCTGGCTTTTCAGGACTTGCCTTACTCGTTGAAGGTACTTAGCTGTTGCAGCTTTCCTTGTTGCCTGCTCCAGGTTGCCATTTGCCTGGGGAATTCCAAGGTACTTGTAACTGTCCTCAATGTCTGCTATTGTTCCTTCTGGGAGTGAGACCCCCCTGTGTGGACTACCTTGCCTCTCTTTGTCACCATCCGGCTGCATTTCTCGAGCCCGAATGACATCCCAATGTCAGTACTGTAGATCCTGGTGGTGTGGATCAGGGAGTCAATGTCACGCTCGCTCTTAGCATATAGCTTGATGTCATCCATGTAGAGGAGGTGACTGATGTTGGCCCCATTTCTGAGTCGGTATCCATAGCCAGTCTTGTTGATTATTGGCTGAGGGGGGTTCAGACCTATGCAGAACAGCAGTGGGGACAGAGCATCACCTTGGTATATCCCACATTTGATGGACACTTGTGCAAGTGGTTTCCCATTGGCTTCAAGGGTGGTTTTCCACAGCTTCATTGAGTTTCTTATGAAGGCTCTTAGAGTCCTGTTGATGTTGTACAGCTCCAAGCATTCAGTGATCCATGTGTGTGGCATTGAGTCATAGGCCTTCTTGTAATCAATCCAGGCTGTGCACAGGTTGGTGTGTCGTGACCTGCAGTCTTGGGCGACTGTTCTGTCGACCAGGAGTTGGTGTTTGGCTCCTCTGGAGTCTCTACCAATGCCCTTCTGTGTGTTACTCATGATTTGATCCATGTGCCTATTTATCTTGGTTGCAATGATGCCTGACATGAGCTTCCATGTTGTGGAGAGACAGGTTATTGGCCGGTAGTTGGATGGGACTGCACCCTTTGAGGGATCCTTCTGGATTAGGATCGTTCGCCCTTCCGTTAGCCATTCGGGGTGAGTCCCATCTCTTAGCAGCTGGTTCATTTGTGCTGCCAGGCGTTCGTGGAGTGTGGTAAGCTTCTTTAGCCAGTAGGCATGTATCGCATCAGGGCCTGGTGCTGTCCAGTTCTTCATACCTGAGACTCTTTCTTGGATGTCTGCCACTGTGATGGTTACTGGATTCTGTTCAGGGAGGTTGCTGTGTTCTTTTCTCAGAGAGACCAGCCACTGGGCATTGCTGTTATGTGCTGTCTCTTTCTCCCATATACTTTTCCAGTACTGTTCAGTTTCTAGCCTTGGTGGGTCTGCTCGGCTGTTTTGACCCTGCCACTGAGCATACACTTTCGCTGGTTGAGTTGCGAACAGCCTGTTTATTCGTCTGGCTTCATTGTCTCTTGTGTATCTCTTTAGGCGGCTACTCAAGGCTAGGAGCCTTTGTTTGGCAGTTTCCAGGGCTTCAGGTATGGGCATCTGGCTGTATCTCTTAGGTACTTGCTTTCTCATTGTACCTCTTTGAGCCTCTGTCAGCTTACTCACATCCTTCCGAGTTGCCTTGATTTTGGCCTCTAACCGTTGTTTTCTTCCATGGTTGCTCTTATAGCCAAGCATCTCAAGGATCACTGCTGCTGAAGTGTAAACCAGTTCATTGGTTTCTGTGATGGTTGTGGTAGGAATTGCCCTCAATGCTTCATTCACAGTTTCCAGTAGACTTTCAGGCAGTACATCACTTAACCGTTGTAGCAGGTGTCGGGGTTGCCTAGTGTTCATTGTAGACATTATCTTGTTTTTCAGGTCAGTTGCTGCCTCGCTCAGTGTAACTGTGGATGTTGGGGCTGTGTACCCAATCTCAGGGTGTGAGTGTGGTATAACCTCCTCTCTGACCTGTTGTTCTGGCTCTCCCGTGGTATTGGCATTGTACTGTATCACTTCAATCTCAAGCTGTGATAGGAGTTGGCGTTTGTGGATATTCGAGCATTGGGCTACCAGTTGTTTGGCAGTTAGCCTTGATTGTGGGTTTCGAAGCATCCATTCATTCCACATTCTCTGCATGTACCCTCTCTGGGTTGGATTACTTGAGTAGTAGCATCCTAACAGATCCTTGTTCTCGCATCTAGTCCATTTCCGTGTTGTTCCAGTAGCCCACTTTCCATCAGAGTGCTCTGGTCCCCCAGCACCTGACACAGACCTTGTTTGACCGGGCGACGTCTGAGCCGGCATGACATGTGGTTCATTATCTCTCATGGGTTTCCAGCATGACAGTCCTGCACCTTACCAACCGAGCTACCCAGCCGGTCAAAGGACTTGACCAAAGAGGCCAAAACATAATGTAAATGCCTCTGGATGCAAAGATGTGATCTGAAAGAAAAGCTATAATCAAAGATGAAACGAAATCCTATAATATATATATATATATATATATATATATATATATATATATATATATATATATATATATATATATATATATATATATATATATATATATATATATACATACATGTCACAATGAAAATAGAAATGAGGTAGAAACTTGTGCGTTTTCTTTGTCCATTATTTTTCTCCAAGCAGAAACTCTTTCTTTTGCTGATGATGCAGCCGTATTACTTTCTTGATGGGCGTATAATCTCCATACGCCGTTATTAAAATCTCAGATTCCGTTCCTTTTTTTCTCTACGCGTTTCCATGGTGACTCAGGAAATCGGCAATCCATTGAGAATGTCTTTATGTACTTGCTGTGCACGAGCGTTAAACCAGGGTTACTAAGTCGAGCGTAACTACGCTAACTCATATCCGGTCTTTTGGAACCGACATACCCAGAGTAAGCAAGTTCAGGCGGATTTCAGCCAGAGTTCAGGGTTAAAGTCAGGGTAGTTTAAACATGTTTTCTGGAATACCTCCCTGGACTGTAACTTGAGGGCCCTGTAATGCACAAAGGCACACGACTAAATTTAACCGAACAGTGGTGTCAATCAGAGGCACACAGTTATGGAAGACACTGCCATAGCACATTAGAAACTGTGAAAACTATTCTATTTTCATAACAGCTCCAAAACAATGGCTGAAAAAAAAAACCCAGTCCTGCAGACATTGATGATATTATTAGATTTTTTGGTTTTTTTATACTCATGTTTTATTGTAAATAACCTTTGGAAATATCTTTATCACTAATATTGTGCTATTGTATGGTGTTGTAAATGTAATTGTTGAACCTTTTATTCTGCCTTTGGAAAACGGATGGAATTTTTGCCATCTCTGGCATATTTATGTTGAAGCAGCTGCTGAAACGTTGATTGATATGCACTGTCCTAGTTCAAATAAATAAATAAATAAATAAAACGTATTTTTGGAGAATAAGTTGCGTTATTTGGCATAGTTTGACCAGGGGGGGCAACTTATAGGTTACTCAGGAGTGACTTCTAGGGGATTTTTAAAAACTAAATATGGGCTCATTTATTCATTATTTTCCTATAACTGTTTGGCACTGTAGGTGTGTATTAGTATTTGCTACTGACAGCAGCACCAAAGAAGTGCTATTCAGGCTCAGTCCAAAACCAAACATGAAAGAGAATCTATCGCTTCCTCCTGAACTTTATATTTTTTTATTTGCATCGAGATATTATTATTCTTGTTTTGATTTTTTCCTCCTTGGACTGATGCGGGACAGCAAGTCGTCAAACTGGGTCTCAGAGAGACTGAAGTATAATAAAATACACAGTCAATACTTCCAATAAGGTGTATAAACTTAAGAAGCTCCTACTCATTGCGGGAGGATCTAGCTTATGAACACCTTTTTAGTCAAGCAAACTTGATGTTCATTGAAAAAGTGGCAGTGGATTCTAATTTGATGCGTGAATCACATGAAAACAGTATTACGCCGGCTGGGCTTGGCAGATTTGTTCATAAGCGTCTCACTTTTCTCCTAGAATTGCAACTTATCGAGTGAAATTTCATCTTTGTAATGCATTTTTATTCATCTTTGCTATGCATTTTTTGGCTGCTGCGTTTTATACTCCGGAACGACTTGTAATCCAAAAAAATACCATTAAAAGCTTTATATAAAAGCCATTTGTCATTACATGTTTAACTGTTTCTGAACTCACATTAAATTATTGGCATGTTTTAGTGTGCATCGGTGAATAAACTATCTGAAGAAAAATGTTCACGACATTATTAATTAAGTTTTTGTACTTCTATCAAGATAAAGCATTGTAGGCAGATCAAGATCAAATCCAGAACTAATATAAAAACTGTGAGAATATTTCAGATGTTCTCTTTATTGACAGTTTTTGTCAAATTTGTTTTTCTGTGTCTAAGTGAGCGAGCATGTTTTGCTCCAGCAGTAGTGAGGCAGCAAATTAAGCAGTCCTGGATTGGCTGTGGTTCACAGGAACAGCAGCGGTAATCTGAAGGAAATGAGCTCCTTTAAAGCTTTAATTAAAAACTCTCTCTTTAATGTGTTTACTCGTGTTCGGCACAAGCTACAAACACAGTACAGCCAATTCATTCATAAATATCATGAGACTTTACAAAACAATTCTGTTTATTTCTTTTTGCTTTTCTTTGCTCTCAGTAATTTAACTTTTCATTTAATTCCAAACCACAAAGGATTTTCAAAGTCTTCCAAACATACCAGTACAAAAACAGATTTATTCTTATTCTAATCTGGTGTGACAAAGTTTCACTATCCACAAATCTTTTATTAGAGATTATTTCAGAAAATTGAAAAAAGAGGAATACAAGGTGGCCCAGACGTGCAAATCACTTGACGCAAACACATTTTGCAGATCTCACCGACAGTTAAAAAAGCAAAACAAATATTTAAAAAATAACAGCACTACATTTTAAAAAGCAAAACAAAATTCTAGAAACCAAAACGGAAAAGCATTTTAGGAAACAAAAGTAAATTCCATAAAACAAAATGATATGTTGGAAAAACGAAATGCAATAGGAAACGGTATAAGGTAGGTCCCTTGGGACATTGCTGATGGGATGAAAATATCCATAGACAAATGTCATCATCCAAATAGCAATGTCCCATAAGACCTTTTACAGTTTCTTCTGTTATGTATTTTACCATTTTGATTTCATTTCTGGAAATTACTTTGGCTTTCCGAAAAATGATTTTCTTTCTTACAGAAGCCCTCCTAGCTTCTACATGAGGGTAACAGCTAGGGTTTTCTTTCCGGAAAATTGTCAGATATGCAATAAATGTAGATGTCTCCAAAGGTGCTGCTGTGTCTCAACATCTTTCTTTTTCTTAAAAACAACGCAAAAGTGATCCGGTTACACTAGCTCGAATAGTTATGATGACATTATCATCTCTCAAGCTCTAATAACTAATTTTGCTGATGCTACATGCTACCTGAAATATCTTATTATCGATACTAGCATAATGCTGGCTTGTTCTTCTTCTTCACCTTTTGGCATATCCCATTAGGGATTCCCAAAGCAAATGAGGTTTCACTGATTTTCACAGGTGCATGGATGTCCTCCCAAATAATCCTATATTTCTTATACACTCCTAAATAAAGCTCCTTGCTTTGCTCCATTCTGATGCCTCCACATGTACTGTAGACCAGTGGTCTTTAACCCTTGTGCTATCCTATGACCCCACCCCTACATTGAAGTGTTATTCCTACCATGACAAAGGTGGATAAAGGTGGAGAGGATTTCATGAAATCCACGGACACCAGTGAAGATCACAAATCATTGAAGAAAAAAGGTTGAGCGCACTGTCTATTGGGTCTAGATGACCGATACCGGTCCGGGGATACATTGGCATCGGGCCGCAGAAGAAATAATTAATTATGCCTGGTTCTTTTTTTTGTTTTCTTTTAAGCTTCAACAATCTATCATTTTAAAAGATCTTTTATTTTGAAAAATAACCAGATTCTGGGCGGAGGCCCCGAGGAAGACCCAGGACACGCCGGAGAGACTACGTCTCTCGGTTGGCCCGAGAATGTCTGGGGTTCCCCCCAGAGGAGCTGGAGTTGCGAGGGGGTGTAAGCTAGCGGGAGAGCATATAAACAAAGGTATGATGGGAAATCGGAAAAGGGTTACTCTGAGCCTACAGTCAATGTTTCAAGCAGTCTGATCGTTTCAGGCATGGCTGTAAGCCCAACAAAAAAGTTTATTTCAGTTTAAGAAAATTATTTGATGATTCGATTCTTACTTTTTGTGCTAAAACAGCAGGGAAAGAAGGAGGAAACCACCAGATCTTCTAATAACTGTTATTTAAAGTGTGGGTGACATGGCCTATTTTAATAAGCCAAAGTATAGTAAATAGTCTCTATTTCCTGTTGCGATTGTTTTTAATATTTTTCGAAAAAGAATAAATAGCGAAAAACGCGATATAAACAACGAGGACGGCCGCCGGCTTCACGCATTCCGCCGAATTCGCGCCGCCCTGTTTGTGACGTAACGAAAGGCAGACAACATGGCTAGCACCGATAGCGAAGCACAGAGTGATGCTACCGTCTTCCAGCCAAGACCACTTAAATTTGTTTTTTTTTATCGTCTTCTCACAACTGAGGTCGTGACCACGCTCAATAATGACGATGCCCGCATTATTGATCGCAAACTCTTCAGATTTGTTTGTGAAAGTTTAGCGTGTGTCCGCCAGCTTTGGTCTCTAGGGGATCCGTCACGCTGACCACGTGGTACAGACAGAGCCAATCAGAGCCGTCGACGCATCCGAAAGCAACTAAAACGTCCCGTCATTGGTCAATTAGGCCGGGTAGACGAGAGATGGCCACGACCATAGAGGAAGCGATCCGCAGAGAAATATAGAAAATAAAGCTAAAATTCGCCGATTTCAGACAATTTTTTCATCCGGAAAGCGATTTGTCCATAGAGATCAGGTCTTTATTTCCAGGAAAGTACGTTCGGTTTGCTCAAAAACCCGGATTTCCGGGAATTCCCGGAGGACTTTCATCACTGAACGTTAAACTCACTCTCTTAGCTTGTCCCCACCCGTTGCTATGTTTCTTTGGTGTGACTGCGGTTGTCAGGGAGATGACGCAGCGACGGAAGGGGGCGTCGCCTTGGGGTGCAGGCTTACGAGAGGGGAAGACGCGCGGGAGAGCAAAAGGGGAGGGGCTGTTTGGCTGCATGTTTTCAGTTTGAATGAGAAGAAGTTCGTAGACGTTGTGCTGTAAGAGTTGATCTGACCAAAGAAATAAACGGCTAAAAGGCCTGTTCTAAAGCAACGGTGTCCCGCTAAATCTGTTACCATTAAAGTCCCGACCGGACTGGAGATCATAACAGCGGTTTCCGACTACGGTCCGAAGCCACACGCTGAAGGTAATAGGGAATTTATACACAGATACACTTTCACTTGATGTATTGCTACATCCAGCTGCCACACAACATGCCTTGGCATGTTGATGATTAACAGAGAATTAACGAATTAACGATGATTAACGAGAGAAACGAAGACTACCTGCTTTGTTTACATGCTGTCCTAAGCGGAACTACGGAAGTCAATGCCTTTCGTGACGTCACAGGTCATATCGGGGTCACTTCCAGCCTGCGCTCTTAGCGGCAAATTCAAATCTCTGATTCCTTCGAAAGATGTCTATTATTCATATGCTTCGGATTTTTTTCGACGCGAACTATTGGTATCAATAGAATCAGCGTTTAAAGGGCTTTTTTATTTGACAAAGTTGTTCAAAGCATGGCATCCACACTTTAAAGTTCATACAACAAAAGCTTTTTAATCAATTGAAGTCAGGCCAAGTGTATTGAAGTACTGTATACTTAATGCATTAATTCCTAACAATTTATACCATGTTTTCTGCGGGAAGGCCTTAAACCTCTAGAAATCATGGATTTGACACCACAACAAACAGAAAACACAGACACCTAATTGGCCAAGCTCTTGACTTAACATTGAAAAGTAAAACATATAGTTCAAATCAAATGTGCTGCTTGGATGTCAGCAAACAAAACACTTGTGCAGTTCAGATCTGCCTAAAATCAGGCTGAGCGTTAGCCTCCCCCTCAAATAAAAGTTCTGCTGCTCACAGAGCCACTTTAGCAAGAAAGCACAAGTGATTGCAGCATTGTTTTTGGAAAAGACCTTTGATAACACGGCCCACGTATGAAAAAAATTACAAGCACAAAAGCACAAAAGGCACCTGCAACCACCCGCCCTTCCTGCTATTGTCTGCAGAAGCACGTCTGAAAGCAACAGGTATTATTACAAGATGACCAAAAGCACTCACCGCACTCATGAGGGCCGATCTAACGGGAGGGAGGTTCGTCCGCTTTTCCCCTCCGATTCAAAACCACTCCAAGCTCTCCTGCTGTGCTGTTGCCTGTAACTGTTGCTTGGGATAGAGGGCATCTGGTTTGTATACGTGTGTTAGTGTATGTGTACGTCTCTGTGCACCTAATCCCTGCTGAGCAGAGTGGGTGCTAGGCAGCAAATGCTCGCTGGAGAGCAAGGCACAAACAGCAGGGGTTAAATTGGGATCTATTATGTGCCTGGGAAGTGCTTTCTTGCTGACACAGTCATTTGTTATTGTGTGATATTTTACAGACCACTAAGGCATTAGACATTATTCCTCACAAAAGAATATTTCAGACTGCTTTTATATTGTTTAGTGTCAACCCAAAGGCAGCAGTTTGATTTAACAACTCATGTGATCCCAGTTTTCACTTTTCACATGGTGGACATCTTAACTGAGAAAGGAAAAAGTTTAAAGGCCCACTGGTATAAAGGTCATGTTTTTGGTGTTTTTAACATGTTCTTGTGGCATTTTACTGGTGATAGAGGACATACATACAAAAGCTTAAAATGTATTTTTGAAAACAGATGTAACATAACATCAAATAAAAACATAAATGAACCCACACACATATCACTTCAAAATACTTGCTTATGATCTGCAAGATATTCCTACATAAAAAAACACTCTGGATTTGCATTAATAAATAAACAAAGTGTAATATGGTTAATCGCATCTTGAAAACTTTAATAATAATAATTGCTAGGAACACTTTAATAATAGATCAAAAGATAATAGGAGTGGGTCTTTAGGAATATGGTTATATACTTGAACTACAGGTGCTTCCTGACCGAACATTCATGTTCACATCTCTCAGCCCATGACCTTTCTACCCGTCTGCAATTTGATCCAATTAGCAAGTAAATTTGCCTTTGAAAAAAACAAGTTTCTGAAAAGAGTAAAAATCCTTCTTCATGTCTGAGAAATAGCTGTGATTGTGAAACACGCACAATCAGGTGAAGAAGATCTATGTTACGGCTCGTAACCAGAAAGGACCCAGGAGCAGGAAGGACTCGAATCCAAGGAGTGTGGAAGTCAAAAGGTTTAATAACCAACATACTCCAAACCAAGTGAGAACAGACAGGACTAAACAGGACACTGCAACAACAGAACCACAAAGACAGAAGCTTAAATAACCAAACACACTAATTGAAAATAGTGGACAGCTGAGAAGCCTGGTGAGAACACAGAGGGAGGAGGGGGGAATGCAGCTGGCAGCTGCAATCATGACAATCTATCCTTTTTCTAAACCCATTTAGTCCCCGTTTGGGTCATGGGGTTGCTGGAGCCTATCCCAACCACTGTTGGGGAAATGTCGGGTAAACCCGGCACAGGTCGCCAGCCTGTTAATTCCTAGAGAAAATCCACAAGGATGCATGAAGACAAATTCATACAGAAAGGATCCAGATGGGATTTGAACCAGGGTTGTCTTGCTGTGAGGCAAAAGTGCTAACCACTACATCACCCAGCAGCCTTGAAGTATAAAATAAAGTATGTTTTTTGTAAATAAAGTAAGTTTTAAAAACACCCTACACCATATTTCAATAAATCATTCTAACCTTATTCCCTGTTCAAAGGCCTTGATTTTTTTTTCATCAGTTTGCTGTTGAGATGAAATGAAAATGACATTTTAAAAAACTCTTATGTGCTGAAGCCAATGAGTTCAGAGTAAAAACAGAGTTTGCTTTACTGAACAATATCACGCCACGAGGGAGCTTCATCTGCTCCAGAGCTTCCCGTGTCAACAGCTGAGATGGAGAAAGCCGGGTGTTCCTCTGTCCAGCTAAGGGAGCTCCTAATCACCTCACTGTCGTTTACGCCGCAGCATGCATACAACTGAAGATTAGAGTAGATTAGTGAGCTCCCTAATGAGCTCTAATAGGCCTAGTCTTCAGCATAAAAAGGCCAGTTTGAACTGACAAGACACTGTTTCTGCTGATGTCTGTCAGAAGCTGTGAAGAGCATCTCCCACTGAAGCCTAAAACACAGTAGTATTTAATGAAAATGGGCAAAAATTGCTGTTTCCAAGCACATATTTGGGGCTATTTGCCTAGTTACTGTTGCAGAGTCCATGCAAGATGTTTATCTGAAGATTCTAAATTCATCTCCAAATAGGTGAAATTGTCAAATAAAACCAAAAACAATCTGATATGAGTTCTGCAGAGCTTCGTGGCAAACTCCAGCAGACGTTCTGAAACCAAAACATTTTATTCCGATATCTTCTGGAGGTCCAGCATGGCGTTCGGCAAACATTCAGTCCACGCTTATCGCCGTGTTCCCCCACAGAAAAACCAGACTGAGATGATGCATGAGGAGAGCAATTGATGTGTGAAGGGAGGGAAGCTGATAAAGGCTGTTTCTCTCTCTGCACTCTGCTTTTGTCACAACAGATGATACAGGCTTTTTAGACCCACACAATAACTGATAAACACAAATAAAGAATGGACAGATGATAAAAACGTCAATTTCTGCATGTCTTTGCTGAAAATTGACATGCAAAAATGTGGGAACATCTTGTTTGGTTAGGAAGTGTCGCTAAAGGTGGGACAACATCAAACTTTTTCCACTAAACTTCAGGAAAGGCAGACCTGCAGAGATGCAGTGTGTGAGGGAACCATTGAGGCTCAGACAGGAAGCAAAAATATGCATTACACTCAGGAAAATTTAATCTAAACATGCAAGAACAGAATAAAACCACATTAATGAGTTATTGCAACCCTTCATGCATAAAGATTAGAGTTTTGATCAGTGAGAACTTTTCCATGGATGGAACAATAAACGTTCCCAGATGCATCATTTATTTTAAAAACATTTTCATAATAAATTAGCCCTAAAATATGTGTTGAAACAAAGATTAACGTAATGACA
This sequence comes from Oryzias curvinotus, assembly GCA_023969325.1. Taxonomy (NCBI): domain Eukaryota; kingdom Metazoa; phylum Chordata; class Actinopteri; order Beloniformes; family Adrianichthyidae; genus Oryzias; species Oryzias curvinotus. The sequence continues at coordinate 31,403,347 of CM043718.1, forward strand.
GTAAAATTTCTTACTTGTACCTACATCTTTTATTCTGCATGGCAACATGTTCAAATTCAGCCTCATATTGAAGGTTTTTTTGGTCATTCTGATAAAAAGCTGCAGTCTATTACAGTGTATTACAGAGAGTAGGTTGTCCTGTCCATGAAGAATCACATGTGAAAAATACATTTTTCACTTCTCTTCATCTTCCAGGGACAGAAATGGTGAGATGAAAAGACCAGACTATGACAAAAGCATGGATGCAGCAGAATAAAGGTGCGCCAAAGCAAATTCAAAGGTCAAGTGTGAACATGTTATCTGCAAGATGGCTGGGAAAAAAACAGGAAGAGGCAGGAAACAGAAAACAGAAAATATTTAAATATTTACGATAAACTGCTATGAAAGCATGACTGCAACTTCTAATCTGGCTGCACTCTTTGATAGGCATGTTGGTTGTCAGGTTTTAGGTTTGCTTTGTTTAAAAATTGTGTGTTTTCAAAAAAATGTCCTTTAATTTAAAGAGAATAAGTCAACTTTTTCTTGAGATGGATTTCCTCCATCACTTGTAGCCGCCGGTCTGGCTTAGGATGTGACATTCCATCTGACTTCTTCTGATTGACTCATAAGGGGTAGTTAGCAATATTTTGAAAGGAAACTCATCCTCTTGTCCAAACACATCTCCTAGTGACAATCTCAACGGGGGAAATTTGGATGTTTTAGGGATAACATACCCCAAAATGGATGCAATTTTCGTGACAAGGTTGAACCAAAACATCTGTAATGTTGTGCAGAAGCAGTAACTGTGAGAGTGATCCTTTCTTTGATCTGGGGTCAGAAACTGTTGCTTTTAGTTGTGGGTTTTTTAGTACTGGGGCTTTTTTCCTACTGCCCTCCACATGTGAGAGCTCTAGAGCCTCCTTCTGGTGAGAAGAGGTAGTTGGTCGTGAAGGTGATCACGGACAGTTATTTGTCTACAACAACCTTCTCACTTTTAAAATAACACTCGAATGGAGTCAGAAACACGGCACAATCCACATCCATTTATGACAGTTTAGCGTAATCCAGATTTTTGGAGTTGGTAAATCTTGATAACATTTATAATCGGCTGAGGAAATTTGGCCCATCGTCAGACTTATGTCATGACGAAGCAGAAGTAGAAACACAGTGATGCATCTGGTGCCTAAGATCTTTGCAAAAAGGTCTACTGTGGAGCTGAAGAAACTTGTATTACACACCTGATTCTTTATGCATATTTTTGGATTATAATAATCTGAAATCTTGTATTTTAATGGGATTGTGTGTCTTTTTTCTGTCAAGAAATAACTCATTCCCTGACTAGAAGCAAGCTGATAGAAAAGGGTTCAGAGAGAACAAGACAAACGTGTGATAAAAGCAGCAATTTTCTTGACTTTAATCGCGGTCATTTTTTTATTCTTGTTTGAAGAAAATCTGTTGCTGAGGCAGAACCCAAATGAAAGTGTGAAGAGTTCCAGCAGAAGAAAAAATGTTTTTAGTGGAATTCAAAGAGCTAACGATTCAGCAGAGCAGCAGTGGCGCCACCCTCGTGGCCACCCTACTAGCCACTATAAACTGTGGTAGCATCAGCTATTCATTTCATCCCAAATGCACAGCCAGCAAGTCGCTCTGATCACCTAAACCAGCCCACACCCCCTCCCCGCTGCCTTTGAGTGCGCAGACATCTACAGACGAGCTGCTGGATACAGAACAGGAATACGCGGGGTTCACTTCCGCGTTCGAACCCCCAGAGCCTCCGGGCCGGTCAGACAAAAGAACCAGTCTCAGTTACTAAAGATGAACGTTCTTTATTACTTCCAAAACTGCGACTGACCGCGCGTGTATGCTCTCCACACCCTCACACGCGCTCTCCCCCCTCTTATCCTGCATCGCGCAAGCACTGTTTTCAACGCACGCACACTCACACCAAAATTCTACATTTCTTTTTATGCCTGTTAAATATTTTCTGTGGGTCTTTAACAATCTGTTTACTTTACTGTACTGTGACCAAGGTACCACCAGTGCAGAGTGGAGCCACCAAAAAAAAAATGGCTGAGACAGTAAAAGCTTATAAAAATTTTAATTTAACAATTTAAAAAATCTGTCATTGCACTTTTACTTTGATTAGCTGTACACATAAAAGCAAAAAGATGCAGAGATAAAAACAGGAAAGCCGAGCCAGCCGCCCTTGCAGGAGGGGAGGGAAAGAGAGGGGCCATGGACTAAGCCAGTGCGAGGCAGCGCACCTCACTCCACTCTGTGCTGAAACCAAACAAAACAAACCCACACACAATGAGAAAAACGTGCCAACGAAACTTCCACTACACACTAAGAAGGGAAATAAAATACAGTGAGGGAACTGGAGTGAGGAAGACGCCACCAGGAGCCCCCTCATCAACACCGCACGCACCGGCACCCGACTCAGACCTATACAACAATTAAAAGAAATCAGAGTCAACCACACAATAAATACAGCATCACTCTAAACACATTAAAAAGTATAAAGAACACGCAGTGGCTCATGACATCTGCAACACCTCCAGCCGCTTACAGCATCCAGTTAAAAGAGCAGAATATGAGTAAAAGGTGATCTACATCCTCCCAACAAGAGGCAGGCAGGCAGGCAGGCAGGCAGGCAGGCAGGCAGGCAGGCAGGCAGGCAGGCAGGCAGGCAGGCAGGCAGGCAGGCAGGCAGGCAGGCAGGCAGGCAGGCAGGCAGGCAGGCAGGCAGGCAGGCAGGCAGGCAGGCAGGCAGGCATATAGGGACAGACACAGCTGTACCAAATCCCCAATCAAGCAGGTTTGCCCCTGTCACAGGCAGACCTGCCGGTTACATGTACTTTAGATCACCTGATCTGTATTGTGTGCAAATACTTGGTGCAATGATGCCACATCATCAGCGGTGGTGGATGTGCAATTACTTTTTATTTATACGTAAAAAAGATGTCCCTGTCACATGCGCCTCTCATTACATGGCACTAATTAAGCACTGGTTGTTGTGTTACCACAACATTTTGATGTGTTTTTGTCCTGTTTCCACAGAGCTACCTATAGTCATTATTTGGTGCTTGTGTGTGTCAATTTTCAGAGAATGAAGAGAAATTCAACATATATTCTTATTTTAAGAAGAAAAGTCCAGCAGAAGGAGTGAAAGAGATGGTAGGAGAGCAACAGAGGAGTAGTGAGGAGGAGGAAGATGAGACAGAGCAGCATGAATGACAGAAGAGAATGAGGAAGACAAAGATGAGACGGCATCAGAGGAGGGACAGTCAGCATCATTGGTCAGAGAAACAAGGCAGAACTCAGCTAAAGGGGCTCCACCTGATCCTGGACCAACAGTTGAAGTTAGAATTATGTTACCCTAATAATAAAACAGTTTTTATGCTTATTAGCCTGAATAGAAATGTCTACAGATTAATAATTACCATGGAAGGGTATTATTATTATTATTTTAGAACAACTGATTTCACTTTTTGTTCATTATAGATATCTCTATAAGCCGAACACCCCAAGCAGACAAACCTAAGCATTAAATATAAACAAAAAAGAAATAAAAATATATCAGTAGTAGTATCTACTAATGATATCTACTAGTATCTATTAGCTATTATACTAGAAGTATCTACTATAAGTTAATGTTCTACAAAATATCAGTAGGCATTTAACTTTCTGTTGGTTTTCTAAAGGTTTTTTCACTACATTTAGTAGAATGAATTAAAAAAAATATAGCTCATGGTTTTTGTGTGACACCCCAAGATTTAATGTGGCCCCCTACCGGCCACCCCCATAAAAAATTTCTGGAGGCGCCACTGCAGAGCAGGAAGAAATGCAGAAGCAGCTCACAGACATTAGAGGTGGAGGAGTGAAAAAAAATCTAACACCAAACGCAGAGCAACGAAACAGGACACATCTGTTAGAAAAAGAAACACTAGGGATGTAACCTTTTTATTTGAAAAATGAAATTAGTCATGTCATAATTTGTGGTTGCCGATCTGATTCATATTATAATTACCGTTTTATTAAATATATTTGAAAATTTATGTGAAAATGTTTGTGATTTTAGTCAATGTAGTCTGTGATTTTTCTTATTAATGGGTTTTAGCCTGTTGGCGAACACATATAAATAAATAAATAAATAAATAAATAAATAAATAAATACATAGGTTCATTTTCAACAATGCGCTTTGTTACAATTCACTGACCTAAAGATTGATCCGGTACACCTTTAGTCTAAAATTCAACCAGTGTGACTCCGAGATAAATACCTGGGTACTGAACAGAGCAGGGGAAGTTTTCCAGATTCCTTGTATTTCTTGCACAATAATCAAGTGTAAATTAAATATGTGTACAAACAAAAAAGTCAACAAGAATAATGTCAAATCCTTTTACATTTTAGTTTAATAAAGTTCAGTCCACTGTTGTTTTTTTACATCAAAATAATACAAAGGGAACATTATTAGAACATTCTACCACACTGTATGGTCACACGTCTTTCCACACGTTGGACTGTAATGATGATCATATTTTGCTGCCATATCATATGTGTGTTGTCCACTGTGATGCACTTGGCCGTTTTTAACATTATAGTAAATTAAATCTACTCTACCTTTAGAAACGATTTCTAACGGTAAAGGTCAATTCGAATTACAACAGATGAGACAGATGGATCTGATCAGATCATAAGAATAGAAATTGATTCAGTGATTAAGTCGATTAATCAATAAGAATCAATGGATCGGGTCGCCCAATCCTGGTCCTGGAGATCCTCCACCATGCCTGCTTTCCAGTTTTCTCTGCAGAGCTTTCTGCTGATTAAGCTGACTCAGATGGTAGATCTTCAGAACCGGGATTTGGCAGCAATGCAGGATGTTATGCAACTAACAAAAGCAGAAAGTCCTCATGTCCTCATGGACTTTTTATCCGAAGGTGACATTCTTTTTCAAACCATCTCATCTTTAAAGAAAGCTGGTGAAAGCCGACATGAAGGAAGGATTTCACTCCTCAAACACTTTTTTTAATTTACTTGTCCAGTCCAACATCTGAGCAAACAGATGAGAGCTGAAGGCCTCTTGTGTTGCACATACTTTAGTTTAACAACAGGGGTTATTAATCTTCAGACAAACCAGAGGTGTGTCTGAATAAAGCGCTTTTGTAATCGAAGCCAAACTTTATTCATTTTAATCATATTCGAAATTCTTTTTTGTTGGACCGGACGGAAAAGGAAAGGAGGGAAGAAGAGAGAGAGATGTGTGTGTGTGTGTGTGGGGGGGGGGGGGGGTAGAAGGGTGATTATAAGGAGGGGGGGGGGGTGAAACCATGAAGCAGCATAAAGTAACAAGTTGCTGGATGTTTAACATTTCGGTGAGGTTCAGATGTAATACAAATCTAGAAGGGGCGGGGCCTGTCCACACACACACTCAAATGTTATAAACACACCTGTTGGCTGCAAAAATGTCCACAAGTCAACATGTACACCGCCCAGGAGGAGGGCACCCAGGAGAAAAGGGGGCCCACAAGGGGTGTTGTAAACTTGGCCCGACCAGACTTGGCCACCGTTGGAAATTTGGCAAGGCCCAGCACTCAGGGGCAAGGACCAGAACCCATACCACAGGGACATGGACACCCCCGGCTCAGGTGTGATGTGATCCCCGGATTCTGGCCTTGCCAGAGAGATCAGGGATCCCTCTCCCTGCGTGGAGAAAGGACTGCCAGGCCCAGGAAGCCAGCACCCAGAGAACACGGCCGCCATTGCCAAGGACCTGGTACCCCCTACCAGGGATGGGGTAGGGGACAGATGGTCCAAGGTCCCACCTTCCTTGCGAAATGCGTGTGTTTGTGAGGGTGTGAGCCCCAAGAGGGTTGCCCCGCCCCGGAGCCAGGGAAGGAGTGATCCCAGCCCCAGGTGTAAATGGACAGCTCATCCAGCGCCGATGGACCCCCCCCCCCCCAGCACAGGCAAGGAGACCACCCCCCAAGCCAAGCCAGACCACCACTCAACCTCCCCCACCATACATCCCCACACCCGAGCCCTCAAACACTTCATTGTGGACCAACTTTTCCGAGTAAGGATTAAAAATAAATTTTATGGGATTCAAATTCATTACACAATTTGCACAAAGGCACTTCTGGGTTTCCTTTAATGTTTACTCAGACTTTTATTAATGGACCTCCTTGACTGTTTGCCTGAAAAAATATTGGCACATCTCTGAACTCCACCTGACCTGAGCTCTTCAGCTTCACTGATCTGCTGCTGCGTCATCCAGACGCCTTGGAAAGGCCACAGTTAGACGGGCATAAAACATTTTTACAGTGTCTCTTATTAAGACCTAATTAACCAGATGAATGTTAATGAGGTGGCTCATTATCAGTCGATAACAGAAGTGGATGAGGAAGAAAAGATCTTTTTCACATGGAGGCCATGATGTCACAAAAAGATGAAAGAAAGCCCAGAATATTACAGTAATAAAGGCATACATTTAAAAAAAGACCTTATAAAGTAGAGTCATAAAAAACTGAACATTTTTTCTCATTAGAACCACATCTATGCAAGACGTTCTCATCTGTTTTGTTAAAGAGTCACGACTAAATGCAATGTAGAAACATGAGAATCAAATTCCACACCCTACATCTCAAAATGAGATACTGTGAGTTTCTGAGATTAAAAAAGGGTGCCCTTACTATGTGTGCTGAGTAATAAGATTTTAAATTCTTACAAAGAGTTCTCACTCTGTTTTGGAGATGTTTCTCAGAACAACATGGATTGGTGAAACAGGTCTTTTTCTCATGGATCCATATCAAAATGTATGAAACTCCAAAAGTGGTTCATCAGATTTCTGGGGGTTTTTTATGTTATTTTATCTTCACTCAGGATTCTAGTAGTTAAACTCCAGTATCAGACAAATTTGGGGTTCGCATTAGTTCTGGAAAATCCTGTCTGACTTTAAATGACAACCCTGTTTAAACCCAAACAAGAAAGATTTGGGCAGGAGACTGTTTAGCATAGAGAGATCCAGTCCAGGGTTCAAAATCCAAGACAGAACTAGCAACTCAGGAAGAGCTAAGAATTCAAACAGGTGTACAGGCAACAACACAGGGTAGATCTAGAGGAGATCCAGATCAAAACAGGCTTTAAACAGGTTGGAAAGCTGCAAAGAGAAAACAGCTTCCTGACGGAGACCTGGTGATGAACAGACCAATACAGATGAAGAGGTACAGTATGTGATGAAGGTGAATGCTTGGCGAGGCAGGAGCAGACATCGAGAGGGCAGAATCCTGACAACTTCATCGTTTCTGCTTGATCAGCTAACTGTGGTAAAAGTCTGATCACCTTGTTTTTGTTACCCAACACTCGGTCCAACTTTGTAAACATCTTCCCCCAACAGAATTTTTGTCCGAAATTTCCAACAAACACCAAAGGAGTAAAAGACACATAAGAAATCTGACTTTGAGTAAGTTGTAATGTAGAAAAATCCATTTTTTAACTGTCCTTTATTTCAAGCCTCAATCCCTGTTTCTTCTGCACTTGCTCTGAGGAAGACGATTTTCTACCTAAAGTGTTATAACGTCACAAAAAAACACATGTGCGCTCCTTTCACTACCTGCTGCAGGTTTTGGACGTCAGTGATCTGGTTCTACATGCAGATATTCCTGTCAACAGCAACTCTGACGCGCATAATCCAAATGTCACCTGCCGCTAAAACATTCCCATAATAATTAACCCCTGTTTTGACAAGGACCTTTCTCAGACTGTTTCTCACCCCTTTAGACAGAATCAGAGTCTGTTTCCTCGTCAGCCCAACACTAACCCTCCTCTTCTTCATAAACATTATTGATCTCATGAATTTGATGGACTGGAATTTACAAATTCTATTTTAGGGATGATTTTACATATTTACAGAAGACAGAACAAAAAAAATGCAAAGGGTGAGAAAAAGTTCCTGAAGATATTTTAAGGAAAGCATGTCCACAAAGACGAAGAATTTACCTGAATGTCCACGTAAAACATTCAGTAGAGACAAAAAACACTAAAATTATAATCAATTTTCAAACAGGTCCAAGTTTTTCTTTACAGCTGGACAATAATTTCCAGTATCTTCTATAAAATGCAGACATTTATCACTATGTAAATAATTAATGAGGGCTGAATAAATGAATTTAGCTAAAAGTGATGTGTGTTTGGATTCTATAAAGCAGGCAGAATATCGTAATCTGTTGGGGGTATTTTAAAATTTTCTATTAAATATTTAAACTAAAATGTTTTCATTTTTATCGCATATATGAAAAAAAAAAGCTACAGTCCACAAATGTAATGAGTCTAAAACCTGATCTTCCAGTGTGATGCAAATTAAAAACAGTTCTTAACCAATTCTGATGTCTTTTTAGATCATTATCTTGATGGGAGAAACCGCCGTGGCCTGAAGTTAAATAGAATTGCATTAATTAGCTCCAGTATTTACATAATCATAATTTCCCCCGAACATTGTTTAGTTTTTGCTAAAACAAACTCACAGTAGTTTGCTCCCAGCTACATGTTTGAACACAATATGAGTTTTTTTTTTTTTTTCTTATTTCAAGCTTCCCTCAACTGTCAACAGTTGTATCTCCATTGATACAGTAGACACTTTAGAAAAAATGATTTGCAGATTTGAAATATTTCCTGCAAATGTGCTGCTGAGTGAGCAACTGCAAAAGCAATAATCTTCAATGGATCTTCAATTCTCCTCCTCTAACAGAAGAACAGCCACACTTTTGCCACTATCACCAAGTGCACTGCTGGTTTTTGAAAAATATTCAGGCTTTACAGTCTGGAAAATACAATAGTAGAAAGGCGGAGAAGAAAACGACTTTTTTTCTTATACAATGGGGTTTGTTTACATATTCAGAACTTCAATTTGCCTTTCCAATGAAAAGGTTAAAGTGCCTGCAGTTAAGTTTAATCTTTGTTGATCCAGGCGTCTGACTGAAAGACAAATGCTTGTAAATAAGATTCGAATTGTGTTAGGGTGACCTCAAACGAAAGTCCTTGTGTCCTGGACCTCCTTCTTCAGAAGATCCAAGGATCAGAACTCTAAAAATCGCCTGCTGTTTGTTTTTGTGCATAATAATGTTTTTTTCTATCTGTACTTTTTTCCCTCTCATAACTTTCGTGGTTTCTTTAAACTGAACATGTTCAGCTGTTTCTCAAAAAGACGTAGCTCTCTGCCCTTCAAAACCTTCCAGTCAAATCTGTTTTCTTCAGCATCTCTCTTTCTAATTGTTCTGTCATCAGCTTTAATATTTCACACTCTGGGAGCTGTGAAGCCTAAACTCTGTTCCCTTTCTGCACTTTCTCTGAGCGTTGCACCACCTGACCTTGCAGTGAACCTGATAGAGGAGCAACTGGGAATGCTCTGGAAAACATCTTGAATGGGTCTCCATTAGGGAGTGGTTCCAGAGCAATGGACTCTGAGTTGAAAGAGCCTTAAGATGTAGCCCTAAGGAGTAAAGCTGGTGGAAAAAAAACAAAAGATCAAAGAGGAAATTGAAATTATGTTTATTCACCGACAGCTAAAATCAGGGAGGCGTGGAAACATATTAGGTGACAGGAAGCAGGTGAGGTTAGGAGTGAAACTGCAACAGCTGTGATGAATAAACAGATTTAATAAAACACATAAATGATGACCAAATATTAAAATTATGATGGTATGGTCATCTGGAAAACCAAGGAAACACACAAGACACTTCTAAGCTGAGCCAGAACCTGTTAAAGTCCCACTTTGATCATCTATTTATCTATTTTTAAGTGTTTTCAGTGGTCTTTAATTAATCAAAAAATCCAAAAACCTGTGTTGTTTTCTAGGACATAAGACATTCTGCAGAGTGGCAGTATAGATCATTACAAATTTGCCTCTGAGTTGTGGGCAGGACTGTTGACATGATGAGAGCTTGGAGAAGGGAGCTTGTGGCCCGTCCAGCGTATTTTCTACGTCTTAAATACATTCCTTTTCAAATGGAATTCTTATTCATTTGAATAAAGAAATACTATGAAATGCAATTTTGAGCTTACTTTTCCTCCCATATGTCCTCCATCTTCAGAAAAAGGCCACAGGAACATGTTAAGAACACCAAAACTACTATTTTTATTGGAGCGGGTCATGCCAGAGAAAAGGTTTTCACAGTAGACTGAGAGGAAAGGAAATGTACAGATTACTTACTCATAAAATGGCTTTACTTATTTTATTCTATTCTGTCCTGTTTTTCAAACTAAATAAAACTTACCACTGCGTGGCCTTCACCAACTCCACCACCATCATCAAGTTAGCTGACGACAGCGTTGTGGTGGGCCTGATCAATGATAATGATGAGACGGCCTACCTGAAGGAGATTGGACATCTGGAAAACTGGTGTGAGAGGAACAATCTCCTCCTAAACGTCAGCAAGACAAAGGAGTTGATAGTGGACTTCGCCACAAAGCAGAAGAGGAACTACCATACCCCAGTCATTGACAAGAGCCCAGTGGAGAGAGTGAACAGCTTCCGATACCTCGGTGTCCACATCACGCAGGACCTGTCATGGTCCTGTCACATCAACACTGTAGTGAAAAAGGCCCGGCAGCGTCTCTACCACCTTAGACGCCGGAGAGACTTTAGACTGCCCTCTGTGGTGCTTAGGAACTTTTACTCTTGCACCATAGAGAGCATCCTGACGGGAAACATCATAACCTGGTTCGGGAACAGTACCATGCGGGACAGACGAGCTCTCCAGAGGGTGGTGCGTTCAGCTGAGCGCATCATTCATACCGAGCTCCCTGACCTACACTCAATCTACAGCAGGCGGTGCTGGACCAAGGCCAGGAAGATAACGAAGGACCTCAGCCACCCCGACAACGAACTGTTCTCTCTGTTGCGGTCAGGAAAGCGATTACGCTCTCTGAAGGCCAACACAGAGAGACTGAGGAGGAGCTTCTTCCCGCAGGCGATACGGTCTCTTAATCAGTAATCAGTACACCACACAGTACTGACCCGTTTTTTTTTGCACATAAATACTCATGGACATTATACACACAAGCTACTTTCACATATGTCACTTTAGAGCATATTTGCACTCATTCGGACATTCTGTTTTTATGTTTTTATATTTTATACTTACTTTCATATTGATATTCTTTCTTTGTTTGAGGTCGCGGGCGGTCGCCTAAGCATTTCACTGCACATCGTACGGTGTATGATTGTGTGTGTGACAAATAAAATTTGAATTTGAATTTGAACTTGATCCATAAAGTACTTTTCATAAAAATGTAACACAAAGTGAACTCCATAATTAAAACAATTTTCAATTTAAAAACTAAAAGCAAAAACAAAGACCTTCATAAAAAAAACCCCTATATCCAACTTTAGTCATAAAATGACATATGAATAAGAGGCTAAATACAAATGTGATGGGTTGGATAATTGATATTTTGGGGATCTGTCCACACCAGTGCACATTTTGATTGTTTAGGTGAAAAAATTCTCCTTCCTGTGAGTTTCAAAGTAAAAGCTGGACGTCTTCTTATTAATTCTTCAAACCAATATTGTGGTTGAAAGTCCTTTTCCCCTTTTTTGTATCCACAGCTCAATATTCCTCACAGCGTTTTTGTTCTGTGCTGCTGCAGGTTTACATGGATCCCGTTATAGCGCCACCTCAGATCAGGGCGGAGGCCTTTCCGGCTGAGGCCAGATGTGACCCAAAAGCGCTTCTTAGTGTTGGAGGAAAAGTGGAAAGAAGAGACAGACCTTTAATGGGTTCTTCCTTTAGAAGAAAAACTTCCTCGGTTGCCTTTGAGCTCTTCATCTTCACAAAAACTCACAGAACTCATGGAAACTCTTGACCTCTTTGAGAATTTTTCATTCAAGAAAAACAGACAGACAGTGAGTGAGCAGCAGCTTAATCACAGTAAAACAGCAGCAGAACTTTAAATGTTTACTAAGGAAGAAGCAGAATATATTTTTAAAAGTTCATCTGGGTTTAGTTTTTTAGGTTGAAGAGGTATTGCTTACTTTTTTTGAAACTTTTTCTTCCAGCCTGAAAGAATGAAAAACAACAGAAAACTGGATAAAAAAAAGCTGAAAATCAACAGATACTTTGACTTCTCCAAGAAAATTGCAGATTTATTAAACAAATATTTGTAGCAAATCCCCAAAAACTGGAGCTCAGGAAGATGCAGAGAATGGAATTAGCTTGAGAAGGATGATTGGGTGCATAGATTTACTGCTCCTAATTTTTTTCAGCTTTCTCAACCTCTGGCTCTGTTGAAACCTAAAATTAAACCCAACTTGCCACCACTGTGTGTATTTTTAATGCAAAATATTATCAGCTACACCTTCCAGATTGTTCTAAAGCATTTGAAGCGTGATAAAATGCAGAAAGACTGCGGACCTCGGGCTGTAAACGCAGAGACGGGGATTAGTTGTGATTGGTGGAAGTAAACAGGAGACAAGTCTGGATCCTAAAGAGGTGAGTAATCTAGCCTTAAGACTTCCTGAGCTGCAGCAATCCTGCAGATGCATGTGCGCCGTCTCTCTTCCTGTGTGCTTCACCTGCTGGCTCCAGCCAACATCTCTGACCCGTGAAACCTGGCCTGTCAGGAAGCTGGCCACAGGCTGACCGCTGCGCTCAGGTGGGAGGCGGATGGATCTCCACGGGGTGCGTTCACTGCAGCTGGTCTACGTTACCTTCAGTATCTGTGCAATTTCCACAGGACGAAATCAAGCAGCCATTTCTGCATTGACCTTAAAAGGATATGATGTCACCTGGGTGGGATGTTGTTCTGGTCAGTGACCGAGGAGACTATGTGATCTAACCAAGATCAGCTTAAAGTGAGTGAAAAAAAAAAAAAAGAAATCCTAACTTAGTGTGCAGGAGCGCCGCTCAGTTAGAATTCCAACTGTGCAGTTGTAACATGCGGGGTCGCTCGATTAGCATTGCGCTTGCGCAGTTATAAGGTTTCAGTCACTCAGTTCCTGAATACACTCGCTCAGTTATCTTTGTGCTCGTTCAATTAATGGCAGCCATGAAATGCCATAATTTTAAATGAAAACTTCACTAATGGTAGGTTGGTATCACTCCTCATTGTAAACAACCAGTGTGATTGGCTCATGCACTGGTGAATCTACTGACTACTAAAGGTTAAGGTAATAGTATTATCATTGTTGCTAGTATTGCTGAGCTTTTAATCAGACATTACGAAATCTTTATCAGACTAGCAGGAGACACGTGTGCTGTGACCACTGAAACAGAGGAGACGTTCCCGCAAAAGACTGAGAAACAGGAACAGAGGAGGGAAACAGGAGCATTTTCCACACAAAGGTCAGAAACCCTTTAAATCCCTACATTCACATGTCCACCTTTATAAGATAAGATAAGATAAGATAAGATAAAGATACTTTATTGATCCCACCTTGGGAAATTGGGTTGTTGCAGCGTCTTTATTTTGGGATTATAAAACCCTCAAATGGGCCCTCAGACGTTCAATATATTGCTTCATTTTGAAATAGATCACAGCCATAACAGCTTTTCACAAACCTCATTTCAGGGCTGAAATGTAATTGAACATGTAATTAAAAATTGCAGCGCAGACAGAAGGGGGCTATGTGTTCAATATTTACCAATTAAGGCTTTGAAAAGTTTACAGCTGAATTATAGCAGTTTGAAAAAAGCAAAGAAATCGATGACAACAATGATTGACATGTAAACGATGAGGTGATAAGCTTTGTGGGAAACAATCAACCCGCAGGAGAATCATTTGTTGTCTCAAATGGACTCTATTCTGTTCATTTTTACCTAAACACATCGAATTAAGAAAGTGAATTTTCACACTTAATTTTCAAAATACATACAGAGAAGGGATTAAAGTTAGAGCTACAGAATAGGGTTAATACACCAAATGGTTCCTGACCGTGGCTGTGTCTGCAGCTCACCGCGAGCGGCTGAATAGCTGTTAGGCTACGTTCACACTGCAGGGCTTAATGCTCAATTCTGATTTTTTGAAAAAATCCGATTTTTTTGCAAGGTTGTTCACATTTCCAATTAAATCCGAACTTTTGTGATCTCCTGTGTGACCGTGAAATGACCCAGAAGTGACCCGCATGCGCAGAAGAGTATTCAACGGTGAACGACGTCACTTGTTTGCGGAAGTAGCTAACGTTAACAATGGATGTCAACAGCAGTGTTGTCAACAGCGGAGCTCATTTGCAGTATTACATTTGTTTTCACAGAGGAGCCGGCACAATTACAATCTTTTCATTTTAAGAAGGCATTGGAGCCAGGATCGTCTGTACCTCCTGTCGTGGAAAGGGGATTTTTGTGTGCTGGGGCAGCGCGCTTGTCTACGTGTGTGTGTGTGTGTAGAGACAGGAGAGAGCGCGTGCAGCGTTGTGTGTTATGGAGGAAGGAGAACCGTAAAAAAAGAATGTTTCCCCCAGAGAAAATGCTATTGACTCTTTATTAACCTGCTCTGGAGAATGTGAGGGTCCGAACAGGGAAGTGAACCCCGAAGGAGAATCCGCCTTCGGAACTGGAGAAGCCGGTCTCCCCCGCGCTTCTGACCACGGTCGGAAAGAGGAAAAAAAGTCATCGCGGGAAAGGTAACACCATGCTCTGCTATTTTGCTGGAAGCATTTTCAAAAACCGCCCGGTTGCGATGAAAGTCCTAGAGTTTGGCCTGAATAGAACGATCACCCCAAATATGAATCAAGTCGGTGACCTCGCTTCCCTTCCACTGACTGACTCTCAGCAGCATCTTCCGCCATGGTTGATGTTTATGTTCTCGTTCCCGCCTATTTCATTGTACGTGTCGGATACATGCGGCCTGGCCAGTCGCATTTGAAAAGATCGGATTCAGGACCACTTACCCAAGTGGCCTGGGTCGCATTTGAAAAGATCGGATACAGGTCGCATAGGGGCAAAAAAGTCGGAATTGGGTCGTTTCAGCCTGCAGTGTGAACCTAGCCTTAGATGCCCCTCACTCTTCTGGCCCTCCTCTGCATGTGACAAATTCCTGAAAGAACATTTTTTTCAAATTAATAGCTTTTCTGTTGGGTTTATCGCCCTAGCAACTGTTTTATTTATTTATTTATTTTTTTTTTTCACTTGTTCTGTCCAACAACTTAGCAAACAGATTAGAGCTGCAGGCCTTTTGTGTTGGACAGGTTTTACTATCACAAAAAGAGGTTATAGAACTTTAGAAGCCAGAGTGTAGATCTGAATTAACCCCTTTTTGTTGTATTATTTATTTCTTTATTTGTTATATTTAGTGTGTGTGGGGAGGAAGAGGGAAAATGTGTGTCGGGGGTGGGGGGTGGGGGGGTGAAAGAGAGTAAAGGGAAGAAAGGTGAAAAAAAAAAGGGAGGGATACAAGCACTGATTTGGATCAGTTATTCTTTTAAGCTGTAACAATTATACCAGATCTGCTGGAAAGACAAATAATCTATCATGGGTAAAAATCTGACACGAAGATGAGTGGAAAATATCTGTCCATCAATACACTGTAGGTTAGAAGGAGGGATGAAGCAGACAGGGAGCAGTGTGGCAGTGTGCACGTGCACGTGGGGGTGGAGATACATGCATGCTGCAGAAGTTAATCTTAAGTTGTGGGGAACCAGATCCCACCCAGCCAGAGCAGCCAGACCAGGAAAGGGGAGGAGAGGCCCCCCAAGGCCAGGGCCCCCCCCACACCGGACCCAGGCAGCCCGGGAGGGGGGGAGGCGGGGATCGCCCACCCAACCAGC
The DNA here is from genome assembly GCA_023969325.1 of Oryzias curvinotus. NCBI lineage: Eukaryota > Metazoa > Chordata > Actinopteri > Beloniformes > Adrianichthyidae > Oryzias > Oryzias curvinotus. The sequence continues at coordinate 31,419,090 of CM043718.1, forward strand.
TAGGCACAGAGAAGGCCCCCCTACAGGGGCCCCCACAACGCCCAGAGGCATAAGCGAACCCGGTGTCCGGCCCCCAGGCCACAGGACAGGAGCGCTTAGCCATACCAGGCAGCAGCCATGGGGGCCGCCGGGCGCCGGACGCCGAGACAAGGGCCAAGGACGAAGCCAGGGCCCCAGAACTCAAGAGCCGCCCACCCCCAGACCGGTTCCCCGTGTCCGCGAGCCAGCAACGGCACGCGACCCGAGCAACCCAGAGATCGCCGCGCACCCACAGCCACCCCCCATAACCCTACCTACTACAACCCCCCCCTGTTGGGTTTATCGCCGTAGCAACTGTTTTATTTTGGACTCTCCTGGAGTAGAGGTGGCTAGGTAGCTCGATTGGTAAGGTGAAAGGCTACCACACAGGGAAGCAGGGTTCAATTCCCAGAGGGAAATGAACAATGGTACTGGGGCAATTATCATATCAATGGTATATATCAGGGGTCGGGAACCTTTTTGGTCGAGAGAGCCATAAACGCCACATATTTTTAAATGTAATTTCGAAAGAGCCATACAATAATGTAGCGTCCCCGTCCCACACTGAGGCACGGAGACTTAACCTCTTTTAAGGTTCTTTATTCTGGTTCCTGCAGACCGCAACAAACGCCGTAAAATTAATTCATCAACTCCTGGATCTCTTCCGCTGAGACGAGAGCGCTTCTCCCAACTTTATATTCCCTGCTCCCGCTCATCCAGTCCTCCTATTTCCCTTATTCGGCCCATAGCTGAACCCCATTGGTCCAAACTACCTAACAACAGGCTGAGCGACAGAATTAAGAGCCAATCAGATCTCTGCTTGATGCGTTAATGAACTCCAGAACTTTTAACGCGGCCCAACAGCGGACCCAACTCAGTCCGCAACAATATGTTTAAAACTAAAAATACAAGTGAATGTGAGCATTTGATGTAATTTCAACATTTTTAAAGTGCAATAAGTCTGTGGATTCTTTTTAATAACATGGTTATGCTGTTACTAATAAATGCTGAGTATTTCTCGTGGTGGTTCTGCTGATGGTCTAGTCTGGTTGATATGTGGTGAGTTTCTGCTTCATGTAGGCGTTGAGACTTTAAACCTGATCGTAGGTCTGAATGTTCTGTAGATGTAGAAAGACTCACATGCAGACGTGGAGACAAACACACACTCACACACTGCAGTGAGTGACGGGCAGCGGGTTTTACGTTTTTACAATCCCTGCGCGATTCACCTGCTGCCTGTGAGGAAGAAAGCAGAGGGTGGGGGGCACCCCCACCCTCTGCTTTCTTCCTCACATCCCGTCCCCGCATCTGCGCGCTCTTTCTCAGAGACGGGAGCGCGCAGGTTTAGGCACGGCAATTAATAGGTTTCCTGCTGGAATAAACTCTGTGAAATAATAGATAATAGTAAACTGATTGCTGGCGCAGATTTTTCTCTCCAAGCTCCGCTACTACTGCGCGCACCTCTGGCATCGCATCGCGCACGAGAAGGACTGATCTAATGAAAAAAAATTGTATAAATAAAGATTTGTCTGCGAGCCATACGTGACCATCAAAAGAGCCATATGTGGCTCGCGAGCCATAGGTTCCCGACCCCTGGTATATATCAATGGTGAGCAATTAACATCGCTTTGGGTCCTTGGGCAAGACCCTTAAAGTGTGGATGCCATGCTTTGAACAACTTTGTCAAATAAAAAAGCCCTTTAAACGCTGATTCTATTGATACCAATAGTTCGCGTCGAAAAAAATCCGAAGCATATGAATAATAGACATCTTTCGAAGGAATCAGTGATTTGAATTTGCCGCTAAGAGCGCAGGCTGGAAGTGACCCCGATATGACCTGTGACGTCACGAAAGGCATTGACTTCCGTAGTTCCGCTTCGGACAGCAGGTAAACAAAGCAGGTAGTCTTCGTTTCTCTCGTTAATCATCGTTAATTCTCGTTAATTCTCTGTTAATCATCAACATGCCAAGTCGTTGTGTGGCAGCTGGATGTAGCAATACATCTAGTGAAAGTGTATCTGTGTATAAATTCCCAAAACAAGAAACGCTGCTGAAACAATGGACAAAACAAGTTCAACGCACGAGGGCGAAACCGAAGCCCTTGAGCAAACCGAACGTACTTTCCTGGAAATAAAGACCTGATCTCTATGGACAAATCGCTTTCCGGATGAAAAAATTGTCTGAAATCGGCGAATTTTAGCTTTATTTTCTATATTTCTCTGCGGATCGCTTCCTCTATGGTCGCGGCTATCGCTCGTCTACCCGGCCTAATTGACCAATGACGGGACGTTTTAGTTGCTTTCGGATGCGTCGACGGCTCTGATTGGCTGTCTGTACCACGTGGTCAGCGTGACGGATCCCCTAGAGACCAAAACTGGCGGGGACACGCTAAACTTTCACAAACAAATCTGAAGAGTTTGCGATCAATAATGCGGGCATCGTCATTATTGAGCGTGGTCACGACCTCAGTTGTGAGAAGACGATTAAAAAAAACAAATTTAAGTGGTCTTGGCTGGAAGACGGTAGCATCACTCTGTGCTTCGCTATCGGTGCTAGCCATGTTGTCTGCCTTTCGTTACGTCACAAACAGGGCGGCGCGAATTCGGCGGAATGCGTGAAGCCGGCGGCCGTCCTCGTTGTTTATATCGCGTTTTTCGCTATTTATTCTTTTTCGAAAAATATTAAAAACAATCGCAACATGAAATAGAGACTATTTACTATATTTTGGCTTATTAAAATAGGCCATGTCACCCACACTTTAATGCCACCGCCTCATGAGCACAGCTCAAAATTTGGCCAAGGGGATGGGCCAAATGCAGAGAAGGATTTCCCCATTGTGGGGAGCACAATTATTGGAGGTGACAAGCAGATCGATGTAATTCTTTGAAAAATCGGCAAACGTAAACTCCTGGATTTCTTTAGCAACTGAGGTTTTCTTGATAACCACGCCCACATTCCTAATATAGTCACATTGAATGTTCAATTGCCCAGCCCAGTTTGGATCCTAGCAATTTGGCTAACTATGGACTAATATCAAACCTCCCCTTTATTTCAAAAATCCTAGAAAGAGTTGTAGTTAAGCAGCTTTACCGCCACCTACAGGACAATAGCCACTTTGAAGACTTTCAGTCTGGGTTTAGACCTCACCACAGCACGGAAACTGCACTAGTTAGAGTCTCTAATGACTTATTACTGGCCTCAGAAAAGGGACTACTTTCTATCCTGGTTCTGTTAGACCAGCTTTTGCAGCTTTTGACACGATCGCCTACAGTATTTTACTCCAAAGATTAGAGCATGACATTGGGATCAGAGGATCTGCCCTCCAGTGGTTTAATCCTATTTATGCGATAGGTACCCGTTTGTTAATGTAAATGGACAGTCCTCTCATTGCACATGAGTTAGCTACGGAATCTCTCAGTTTTAGGACCCATCCTGTTTATGTGTTATATGCTACCCTTAGAAAACATAATCAGGAAACACAACATTAATTTTCACTGTTATGCAGATGATACGCAGTTGTAATTATCTATTAAACCTGACCAGAATGACCATATAGAGAAACTGAATGCCTGCATCAGAGAAATCAAGACCTGGATAATAATTAATTACCTTGTCCTGAACCCAGAAAAAAACTGAGGTCATTATACTAGGTCCTAAAAATCTCAGAGATGCTCTGTCTGGTCAGATAGTCTCCCTGGATGGTGTAAGTATAGCCTTCAATTCCACAGTTAGAAACCTTGGGGTTTTATTTGACCAGGATTTATCATTTAAGGCTCACATATCTCAGGCGTGTAAAACTGCATATTTTCACCTGCAGAATAGTGCTAAGATCAGAAATATAATTTCCAAAAGTGATGCAGAAAAACTCATCCATTCATTTGTTACGTCTAGACTGGATTAATGCTCGAAATTACAAAATTCTTTGTTAGCAGCGTGTCCTAAGAGTTCCTTAACTCTTGTGCTATCCTAGGTACTTTAACGTTGGGAGTTGGGTCATCTAGACCCACTAGACAGTGTGTTGAGTGTTTTTTCTTCAATGATTTGTTCTTTACTGGTGTTCATGGATTACATGAAATCCTCTCCACCTTTATCCACCTTTGTCATGGTAGGAATAACACATCAATGTAAGGGTGGGGTCATCTAAGATAGCACAAGTCTCCAGCATGTTTAGAATGAAGCAGCTAGATTGTTAGCAGGAACTAGCAGAAGAGATCACTTCAATCCTGTGTTATTTTCACTTCACTGGCTCCCAGTTGAATCTAGAATTAAGTTCAAAATCCTCCTGCTAACCTATAAGGCCTTACATGGTATGGCCCAGTCCTATATTAAGGACCTCATAGTGCCTTACAGAGCACTTTGTTCGCAAAATGCAGGACTGCTTGTGGTTCCTAGAATTAGTAAAAGTATAGTTGGAGGTAGAGCGTTTAGCCACCAAGCCCCTGTTTTAGCTCATGGAAGAGAGGCCGACTCAGTTTCTACATTCAAAGTTAGACTGAAAACATTCCTCTGTGGACAGGATTATTGTCAGACTAGCTAGTATTCAGAGATGATTTAACTTACTGTTATTTGTTTAAATTAAACTTAACAATAACAACAAAGTTGTTAGTAGGCTGCTAGAAGTTTGAAGCTGGGGAAGCTATGGTGCACTGGGGTTCTGTCCTCTATTCTCGCCTACTTCTACTCTTCTTCTCTCCTCTATTCTTGATCATTTATTTATCATTTAGTTCTCCATGCCTCTGTTTGGTGCAGTGCAATTCATGTACTGTCCCTCTTGCCCACTCCCCTCCTGGGGTGTGGGAGTGCTTCCAGAGTCCAGTTGGCTCATTCGTGCTCCTGTACCTGACCGTGTACCTCGTCTCTGGCTTGCCTCTACTACTGCTTCTACACCTGGCTGTGGATACTGTCTCCGGCTCGCCTTGCGCCCCCAGCCGTCCCCCAACTTCATCTGGATGAAGATAATTTGCTGGACTTTAAATATGTAGTTGCAGAGTTAGATACGTTAATTCCTCTCTATGAGTTCTGGTACATTGCCTGTCCGTCCTGGTGGAGGATCCCTCCTTCATGTGGACACCCCTGAGGTTTCTGCGTTTTTTCTGGAATCTGTTTTTTTAGGAGTTTTTCTTCACCGCGAAGGGAGGTCTAAGGGCAGGGATGTCAGTTTAGTTTAGTCTGTTTAGTTAAAGTTTAGTATTATCCTATTGAATTCTATGCATTTATGATCCTTTTTGATTGTATGTTTACCTTACAATTACTGGTATAAAGCCCACTGAGACAACTGTTTTTTGGGCTATATAAAGAAGATTGAATTGAATTGAATTGAATTGAATTGTTTTGTGCTGCTTAAGCCAATGATTTAAGTAGAATATTTTAACAACATTCTGTTAAAAATTTGCAAACAACTCATATAGATGGGCAACTTTTGCAAGCTCGCCACGCTAACGCCGTTTAAAGTCTACAAACGTTAAAGGCCGATGTTATTCCCATAATAAATGCGGCCAAGAGGCACATTGCTGCATAGCTTGTCACGGTTCTCCATCAGCTGCCTCCCCCTCCCTGCTCTCTGATTGGAACCAGCTGCCATTCATGTCATCATCACCTGCTGACCTTCTTAAGGAGATCCACCCCAGCATTCTACGCCAGTCTGTTATACACTTTCCGATGCTTACGCCTGGCCTCTAGCTAAGTTACTTGCTTCTTATTTCCAAGCCTTGTACTTACCTCCTCCTGTCATAGGCCCCCAGACTCGCAGTCTTCCTCGCTGTCCTCTGGATCGCTCATCACAGTGTTCCTCCTCGCCCACCGGCATCTCGGCGTGCTTCCTAGACGCTCCTCCAGGGTGACACAGAAGCCTCGATCCTGACTCTCCTGCTACAGCTACTACGTCTTAGTTCTGGACTGCATCTCTTTATTAAATATTCAACTACACTCCTGTGTCTGAGTTTCTTCCAGGTTTCAGCATCTGGGTCTGCCTTGTCATCGACGCCATGACATAGCTGGCATGTATTTCAGGTGCATCCAAGGCTAAATTTTGTGGTAATTTTAAATGGTTACCAGTTGGCACATCAAATATTTTAAATATGGCTATTAGGTATTTTAGTTTTCAAAATAAGTGCGGCCAGGAATTCAGCACTGGCTGCACATATTTTAGAAAATTACGTGCGAATAGTCACTTCGAATTAAAAAAAAAAAGATTTCCCACATAGCCTCTCAGTGATGCTCGAGGAGTTATGAGGCGATATTGAAACCCTAGTAGCTCATGGCTATTAGGAAACAAGCTACTAAAAGTGTTTCTATTTTTTTAATTCCAGATGTTGGCCTCTTCCTGAGGTCAAGGTTTAACAAAACTTTCAACTTTGGTTGTAGACTTAAACTAGTGGTGTGTCTGTGTGTACAATTTTGTGCAGAGCGTTCAAACAGAAAAATGCGAAAATCACAAAATGTATCAGTGGATTTTGAAGAAAAAAGACTCCTGCTTGACCCTTATTTAGCTTTGTGGACTTTTAGCTGAGCTAATAGCCCTGCTGCATTTGGATCCAGCCGTCTGCCTGTTCTTGTGAATGCATGCAAATTTATTTTTAAATATGAGGCAGAGGCGACATTTTTCTCAAAGGTGCAGTAAGACAGAAGAATGCTGCCCAGGACTGGATTTGTGAGACAGTATGAGACTTCTGCCCTAAAGCAGCTCCCCTGGCTGCCAGTCCACCTCGATCTGAAATCCTTTTTACTTCTCAAGTTCTTCACAACTTGGCCTCTCATTTCTCTGTCATCTCCTCCACCTCTTTCTACACTCCCCCACACTCTAAGATCATCCTCACATTCAGTCCTCTCCATTATGGTTCTACCATGAGCTGGAGAGCATCAGCAGATCTGATCCTTGCTTTGTAACCTTCTACCACAATTGATTGATCGTCAACACTAAACATGAAAACGCCCCATTGTCAACTTCTATGTACATAATTTTTATTTTAAGCGTTTTTTCTTTATTTTTTCATCAATCTGTAAGGCAACTTTCAGTGTCATTCAAGGTGTCCATAAATAAAATGTTTTTTTTCTGTTGTTTTTTGCTGCACGGTGGCGCAGTGGTTAGCGCTCTTGCCTCACAGCAAGAAGGCCCCTGGTTCAAGTCCCAGTTGTGGGACCTGAACAGAAAAAGGGGTCTCCGGCTTCCTCCCACCGTCCAAAAACATGCTTCATAGGTTAATTGGTCACTCCAAATTGTCCATAGGTGTGAATGAGAGTGTGCATGGGTGTGTGATATGTGTGACCCTGCAACAGACTGGCAACCTGTCCAGGGTATCCCCTGCCTTCGCCCAGAAGTGGCCGGGATAGGCTCCAGCAGCCCCGTGACCCCAAAAGGGACAAACAGAAGAAGATGAATGAATGAATGAATGTTTTTTGTTATTATTATCATGAAAGATGGTTAAAAATGTGCCGATATTAGGATTTTTTTCTATAAATAATCAAATCTCTGAATAATAACAGTTTGGTGCAAACACTGTTCCCATAGAAGCTTTCAAGAAACAAATACATGTTTATTCAGGTAAGAAGGAAATGCATATTTTTTTGATAAAAAAAAACAATACTGGTAATTTAGCAAACACATGAATAAAGGACTACTTTGTAGTGAAATGTATTTTTCTCACTTGTCTTAGTAAAAGACTGAGTGAAAGGAAAAACTGTGTAATCTGTATGGTTTCAATTCTGTTTTTTTGTTTGGCTGGAATAAAACAAGAACTTTAGTGACACTGAAATAGTTCCAGCATTTTGACTCTGAGGATTTAATGAAGGTGTTTTTGACCTGGAGCTCTCCAAAGGTTTCTGGTTGCCTTCCTGTTTGAAGGGTCATTTATTTTTTTCTTGTTGGGGGTAAATTATTCACAAAGACATATTAATATTCATTTAAAAAAAAGTCCAATTGGGAAAAATCTGACCATGTTTTACCCTGAAGCAGTTTTCAGAGAGCTGGAACAACCTGGAGTCAAAGTCAAGGAGAAGTTAGATAAGTCCAGATCTTTGAAGACACAAACTGCTTCAGAAATAAATTCTGGTTACATCTGTTTGTTTTGGATTGACTGCACTCAGACCCAACTCAGAAAATGGGACTAGTGTTGAATTGAAAACCAATAATGTTTTTATTTTTTTACAACAAAAGACAAGGGTGCAGATGGATGAAAAAACAGAGAACTTATAGGAACAAAAAAACAACAGTGAAACATATTTTATGAGAAAAAATGCTCCAGATGCCAGGTGAATACAAGCCTATGTGTAGTATTGTGGAACCTTTTTTAAGGCTGCAACCATGGTTTTTTTCTGAAAAATAAGCTCAGAATAAGCTCAGTGTGACCGGAGAGGCGGGTCTCAGTGACCCAGAGGAAGGCAACCTAAGGACTGGACCCATGAAACAGGTCAACACTAACCAAACTGACTGGTTCTGACTGACTGTCCTTTTCTGCTGATGGGTTTTTTGAGCAAAATGAAAAAAAAAACACATGAACTACACTGAAGACCCACTTCAAGGAAAATGCTGTTTGTGGTGTTTTTCACATGTTCTTGTTGGCTTTTTCTGATATGGAGGACATGCATTACAAAAATTAAGCTCAAAATTGCATTTCTGAGTATTTCCATCCATCCATCTTCCTTTGCTCATTCATGATTGAAAATTTCTTCCTTTCTTCCTACATTCTCTTACAACTCTTTCATGTTAACTTACTAGTTATTGTTTCTTATGTATTTTCAGTTTGAAATGTTTGCATTTTGGCTTGTTTTATTTTTCTTTTTATACTGTGAACTGTCATGCGAGGTAGGGGTGAAATTTGTGAGTTGGGGTAAATATCCAGAGTCGGCGTGTTTGTATGTCGGTGCTTTGCCATTTGTGCTTATTTCAATGAAAAAAAATATTTTGCTAAGGATAAACATTGCTAAAATGTTTTTTGGTCTGTGATGTGTTCATAAACTTAGTTTATTTTCTTGACATTTTCAAACAGTTTTGATTTTGGCGGTACTCTTTCAGAACGTCTGTCATTCCTAATCATACGCTATTCCTCAGTAATGATGACAGACATCAAACTTGATTGAAGCATCAAAACGTCTTGATGCTTGGGAGGCTGATGTACAAAAAGTGCTTTTAGTGATTCATAATTGATACTGATGTTTTTGGAAAACCCAGCTGACAGTCAGCACGGCAAAGACAGCTTTTCTTGTGCATTTTGTCACTTGACGTTCATCGTTCTGACAGCGTGGTTATCTTATTATCAGCAGAACAGGAACGTCCTGCAGTTTCTGATATGTGCTGAGTGAAATACACCACAAAAACACACAACCTCACTATATATTTGTGTGCAGTTTCTAGTTTAATGATCGTATCACAAACTCACTAGTAACTTTTTAATAAGATGTAAAGACTGCATTTAAAACAATATGTCCTTGATATCTTAAATCAAGTGATCCTGAAAGCATCTTACTTAAAGCAAACGTTTTTTTTTTCCAACTTTACAAAACATTTTTATTTGTGAAACACACCTGCAAGTTAGAAAAACTGAAATGTCTTTTTTACTTCTAAGGCAAAACAAATGCATTTAAAGTGCCACTCTGATCATCTTTTGATCCACTGTAAAATTGTTTCCAGTGGTGCTTTAATTATGATTAATTTAATTATGATTTAATTATGATTTAATTATGACTGCATTTCGTTGCCTTGTACTTACATGTGCAGTGACAATAAAGTTGAATCTAATCTAATCTAATCTAATGATTATACAGTTTTTAGCCAAAATCATAAAATTTGTGTTGTTTTCTTGGACATAGTTTCTGCAGCAGTACTGCAGCGGCAGTACTTCATTAGAAATTTGCCTCTGAGTAGTAGACGGGACCTTTAGTGCAGAGTAAGCCACCCCGTCATTCCATCATCCATCTGTTTACATGTTCTCTCTCGCTAGCTTACAGCCCCTCACACCCCCAACCTAACATTAGCGGTGCAACAAAAATGCAATGCAATATTGAAGCTATCCAGATTTGAGCCAGATGCCAGCTCGGTTGTCTACAAATAGATGCATCAGAAGCAGAGCAGTGAGCCTATGACCCATATTTTCTACCTCATGAATAAGCTCTTTTTCAAAATTTCTAAATTTATGCTCTCCATCATCAGAAAAATGCAACAGGAACATGTTAAAAACAAAATGCTGAACAACCCTGACCCCTGGTGGACAAAGAAGGTTAAGGCTACAGATTTGGACTCAATTCTCTGAACTGAATGTGCAGAAGCTGTTAAAAAAAATTCTTTTCGAGTTCTGCAGCTACAGTATTCATGTCTGTTACCACTTTGGTGTTGGCCCACTCTTTACTGAGTTGTTTAGGTTCACAAGAATGCAACAGAGCTGCAGTTCTTCAACATCTGGGTGCAATATGCCCGGCCAGATGAGCCGTGATGTCTTCTCATCCACCACCCTCTCTTTTGTTTCTTACCCTCAATTCACATTCTTCTCTATTCTGATCTGCTCTTTGTTGTGTCTAAAGGTTAAGCTTTTCAAATCTTGTTTTTACAAGATTTAAGTTATCAGAATCAAAAGAGCAGGTGAGGACATGGAAAGGTACTAAAAAAAAACCACAAAATCTCACCAAGAATGTCAAAGTCCACTGTAAAAAGTTTTTAAGGGGCATTATTAATGTAACACTATTTGTTAAATTTAATACAAAAAAAGAAAACAAATGAAACACATAATTCTTGATTAATTTTATTCTCTAAAAGCACAAGTTTAATTTCATATGACTCATTTTTAATAAATTCATTCAAATTTTTAGTCTATATAGTTTGTAATTAGGGGTTTCAAGGCAAACCCAGACACATGACAGTGAAATAAATGTTGAGGAAGACGATTTAGGTCAAATTAAGGATTTAAAACACAATCGGTGAACAATTGTTGGTGAAATCATGCGATGCTTGGTGACTGTGGAGTGGAGGAATGTCCACGGTCTGCAAAGTTTGTTTAGTACTGGAAAAAAGGAAGCATTTTTTTTCTCATTTTTGACTTGTATTAAAAATATCTCAGTTCAGTTAATACTTCTATTACATTTGATTCTGCAGCTCTGAAAGTGGAGATTGTGTATTTCCATGGGATGGAGGATGATGTCCAGCTCTCTTGAAACATTTTCTGATATACATTTTTATATTTGTTCAATTCCAGGATGGTTGATATCATCACGCTGAAATGTTAATTTCCAGCCTAATGCAGAAATACTTTGATGTCTTCTAGATAAAAGAAGAGTTTCAAAGGTGCACTGCTGTTCACTGCAACCATGATTAAGTTGGATCGGCACAACCCAAAACTCCAAAAGGAGCAGTTTCCCAGCCATTCAAAAACCTGATGGTGGAACTGATATAGCTATGATTAATTGGCCAAAATAAATGTTCCGTTAAACACTAATATGCTGTATTGAGTAATTCCCTAAACTATACTATACATAAACATTGAACTATTCATTTGATGTTATTTTTAGTCTTTAATTTCGCGTCAGACAATTTAAAGTGGAGATGAGAGCTGCGCATTAGAATCTCCTTTACATTTTGATGATTGACAGTGTAATGAAAACCATGCAAACATTTTTATCGAATTCAGTCTGGCTTTCTCTCTGCGGGCAGAAACATGTCAAACTGCTTCATTTAAAATAAGACATAGACAAAACAATTCAGCATGTAGGCGCTGTGGTTAGCGCTTTTGCCTCACGGCAAGAAGGCTCCTGGTTCAAGTCCCGGCTGGGGGACCTGAAACAGAACATCAATGGGGGACCTTTCTGTGTGGAGTGTGCATGTTCTCCCCGTGCATACGTGGGTTTTCTCTGGGGACTCCGGCTTCCTCCCACAGTCCAAAAACATGCGTGAACAGGTGTGAATGTAAAGTGTACATGAGTGACTGGCGACCTGTCCAGGATGTCCCCTGCCTGCACTCACGAGAATGGCAGCCCCGTGACCCCGAAAGGGACAAAACAGGTTTAGAAGATGAATGAATTCAGCAGGTGCATAGATGCCGTCTTGGTATTTCACTCTTTCTTGTGTTCAAAACTGATTCAAATGCAAGTATTTTTTTAAAGACAAATTTTCAGGTCTTGCATTCTCATTGAATTGCCATGAGTACCTTTTCTAAACTACCTTGGAAGTTGAAGTTCTAAATATCTTTGGTGTTTAGTGTTTTGAGTTACATAAACTGCCTTGCGTGAGGCGTTGGAGGCAGAATGAACATTTTCCTCTGCCAGGCACCAGATTTAAATATTTTATTAGACTCAGACCAAAACTAACTACACAGCAAGAAGAGGTAACCCAAAATAATCTGTTAATACATAAAGTTATTTATACTTTACAAGAAATCTTATAATAAAATCTAAATCTAGAAACAAGGAGTGCACATAAAACTTCAAAAAAGAAAAAATGGCTTAAAACACTAACTGTTTGATAAATTTACGTCAAATTGAATGTTTTATACAGCCCGATAAAAAGTATTTTTGCTAGTTCTAAGGAAATGGTTTGTATTTTTGTAGTTTTTATTTACCTAATTTTAGTTCATATTGATTACAGTGACAAAAAAACTCGTGTAATAAGTGAAAATGACTCATTTTAGGAAATGTTAACAAAATGAGAAAACAATTTAGCGCAAGTTGGTCCATCTTAATAAACTAGCACTAATTATTAGAACAGAAATATGTTTGTTTCCAATATAACGACAATAAATGCCAGTCTGGCTTTTTTAACTTTAAAATAATATCCTTAAAACAAAAACCAAAAAACAATACAATGAAATTGTAATGTTTTTTTTATCTTAAATCAAAATGTTACTTTGACTCATTTTAATAATAATTTCCTTATTTCTAAATGTGAAAATATTCTCAACTTTGCTGATTTTGAGAACAAGTTTCATTTGTGAACAGTGACAGATTTGCTTGTTTTAGAAAAACTGCAACATTTTATTTCACTCAAAATTTCCATACTTTGTAAGACAAGTATGTAATTCTAGTCTTGTTTTAAGATGATTTCTGTCTAGAAATAAGTAAAGCTGGACTGTGGTTCAGCTTAAAATAAGATATATTTTGGTGGAAAAGTGTGTAAATATTGTGACTTATAGAAGTCTTTCTTGAAAATACTTAAATTAAGACAAAATATTTCCAATTACCAGATTAATATACCAAAATATGTGTTTATTGCTTCTATATTTAGAAATTCTAGAAATCATTAAGAAATCTTGCTAAGACAGATTACACAGGTTCTTTTGGCAAATTTTTCACTTACAAGGAAGCAAAATAGCTGCTATTTTATATTTTTATCCTTGTCTTGAGGACATAACATCAAACCTGACAGCAGATTTTGATTTATTCTCCAAATGTCTTATGAGATCAGCTGCAGAGAAAAATACCTTTATTGATTTGAAACTAAAATCCACACAACAGCAAAAACAAATCATGTGGACATCAAAACCACTTTTTTTCAGGTGGAGCTGCTGACATTCCTCCAGGATCTGCTTTTGTTTATCCTCCCCTCAGACCTTCATCTCCTGCTCCAGTTGGATGTCGGGGCAGACATTTCCTGTCCTGCAGGGATCCAGTTGTCTCTGTGTGCGTGTTTTACAGCAGGGACGGCTGACGGGGAGTCTGTGACATGCAGGTGCAGACAACCCCCCCCCCCCCTTTTTCATTTCAGAACCACATTTCATGACGGCAGGAATCCTAAATCACTGGGAGGCCTCAGGGACTGGTGAGATGAGAGCAGATCTGGACCCCATCAGAGGAAGTGTTTGTTTGAATCATCCGTCTTCTGCTCTGGTGGAAGCATTACGCTCTGCAGGTTCAGTTTTTCTGTTTGCAATAATCTCTTAACTGCTTCATGTTGAGGAAATTTTTTTTTTTTTCCTTTAGTTAGTTAGTTTCCAGGAACAGTACAATTTATAAATAATGCATCTGCAGGAGACAGGCAAGTATGCAAGTCGAAACCGTAAAGAAATCAATCACTGAAATTAAGTCAAACTTGTTTTTCCTCCCATTACCAGGAAGCTTCCTGTGAAACATGACCTCCTAAAGAACCACATACTAATTAGTTAAACCACATTTCAGTTGTTGTTGTTATTTTTTTTATTTTCATTCTTTCAAAAGGTATTTTACTTCAAACTTTGGTCAAGCCCATGAAACAAACCCAAACAGCAGCCCTCTCTCATTCACTCTACCAGAGGTTTGAAGGTCCTGTGGGACGTCTCAACTCTACTTGTTCTGGTTTGGAGAAGCTTTCACCTCCAAATCCTTTCCAGCTTCTGATATTTCTTAAGATGCAGCTCCTTCCTCTTAGCCTTGGAATCATTTGAGGTTTCTCCATTTCTCTTCATGAGCTTCAGGTGTTTCTATCCGTCCTTTGGATGTTGTCGGATTGTATTTGGACGTGTCGCCTTCGTCTTTGGACTTCCAAGGCATCAATACAGATGTTTCTGCTGGTTACAAAGCTTTATTCTGAAGGGAAAGCCTTCTTGGTTTCTCAACATTAATTATCTGTTTTTCCTGACACCCTGAAACTATTTTTAGCCCCTAAAAATCTAGATTTTGAAGATAAATGTCTTTCCCCACACAGCCCCCATCCTGTGTTGTGAAAATCTGGTTTCAGCCTCAGCTGCTGGAATGTGTTCTGGTTCTGGTCCACTTGAAAGGTTTCATAAAAACATGTGGTTACAGTATTCCAGCCCACCTTCACTGGGGAAAGCAGCAGTTTGGAGGAAAAGAGGAGAAGATTGAGACGGTGAAAGAAGTCTGATGGGACACCATCTGGGCAGCTCTCCCCTCCAGAGCCGGACCCGGAGGCTGCGTCCTTGGAAAGTGGACAAACTGGACTAGGTGATGAGAAAAGAATGGCCAGCTGGAGCTATAACAGAGTGGTATTGTCAGCTGACTGATTGACGCCTCAGTGGAGTGGAGCCATGAAGCGGCCGGGGTGGCCTCTTTCGGGCTCAATGCTGGACCCCCCGCCACATGGAAGTGGGTCAGGCAGACACAAAGCCACAGTCAAATGTGAGCCACACACTCAGCACACATGAAAGGCTTTGAAAATGGGAAAAAAAAACTATCAGAAACATGCAAGTTCTGGAGAGGCTTTACTCCTTAAAGGCCAAATGAAAACAACAGCAGTGACTCTAAGAATTCAGGATATAAAGAAAAAACACCTCATCCTGATGTTTTGAATGATTTTCTTTAAAAAAGTTAGGAACAGAAGCAGTATCTCTGTCTGCCATTAGGAGGCAGTGTTCTCATTCCGTGAACACCTCCATCCATCCCAGCATCCATTTTGCATCCAAACGTCTGCAGCTCTGAGGCTGCAAAATGATCTCCAGCAGAAGAAGGAGCCAGTTATCTTGGTGTTGATGTGTCATTTTGAAGAGGGCCTGCTCTGCCCCCTCCCCAGAGGGGAAACAACGGCATCAGACAAGAATGTGTGCAAAACGAAGGAATGTACGGAATGAGGGATGAAAGCCTCCTTCGCCGGCTGTCACACTCCAGACCTGAATGAAATATCTTTAAAAAAATCTCTGCAAAGCCTCATTTAGGAGTTTGATCTTGGAACTGTGACCGCACGACACACAAGAGTGAGGTGGTCCGACCTGCCCAGGAAACCTGCCCCAGCGCTGAGCTGGAAGTGCCTCATTTCCTAAAGCACACACACAAGATATCCAAACGCAGATTTTCTGACACTGGGCTTTCAGGAAAAACACATTCCACTGCGGGCTGTGAGCAGACGACTGAGTCATGCTTTACATCTGTGTTGGCGCTCTGTCAGAGCATCAAGTGTCCTTTCGCTCCGTTTGATCTGAAACACGTCTGGTGATGGTCCTCCCTCACGCGGCCAGCTTTCAGACTTCCAACCCTAAAAGCTGACAGGACAAAAACCTCCACTGGAGAGAATCTGCAGAGCCAAAACCTCCATTGGGGCAAATCTACAGAGCCAAAACCTCTATTGGGGTGACTGTGGGGAACACCGCAGAGGAGGACAGCTGTGATGTGTTTTTGAAACCAAACAGACCACACCATCTCGGTCTTTATAAGATTTATATTTTATACTTTATAAGCGCCTGTGTTTTGATCTTTGCACACACTATAGCAAACACTGATGGTAACAAGACATGGTGCAGCCAAACGTCCTTCTAACCTCCCATGCAGGCAACACTGCACTGTCCCCCCCTCCACGCTTGTTTCTCATCAACTTTTTTTTTTTATTCAAAATAGCTTCCAACAGTTATGCTGCAGTACTGGAAATCGATACATTTTTGTATTTACATGAGCTTATCGAGCAAAAATTCAAATACAATTCGTATACGTACAGTATGTATAGTTCTATTTATGACGTATTGATCGAGGACACCAGATGATTGTGTTGAACTGAAGACCATACCCAGCCTGTTCAGTGTTAGAAAGGTGTCAGCCTGGGGGAGGGGGGGGTCCACAATACGTCAGACATTCACCAAACCAGGAGGTGCGAGTCGTTTTTTATCGGAGTCCCCCCATGTGAGTAACTGCCACATTCAGACTTCTACTCCCCCTCCTCCTCCCCCTATTTCATTCAAGAGTAGGAAAACGTGGCAAATGGTCACAGTACCATGGCTAATTAAGAAGAGCTCCTCTAACATGTGAATGAAGGGCAACTTTCCCTTCGTCTGACGCTCCGCCTCATTTACTCCTCCACACACTCGCGCATCTCACCCGCATCCACACGGCACAGAGGTCAGCAGATCATGGCGACACGCAGAGGAACATAAAAGCACTTGTGGGCACACAGACACGCTGGGATGGCAGAAGAAAGCGAGGCACATCATCTGGTAGGCAGAACATAGCCTGGATTTTGGTTTACTGAACACACAAGTCAGATGCGGATGATTTAAGGTGTCTCGGCTTGAAACCCGGAGAGAACTTCGAACTCGTGAGCGCCTTTGTCCTCCCGGGTGCTCCGGGTGGAGCCTTGATTTTTCGGTGCCTACTGGATGGAGACAGCTCACGGGGGGGTTATGTCTGAGGTCAGGCGAGAGGCCCTGGGGGAGAAGTCACTCTTGTTGGCATTTGCTTTCCACCCGGCCAAGTCTGATATTATTTATGGAACCAATCATTTAAAGAAAGAGCTTTGCTAACTCAACACCTGCAGGCGGGTTTTTGCTGGATGATTAGAAGCAAGAAGGTCAATCATTATTATCAAGGTAAGACACTAAATTTAGCTTAAGAACCATAAAGTCTCTAATGTGTTAAAAAGAAGTTGAAGGATCAGTAAATTTCTTTATGGAGAACGAATCTCCAGATTTACTCCGAGGAGAACTACTCAAAGTGGCAGCACTCTGCTGTAGCGCAGATCGTCACTGTTTCACGACAGAAGCATCGCCATTATCCTGGGCAGTGGGTTCATAGAAATCTGTTCAATTTGGAGCTAAACAGAAAGAGGCAGTGCGGAAAGATGAAAGAGAGCCGTGATCCGTCCGTTCAGTCGCCACTCAATCTGTCAGGATGGAGAGTAGGAGGCGGCGTTTCAGTTCAACCGTCGTCTGGAGTCGAATCGTCAGGCGTGGACGAGTCCTCGGCGAATTCATCCGTGGAGCCGCTCTTGTGGATGCGGCCTTCGCTGCGCATGCTGTGGAAGGTTTTGCGGAAGGCTTCCATCATGGAGTGTGCCAGCATCTTGGCCTCCAGCTTGCTCTCGCATTCCACGGCGTGGCAGTCCATTTGGAAGGAGAGGTCGTCATTGATCTCTCGGTAGATCCAGGCGAACACGTTGGGTCTGACGCTGTGGTCTGCCGTGCAGTATGCGATACGCGCCACCTGGTAAGTCTCCAAGGCAACGGGGGACTCGCTGCCATTGTCCAGGTGGTGCAGACGCACCTGGAAGGGTCGAATCTCCAGCAAAGAGCTACTTGTAGGGCAGGTTCCCTGCTGCTGGGTCAAAGCACGGCGCTCTACTAAAGTCACCACAGCCGACTCTGTGCAGCCGGAAAGGAACTGCGTTCCAGAGATGGTCATCTTTCCCAGGTAGGTCACCTGCAGCAAGGACAAAAGCAGATTCCATTAATTTAGGGTTTTAGATCGGATAAAGGTTCAATTGACACAGAGTGAGCCACAAAAGGACCTTTGAGGAAAACCTAAAATAACCAACTACAGAGGTTACATCCGTGAACATTTGAAGATGTTTGTAGCCCCTCAACTGCTGTGGTTTAGGAATGTTAAAAGTATTTGGAGGGAATTTAAGCAAATGACTTTGGGGAAACAAAAAATCAATTTGTTTATTACAGCAATGCAGCGTTCACCTTTTTTACACCTGTTATAGATGGTCAGGAGGCAGATTGTCGGCTGTAATTGCGCTGATAAGCCGCAGGTTGTTTTGTTTCAAAGAAAGAAAGAAAAAAGTAATGCCTAAGTACGCAGAGGCTGCAACTAGAAAGTGAAAACCACACAAATGGAGTTGGATTCCATGCGAGTGACAGACTCAAGATGGAGAAGGATGAGAGGAGAAGGCTTAGTGTGGCCAAGTCAACTCCCCCATCCCCCAAGAAGAATGGCTGACTTGTGAACTTCTCTGCAGTTTCTGTTCGGTTCTATAAAAATACTTGGAGGTGCAGCCTCTAGCACTCAGGGGTTCTCTCTCCTGTCTGTGTTTATTCAGGGGCTGGGGGAATACTTGTGAACCTTTTGGAGTTCATCGCAGCTGGCTTCCATGCGGCACACATTTGACGCATGGCTGCAGATTGCATGAGTAGAAGAACCAATGTGTGTTGCATTAGAAGGTGTGTATTGCTTTTTTCTTTATCAGCAGAGCTGCACGGCGTCTGACACGCTGGCAGAACATGATGTCAAAGCAACCCCGATAACACTTATCTTTAAGGGAACTTTATGTAAATATGGTTCTGTTCTGGTATCAGGAACACAGAACATCTGAAGATTCCAGAGCGACAGGAAGCAAAAACCAAAGACACAAAGTCAGTTTTAGTCCTGTTTTGACTTAATTCTGAATTTGACCTGAATATCAGCTGAACCATGGGTGCAATGTGTTAAAAAGGTGAAGCCAATCGCTGATATCTTAAGGACAGGAGTCACGTAAAATGTAAAATGATGAAGTAAATGCGTTTGCAATTAGTTTTTTGCAAGAAGTTACTACATTTTAGAGCCAAATAGGCCTGCACAATTAATCGCAAATTTATCGTTATCGCTGATTTCAAGCTGTGCAATATCCATATCGCAAAAGTCAGCAAAAATCGCAATAAATGGTAAACCTTAAATGATGCTGAAACAATCTTAAGGCAGCTTTAACTATTTAATGAATTGAATAAATCGCTTTAGTGCATTTGACCAATCAGATGGAGCCCTTCACGTTGTTGACCAATCGGAGCTTTATGTTAGATGTTGCCTTGCTAAGTAGACGAGGGTCATTTGGAGAATAATTTAAGTTATTTTGACTCTTATTTAAATTAAACTTTTGCAGTATAATGGAAATCTTTTTGTTGTTTTTTTCTATTTGTTCATTTATCGCAAGTTATATCGTCATTGCAATATTGATCACTAATATCGCATATCGCGAGTTTTCCTCATATCGTGCAGCGCTAGTGCCAAATTACAGAAATCCACTTCAATTTAAGAAATACTTTATCTTAATCCCAATCTGGAGATGGTTGATCTGAGCATCCTCTAGTAAACAGGCTTAAGAAGCAGCTCAGTGTGAGGAACCCCCTGGATAAATTACTCATAAAGTGGTGCTTGTGTCTGTTGCAGCTTTCCAACAAAAAGGTAAATAAAACCTTCACTTTTGGAGGCCTGCAACTGCGGCACAGGCCATAGAAGCGGCGCCTCCTCCTGGCTGCTCTCCATTAGAGGTGAGCAAAAGGAGGAACTGACTAGGAGCCAGGAGGAGGAGCTTAACGACTCAAAGGTGCTCCGCCACCGAGCCAGCCCCAAAACCCCACAGAGACTCATCAGTCATCTAAATCTGTGCTGTCTAAAGCTTTTTTAATGTGTGTGTTTGGGGTGGGGGGGTGTCATTAATCAACACAAGGCAGCTTTTTTTCTAAATAAGAGGCAACCCAAATGTGCTTTAAGGAGAGGTAAAAAGCTTAAACGAAATTTACAATACAACATAAACACCTAAACATAACCAAAGAGAAGAGATTTGCAAAATAACTTATTGAGAACGGGAAAATTAAGATTTTAATATCAACTTATAAACTTATTAAATGTCAACGTGTATAAATCCTTAACTTTAAAGATTTCTTTCAAGTAATATGTAATACAAATATGTAGTTTTTATATTTGCAGAATCATTGGATATCTTGAAGATACTTTATTGAGAATACAACTAAATATTTTTTGTATTTTACTTTATAATCAAGTCAATTTCACAATTATTTTGAACAATTTACCTTAATAAAGTTTAGCTAAAAGGTTTTTTTTGCACTTTTGTTTCACTTTGTCTTTCTTTTTAACGTCATTTTAAAAGAAAGCAACGTAATTCATCATAACTTTAAGACAAAAACTTTGTTATTCTTTTCACTTTTTAGCATTTTGTCTCTAAAAAAAACAGAACAATGAAGCTACATGTGTTATTAAATGATCAAATAGGGAAAAATAGTTTAAATGAAGGTGAAATTAAAAAAAGCATCATATTCAACAAGTAGCAGATGGTACATGGGCAAAAGTACGGTAATAAGAAAGAATGCCTGATCGGAAGGAAAATGCGTCATGTAAACACGCCGTTCGGAATACTCTGCCCCGGTCAGACTCGTTCGGATCAAAATTTCTGTCCTGTCGAGATAGGTGGGTTATACCGATCGTTTATCCGATCGTTGTTCATGTAAACGGTTCATTCCGATTGTGTGTCACTACTGCTCTGGTTTTACGTCACGCATAGACGGTGTTTTGCTCCAGAGAAAGCTTTAGAGCTCAAACAGGACCGACCGGCTGCTCTGCGGACGCCTGGTGCAAAGCGCCACTCCGCTTCGCCCCTTTGGCTCTCCGCCTCTCTTAAACCCCTCAGGAGGAGGGTGCCGGTGAGGAGCGGGACCCTGCGCGGTCCTGGCTCGTGTGCCGATGGACCAAACGAACTGTCTCTGAGCAGAGCAGCTGGATTAATGACTCTGTGTTTGAGGGGAGGATGCTTTGTTACGTGTGCGTTTTGTTGTTTGTGTGACTGCGATCCGTCCCGCCTGCTCTCGGTTAGCTGCTGTCAGGAGAACTGTGTGTCTCTGAGCAGAGCTCGGACTTCCAGCTCACACAGCGGCTTTGTGGCGGTGTGCGAAACTTTTCGAAGCAGAATGTCGCTCAGTCCTTAGAAACTGCTTCAAACAATCACGTGGATTTGTGTTTCTAGTCGTGTCCCGACTAAATAAAGGCTGATGTTATTCCCACATATTTACGTGCAGCCAAGATGCAGATTGCAGCATATCCCGCATGAGTTTATCAAACAAGGCTAATGTTAGCGCGTGTTAGCCTCTCCTGGGAGCTCCGTTCTTCCACAAAAAAGCACCAACCACACAGGATTAAATATAAAATGATGAACGAACAGGCGCTTCATAATATTCATAACATTAATAAAAGCAGGTTTGGAAGATCGCCTCGTATATTACCGAGCTGCTGCATAAATGTATATGACAGCAAAGGTTTGTTTATTGTGGGACTCTTCCTTTTTCCGGTATTTTCAGCACTACTGCGCAGTGCCCAAATGATTTATTCCGACCGAAAGTGTGACCCATGGGAACGTTTGTTCTAATCGGAAAAAAGTTTTCTGAGCCCATGTGCACGGTTGAATTTTAACCCGACCAATGATCCGATCAAGATATTTTGCCCATGTAACCGCGGCTAATTACTGAGAAAAAGTCATCTGGAGTATAAATATAAGAAAATGAGTGTGTGCTCGGCGGGAAATATGGGAATGATCAGACCATCTTAAACCAGATTTGTTTTGTGAGGAACGTCAGGAAATTTTGACATTTACTGAGCGAGTGTAGAAGCCAGAAAGATGTGTGGATGATCAGATTTAAACCTAAACGTCACTTTTTTAAAAATCAAACATCTGAAACCAATTGAATAAAATAAAAGTTCCAGCAGCACAGATTAAAAATGTGCGTCTGAGAACATTTAAAGGCGACCTTTGCCAGCGGAGCTGAGAGCATAAAGACGTTCTCCAAAGGTTGCAAGTCATGCCGTCTCCATAGAAATAGAGAGAAACACAAGACAGGAGGTTGCATTCTGGTGGGTCAGAGGAGATCTAGGAGCAGGAGAAGCCCCACACTCTTTCCCTCCTCTTCTCATGCGGGATGAAAAGGACACATCAGTCCTCTGTCGGCCATAGCACATCTGCCGTCCTCGGCGCTGGCGCTCTCCTCGCCGGCCGTCGAATCAGGCAGGTGTTTTAAATCATTCCAGAGAAATCAAGAGCTCTCCGTTTGTTCCAACTTTCCATCTGCTTCTCCTCCTGTCTCACTTTCTCCCACCTCCTTCCTGATTCTTCACCTCCCCTCAGCATTTACAGCAAACATCAGACCATCCATCCGATGCGAAGGCCTTAGATCAAACTTTGTTTGGCCTACAAAAAGAGCTATAAAGGGGAACGAAGAGAGAGAGGCTGCTGTAAATCAGACTTGAGATGTGATCCTGCTTTACAGACAAGACAAAAATGAGGGAAAGCAGGAGGGAAGGTATTTGAGTGGGACAGAGGAAGAGGAGGAGATCTGTTAAGCACTTGTGCATGTGTGGTGAGACATGTGGTCACCATTACAGACTCATTCTTTACGTCACATTACTGTCCTTTTTATATTCTGACGGCCCCCGAACCTGCAGGATGAAGGAGTAAACTATCGTAATTCACGTCTGATTGAGTATTTTTCTTATTTCATTTTGAATAACTGACCAAACACATCCCCAATGCCACCCAACCATAGCTGGAAGGGTTAGCTTGACATCAGGAGAAAAAGTTCCATTGTGTTTGTGTGGATGCTTTGTGAGGCGGGCAAACCCTTCAAACACATTCCCAGAACCTCAATTAAAATACTGGCAAGTGCAAAATACCCAAGAATTTGATGGTATGTCGAGGGCGTAACCAAATAAAACAACTCCAACACTCAAGTCTTCACCAGCGCAGCATGTTTGACTAACTCAATGAAACTGTCAGACGCCGTAGGACCCAGTGCTATCAGGTAAAGCTTCTCGGTATCTCATTTTTCTCTGGAATTACTGGATTGTATGGCATCCAGAGGAACATTTCCAGATTTTTTCCATCAAGTTTCTTACACTGACGCCTTCAACAGTTCAAATTTTTGCCCCTTCTATCATTTCTGTTGATCAATATTATGGTTTTCAACTGCGTTTAAGAAAAAAACCATCCACTGCCTGAAAATAGATGCCATTGTGGAGCTGTTTTTCTTTCCAGAAAACAATGTCAACCTTCTGAGAACAGAAACCAAATGCTTCCTGTTTGTCTGCTCTTGCATTTATTTTATAGCTTTTGCACACAAACTGAAATGACCCGGTCCAACTGGATAAACACAGCAGCTTTCTATGCCTGTTACTATTTTTTGATGCTCCTTTTTCTCTGCATGACCAGCTCCTGGAGGTGGCCTCCTCCTGAGCATGCAGACAGAGAAGCTGCACTTTGTCTTTCAGGAGAGGAACATTCCGACTCTCTAATATTTCCACAGTCAACCAAAAAGTGGAAAAGAGGAAAAGTTGGTGAACACTGCAGTAAAATTAGACCCTGTTATAGCACAACCTGTATACAGCATATCCTGAACCTGCCTGGTTCTGTTGGATTGTCTGATCCTCTGGTTGATAATGTGTCAATTTTATTATGTCCAAGTAAATCAAGCACAAAGAAACTGAAAAATCCTTGAAGCTTTACTCATGTGCACCTGTATGGGGGTTGACCCGTACAGGTACTGTGGGTTGTCTGGTTATCCGGGCCCGTGGAGGGTCATAGAGAGGAGGGGCCGCATCATGAGGGGAGTGTAGGTGTGACTGACAGTTCCCTCAGGTGCATACGGGCAACTCAAGAGACGTCATGTAAATGGAATGTAGCATTGTCGTGCGTGTTGTAAGTATATCGGAAGGTAGCCTTAAGGCTAATCTACGTTGAAAGGTTTCTGTTTTTTGGGGGGGGGGTTTGTGGCTTTTGGTCATGTTCTGTGTTACCTTCAGTCACATTGGTTTCAGCTTCTTTATGTTCCACAGCTGTTGTCATTTTAGTTAATTGCCCTCTGCCTATTTAAGTGTCTGGTTTTCAGTTCATCCTTGTCTGGTCATCTACTCTGTTTTGTTGTGTCACTTTTTTTGTTGGTCAGTGTGTTTTGTCTTCTCCAATTTGTTTATCAAATGTTTAATTTTCTGTCACCATGCCTGATCTCCTGCATTTTGGGTCCTCCACCACCAGGTCCCGGCAGATAATAATAATAATAATAATGGATTTGATTTATCTGCACTTTTTCTTGTTGCTCAAAGCACTTACATTGTGTCCATTATTCATTCACTCCTCATTCATACTTGGTGATGGTAAGCTACTGTTGTAGCCACAGCTGCCCTGTGGAAGACTGACAGAGGCGTGGCTGCCAATTCGCACCTACGGCCTCTCTGACCATCACTAGGAAGTTCATAGGCATTCACACAAAAGTGGAGCCACACTGGAGGCACACTGGAGCCCAAGGACACGACAGTTGACTGGGGGGAGTGGGGATCGAACTTTTATCTTTGGACGACATGCTCAACCACCTGAGCCACTGCCGTCCGTACACACCTATGACCTACAGGTGATGCTGTCATACAGTGTCCTTACTCCATACTCTAGTTGTCAGTACAGAGTGAGTACTGGCCCCTTGCAGACCGCAGAAAATGCTGCACACACAGGGTGTGCACGTGGTACATAAGTGCCCGTAGGATGTCCACACAAACTACACTCTGATTGTCTAATTTAATTATTCTTAACAGTCAGACTGCACGCAACTAGCATGGACTCATCGCGTGAACAGCACTTGGTAGTTTCTTGTGTTATAGAAGTGTTCGCTATGACCCGTCGCTCGTAGCATCCCTGAACATGAACATTTTCGGTCTACAACCTTGATATTTCATGCAGGCCACCTCCATGCCCAATACAGATTGACCATTTTTTACCCGCAGACAACCTGTATCTGTCCATCAAGGGGAGTTGTGACCAAGCAATTAGTCTGCAACAAACCGGTGACTTTATCTATCCTCATCCTCATCATCATCATCTAGTTGTAACTTTGCTTTAAAGCATTCTTGGGAGGAAAAACAAATACTTTGTTATTTGAAGGAAATACCAAACATCACTGATACAAATATCCTGATGGGGGGACTAGATTTCTTCTGAATCATTGCCTCTTAAAAGAATCAAATAAACAAAGACTTAGTAGGAATGAGACAGGAAGTGATACATTTTAGAAGAAAGTCGAGGAAAAGAGCTGATCAAACGCAAAAGGAGGCCAAGAACTCAAGAAGGAGAAACTCTCGGAGGGAGACAGAGAAAACATCCGCAGAGTTGATGGGCAGAGACAAGAATATCCTGCTTAGCAAACAGTCTGGGTGTCTGTCTATGTCAAGGTCGGCATCCACACATGCACACGTGCACGCCTGTATGTTCACCAGAGGTGTAACACTTGGGCGGCTGCAGCTGATGGAGCAACATCTGGTGCAGCTGTTAGGAAGCAAACTGATGGGAAAAGATGACCCGCCGGAGAAAGTCAGACTCTCTGAAGTGGTGAAGGAATACCTGTCCCTGCAGGAGGAAAAAGCTTTGGGAACACGGGAGAAGAGGCGAGTGGGACCTGAGATCAGAACCAGTGGGTAATCAGCACAAGAAACAGATGCCCCGTCTGGGAACGAGACGTGTAGGTACAAACAGTCTGCAAAAATATGAGAAAAAAACTTTTTTGTTTCACGGTTTTCCCAGGAAACGGTGCAAGGCCAAATATTTTAGAGAGACAAAACAGAAAGTAGGTGCGTGTCTGTTTGTACCATAAACCTGAAGATACCTCAGCAGGAACAACGATCCAACAGAAATGCAACAAGAAAAAGAGGCAATTAACTACCTGACACACAGATTTCGTCTTTGGCAACAACTGATCAATGACACAGTAAAAAAAAGCCCACTTGAAAGTCAAAGAGATCAAAACCCAGTGGCCTTGTGTGCCAGGAGACGATCCATTACAGATCACCCACCCATCAGAGAGCCACAAAATAGAAATACAAAGTCATGTTCTCTAATGAACCTATGAAACAGAAAAAGCCAAGAACAAGACTGCAGGCAGAAAGAGAACATGCAGACTGAAAATTGAACCAGCAGTCTTCTCCTTGGGAGACAAGCCAGCGCTACCATCCTGCAGCACCTTATGCATAATATAAGGTGCAGAAAAAGGCATACATGTATTTCAAAAAGAAAACATATGTGATGTCTAAAGACCCACTCCAATGAAAATGTTTTGGGTGTTTTTAACATGTTCTTGTGGCATTTTTCTGATGATGGAGGACATATATAAAGTTCAAAAATGCATTTCTGAACATTTCTTTATTCAAATTCTTGAGAATCAAGAGCTGACGAAAAAGGGTGTTGTTAGAAAAACATTGTCTTTGTGACATAGAAAAAGAATTCTGGGCTGGCCACGAGCTCCCTGCTCCAAGCGGTCAGCAACAGAGAAGGGAAGAAGGGGGTTGATTTCAATTATCCATTTTGGATTCATACGTTCCACAATAATTTTGTCCTTTTTTAACATATTTACATTAAAACCTAAACCTGTAAAAACCCTCTGAATCAGCAGGTACAGCTTGTAAACATGGATGAGTTTGTTGAGGGTTTTTTTTTGTTCAGGAAGATTAGCTTTGTGCAGAAAGTCCTGAAACAGGTCAAAACAGAGTCTGAATGTTTAGATGTAAGGACAGGAGTGGTACAGTTTGTGTGAAAGGAGCTTTCATAATTCACAAAGCTTTCCATGAAAGCCTCTTAACATTCTTCCAAAGGTAAAAATACATTTTAATCAAGCTCAGCGTTGCTACAATACTTTCATTACTTTTCATTATTAGAAATAAAATAAAAGTTGGAAGTCTTAGCCATCTTTTTATTGGTCCATATATTTATACTAAACTAATGACAGCATGAAGAAAGCATTTACCAATAAGAAAACTTTATAGCGTTTAACTTTGTATGAGCTTCTAATGCAAGAAAAATGAAAGTATTTTTGCTGTAAATTCATTTTCTATAATGTCAGACAGATCAGTGGTTCCTGCAGAAAATATGCAGTTTAATGTAAAGTTGGATAAAGAATGAATGAAAGTAGAACCCAGAAAAAAGCAAGAGAAGGAAAGCAAAGCCATGTTCCTGTGTTTTTGGTTTTAAAGGTATGGGTTAGGGGTTTCCCAACATGATCCTCCTATGGTGGTAAAATGACTAAAGTACAATTCTTTATGTTTTTCTCATGATGGAAGATATATATAAAGGAAGTTGAGCCTAAAATTGCATTTCTGTTTATATTTTTCAAATCATTGTCAATTAAGGAACAGATCAAAAAATGCTGCTTGAAAAAGTTGCTACTTTTTGCTAAAGGTGGGAAGCTTTTTATACTTTATTCAAAAGCTTAACTAAATAACAAAAAAAACAGACCTCTCTGATCTTTCAAACTAATGTTGGATGAAACTAGAGGAAAAAAAGTTAAACAATATTTGTAACAAATCAACTAATTAATAATGAAACAATCGATCAGTTGCAGCTCATTTGCAGAGGTTTCACAAATGAAAAGGAGTAACTAATAATAAGATTTACTCTGGAAAAAAAAAAGCATTATGTACTAGTATGACGTATCAGTAATCAAACTGATTTATGTCATCATTTTCACATCTCTACGGCATAAATTATTTATAATAAAAGTAAAACAGCCTTTAGGGTAAAAGTGTGTGTTTATCTTTACAGATGAATAATGGCCGTTCATGGCAAACATTTCAGAGCAGAAAGCCAAATTGCTTCAGCTTCTTCTGCTTGCTTCTTAAGGATTGCAGGACCAAGGAGTCCATCCCAGCTCGAACCCACATCTAAAAGCACTGATTAGAACAGAAAAAAGCTCCTAGCAGCAAGACAGATGAGACAGCATGCAAACACCTGATTGGGCAAAGGAAGTAAAGGTTATCTGGAACTGGAGAATGCTAATCACTGAAATATCGTCTCTGTCCTTTCTGCTTCCTTTTTCCTTGTGGGCCCAGATTAGAGAAATCAGAATGCCAAGTGCTCAGAGACAAGGAGCCCCACCGCCTCGCAGATTAGATAAAGACAGAGCCGGACCAGTCTGCCCAGCAAGGACTGCGACTATCAGTGACTTCTGAGAGGACGGATCTCCCACTGGATTGGCGGACAAAACGTAGGAGAAAAAGAAGGCTGAAAGAACATGTATGTTCTGGCTTCAACTGTTCTGAGGAGCATTTGCTAGTAGTTTATTTCAGCCAATAATATATATACACAAAGTGGCAAACTTTATTACTGCATTTTTCAGACCATCAGGCAAACTTAAAAAACATGTTATTTTCTCAAAAAACAACAATAATAAGCAGAATGAACTCTGGTTGTGTTAAGTGACCTGGAACTCATTTTCTGTCGGACATAGCGCTCCAAAATCTGTCCAAATGTTTTAGTACAACTTTGGTAAACTACAAAGCTGTGCCACTTGATGTATTATCAGAGCATAATGGGATCTGTAGTCAGGAGCCTCTACGAGTGATGCGTTCTGTGCTTCAACATCATGTAGTGAAAAAGTGAGAGTATTGTTTTGTATTTCATGTGAACTGAACAACGTTAAATGTTATTGTCAATAAAGTTTGACTTATCTGTCGCGTTGCTGTGCAAAAGCTGATTATAGGAGATGAAGCACATAAAGGCACACAGTTCACTTAAAAACTTCCCATCAATTCTTCTGACCAATCGTTAGTCTCTTGGGCTCTATAGGCATTCTGGGTAGTGAAGCCAACTATGTGGAGTATGAAAGCAGCACATTTATTCTCGATTTATTGATATTGTTTTATATGTGCGCCTTATATGACCCAGATGACCATTGAATGTCCAGCTCTGTTTCAGCCTTAGTGGATGAGTTTCTACAGTTTTTTTTGCAATTTTTATCAAGTAAAAAAAAAAAAAGTTTAATTTGACCCTTATTTAAGGTTTTTAACAGCAATAACCTAAAAGATGAAAAAATGGCTTTGAATGGTCTTAATACAAGCCAGAGGGTCAAGTGACCATACTTGAGGTGTGAATGTAGATTATCAATATCCTGCTTTTTTTTAACAGCTTTTTCAGCTTCGTATTATCATATAAACATATAATAAAAATTAGATCCACATTTAATATTTAGTCACAGTTCATTGCAGATACAGTTTTCTGACTAATTTTAAGTTGTTATTAATTTCTACAGCAACACTTATGGGATGGACTGCTAATCCAAAATTTATTAAAGGGTCTTTTTATTTAAATTTTCTACAATTTTTCTATATCTGCATTGCAGGAAACTCCACCAAACAACAGTTCTTTCTCTAAACTGAGCATACTCCACAGGAATGAAGATGGCCTGGCTGTAAAGCATTTACCACATTTAGTCATTGGATGTGAAGTGGTCGGCATTGACAGCAGCAGGGCGGGCGCTGCGCTGCGCTGAAAGGTTGCCTTTCATCTTTGCTAGCTGTTGGTTTTGGCGGGCTGACAGCAGCTCTCACTTAGCCGTCCTGCCTGCCCGTAAAACTGGGAGCACGACAGAGGGCTGGGAGACACAGACAAACAAAGGACAGGCTATGTACGTCACGCCGCGTCGTGGCGTTAAAAGGTATGGAGGTTGGAAGGGAGCCACACGGCTCCCTGCCATAGAGGAGAATCTGCTTGAGGAGTAACAGCGGAACCAAAGGTGCTGGAGGCACACAGACATGTAGACAGACAGGTAGGAACTCAGACAGGAAGTTACACGAGCCAACAGATGCAGACAACGGGGCAGACAGATGAAGGAGAGGATTTTCTGTTGTTGCTGTTGTGTCTGGAATTCAGCTGAGGAGACGTAGTGGTATCCAAGGAAACACGGCTCTGGCATTCTCAGTAACACTGGAAAGAGCGGCGAGTGCAGAGGGGATGCAGGCAACGGCTGAGTGTTGGGATTCACACCAGACAGAGAAAAGTCTAGCCAGGGGCGGAACTCACTGAGGCGATGCACCAATATTTATCTTCTATCATAGCAATCACGGCAGAGGGACGGAACAGGAGGATATTCTGAGGTTTTAAGGAACAGATTTAGGCAGACGAGTTCAGATGAAGAGCAGCAATGTTGAGATCTGTGTGAAACATCCTCCCAATGAATGATTGGTAACTAACCAACATACTAGTGTTGGAAATGTACCAACACTGTAAAGACCCACTCCGATCTTCTTTTGAGCTACAATAAATTTCATGTAAAAATCTAAAAACCTGTGTTGTTTTCTATGACATAGTTTCTGCAGAGTGGCAGTAGTTCATTAGAAAATCATGTCCTAGTTGTGGGCGGAACTGTTGGCGCAAAGCAAGCCCACCCCCACTTTCCATCACCCATATGTTAAGGCACTCTCCCGTTAGCTTCAGCCCCTCAAACCCCCAACCTAACATGCAACTAAAATAGTGAGCAATATTAGAGCGATCCAGCCATTTAGTCTTAAGCCAGAGCTCAGCTCAGATGAGGAAAATAAAGACGTACATGGATCTATTTTATTTACAAGTGGATACAAGGATGTCATCGTAGGTTCTACGTCACAACTACAAACTTTATCCACCTGCATTTTTTTTCTGCTCCTTTCTTTATCCTTCATCATCAGAAAAATGCTCCAAGAACATGTTAAAAACACTAAAGACACTATATTCATCGGAGTGGGTTTTTATGACGTGAACATAGTGGATTGTTGGGTTTGTCAGAATTGTATTGAGCCTACTTATTAGTTTCTATTTAAAAGTCGCTTTAAATTTGGCAGGAAGCATCTAGAACAATCCGAGGATGACTCATTATCACCATGAAAAACTTGCAGACTTCATGTAGAGAACCGCATGTTCTGCGTTCTCACTTCAGCTTTTGTGTAGCGCGTTCCAACAAACACAAACAGGACTGTGCGTTCCACTGTTGTGTTTTCTGGCAGGGAATGTAAGAAAGAGTTATTTCTTTCCCTTAAAAGCAGCTGTCAGATATGAAAAGTTTGTTGGAAAAACAAGACTTCTCCAACTGGCTTATTGACTGGATGTAAAATTCTCCATTAAAAAGAAACATTTAAACAAAGAAATCCAGCATGTTTATGTCCAAACTACCCCAAAAAATGCTCCTTTAGAATGTGTAATAAGAGAGTGCGGATTCTGTTTTACTATGTGGGTTTGTTTGCTTTTTGTTTTGAAGCCAGAGAAAAGAGAAAAGGCTGCGTGTCAGACAGTTCACTGGATCAAACTTCACATCTGAGAATAAGCAGAGCCGGGGATAGAAAAAAAAAAGGAAAACAAACAAAGTCATGCCAGAACACATGTACGTTTCTGCCCACAAAGACTCCTCGAATAATCTTTCAAAGCTGTGATTCAGACAAAAGCTCTTACAAAATCCTTAGTGGAAATTCATTAAACTTGTTAGAGCAACAAAAAAATGGCCAAAAAAACATTTGGATTACGGCTGCTTTTAATGCTATTATGGATTTAGTATTGGGGAAGGGGGGGATTTGAGGATTAGCAGACTCATGTGATCTTACCTTGTAACCAGCATGGCTCCTGCTCTTTGAGAGCGGTGTCGTGGAGCACAGCTCAATAGCTTCGGGCTCGTGAAAGATCACCGTGGGCAGGGGCTCCTTCCTCAGTGTCAGCACATTTAGCTTGGTCTTCAGCATTGTCTGAAAGTGCTGATGGAGAGAGAAATATGTTTACACTTTGCTTTTAGGGAACTTACAGTTTCTACCAAAGGGCCATGAGCTAAATGTGGCTGCGGTTTGCTATCCTGAGGCTGAAAGATGCTTCTACATCATTATTTAAGTTTGCTTTCCCACCAAGTGTTGAGTCAAATCCACACATATCGGGGCTGCATAGATGTTTCATGAAAACGGCGAAAGCCATTAAAGAGCAGCACAAATGGTGTTCATCGTGGATTGAAACCCAGATTAGCATGAGAACAGAAGATGATTATTTAAAGTTGATAAAAGCTGATTTCTTTAATTGAATAGAGAACCTGTGAAGTTCTGCAGAGCTTCGTGCAGCCCTTTCTATCACTAATGCGACCAGATTTACATGCACTCTAACCCCTCAAATAAAACCTCTGAAGAAGAAAGACTGGCTAAAATGCTTCCTGCAGTTAAACCACACGACTGGCCGTTGAATGTGAACCTGTTTGGACCTACCGAGCTCTGAAAATATCGAATTCAGTAAGCGGTTTAGACCTAAAGGTTACTATTATGTCACTAATCAGCCTAGACTGGAATTGTCCAGCATTTCAACTTCAGGTTTTTGACACATTCATGGTACCCCCTTGGTAGTTGGAAGCCGTTTATTTTACTCCTTGTAACAGGAAATTCTCAAAGTTTATTTGGAGTTACCCAAACTCCAAAACCAGCTTGAGGTCAGGAAGCTTGAAGGACCCAAAATGCAGGAGAGCGGCGTTGATGACAAGAACCTAAAAGTTTAAATTAACACAAAAAGGGCAAAACCATAAAAGAAATGTGAAAGAAAAAGACGACAAAGATGGCCCGACAAGGATGACCTGAACACCAGACACTTAAATACATTGAGGGTAATTACCAGCTGTGGATGAATATAAACTTGAACCCGGTGAAACTGACTGGGGTAAATCCTTAACCTCTTAACCCCAAAGCTTTAGATATGGTGTTGACGCTGGTGGAATTCCAATGAATTCTAACCCTAAGACTGATTCTTTAGGCAACAGTTTATTATTGTAGTGTTGTGTAACAGCCATTGACTGTATACTGTAACTGGACTGAGTGACTCCTCCCCCCTTGTGTTCCAAATAGGAAGTACAGATGGTCCAAAAAAGCCAAAATCGCATAGACTTCTGCAGAGAAATAAACAGCTATTACTCAGTCATTTTAATTGTCATAATAATCAGTCTTGCCTCTGATACCTTTATTTAACATGTTCTTGCCAATCCTCATGTTTTTCAGCATTTTTTTTACAGTAGTGTAAGTTAATCAAGTTATAAACTGACCAATCAGTTGCCTCAATAAAAACATGTGGTCTCAAGATAAACATTTGAAGTGTTTGATTGACAGTTTCTCCAAAGCCTTTCAGGTGGGTTGTGCACTTCTAAAAAGCTCACTCCTGATTGTCAATAGTGGTTGGCATAGAATTGATGACTCTGATCAATCACTGCTTACTGACAATTTATGGCTCCAATGTGGCG
The DNA here is from genome assembly GCA_023969325.1 of Oryzias curvinotus. Lineage (NCBI taxonomy): Eukaryota > Metazoa > Chordata > Actinopteri > Beloniformes > Adrianichthyidae > Oryzias > Oryzias curvinotus. Next base: position 31,452,512 of record CM043718.1, read on the forward strand.
ATGTCCATATCATGAAAAAATTGCGAACTAATTTACTTTGTTTTGTTGGAAGCAAGTTATGTTCCATGGATGACGTCAAACTCACTCAGTCCACTTCTCGTATACAGTCAATGGCATCAACACAAAGTTGCTTTTCTCAGTGCCAGAATCCATTGGAATTACATTTATTGCATAAACAGTCGAAGACTTACGTTAGTTCAAAGAACGTGTTATTCCCTGTCGTCTGCGACTGCCCTTGTATTTTAATAATGGTCCGTTACGTATGATGAGTCTAATGATGAGTCTCATTCAGGTGTCTAAAATTTGGATTTCTTTGTTCCTAACTTGGGTTGGATTTAAGAAAAAGTCAATACGTGCTTAATCAACATCAATGCAATAAATCCATGAACAAGAAAAATGTAGCTTGAATTGGCTTAAGTAAAGATGGAATTACAACAAAAGCGTGACTTTTCCTTTTTACCGAGCAGTGTGGCCTCTTAAAAAGTGTCACTTTAAACTTATGTGTCATTGCAGGTTCCCAGAAACGGCCATCAAGAAATTCCGTTAAGGCCTTTGGAAACTGTGGGAATTTGTGTCTGTTGAGTGCAGATCATTTCTATAAATCCTTTCACCAATTTTTGTCTGCACATGCTGGGACTTCAAAGCAGTTGCTAAGAGTTGGAATGTACCATGGCTATATTTTATGCAACAGATGGTCAACATTTTCTTGTGATGAAAACAGCCAAGCCTGCCAAAAACAGGCGTGCATCAATCATCCAATGGCTGCTTTGGAAAGTACTGAGGAGAATCCTTATTTACAGAAATTGGTGGCCATTAATGATCTGTTTTCTCACACAGAACAATTGTTGTTTAAACCTTATTTATTGTAATGTTCTTGGTCCTGCGATGGATTGGTGATCCGTCCCAGGGTGTTTCCTGCCTTCGCCTTGAATGGAGCCATCTCCGTGACCCGAACATGACTAAGCGGGTTCAGACGATGAAGGGATGGATAAAATGTTCTATTGTTGAGCTACCTTCAAACATTTTCAATGTTTTAAATCTAATCCTGGTGTTTAAAAGATTCTCTTCTACATGGATTAGATTTGTTGTATGTAAAGATAAAAATATGACCTAACCTTCTTTTCATGGTTATCAGGTGTGGAGTCTCAGAGTGTGACTGAATAGGCACCATAGCAGTTCTCCGCAATATAAGAATCCCAAAGAAAGATGGAGGGAATAGAAAGATCAAGATGGACTTGTGAAAGTAAAGCCACATGTGTGTTAACGCTCACTGACCCAAGCATCAGCACTTTACAGCTTCCTGACAGCAGCTCACATTCCTGCGGTCGGCCTCCAGTACTGAGTGACAGAGGGAAAAAAAAGAGGCACTGCTGGGGAGGCTCCTCCGCCCGTCTCCTGGAGCGAAAGGTCTGAGCGGTGGTCCGTGCGTGGTATATAACGCTGGAATTCTGTTCACTATGTTTTCACAACACTTAATCACTTCTTTATGTCTCGTCTCCCAAAAGTCTTTCGAAGTTGGTCCCCCTTTCGTGTCCACCAGCAGTGTGGATAATTTGAGTCAACACAAATCAAATCTCCAAAAGATTATCTTTTTTGTTGGGAGACTGACACCCGAGGAATCCCTCTATATGCGTCCTCCAAGCCTACGGTTTCAATGAAAGGCCGTCCATGAAAGATGTTTTTCCTAAAAAACTGTACTTTGCATTAAACGTTTTGCTTCAGCAAAGAGCATAAAATAATATTTTTCAGATTTCTGCCAAAGTTTGATGAAGGACACTCATGTTTTGTAATGTTCAACTTGTGATATCCATTAACTCCTAATAGTCTCTGAATTCACTGGTGCATGAACCAATCACATCAGCTGTTCAATCAAGTGGAAATGAAGAAGATCCACCATTTTTGCAGTTTACATTCCAAATTAAACGTGAAGGCTTTAAAAACATTAACTTTTCAGTTTAAAATCAACATATCAAGATTTATGCTACACAGTTGTGATCCCCATTGGAATAAATCCTTGGTATATCGTATGTGGAGTTTCAGTTGTTTTTCTAATACATTTTTCACATCATTTTGACCTTGTATTTGCTTTATTTTTGCTTTTCTACATTTTTATTTTGTCTGTACACTTCTGACCTTTGTTATGAAACATAAAAACTCCATCATTGTGATTTTTGCAGTAAAAAATAGACAAAATTACTACCGGTACTCAGAATTGAGTCTTTAGTGCAGTTTCAGGTTTATTCTGGAATTATTAATATTGATTAATATTAATTGTTAATAAAAAAGGTGAGGTAGTACTGAAAAATGGATGTCTAGCATTGTCAAAAATAAAAGTTTAACCCCTTCATGTCTGAATTAATTTCCAGTTTTTAAAATAATATACATCAGTGTTTTTTTCCCATTCAAGGTGATGCAAAATTCAACACCTGGATTAAATAGTACGCTGCAAATGAGAGACGTACCACATGAAGGGGTTAACGTAGTATAAAATAGTCAGAAAACCCCTGGACTACTAGGGTTAAACAACTGAAGTTACATTTGAATTATCCCATTGAAGCTTAAGACAGGCAATTAAGTTAACGCAATTTCCTTACATTAAGAAGGCCAAAACATAAAGATGTCAGATTGCTAACATTCAGCTGCATGTAGCTCCAGCTTTGGAGCTCAAACTGGAGCTAATGAAGATTTGTAGAGAGACCGTAGAGATCAGATACAGTGTTTGGTACAATTATAGAAAACAAATCTTGAGATATGCAGGAAACACAGATGTGTGGTGGTCTATGCAACCCCAGGTTTTACTGGGTTTAAAAAGATGGGATGAATAGAATGACATGCTGGGCTGTCATTATTATGAAGGCTGAGTCAATAGGATGCATTAAACAAGTGTTACAGAATCAAGTGAGCTTTCAGAAATGGGATGTGTCATTTTCAGAAACGTTATGAGCACATCTAAAAACGGGTGGTCAAAGCAAAACTTTAAAGTCCCACTCCAATCATCCATTGCGGAAGTGTTTCCAGTTGGTCTTTTAATTATGATGATGTAGTTTTTAATCTAGGACATATTTTCTGCAGACTGGTAGTTGTTTATCAGAAATCTACCTCTGAGTTGTGGGCAGAACTGTTAGAGTGGAGGAAGCCCACTCCCACTTCCCATCACCCATCTGTTTACGCAGACTCCTGCTAGCCTACAGCCCCTCACACCCCAACCTATAACATTAGCAGTGCAACAAAAATGGCGAGCAATATTGGAGCTCTCCAGCAATACAGATTTGAGCCAGATACCGGCTCGGACAAGGAAAACAAAGATGAACATGGATCTATTTGTCTGCAAGTGGAATGTAGCGGAGCAGGTAGCTTGTGGTCTGCTGATAGAAGTTTATACGTAACAAATGCAAGCTTTTTCCAACAGCTTTTTTTTGTCTGCTCCTGATTCACAACAATTTAAATAAATACTCTGAAATTCAATTTTAATCCTAATTTTCTTTATATATGCCCTCCATTATGAGACAAATGCTACAAGAACATATTGAAAACTCAGTTTTGACTGGAGTGGGTCTAAAGAAAACTAAACTTCCTCACTGTTAACAAAGTGCCTTTAAAAGTCCCCAGGAATTACACACTGTGTGGTTTTTGGTACACAAATAGTTTTGCATTTATCTAAAGGGCGTTCTTTTACTAAACTTTGATCTCAAATTTGATATGTTGGGCAAAGGGCCTGTCTCCTTTAGAACGATTGAAAAAGTTTCTACCAGCATAAACGATGACAAAAAGAAGTGAATCCAAACAACTCCCAGTGACTGGAAAATGTCTTTAATTAAAGATGGAAGTTGTGAGAAAAAATATGGTTTTTCCTCAAGTAAGTTTCAATTAAGAAGTCTAAAACATAAGGATGATCCTTCGTCATAAATCAAGTGTCAGAGATGAGCTTAGCAGGTCACAGATGGTGGTTGAACCTGCAGCACCCTGAGGGTGCGTTCTGACAAGAAAGAGGCTCTCAGGTCAACGGCGTGGTAAGATAATCAATAGGAAGGTGAAAACAAGCCTTCGAGACACGCCCACTGAGACGGAGTAACCCCAGGTTGCGCAGACGGGACCGTGACAAACTCTGGAAAACAGCTGGGAATTGTGTTAGTCCTGCTGAAGCCAAGCACACACATGTCGGTCTAGAAGCCCCACGATAGAACAAAACACAAAAACGTCTACTGGTTTATCTCAAAGCTTCAGAGGGCTTCGTCACCCTGCTCCGACAGAAAGATCAAAGTCATCAGCAGATGCCGCTGCACGCAAAAGAAAAAAAAATGAATGAAGATGGAGAGGGCCACAATGAGAGAAAGGACTTTACCAGCTGTGGATTCCTGAAACAAGAGGAACATCAATGCTATCATCTGTTATGAAGCTCAACTGTTCACTGTCAAATGCAGACCAAGGTGTTCAGAACATCCAGGCTCTGACTCAGTTTCTCCTTTCCAGGAGCAGATTTGTGTCCTTCTGAGGATCTTGAAATCCTTTCCTTTTAAGGAAAACCTCATTCTGTGTTTATATGTGCTGACATAGCTGACATTGGCATTTCTTAAACCTGTGATCAGAACTTGAACTGTGGGTCCTAGAGACCACAAGGCGCCAAAAATGTCCTTGTATTCCCGGTTTTGTATTTGCAGTGATGAGCTACATACAACATCAATCCTTTAATACAAGAGCTGTCTCAGAAATAACTCACACTCTTCAAAGCACCGTAAGTCTTTGACTGTTCACATAATTAACAGTATTTCAATGGATTCTGACGCAGAGAAAAACAGCTTTGCGCCGATATGGTAAACTTTGCAGTAGTAAAATGTTTACCTAATTAACAGAAGTGTTGCAAAAAAAAAAATGTTACCATTAAGTGTTGTATATTGACCCACAGCTGCTTTTCTCAGCTTTAAGGATCTATTGGAGTTACATTAAATCAGTGTCGTGGGAGATGGTCAGGTGTGCCGTGGGAAATTGCCCTCATTCACTGATCTAAAAATATTTACCATCTCCAGGATTTCAGCTCTTTGTTCATCCAAACAGGCCCTGATAAAACACTGATTAGTCAGGAATATGAAAGATCGTAAAATACTTTTTTCTTTGTGTTTATTTGAATCTATTAAAGACATTTTGATAAGAATGACAGTACTGCGATTTAGCCGTAGCTTCAGCTGTCTTAGGAAAAGTCCCGCCCCTTCAACTGTCTCCACCAATCATTCTTGGAGGCTTAATCACACGTCATCAGTCTGACCAATCAGAAGTGGTTAAAGTCTTCACTTCCTTGTTCCGTTTCTGCTCATAAAGTCGCTTAGTTCTAACAAAAATAACAGCTAAAGCTCATAATTAGCGGTGTAGCTTTCCACAGAATCAGGTGTCAGACCGTGGAACAAGTAAACAAAACAATGAAGCAAGTCTGTCTGCGTTTGGCAGCTGTTTGCACTACATCTCCCATGATGCATTGGGTTAAAGTGACAGCATCTCAGCGCACAATGAGTCTTCGTTGCTAAACCAGTGATGAAAGCCTGGCAAGGAAAAAATCCCTGAACTTTTCTTAGAGCCATATGGCGGAGCGAAACTTTTGAAAAATACGTGGTCTTAGATGCATTCTGGTACAAAAAACTATCTTTCTATAACATAATACATCAATTCTTTAACACCAATACTAAGTAATCTGGGAAATATCAAAACAAACATACAAACAAAATAAAACATTGTAAACATTCTTTTTTAAGGGAGTGTGGGTACAAACCAAAGACCAAACCAGACCAAACCAGACCAATTGAGACCAAACCAAATACTTGTAATTAATGTCAATAATATGTTTTTGACCAAAACTGAACTAAATCATGGTAATTAGGAAATACAAATAAATTACATAGAGAAATGTATTCAAAATAAGAAAACTGAAATAATTACAAAATTTGGTTTTGAGATTATTTTACACAAAATGTTTTGGATCTACACTACCTTAAAAATCTTTTTCTTCCAGCCAAGACCACTTAAATTTGTTTTTTATCGTCTCCTCACAATTGAGGTCGGGACCACGCTCAATAATGACAATGCCCGCCATTATTTTAACGCAAACTCTTCAGATTTGTTTGTGAAAGTTTAGCGTGGATCCGCCATTTTTGGTCTGTAGGGAATCCGTCACGCTGACCACGTGGTACAGACAGAGCCAATCAGAGCCATCGACGCATCCGAAAGCAACTAAAACGTCCCGTCATTGGTCAATTAGGCCAGGAAGACGAGAAATGGCCGCGACCATTGAGGAAGCAACCCACGGAGAAATATCGAAAATAAAGCTAAAATTCGCCAATTTCAGACAATTTTTTCATCCGGAAAGCGATTTGTCCGTAGAGATCAGGTCTTTATTTCCCGGAAGGTACGATCGGTTTGCTCAAAAACCCGGATTTCCGGGAATACCCGGAAGACTGTAATCACTGCTAAACGTCTTAAAACCACATTGAACACACATCAACACGTTTTTAAATCTTCTAACTTAACTTTTATTACATCTTTTAGAAAAAACAGCTGCAACTTCCAGCTTTTTCTGCCACAATTATCACAAAAATGCATGTAAGATTGTGGAGGGTCTGTAGATCAATACAGACTATGAGCTTCTCCTCTTTTTTTTTTTGGACGCTGCTGTCCCGCGGGATTTTTGTCAAGGTTGAAGTGTACAGTGGCTCAAAAAAGACTGAAAAACACTGCAATAAATGCATAAACGGTTAAAGAATTATGATGAAGAACTGCAACACTGGATATAAACTCTGTTGTTAAAAGCCCACTCTAATAAAACTTGTGTTTGTAGCATGTTCTTGTGGTATTTTACTCATGATGAAGGAGATATTTAAAGAAGAGTAAGTTCAAAATTGCATTTCCAAGTATTTCTTTATTCAAATCGTTGAAAATCAGGAGCAGACGAAGAAATGTTGTTGGAAAATGAGCATATCTTTGACAAAATAAATTAAAATTGACAGACCACAAGCTCCCTGCTCTGCTCCATTCTGATGCATCAACTTGCAGACAAAAAGATCCATGAACGTCTTTGTTTTCCTCGTCGGAGCTTGTATCTGGTTCAAAACTGTACGGCTGGATAGCTTCAATATTGCTCACCATTTTTGTTGTACTGGTAATGTAAGGTTGGGGGACTAAGCTAGGTAGAGAGAGTGTGTAAACAGGTGGGTGATGGGAAGTGTGGGAGGGCTTGCTGCGAGCCAAAGGTTCTGCTAACAACTTTGAGACAAATTTCGAATGAACCCCTGCCGCTCTGCAGAAACTATGTCCCAGAAAACAACACAGTTTGATGTTGGCCATAAACGGCATAATCATAATTAAATAAAACACTTTACAATAGATCAAAAGATAATCGAAGTGGGACTTGAACGACATAAATGGTAAACTGAACTTTGGTTTTAATTGAAACTCACAATCCTTGACTTTCTAAACAATGATTTGTTGGCCTGGACCAGAAGCCAACTCAGTTCTTCCCTTATTTGTGTGAATAGATGCTTCCAACTGCTAACATCACGTATCACTACACCCTGATCCACAGGTGGAGTACACTGTTACACCCTGAAGCCAAAAGTGACAGTTCATCTGTCCGAGTGGGAATGACGGAGTCACCTGCAAAACAAGAAACCCTTCCTGGAGCAGGATAAAGAGGTTCTGCATCAGGATGCTTTGAAACACCATGTCTAAAGGTCAACACGGGGTTCACTTTAATTCCATCTCACTCTGGCTCTCTGATGTGCAATGTAATAAATATGAAATACTGCAGTGATGATGTCAAGGACCAAATAATCTAAACTGCAGTAAATTCTCACTATAAGGATTAAAACAGAATTTTAACAGAAAAGGGGGGGGATTGACGTTTTCATTCATTTTTATCCATTGTTGAGCAATTTGGATATAAATCTCTTGCCTTAAAATTCTAGTTTTAAACTAAATAATAAACCTTTGTCAGCTAGATGGCAAATATGGGAATGTCCAAACTCTGGATTCTGTTAGTCTTTTAATCAAATGGAAATTGAAGACAACAATGAGAATAATCATTTCAGATCTGTACTCATCAAGTTTCAAATCTGTGAGCAAAGGATGAATCTGGCTGCTGTCGAAGTTCCTAAAACCAAACTCAACATAGAAGAGGAGAAAAAGCCAAACATCTGAGGCGGATGGAGCTACAAATAAAGATAAAAATTAAAAAAAAGGTGGCCACATCAGGAAGAAAGTTCCACCTCTGCCTGCTGTTTCTGTGCTGTCAGGTTACTTAAGTCCCTTTCCACTCATTTAAGTGTCAAAAGCTGAAGCAGCAGCCGAAGCTGGAGCTGCTGACACACGCGAGGCCTCCCTCAGACGGCGGCTTGTTGTGTAATCTGATGAACTAAAGTGGCCTCCGCATGTGGAAGAAGAGCCCTCGAAACTGAAGGAGAAGGGGAACTTGGCTCCGATGCAGCAGGAAGATGACACCCAAACTTTGCCTCTAAAGCTCTAAAAAAAACCTCTATTTTTTATTCTCCTCTCACTGCCTGAAACAAAAATGCAGCAAGACATCAGGTGTTGCTATGGAAACAAAGGACGGAGAAGCTAAGAATATTGTGAAAGGGACAAAATAAAATAACCCCTAAAAGTATATAAAACATAAAATCGGTATCAGCTAACTGGTAGAGTACACTCTAAAATACCACAGCCCAAGCAAAAGAAGATGTTGTTTCCATGGTTACACATTAAATGTTAATGGTACTGTTGCAGTTTGACACCCTCATCCCTTTTTTGTAATATACCTTTGGTAAATATGGATTTATTAAGTAAGCTTTGTGAATATTCTGCAGTCCCACACTACCATGCATTTCTTCATGTGCAGCTCCCACACATATGAGTCAAAAAAACTACAACAGAGGATTTAAGTCATCCATAACCGCTACTAAAAATCATGTACTAAATTCTCTTTCTAAGACAATAATCCGTTTTTTTTGTGTTTGCTTTTTTCTGTCTACTGATTTTAAGAATGAAAATGCTAAATTGGCCTTCAACCACAGCTGGTCTGCAGGAAACAAGGTGCTGGGAGGCAAACATGAACGCATTTCAGCCAAAACCCTGATAAGAGCTTCAAGGTTCTTTATTCATTTTTCAGCTCTTAAAGTCTTTATTCTTAAGATGAAACTGAAGATGTGGAGCAAAGTCATTGAAATAGCTGGGATATAAGGCAAAAAATCACATCTCAACCATTAGGAAAATGTGTAAAACTGGGTCAAAGACAAATAAATAAAACATGTTTTATAAAAAACATGGTGTTTTTTTTCTCATTGAAATAATCTGGCTTGAATGCAACTTTAGTTAAAAGAAACAGCTATTAATCAACTTTAGTCTTGAACAGGTAATTTTAGCTGTATTTTAGGATAATTTTGATATAATAAAGGATGCAGGGTCCTATATAATGGCTTACTTTAGGACAAACAGACACCTAAGGATTATTGTCCTTATAAGACAATAACGTATAAAGAAATTTCCCTAAAGAAAAAGTAGTACACTTGAAATGTATGTTATTAACCATGTAAAGCCCATTACTCACAAAGAATTGACAGGGGGAAAACAATCATAATTACTTTATCAATGATAAAGTTAATTGGTCTTTAAAAAACAAAGTGAAAGAGAGAAAACAAGTTATTTATTTTTTTTGCAATTTAATTTTTTATGAGATACACATAATGCACAAATGATTTTGTAAGGTTTTGCTCACAACAATGTTATTTTGATATGAATGTTCAGGGAAAAAAAACATCTATTTATTTACCCACTGTCTCAAATTTGAGCCACACATTTTTAGGATGGTGGAAATGTGTTGGAAAAAATTAATGATGAGCAATTTTGCATTCTTTCCATACAGCAAGTCGCAATTTAAAAATGATGAATTATTCTCGTCATAAAGTGTTGAAAATTCACTAAACTTTTCCCACCAAAAGTGAGAATTTCTGGAAGCAGCTATTTTGAAATGAGCAGGAAAATCCCCTCTACTGCCCCTACTGGAATGATGACGAACTACAAGACAGAAAACGTTAAATCAATGGTTTTTAAGAAAAGTTTGGATCATGCTTATGAGATAGTGGTTTCGGAAATGCATGTATCAAATATGATACAAATGGTTATATAGGGCTAAAGTAAACTTGAGTATAAGTGTAGCAAGTATACCATGTACCACAAGGTGTAGGCAGAAATGGGCATTCACCATTTTGTAGGGCTGTTCAAATCTACAATTCTAAATTCCAGTACACTTGAAAATTCCCAGAAGTCTCTGGGAAAACCAGTAGTGCACTTAAATAGACTAAATGGTAACATCAAAGCCCCAAAAGTATTCATGTTTTTTCAACATCTAACTATAGGAAGTTGTCTTGCTTCTTTTTTTCTTCTTCTTTTTTTTTATTTTATATTTAAATAATGTTTACGATCCTAAAACAGAAAATATGAAATGGGGCAAATATATACAAAAGTGAGAAACAAAATGCGTAAAGATCGAAAGAAAGTTGAAATAAATGAAAAGGATGCGAGAAAATATTTTCAAAATAAAACAGGAAATAAAAAACAATTCAAAATAAGAAGATTAACAAATGTTTTGATTTTCTTTCTCCATCAGCCTCCACCACCATCTGTGTGGTTATGATCCCTAGATGATGATTCACCTCCACAACAACTCTGTAAAATGTGAGACTAACCGGATGACACTTGTTGTGACTTTATCCTAAAAACAAAAGAAAAAAAAAATAAAATGTGATTAATTGAAACCTAAGAGAGTGATGAAGAGGTGGTGGTTTCCACAGATCCACAGCAAATGCTGTAACCAGGAGTGGGTCGAGCGCGGTGGCCCTTCCTCCACATCCGATCGGAGGCGCGAACAGCGGGTGTCTCTCGCCTTTCCGCGCCGTTGCTCCGTCCTCCCGACGCCGGGGCAGGAGAGGGGATTGTGCAAGTTCACTTGGCAGGCAGCCCGGAGGCCGACATCTGGAGAGCATTATTTCTGCGGGAGACGTGAAGCCGCCGGGGTCGGAGCTCGCCTCACCCCCGGATGTCATCAGCGGGACTTTCAGCGCTTTAGCGGCCTGACGCGCTCGCGACGGCGGCGTGAGCATCCCGAGCGCGCGGGGAGGCCAGAGGGGCCACCGGGCGGAAAATCCAACAACCACAACTTCCGAAATGCAAACGGATGCCCCCTGGAATAACGACGATATGAGGAGGACCTGATCCCGACGATCACTCCAGAGGAACGGCCCGGTTAGATGCAACCGTGCTTGCGTAACGTGCACAGGTACTAAAGACGTGGAGCCAAAAAAAAAACATTAAAAAAAAACCAACAGCTGAAGCAGAAAAATCCCACTTTTTCTGCTATAATAAAGAAGAGGTTAAAGCTGCCTGCAGAAACATCTGCGCTCCCCCGGAACGAAATATATATTTTTTAAAATCCCTCCAGCCCAGGCTGGAGGCTAGCACACCACTGACGGAGAGTCTCCGCCGCTCGCTGCGGCCGCGGCGGAACCGTTACTTTCTGGCGTAGGCGCCTCCCGGGCGCCGCGGTCTTACCTGCAATCGCTCCGACGCGGGCTGCCACATGTTAGCGGAGGGACTGGCTGTGCTGCGGCGTGTTCTCCCGTCGTGGTCCGGCTCACATCTGCTCCCTCTCACAGGTTTCTGTGCCCCCCACCCCCCCACCCCCTGCACTTCGGACTGCTCGGCATTGAAGGATGGGTCGCTCCGCCTGGAGTAATGTGAATGTTTTGCCAGCAGGGGGAGCAGCTGTTAGCTTGTGCCGCGGCGCTGCGTTCAGGTGCTGCAGGAAATAGCTGTTTTCCAACTCCTCTGACTTTGTCGCACGTTTAAAAACCCACTCCGATGAAAATGGTGTGTTATTGCGGCAGTTTTCTTATGATGGAGGACATATATAAAGAAAATCAATCTTAAAACTGCATTTCTGAGTATTTTTTATCTAAATCTTTCTGGATCAGGAGCAGACGATAAAAAGTGCAGATGGAAAAAGTTTGTAGGTGTGACATAGAACCTACAACCAACCAGAAGCTCCCTATTCTTCTCCATTCCAATTCTTCCACTTGTGGACAAGTAGATCCATGTACGTTTTTGTTTTTGTATAAGCTCACATCTGGCTCCAATCTACAGCTGGATAATTTTGAACACTATTTTTGTTGGTGGTGTGAGGGGCTGAAAGAAATGATGGGAAATGTAGGCAGGCTTACTCTGCACCAACAATCTTACCCGCAATTCATAGGTGAAATTCTAATGAACTACTGCTGCTCTGCAGAAACTATGTCCTAGAAAACTATATAGTTTTTGTTATTATTATTTTGGGCTAAAAACAGCATAATTATATTTAAAAGACTAATGGGGACGCTTTAGAAATAGATCAAAAGAGGATTGGGGTGAAACTTTAAGGTCCAGTTTAACTATTCTGGTATCAAAATGTTCACTTTAATTAATTAATTCAATGTAAATAGAAACAGCTTTTTCTGTTAGGTTTTAAACAAATCTTTGCTTTTTTGACACTTTCAATCAGGGTTATTGCAAGTGCATGTTTAGCTGCTTGAGCAAAAAAAACCTTTAACAGTTCTTTTTAATCATTTTTAACCTTTTCATTTTAAACCAGTCCACGTTACATATCCTAGAGTAAATGCACATCATTAATATGTAATTACTGAAAACATTTGCTCCAGTAATAAAGTCCTAGTAAAGACATAAATGACGATTCATAATCGGATTTCGGGCAGATGACTCGTAGCAGGGTTTCTTAGCTAATACCCTAGGGCGGTTCAGTCAATTAATGCACCTGCTCAGCGTCCTATTTAAGCCAGGTGCGCAGGCGCTCATTCTCTTTCTTACCTTCAGCGCTCATTCTTCGCCGTTCCCCGTGCTCGCGGATCCGGCGGATCTCCTTTTCTTCGACGTCTTGCTGTATTCCCCCCATCCTTTGGATGGTTATTCCCCATTTCTGATGTGGGCTTCCGTTTTTTCGCCGTGTCTGCTCTTTTTGCGGCTCTTGCCGGGCAGCTAGCGGCGATCTCCAGGCGGCTAACGGCGCCCAGCGCGTTCGTTTCGCCGCGGTCGCGTGCATCTGCAGGGGGTGCGCTTTCCGCGGTATTCGGGTTGTCCGTGGGCCCGGTTCTGGGGCTGTCCGGGTCTATCGTCTGCCGTGGTCGGCCGGTCTTCTCAGGTGAGCGGCGTGCGGTCTTTCCTGGTTCGTTTTTCTGGGCTGGGTCTTGTTTTGTTTACTTCCGTGTATGGTGACGTTGCGCCCCTAAGGACCCTGGGAATTGTAGTTTTTGTGACTCGTGGTCTGTTCCATGATCACTCTGTTTCATTTTTGCTGTTGTTCTGCGTCGTCCGGTTATTGTTTCAGGAGTTGTGGGGTCTTTTTCTGTAGTTGTGACGGCTGGCGGTCCTTGTCTGGCCTGGTTTCTCATGCTGGCTGAATTATTTGTGGCTTTTTGCATTTTCTTTGTTGCTGTTTTGTTCTTTGGTGCTGAAGGTGACTCTTGACTATCTTTAATTAGATGCTGGCTTTTTTGTTATGGCGGCTCTTCTGTTTATTTTCTTCGTTGTTGTAGCTGTTGGTTAGTCTTAATGTGAATTTGTCTCTTGGACCCGTCTCTCCTCTGTGGACAAATTTCTTGTGCTTGGTCTCTTTTATGCGGTGTCTTTGGCTCATTTTAATCACTCGTTCGTTGCCCCCGCACGTTCTGCATCTGGTTCTGCTTTGCTTTTTTTTCCCTGCTCCGTGTACCCCAGTAGGTCCTGCCCTGGCTGGGGACTTGCGTCGGCCGCATTAGCGTGTCAGTCTCGTCGCTGCCTTTTTTCTCGGCTGGACAGTTATTGTTATTCATTTCTCTGGTTTGGTCTGGAGGTTTGTGGGGGCTGTGTGATGGGTATTTTTTTTTTCCGGGGCATCGTTTTTCAAAGCCCCCACTAAGGGTGGCCCTTCGAAGGTTCAGGTTCTCGTGACGTGCTCTGGACCCGTTGGCGCCTCACAGTTCATTTTTTTTTTGGGCATCTGTGGCCTGGTTCCTCATGTACCTTCAGGATTAGTATATATATTTTCTTCAGCTGCCCAGGCTGTCTCCACGATTTTCCTCCGAGCACGACATAACGCTGAGGATGTCTTATCGCTGATGTTCTCCCTGTTCTGCCTCTATGCCTCTCGGCGTCTCTTGGCATTCAGTTGGTGCTCGACGCGTTTGTCGGTTTGCCTTTCAGCTGCCGTGGCAGTCCTCATAATTTCAACTTTCTTAGCAGAAGCTCTGTACTGGATATTTGTAGGCAATGGGTCTCCTTCACTTTGCGAGTTATTGATGGTTTCTCGGTGGCCGAATTTCCTCTGTATCCCTGGTCTTTGGATCTTTGTGGGGGGGGGATTTATTTTCTAATCTGAGTTCCACTTTGTCTATACTGTATGGTCCTCCACCCTTCCGGATTTATTTTTCTTCTATGGATTGGATGGTTCATTGCTGCTTGTCTCTCCCCATTATGTCATCTTTGGCTTTTGTGCAGCGTGTTTATTCATTTTGGTTTGCATATGCTTTGTCAATGATTGGGCCACCTGACATTTGCTGTGGCTTTGGTCCTATGGTCATCTGTTCATCTTGTGTTCATCTTGTTCTGGGTTGTTCCATCCTGGGCCCTGTGTTCCTGTTCTGGTTTTCGTGTTTTGCGTTTGTTCCTTCCCTCTCTATGCTTGGAGTAGTTATGTTATGATGACTGTCGTGTCTTCAGGCTCCATCCACTTGTTGTTCTGTGGCTGTGCCGTCTGGTTTGGGGGAAAAGATTTAAGTGTGGTTTGTGTTTGTCCGGCCGCCAGAATCTACAGCTCTGATGATTTATAAGATGTCGTCCGGTTATTTCATCCTTGGAGATTAAATTAGGGCTGTTTCAATAGTGAATGACAGTATTGTGTCATCCGTTGACTTGGTTAATGTTTAAATAACACCTTGAGCAATTTCTACCCTGACCGTAGGAAATCATCACTTGCGCTGTCAAGCTTAGTTCAAGAGTTAAATCTTGTGTCCACAAGTCAGTCTTCTATCTTCCTTGCTTAAGCAGATGACAGTCTGCTAGATGCTTCCCCATTTAGTGGCTTGTACTCCGCCTCTAAATGCTTAAGGTTCAGTCTAGCAAAAATACTATCAAAACCTATGATCCCTCATGGCTCTCAAGTTTTCTTTTTCAGTATCCAGACGCCCTTGGCTAATTACAATTTCAGTAGTCTGTACTTTGTTGTCCACCAATTTGAGAACCACTAATATCAGATGCAAAGCATCGAATCCAGCCGGGCTGCAATCCTTTGCTACGTGGGATGTTGACCTTCCTCATCTACAAATCTCCTTGGCTACTCTTCCCATCACCTACTCCTCGATGGCCTCCTGAAGGTGCGTCCCTCTGAAACTTTCAAAGGTTACTTTTCTTATTTTTGGAATGTTAAAAAAAATTGGTGTTAAGATTTTGTGCAGGTTATATATTTCACTATCATTTCAATGTTGGAATTTGTAATCATGATGTTTCTAGGGTGCAATACATCCACAATGGGTCTTTACTTTAACTGTCTACTAAATTTCACTTTCTCAGATTTGTTCTTTGAAAAGCGCTGTTATTTCATTTATCTCAAGCATTTTGAAACTGCTCAGTTTCTGGGATTTTTATATATTCTTGTCAAGACTAATACTGCTTTGTTTTATCTATGCACCACCTCCTGAGCCTGTGTACCCCTACGCCCCGATCGGCTTCTCCGTTTCCAGGAAGTGATGTCACCCCTGCATTCCTTGATCTGATGCTGCAACGATGACTGCTCGACGCACCTATTGCTGCACTGAAAGTGACGGGGCGGTGGACCTCCTCTGCATTCCAATGACACTTCTGACTGAATTAATCAATCAATGTCAACAGCAGACTGAATGTAAATTCTTCGATTATAGATGTTAAAAGAAAATTATAGCCGGGTGGAAGCCTCAAAATTAGGATGTCTAAGTTGTATCATAGTATGCGCTGGAGCTCGAATTTGGTTCTTAAGCCAATTTTGTAGTATGCCAATGAAGCATAGTAATTATGGGCGTTGAACTCGTTCTTAATATTTGGTTGGGATCTCAATTAAATGATGTTCCTTGAGCGCTTATGTTATGCCGAATGGAGAAATTATGGCTACTAGGCTCGTTCGTTGTACTGTCGTTGGGAGCTTCGAAATTATGGATGTACTTAAGCTCGTGTATTTATAGTTGCCACAATGGCAGAAGTTATGGCCATCAAGCTTGTTCTTGGTTTAATAGAAGTCAAATAATGGCTGTCAGCATGTCTAATACGCCATCAAAGCTTTGGATTGGATGTTAAGTTATTGTATCATACGGGTTGTTAGGCGGTACAACTTAGTTTCGCACGGCGTTTTGGGGGAAGTGAGTTACGTTCTATGATCAGGTATGAGTAATTTTATGTTGGCTCCTCTTTTATTTCTTTCCCTCTCTCTTTCAGATAGTATGTTCCTCTAGTGGTTTCCACGAACGGGAGCGACCCTACGGTCAATGGTGCCGGGTCACACATAGCAGATCCACTAGATAGCATGTTCCCTTCGAGGCGCTGTACTCGAACGGGGGCGGCCCAAACGGTCAATGGTGCCGGGTCACACATAGCAGATCCACTAGTTAGCATGTTCCCTTCGTGGCGCTGTACTCGAACGGGGGCGGCCCAACGGTCAATGGTGCCGGGTCACACATAGCAAATCCACTAGATAGCATGTTCCCTTCGTGGCGCTGTACTCGAACGGGGGCGGCCCAAACGGTCAATGGTGCCGGGTCACACATAGCAGATCCACTAGATAGCATGTTCCCTTCGAGGCGCTGTACTCGAACGGGGGCGGCCCAAACGGTCAATGGTGCCGGGTCACACATAGCAGATCCACTAGATAGCATGTTCCCTTCGTGGCGCTGTACTCGAACGGGGGCGGCCCAAACGGTCAATGGTGCCGGGTCACACATAGCAGATCCACTAGATAGCATGTTCCCTTCGTGGCGCTGTACTCGAACGGGGGCGGCCCAAACGGTCAATGGTGCCGGGTCACACATAGCAGTCATACTGGGAAATGAAATGGAAATGGAATGCTGCCGAAACACACCCCATTTTATTACACACTGATTATACATACACATTTTTTCTTCTTCTGGATAATTAAGTGTTGGGGGTTTTTGTTACCCGAAAGTTTTATGGAAATCTCTCATGGAATTGAACGGAGCCTTATGCCAAACCAAAAGATGTGAATGCCAACTAAAGTATGTGGAAAATGTCAAATAAATATTTCTTACTGCAAGAGTTGTCTGACTGAAATGACGATTCATAATCGGATTTCGGGCAGATGACTCGTAGCAGGGTTTCTTAGCTAATACCCTAGGGCGGTTCAGTCAATTAATGCACCTGCTCAGCGTCCTATTTAAGCCAGGTGCGCAGGCGCTCATTCTCTTTCTTACCTTCAGCGCTCATTCTTCGCCCCACCCTCCTCCCCGGCTTCCACCTGTGGGCTCCGTAAGGGGGGTTTTTGTTACCCGAAAGTTTTATGGAAATCTCTCATGGAATTGAACGGAGCCTTATGCCAAACCAAAAGATGTGAATGCCAACTAAAGTATGTGGAAAATGTCAAATAAATATTTCTTACTGCAAGAGTTGTCTGACTGAAATGTTAGTTTATGGAATTAATTTTTGAACCAACATCAATTTTTTAGTAGTTTTTCCCCAAACATTTGATGTTGAAAACATAAGCAGGTCATACATGTGCAAACAAAATCATACAAACTCCATACAAACCCAAAAATCTGGGTTGATGTCATCAAATCACAAATAAGCATCTAAAAGCGGTTAAGTCATATATGTATATATTACACATTATGTTTATTAGCCTAAGGACTTTTTTAACTCCAACTCACTTTACGCTCCACATCTGTTCTTGGCTGCTTGACTTTTAAAAAAAAAAGTTTTTGTTTCCAGAATTTTTATATTAATAAGATATTTATTGATCATGCCTTTTTCATTAAGAAACATTAATAGTTCACAAATTAAAAACTTGAAATGACCTATAATGTAAGCCAAGACATAGAAAAAAAAAAAACAAGTACTATGAGATTGATTTAGTACCTCTTGGGAATACGCTGCAAAAAGAACTCGTTCTTTCAGTTCTCACGAGGACTAGATGAAGAGTGTCCCGTCTGCACTTTACAATCTCCTTCAAAACAGAATGTTCTCTTGCCTGATTTGTACAAAGCTTTCCAAGAATGACTTTAGTTTTAAATACTCAGGGTCTTTGAATTACGATTGCTTTACTCTTACTGGGGAAAAAACCTTATGAAGGAACCAAGCAGAGAAAAAATCCAGAATCACAATTTTAGTGCTTAAAAAGGGCAAAAACTAAATCTCAAAAGAGTAAAATGAATCTCGTTTCAAGAAAAATTGCCTTATTTTTTGTCTAGCAAGTAAAGTAAACATGTATAGTTTTTCTCTTAGAATAAGAATTCTTGGTAAATCTATTTCTCTTCAACCCCATTGGCGAATGTATTTTTTATTTTATTTTTTGCTTATTTAAAGCATTATTTTCAACTTTTAGGAATTTCAACATATTTCTAGGGATGCCTGTTTTTGCAGTGCACAAACAAAACTGTGGGGTTCTGTTTAAAGCAAACGCTTCGACCCCCCAGAGTGTTCACAGGCCAAAGGTCAAGCACAGAGTCTCTAAAACAGACCAAATCGACCATCACCGGCGACATCTGTTCTGCGGCTGCAGTGTGTGTGCTCTCTCTCTGCACACATGACGGGTGTAGGTGTGCTGCGACACAACAGTCGCCAGGCTGTATTTAGCTGTGTTTACATGGGCGAACATCTGGAGAGCGCCTGGAGTCACTGGGGGCGTTCACATCATTAACACTCCATAAAAGCCCTTTCCCACAGCAGACACTCCAGTCTGACCTTGGGACAGAGAAGTCATCTGTGGTTTCCAAACAAACTCGGGTATGCCTCAAAAAGTCCAACCTGGAGGCGGATTCGTTTCACTTGAATCTTTATTGTTTATATATTTCAACATAGATAATAGCGGATAATAGGTAACTGTAGTGTTGTTGTGTTTAAAAGTCAAAGAAAGAAAAGGACCAAATCAGCAGAATCTAATGTGCAAACACTTGAAGTTTGAGTGGAACAACACAGCTGCACGGACGGGAAGTTCTCCACTGGCAGAACACAAAAGCACACAGGGTATGTTCAGGTTTTTTCTCCTCCCTCGGCTTTCCTGAGGTCAGTGGACAAAGAGGTTGGACTCCCAGAGAAGCGTGAACCCGGGATCTACGGAGCAACAAGGTGAACCGACTCGCTAAATCTGTGCAGTAAGGAGCATATTTTCCTAAGTTTCACTGAAATACATACAGTTGGTTATTAAGGATACAGTACTCCAGCAAACCCACGCTCTTTACTAAAAACACCAGTGAGAATATGTACAGAACAGGACGATACAGTGGCGATTCAAAGATAAAAATAAACCCGTGACTAGTATTTTATTCGTATCCTGCCTACTAACCACAAAGAAAAAAAACACACCATTTGGCACATTCTTGACAGAATTATACACGTGTAATAAAAAAAAAACCTGGCTAATGATTTAAAATATTACAGAGCTAACATCAAATCTAACCATGCACAAAGTAAGGCAATCTACTGCAGAAATACTGTTTGAATATATAGAAAAATGATAAAGTGAATGCACTGTGTGAGATGACTCTATGTCTAGAGCAGTGGTCTCCAATCTTTTTCAGGCCACAGACCGGTTTGATGTCAGTCGATGTTTTCACAGATCGGCCGGCACGAGGCTGAAGTGGGCGTCAGATTTTATTTATTTGTTTTTTATAGCCTCCACCTTCCCTAACCTTTGAGGATAAAGTTTATCTTCATCCTCTGTAAACTATCTGCAGCTGCTTTAAACTTTTCTTGTGCACTAGATTTACTGTAGGAACCATTCAAATGTGATATAGATTTTCCCCTTAACCCGTAACTTTTAAAGTGGAAGCTAAAGAATCAAGATGCACCCAGCTACAGACAAGATGGCGGATGGAGCTCCACGCCATGCCGGAAGCAGAAGTTGTTCTTCTTTGTGGCACAGGAAAAAAAATATTGGTATACATACAATTGAAGGCCACTTTATTAGGTCCAAGCTGCTAATACGGAGCTTTACCCTTTAGAGTTTGGTCCATATTGACATCACACAGTAGCTGCAGATTTTTCGAATGCACATCCATGATGCCAATCTCCCGTTCCACCACATCCCTATTGGGGTGAGATCTAGTGACTGTGGAGGCAATTTGAGTCCAGTGAACTCATTGTCATGTTCTAGAAACCAGTCTGAGATGATTCCAGCTTTATGACATGGTGCCTTATCCTGCTGGAAGTAGCCATCAGAAGATGGGGACACTGTGGTCATAAAGGGATCGATATGGTCAGCAACAATACTCAGGTAGGCTGTGGTGTTGGAACCATGCTCAATCGGTACTAGGCAACACCCACCAGCCTGAATCGTTGATACAAGGCAGGATGGATCCATGCTTTCATATTGTTGACGGCAAATTCTGACCATAGCATCTAAATGTGGCAACAGCAATGGAGACTCATCACACCAGACAAGGTTTTTCAAATCTTCTATTGTCCAAATTTGGTGAATTGTAGCCTCAGTTTCCTGTTCTTAGCTGACAGTAGTGGCACCCGGTGTGGTCTTCTGCTGCTGTAGGCCATTTACCTCAAGGTTGGACATGTTATGTGGTCAGAGATGCTCTTCTGCAGACCTCAATTGTAACCAGTGGGTTTTTAGTTACTGTTGCCTTTCTATCAAATGGAACCAGTTCGACCATTATCCTCTGACCTCTGGCATCAACAAGGCATCTCCGCACACAGAACTGCTGCTCACTGGGTTTTTTCTCTTCTTTGGACCATTCTCTGTAAACTGTAAACTTCTCTGTATACTACGACCAGCCCGTCTGACACCAACAGCCATGCCATGTTCAAAGTCACTTAAACCATATTTATTCCCCCTTCTGATGCTCAGTTTGAACTGCAGCACATCGTCTTGATTATGTAAATGCACTGAGTTGCTGTCATGTGATTGCTTGATTAGAAATTTCCTTAGCAAGCAGTTAAACAGGTGTGCCTAATAAAGTGGCCGGTGGTTGTAGAGAATGTTTACCTAGAGACGAGAGATGGTGAAAGGAAGAACATAAGAGAAAAAGTGTCATAATAGTTTAGAAGTTGCAAACAGCATTGCAGACAAACCTCTAACTATGTGCCAGATGACACTTCAAGCACAAATTCAACAACTGTTTTTTTTTTTTTTAATCTATTGAAAATTTTCTTTGGACTTGCAAAACAGTGGACCCTTGCTATATCGTGGTTCACCTTTCGCAATCTAACGTTTAGTGAATTTTTTCAGTGCAATTTTGCATCACTTTTTTCTTTTTTTAATAGCGCCCTGTGTTCGGATGGAGATCCACCGCCATCTTGTCTACAGGTACGGACTCTTGACACAATCAGAACCAACTTCAGCCTCATCTGACTTGTAAGGGTCAACAAATAAAAACAAGAAAAAGAAAACGTGTCCTAAAACTGGTATTTTCTAAATATAATAATAAAGGTGAATCCACCGTTTGAGGAACTTTATTAGCAGCATCCTCTTAACGTTAGACAGCCGGTGCTAAATATTATGCAATATTTTTATGGTGTGTGGGAACAACTGTTGCAATCAAAATCTCATATTTCCAAATATGTGTGTCTTTTATTAACTTTACCAGTTTGGTGGTTTCAATTTAGTGGCCGGAGCAGCAGCTTTAAGAAAGTAACAGATGGATTTTCAACATGTGACAGAGGTACTTGACATGGGTCAACAATGAATCGGATTTACTGGAGAATCCAGTGGTTTTCCAAAATAAAACTTCCTCCTGAATCAGATTACAAATGAAACAGAAAACATGTAGATCATGTTTTTTTTTTCTCTCTGGGGCCCGGTACCAACTGTCCAACCCAGAGATTGGGGACCACTGATCTAGAGTTCCTCTAAGAACGCCTGTCACTGTGTTCTCCATCAGGCTCTCCAGCAGATGCTCTATCAGCTCATAAGCTATAACTTAAGTAGGTTTGCTCTGATGCTACAACGAAGCCTTATTATTGTTGAGAAAATAAATGAATCAAATTTGAGAAACTACGGCATTTATTTCCTCCTTACATTCAATTATGTTTATTTCTTCAGGTGTGTGTGGAGGACAACTGTTTTTTGATTGGCTCTGTACATGTGTGGGTCTTTGTGTGTGTCTGCAAAAGCTGGTTGCACATGATGAGTGTGGGAAGAGGGTTTTACAAATCCTTGGTTTTGATGAGAGTAACCAGAGGCTTGTCATCGGGACTGTAGTCCTCGTAGGCGATGGGAGTGGCGTCGTACATGGCGGGCCGAGACTTCTTCCCAAACCTGACAAGAGAAGAGGCTTTAGTTCATCATAAAACTCCAACCACAAAGCAGAAGCTGCCATGGGTGGGGGAATATTGCCTGGCGTGGCGGATGGAGGCTATGGCGTTGCTGAACTCGCTGTCAATGCTCCTGCAGTTGTAGAACTCCTGGTAGGCGTGGCGGGAGGAGCCCTGGTACTCGATGCGGCTGATGCGGCAGATGCCCACGATGAGGATGATGAGCATGAGAACGAAGGCCACACACAGAGCACCAATGATGATGTAGAGGGAGTGGCGGGGCATGTTGGTCAGCGTGTCCTCGGCGTGTGCCGGCTTCCACTGCAGGTCTAACACACAGACACACATGTAGGGATGTGCGGCCATCCGTGCGCTACACAGACCTCATATTTGATACTTGCAAAGACTTTAAATCTTGTGTTTAGACATTCCAGATACTCTACCAGGTTTGATGTTGGTCTAACTCTCTTTTTTCTACACTACGGGTGGGGGATACTGGGAAATTAGGTATCACTTCAAAACTAATTGATTACAGGGCTAGAATCCATATTGATACTTTATCTCGAAATGTTGTGATCACTAAATAACTATCTTTTACTTTTTTACTATAGAAAAAGACCCACAAACTACTATTACTTTTTTACTATAGAAAAAGACCCACAAACTACTATTACTCTTTTTTAATAAAGGCAGTAATAAATTAACAAAGTCACTAGTGCAAAATAAGTAAACAAAAGCAACACTGTAATAAATATAAAAATGTATTTAAAGAAAACTCTCAAAAAATAACATCAGTTAAGCGAATCAGGTACTAACTGCAAGTGGCTTGTAACCTTTGACTCTTTATTCACAAACCCTCCAAGGAAGCATCCCTTCAGATGACCTTTTGGCTGTGTTCTCATGTAAATGATCAATGTAGCATGTTCGCATTCTTCCCTTTAGGAACTTCTAACTGTACCACCTTGGAGAAAATCCTCCCTGCAGGCATGTGTTGCTTTTACCCCCAGATGTTTTTGAAGTGTGAGGAAGTTGCAAGAGCTGTTGCTAAGGCAGAGCTGGTGGCAGAGCTTGTGCTTGGCTGAGGATTCTAGTAGACTCCGTGACTGCATATCAGCAACAAGTTTTTTTTTCACAGTGTTAACATTTGCTGTGTCCATGAATGCAACGTCTTTTACATCTTGTGTCCAGGTAGGTGCTGGTACTGAGACCATGGTGGGTTTCAATATTTCTGAAACAATGCTGACACTGTGCTGACAGTGCAGCAGCTAGTGTGGTGCCTTGGGCCTCATGAGATGCAGCTGATCTAAGTAATGTGACCTGGGGGGAGTCACCTTTGAAACAAATATGTGTTTAAGTGTATGTGTTGAAGAAAAAGAGCTAGGATCTAGAAATAAGAAATTATTATTAAAATGAGTCGAAATCCTTTTTGATTGAAAAAAACTTAATTCAAGGATTAAAAAACTCAAATTATTCTGTTATTCTTGGTTCAAATTCAAGCATGTCATTTTAAAGTTAAATAAATTTAGACTATCAATCACTGTCATTGTTTTTGAAGCAAAAAGTTAGATTTATGTTCTAATTTTTAGTTTTACATTTTAATAGGATTTAATACGATTTATTTCCTATTTTGAGGCTAGTCCTTTTCAGAGTTTATTGATGGATAACTTACGGATCTCACAGCTGGGTCCAACCCAGCCGGGTGGACAGTGGCAGGTGAAGCCATTTGATTGGTCGATGCAGGTGCCTCCATGATGACAAGGGTTGCTCTCACACTCGTTGATGTCAGTTTCACATTTTTCTCCTGAAATACATAATGAGTCTTTTAGTGCTATATCTTTTGTTTTAAAGCCCATCTTTAGTCGGCGAGTGTGTCTTACATAAAAAAATATCTAAAAAAGGAATTAGACACAAATATGTGATGAGATTTTGTGTCTTTTCAGTGCTGCGGAAAAACAAGTTAAAAGATAAAGAGTATATATCGTTTTTCTTTTATTTTAAGAGAAAACATCTGTTAAAGAACCAGTAGAATTTGTCTTGCTGGGATTGCTTTAAAAATGTTGTGATGTTCTGCCCTTTTAATAAGAAACAAATATATTCAATTATAATATATTGGAACAAATAATAACAAAATGCAATATATAAACACTCATTTTTGGGAATATTACTTTAAATGATCTTAAAGTAAGCATGTTTTGCTCAAAAATAACAGCTTTAAGCTGCCCCACGGAATGAAAAGTACTTTACAAATAAAAGTTGATTTGATTTGATTTAATTTGATTTGATAAACAAATATATGTTATTATGATTTATCTCTTTTTACAGAAGTCCAGTTATCCTTTATTTTTAGACCAAAACTGTCCCAAAGTAAGACTGGATGTCCACATTTAAAGATAAATTTTTATTTAAAATGATGTGAAAATGTGTGTTTACTTTAAACTCCTACGCTGCTGTTGTTAAAGATTTTTACTGTGTTAACAGTACAAAAAACTCTTTCCCAAATCAAGCAAGCCTGTTTCATCAAATATTCAAGATATATCATTCTAAAACAGGTTCTAGTCTCATTTTAAGATGATTATGGTCTAAAAGTAAGAAGACTTGGACTGTTGCTCTGAAAAGCCACTCCAATGACAATAGTGTTTTTGGTGTTTTTAACGTGTGTTTGTAGCATTTTTCTCATGATGGAGAACATATTTAAGAAAATTAAGATTAAAACTGTTTTTTTGCATTTCTTAATTCAAATCATGATGAATCAGGAGCAGATAGAAATCTTCTGTTTGAAAAAGCTCATATTTTCTGACGTACCAACAGAAATGGCCGGCTTAAATTCTCCCTTCTCCGCCCCAATTCTGATGCATCCACTAGCAGACAAATGTGCATCTTTTTTTTTCCAAGCCTGAGCTGGTATCTGGCTCAAAACTGTACGCCTGGATAGCTCTAATATTGCTCACCATTTATGTTGCACTGGTAATGTTAGGTTGGGGGTGTGAGGGGCTGTAAGCTAGTGGGAGACAGTGTCAAGAAAGGAATGATGGGACGTCAGCATGGGGTTATTTCTGCGCCAACAGTCCCCCCCCCACAGCCTAATGAACTTCATATGGTTTTGCAGAAAATATGTTGACTCAGACCTTTGCTTTTGGCTAAAAATGGCGTAATAATAAATTCACTTATGTGTATAAATATACCTAATTTAAAGATAAAATACTATTTTTTTAGCAATAAATATTTTAAGACATAATGTTTCCAATTCCCAACATTATATACCTTAATATAAGTGTTTATGAATCATTTCTAGATTTAATTTAAAGGATTATTTTAAGAAATCTTACCAAGACAAATTATACTAGTTCTACTTTTGTACTTATTTCAAGGAGGAACAAATTCTGTTTTCTATATTCTTTAACTTGTTTTTTCCACTAGATAATTCTCGTTTCTCTTAACAGCTTCAGAAAAATAAGCTGCAGATTTTCAGGGTTACCATCTCTGAATGGAGACGTGACAGTGAGAAACCCAGAGAAAGAACATCCTGCAATTTCTGCGTCATCTCACATCCATCTCTCCTCTTATTTTGTGAGGTTCCGTTTCAAATCATCAGGAATTATCTGTTTTGGGAGTTTGTGGACATTGTTTTTTTTTTAATCTTTTATTATGTCTCCCACTTTAACCACAAAACAGGACCTTGTTGGGTCTCTTTTGGTTCCATTGTGACTGTCCTCTTTTAATTGTTCTCTGCCTTTAGATGGCGTGTGACCCACTTTTAGCTGCGTTGGACTTCTATGCAATTTGTGTCACAGCGTCCCTCTCATTTGCGTCCCTTTGTGGTCATGCCGCTTCACTTTGTGGAGCTTTTGAGTCTCACAGTGCTGCTTTACGTTGTTTTCCTAAAGTTTGTCTCTTTTGTTTTCATCTCAAGGCTCACCCAGGTATCCAGCAGCGCAGACGCAGGAGGTGTTGAGAGCAGAACTCTCACAGCGACCTCCATTCTCGCAGTGAACCTTCAGACACGGATCCTTGTAGATTTCACAATGTTTGCCTGCGAGAGACAACCTGCCATCACTCATGCTGCGACACATTTAGTACTGCGCCTGGAGGCAAGGCCAAACACGAAATGTCACACACACCTTCAAACTGCGGCGTGCAGACACACTCGTAGGAATTGATGAGGTCCCTGCAGGTGGCGTAGTTCTGGCAGGGAGCAGACAGACACTCGTTGTACTCCTCTTCACAGTACAAGCCATGGTAGCCTGGATGGGACACATACGTCTACATTACTTTACCTAAATAATTTAAATATATCAACAGGATGACGGGAAAAAAGGGGCCTCAAAGGTGTAAACGTTTTACCTGTCTGGGCTCATTTGAGCAGTTTCATGTTTCACTGCTTAAAGAAATGTGACTACAAAATAAGAGCCTTTTTATGACCAATAAACATCTGTCATAACAGGACGTTGTTAGAGGTTTTTGGCACCATCTAGTGTTCATTTAAAGTCCCATTCAAAGATGTTGGGTCAGAGGAGACCCGTCTGATTTATGCAGCCCCAGACTGAGCAGCTTAACACATCAGTTCTTTGGTTTTTACAGCTTCATTGCTTCTTGATTGTTTAATTGACATTTAAATGTTGAGATGTCACATTTTCCTGAAGAAACTTTGTGTCTCTGTGCTAATGAGGATCACCTTCAGTCATGTAGAAAACCTTTTTTCTGCATTTGAATACTAAAATATTCAAAGTGTGTTTCCAAGTTAGTGTATCTGGTGAGGATTACTTGTTTTCCAGGATAAAATTCTCTTGATGGCTCTCCTAAATTCCCAGAATGTCTTTCAGTTTCTTTCAGAGACCAGTTTTGTTTATATCTCATCTATTTATGGGTGTTTTCCACTGTTGATTCAAGGTTTGAGCGTCTTCCTGTGAGCCACAGCTAAATGTATTTGGAGAGCCAGAGACAAGAATTTAATAAGGAGCCCAGTGGGAGCCCCCAGAGTGGTCTCTGTGAAATGTCAGGGAAATGTCAACCGTCTGTCCAAGACTCTGCCGTCTTTGGGCTGGAAGGCTCTTGAGTGAGCTGGATTGCAGGAAACTGAGAGACGACCCTTTCTGCGTGTCAGCCTCACAGCAGCTTTGTTTAAAACGGCAAGGAGGACTTGCCACAAAACGAGCAGGCGCAGGAAAGTCTGTCATCTCCAGCACGTCATTCTAGGAGCTGACAAGATGGAGGAGCTCCTCCCCTCTAATGTGAAGGCTAACCATGTTTTCAAACATGACAACTTCATACGTTCGGAGTAAAGGTCGCATGGAGGAGGGCACCCTGAACGAACCGCAGCACTGTCACAAGCGAGTCACCACGACGACCACCAAAATCATGACGGGCAAAGTAAGCAAAGAAAACTAAAAGTTGAAGAAAACTAGATACAGATTAGAGGATGTTCAGAATCTCTAACTTCTAACTCTTAATTGTTCTCCTAAGTGGCTTCCCAATGACGCTCGAGGAGTTAGGAGGAGATACTGTAGAAATCCCTAGGAGTTTAAATGTATAGAAAGTGCTAAAGGAAATTAAAAAAAAAAAGATTCAAGATGGCCTAACGATAAGCTTAACGGTTAAAAACAACTTGGGTTGTGGTTGTAGACTAAATCTTTAAGCAAAAGTTTTTTTTACGTAAAATAATGTAAATTTGCCAAATTTCACACTTTGCCACAAAAAAGGGGACAAGCCATAGGTCCAGTGGCCATCCAATAATAATTTAAAACTTCTTGTGGGTATCCCTAACACGTGTAGGTTTTGACCTTTTTCTTTTGAACCCCATAAGAGATTTTAGCCCTATTTATTTTTTTCATCTGCTGCGATCATCTTTATTTTTCTTAGGGAGGGGGGGGTCATTCACTTTGTCAAAAATTCATTTTTACTGGGCACTAGGTGTGTGCAAATATTGGTTAGTTAGTAGTAAAATTTTTAGTCAGACGTACAGTAAGAATTGTGAAAACAATGTGGTCCCTGCAGTCCAGGACTGATCCCAGACAAAAAAAAAAAAGGAAAGACTACAACAAAAGAGAAGGCATTGTCATGAGAACATCAAACAGTGGACAAACAGTGAGATACAGGGTGAGAACATGAAGTCAGGGGGTTATCAAAATACATTTTCTGCAGAGACATTTAGAAGCAAAATGGTATCCATGACGATGGCATCATAAGCAGAAGAGACAAAGTGAATAAGCGGAGAGCAAAACCAGCAAAGAGTAAAATGACATCGCCGCGTCTCCGTGAAAGTCATCAATCCCACCGTCCCCACAAGGTAATTGCAAGCCGGCGGTTCATGATGAGCTATTATTCCGCCCAATTGATTCAATCACACAGGCAGCAGCAGCATCATCTTCATCAGCAGCAGCACCTTCCTCCCGTCTAAAAATAACTGCTCAGTGACCCAGAAGAGTTTTACTGCTGCAGCCGGAGCCTGTGCTGCTGGCCACCATCACAAAGCTTTATGAGCGGTCATCAGAGGCAGCAGGCGAATTAGAAAGGCCTCTTCAAGATGGATGTCTGAGAGAAAAGGTCAACTAGAAGCTTGAAAGAACCCAAGGTTCGTGGGATCCCAAAGGAACAAAAGAGAAACAGAATTCTTTCTCCTTAAAATCTGACGCTGCATGAAAATTAAGCAGGAGAACCCGTCAGGTGTGACGACACAAAGCCCAGCATGACAGACGTCAGAGAAGGAGCTGCTCCTGCTTCTTCATTTAGACCAGACTTTCAGACCAATCCAGAGCGTTGCCTGCAAAGAGCAGCCTTCACATTTACTCACACCTCCACAACAGTAAAAGTATCAGACAAGACAAGGTCAGAGGAAACGAGCTTCACCTCAGTGACCTTTTTCCACACGACGAGATCACGACCACAAAATCTGACACATGAACTTCCTGATTTAGTCAGGTTAAAGCAGCAAACGTCTACTTTGAAGCAAGACACACAGCAGCTCTGATGCAGACTGTTACACACTACATTCACACTAACACTTCACAAACACACAACATTTAAACACAAACACACAGAAACAACACAATACACAAACACACAGACACAACACAAAATCATAAGGATAATGAAGTCATAGAATTCAAAAGGTAAATTCTAAACTAAACTAACTAAACAGACTAAGCTAAACTGGGCATTGCTGCCCTTAGACCTTACTAAGGAAGAAAAACGTCCACATGAAGGAGGGATCCTCCCCCAGGACAGACAGGCGATGTACCTCTTAGAAGAATTAGCTCAACAGAATCACGCTACACAATCCTACCATAAACACACAAACACAACACAATACACAAACACACCACTATACCCACCATAAACACACCACACACACACACACACACCATGAACATACAAACACACTATACACAACATAATACACCATAACACCATAAACACACAAACACAAACACACCACAATAAGCACACCACACCCACACACACCATAAACATGCAAACACAGTATACACAGCATAATACACCATCACACCATAAACACACAAACACAACACAAACATAAACACACCATAATCACACAACATACACAAAAACAGCATACGACCCAATAAGTAAACACACTACAAACACAGACAAAACACAAAGATTATGACAAACACAGCACATGATACAATACACAAAAACACCACAAACACAAGCTTAACACAAACACACTACCAAATCCCAAATACTAGTCACAGACTCAACATAGAACATTAAGAGAGTAAAGCACACAAATCCACCGCAAACACACAAATCCAACTACCGTACACTCTTGTTTCCTGTTTCATGATTAGACAGAGTCACATGATCACCAGACTTTTCATGGTGGCGTGACGGCAAACAGACACCTTGCTGTAATAAGGAAGGCTAAGATCTCATCCTAGAGTCAGTCATGTCATCAGGGATCAGACACATCAATGGGCTTCACCCAAAAACAGTGAAAGTGGATCCAGAACTGGCTGTGGAATGTGAAAACCACTGGAATTTCATTTCCATCCATAACAGCACACCTTTCCCTTATATAACCGGTAATTACACCGCTGGTTAAGATTGGAAACATGAGATCTGCTCACCTGGAACACAGAGGCACCTGTAGCTGTTGCCCACGCTGCGGCACACCCCGTGGGCGCAGGGGTTCAGGGCGCAGAAGTTGACCAGCTGACCACATGTGGGGCCCGTGAAGCCCGTTGTGCAGCTACAGCCAAACCCCAGGGGGCTGGGGCCCTGGGCGTAGCAGGTGCCATTGTTATGACAGGGACTGGAGGCACATGGGTCCACCTTCTGCTTACAGGCGGTGCCTTGATAACCTGACAATAAGAATTCAGGGGAAAACAAAGACAGGAGAAGAAAATTCCAATTCAATGACTGGAAAATGGAATTCCTCATCGAGCTGGAGTAACAACGATGATCTGAAACAGAAACTGACAGGAATATAATGTTCTTATTTCATAAAGATAGAAAGATCAAACATGAATCTTAAAAGCTAGTTTAGTTTCTGCTGTATTAGCAGCAACAACTTTAGCTTAAAATTGATTCAATCCTAAATGTCTGACTAGCTTTAGACACTATAAACCTTTTGTTTTAATCTATGTAGTTGTAGTTTAAAATTTCAATCATAAATATTTAAATTCCACACAATCACTATGAGTGATTTATTTTTTATGCACACAGTTTCTGCAGCATCTTTGGTTTCCGCTTCACGGTCTAGATTGAGAATTCTCATCAATGTGAAGACATTTTTTTCTGTTCTATTACTGACACTAGGATTAAAGACGCTGCAGGTTTTTACGACTATTTATTGAAAATTTTAAGAACGAAAAGGTAAAACATAAAAATAAGTCACTTTCTCCACCGCCCATCTTGGTCCTCAGAAAAAGCATGAAACATCTCAGTTCGGCTCCTCTTCACATTATTTGATTTTTTAAACACAGAAATGTGTGTAATTTTCTGAAATCAAATAAAAGCTGCTGAGGAAATATGACTATATTTCCACTCGTTTAGTCTTCTTTGCTGGTCTTTCTTCCTGTGAACTGTGAGGATTCTGTGGATTCAATGCTCTGAGACTAAGCTTGAGTCAATGAGGCCAACGCAGTGTAGCATGCATTTAATAAGGTAATCACAATGTCTTATTTAGTGTTCGATATTCACTACGCCTCCAAGAGACACCAAGGAACCCAGGTACTCCGAGCAGCTGAAATCCCAGTCCAGCGAAAGCAGAGGGACACGACCGTCTCCTGGGGTTGAACTCCAACCATTGGCAGTCAGGCTGGTGTCTCAAGAGTAAGCCCACCATGAGCAATTCCAGTGGAGAGTCCAACCCTCCTCAAGATTTAAATTTCTAAGGCCAAGCGCCCCAGAGAGGTGACGTCCCAAAAGCCAAATTCTATGATGCGGAAGCACCCTCCTCAGACTGCCACCCAAACCATATGGTGATGGGCCCATGAGGGAGTGATCCCACGTCATCATTTCGGGTTAGGTCCAACCTGGAACTGGGGAAAAAGCCTCAGCCACCAGACCCTCACCAGCAAGTCCCAAACCTGGCTCTACAGTGGTACCCTGATGACGGCAATCCGGGTGAGGGAAACTGACCTAAATTTTCACATGAAGGGATTCTGAACCATCTTGTCTCCTCTGACCTGTTTGCCATGAAAGACCCTTCTAGGGGCAATAGCCCCGGACAGCTCAGCTCCTCGGATCAGTTGAGCTCCCAGATCCTTCCAGCATATTAAGGTGGAGGTTTATGGGGGGCTTTTTCTTAGCTCTGCTTTTGATTTGCTTCTTCAGCCTCCATCACCTGTGCTCTGCATCTAAAGTGAACCACATGTTTTTGTCTTGTCTCTCCTCTCATGAGAGAAACCATTGTTCTGCACAAACGAGAGACTGCTGTGATGCACTGTGTGTGTGGGCGCCCTGATTTACACTCCAACAGACAGTAAATTCCTTTGCTGACGACGCCAAACGCCACGCTCCATTGAGCTAATGAACAGATCTCTTACAAGAACCCATTGATCTGCAGGAGGATCTTTGTCTGTGTGAGGAAAACGTTCATCATTTAGCAGGAAGGCGGGAACGTATGGAGAAACTCCACCACAGCTCCTCCTCCTCCTCAGCTCTGGCATGCTCCTGTTTCCTCGAGGCCCACAAGCTTGCAGCTCCACACGCATTGAGGCTATGGTTTAATTGTTCTTCTTTGCTTCACTTCGCAGCTATTTTTATTTCTTCATCTGTTCTCTGCCCCCCAAAGAGAGTCGTAAACGTATGTTTTCATCAAAAGAAAAGAGTCGTGCCAATTCATCTTAATTTAAACTTTCTGCTGTCTCATCTGCCTTTTGCTTCTTTCACCCTGCATTTATAACACATAATTTTACATTTGACACTTAGATTTCCTTTTTATATTCCTGTTCTGCAGCAGTCCTGGACTGCAAAGACCAGCGTGCTTTTGCATTTTCCTTTCTTACTTTTGTCCTTGAGCTAACATTTTCCCTCAGAAGCTCACCAAAGCAACAAAATCTTATGTGGCTCAGAAAAAATATTTTATAGTCCACTAACAAAACCAAAACACACATGTTGGGATATCCAAATAAAGTATTAAAAGTAAGTCGCTGGCCATTTTGGGGCAAAGTACAGAGCGTTTGAATGAATTAATTATTGCATTCGCACGAGTTAATCATTTCGAGGGAACGGAATAGTATTTTGTGGGAACGCAATATTATCTTGTGTGAACGGAATAGTATTTCGTGCAAACGAGTTATTAATCTGTGGGAAAGAGATATATTTTAATTTTTTAATGTCATGACACGGGCTCCGTAGCAAAGTGTGATTCTTGACAAAATTTCATACACAAGCAGCCAGCTAAAGTCTACAACTACAACCAAAGTTTGCGTTTTGCTGAGAGTACAATGATTAAAAACTGTTCTTCGGCTGTTTGAACATATTTGTTCAGGAAAAAAATCCAGTGAGTTATCATCTTTGCATTATCTTCCAGACACTAAGGTTTGTCAGCACTCCTGCTGTGCTGCACATTGATGCATGGTGCTGACCTTGGTGCTGAAGTAGCAGATAGGTACTTGGTTGAAATTCTCACATCTCTGTTGGTTTTAAAGTTTTGCTTTTTTTTTTCAGGTGAGCAGTTTGATCTTTTCATGCTTCTGAGTGGATGTTAAAGTCAAAGTTGGACACTTGAACCTACAGCTGAAAAAAACCTTTTATCTTTAAACTGCCGGTAAACCCTCATAACTCCACACCGCCTCCACCTTCAGTGAAGAGCTTCGCATAGCAGAGATGAAGGTGATTAGACTGAGAGCACTCTTCTGCTCTGACCTGAACACATTCAATTGCAACACGGAAACTTGTTTTCACACAGTGGAAGTCGAGCACTAACTAAACGCGGCTTTAGGTAAAAATGAAAGATTCTTCATTTATAATCATTAAAACATGCTGTAACAAGTGACACTACAGTAGAATCTATACTAGATTAGAATCTATAATATATAATATATATGACGGTGACTCCCCAGGAGCAGGCCTTCACGACGTGTGTTAATTTCCGATAAAGCACACTTTGTCTGCCGTTATCCTTTACATATTTAACTGAACAATTTTGCTTTTCTTAAAAGGAAAAAATGCAGATAAAACCAGGTAAGAATTCTTCAAATTAGGATGTTGTTTTTGTTTTTTTGTTGTTTTTTTTTTTTTAACAAAACTCACTGTCACTGCCTGTTCAGTACTTGTGTACTGAGTAAGTATTCGATTCTGATTGGCTGCAGAGAGCCCATTAAAAAGTGATGAAGGACATCTAAAAATGAAGTTTCGATAACATAGCCCGAAAGTTCTATATCGCTGCGCTGACCTCTACACACCGGTTGGTATCCAGAACAACAAAAACTTAGAACATAGGTGGTCTAACAGCAAGACAAAAGAGAGGATCTCCGTCGTTCAAATGGCTCTATGATGGATGAGCCAGTAGCTCTATTAAACGTTACCAACAATAATAACGTTGCATTTAAAGGTAAACAGTATGTTTTCTTTCTTTCTCTGCTCCTGTGGATTGCTTGGAGGATTGCTTGATAAAGATATATATACAAGTTAAAATGATTATATTATCAATTATTTAAAGAAATTGATTGTTTGTTGATTTACATTTAAAGATCAGAGTTACTGGTAGATAATTCTTCAATTAAAGTGATAAAATGATGTTTTGTGTTAGTTAACATGAAGTTTAGCATATATACCACGTTTATTTGCTTTCAGTTGTTTGATAATTTTAGTTGTTTAGATGATAGATAATAGATCTTTATTTTTTCAGCACATATTTGTGCAAAATCCACATTCAGCTAAATAATGTTAGTTATTACAGAGGCATTGGCACACTTCACCCATCAGTTTTTCTGATTAATGTTGTCACCATTTGCACTGCATTCAGTTCCTGGATTCTACATAAAGCAGTGCGGTCAGTTGACAAATGCAGATTTTTTCTTTTTTGTCCTCACACATTTTCCCAGATGCAGTTCACAAAGACAAAAACTAATTACAAGTCACAGACTGAAAATACTTTTTTTTTTTTTTAAATGTGTTTGTTTGTGTTCTTCATTGGATTTGATTCCAGAATCTTCCTACCTTCGGGACAGTAGCACCTGGGCCCAGCCAGGCTGCTGAAACAGGTGGCTCCATTCCTGCAGGGCTGGGAGAGGCAGTGGTCAACCTGCCGCTGGCAGCGCTCCCCTTCATATCCTGTCAAACAGACATTTCATGACAGCTGTTAGATCAGTTCAGAAGCTGACGGCCTATTTCAGTGTTAGCAAACAGCCATGTGGCCGTCTCTCATGCAGCAAGGCTTCAGAGAGTGCTGCACTCCTCTAAACAGGTCTTCCTAGAACGATAGGCAACCCCTGACATTTAAAGTCCTACCAGAAGATCACGCTTTGAAGCTTCTGCTGCAAAAGTAGCCTGTCAAGACCTGGTCATGCTCTCTGAGATCTTGTCATTCAGACATTTCCTGAAGTAAAGGAAGAC
This sequence comes from Oryzias curvinotus, assembly GCA_023969325.1. Taxonomy (NCBI): domain Eukaryota; kingdom Metazoa; phylum Chordata; class Actinopteri; order Beloniformes; family Adrianichthyidae; genus Oryzias; species Oryzias curvinotus. Next base: position 31,488,053 of record CM043718.1, read on the forward strand.
ACTAAATCCAGGCAGCACAGATAGTCCAACTGTGGTGGGTCTGTCTAATTTTGAACACACCAGAGGAGTTTAAGGTCATTTCAAAAAGCTGAGAAGCAACACACCTGCCTGGCAGATGCAGGTGAAGTTGAATCCTTCACCTCCTTGTCGGACATCTGTGCAAGAGCCATTGTTGCGACAAGGTCGACGGTGGCAGGCGTCAAACTCCTCACAAAAGATTCCTGTGTAGCCATCCTCGCACTCACAGAAGAAGGTGCTCTAAAGGTCAGAAATGGGACAATTAAAAAAAATGTCCAGGTTAAATTTTTTTTTTCTTTTTTTTTTTTTCATTTCAAAAATAGGGAAATTAGTTCAGTTTCTCAGAAATATTTTAGTTAACAAAAACATTTTCTGAAATGTCTTTTTTCAAAGGGAAGTCTGGGCATCTTTGCTAAGACTGCTGCCCCTGCGACCCGGACCAGGATGAGCAGAAGAAGGATGGACGGATGGACGCACGGACGGATGGATGGATGGATGGATAGATGGATGGTGTTTTTCTGCTCTCATCTTTGGTGCTGCAGGATGGTTTCCTTTTTTGTCTTCACACTGTATTTGCTGCTTGGTTTCAGGATCAGAGCCTGACAAAATTCTCAGGATACTAAATGTGCTTCCTGTTACGCCCCCTGTAATCCTTCAAGCAGAGAACTAAAATGCCGCATTTCCACAACTCTTATCCTTTGGTTCTTAGAGTTCTCTTTGAAAAATTCAAGATAAATGTCAATGTTTGAAGTTATGCAAAAAAAAAAAAATCAATGTTTTGTTCAATTTTGTTTTGTTTCTTATTCATAAAACATAAACTCAAAGGTGTACAAAAGTGTTGTTTTTTTCTGAAACAAACCCACATGATGAATTGATTATAAAAGCATCTTTAAGAACACTCAAGGAAAGATAGAAAAGAGCCCCCTGATGCTGGGAGGTTCACCTCAGAGGGTTGCGTGATGCATTTGCCTTTTCCAGAGCACTGAGGGTCACTGAAGCTGCTGCCGGGCTCCACACAGCTGCTGGCTTTCACCGTCAGGTTGAGGCGCAGGGTGACCTCTGGGGCTGTGGGAGCCCCCACACGAATTAAGCCTACCACACACAAGAGTTGAGGGTGAGATAAACTGCATTTGTATTCATCCTTTCTTTTCCAATTACTGTTTGAAATCCACTAATGAGACTTCTGCTGCCTAAGAGTATCTTTTTCTGTAAATCTGTGATGAGTTCAAGTTATGAAACATAGCATCATTTGGGAAATAAAATGTCACATTTTTTAAAACAAACAGGAGCACACCGGTAAAACAGAGCAGTAAAAATCCAAATGGATTTTATATTTTAAAATTCAAGATTTTAAAATATGAAATAGACATATACTAGTATTCTGTAGATACACCTCAAGTTTAAAGACTGCATAACATATATAACAGCATAACAGCCCATATTGTTCAGACTGGGGCAAAAAGACATTGAATATTTTTATAGCAACAGTGTATGGCCACCATCATCACAAATAGTAAATGTAAATTTTGGATTTTTCTCATGGCTAATATGCTTTTCTGGAGCATAAACTCAAGATTAAGACTGAGTTTGTCTTTCAGCTGCTTCTGGAGATACTGAGGTCCAGACGGAAGCTCAGAGGGGACAGAGCTTTTGCTGTAGCTGCTCCAAAGCTTTGAAACTCTTTGCCGCTGCCCATAAGAGATGCTCCATCACTGTCCATTTTTAAAACCTGTTTAAAAACCCATTTTTATGCTCTGGCTTTTAATCCAACATGAGACTTCTGTTATCGTAGTGTTAATGTACTGGTTTTATTGTTTTCATCTCTTTAGATTTAATCTTGTGTTTTAACATGTTTTAGTGTTTGTTTTTGTTATTTTTTTCGTGTTTAGCACTTTCTTTTAACTGCTGTTGTTTGAAAGTGCTATATAAATAAAGCTGAGTTGAGTTGAGGTTCTGAGTATTCAAATTGTGATTAATCAGGAGCAGACAAAAACAGAATAGAATAGAATCTTTATTTACTTATTTATTTGTTGCTCCTTGGACCAGGCTATGTGTCATTGTATTAGTATTTTTTAAATATTTTATGTCTTTTATGGTTAATCACTTGAACATTTTTACCCTTTATATCTTTTAACGCCTCCTCAGAGTATTAGCCATACCGTTTCCTTTCATTTTATATTCGTCTTTTAGTTGATGCTATTTATTTATGTCTTTTATGAGAAACGTCTCCAGTTCTACAGCTTATTGATGAAAGGAGCTTTACATGTAAAGTGATTGAATGATTCGATGTTTCGACTGTTCGGTTACAGTTTTCTGACTTTGATTTCATATTAAGGCAATCAGAGGCTTTAAAATGAAGGGAGAACGACGCATAAAATGGCCCCCACCCCCACCCCTATTCTGATGTGGTCAACCACCCTCCATCCTCAGCTAAACACCACAGACAGGTTAAGTGGCAGGAAGCATCATCAGGTATGTGGAGCACACACACTGAGGTCACCCTGTCCTCCACTCTGAGTGGGTCTCCAATTAACCCATGTCGGCCCACACCCACTCATTGTGCAGCTCTGGTGAGTGAATCCACACAGAGCAGGAGGAGGATCCGCATGGAGCTTGATTCATTGCATGGATTTAACATTCTGACTCAGAGAGGAAAGTGTTTGTTTTCTCTGTGCTGAAGAATAAATGCTGCCGTTACACTTCATTTAAATTCATTAGGATGCTAGCTCAGTTCCAAACCAGATTCTTGGAGGTCTTAGAGAGCTTCTTAGTCCGTCTTACTCTTGGTTCAGTGGACTGTCAACAAATAATAATAATACATGTTGTTTTTCCATGTGGAGACTTCAAACTTTCTGCTCTACAGAAGCACCCCTTTGTCTGCTGTTTCACCACAGCTTACTGAGGAAGTAGTTCTGTCCCAGAGGCAGGAGGTTGTCTGGCACCACCAGTCCATCAGGGGCCTGCAGGAACCACGCGGTTGTGCCGTTTAGAATGGAGGAGCGCAGGAAGCCGTCTTCACTCACTCGCCAAAGCACCGGTGCTCCACTGGGATTCACTATAACCCTGGTTAAAGCAGAGAAAAGACTTCAGTTATGAGGAGGGGGAGGAGGATTGGGAGTGATGAGGATGATGCAGAGAGTCATCTTTAATCATTAGCAGAAAAAGTTATTTCAGTCAGACAACTCTTGCAGTAAGAAATATTTATTTGACATTTTCCACATACTTTAGTTGGCATTCACATCTTTTGGTTTGGCATAAGGCTCCGTTCAATTCCATGAGAGATTTCCATAAAACTTTCGGGTAACAAAAACCCCCCTTACGGAGCCCACAGGTGGAAGCCGGGGAGGAGGGTGGGGCGAAGAATGAGCGCTGAAGGTAAGAAAGAGAATGAGCGCCTGCGCACCTGGCTTAAATAGGACGCTGAGCAGGTGCATTAATTGACTGAACCGCCCTAGGGTATTAGCTAAGAAACCCTGCTACGAGTCATCTGCCCGAAATACGATTATGAATCGTCATTTCAGTCAGACAACTCTTGCAGTAAGAAATATTTATTTGACATTTTCCACATACTTTAGTTGGCATTCACATCTTTTGGTTTGGCATAAGGCTCCGTTCAATTCCATGAGAGATTTCCATAAAACTTTCGGGTAACAAAAACCCCCAACACTTAATTATCCAGAAGAAGAAAAAATTTGTATGTATAATCAGTGTGTAATAAAATGGGGTGTGTTTTCGGCAGCATTCCATTTCCATTTCATTTCCCAGTATGACTGCTATGTGTGACCCGGCACCATTGACCGTTTGGGCCGCCCCCGTTCGAGTACAGCGCCACGAAGGGAACATGCTATCTAGTGGATCTGCTATGTGTGACCCGGCACCATTGACCGTTTGGGCCGCCCCCGTTCGAGTACAGCGCCACGAAGGGAACATGCTATCTAGTGGATCTGCTATGTGTGACCCGGCACCATTGACCGTTTGGGCCGCCCCCGTTCGAGTACAGCGCCTCGAAGGGAACATGCCATCTAGTGGATCTGCTATGTGTGACCCGGCACCATTGACCGTTTGGGCCGCCCCCGTTCGAGTACAGCGCCACGAAGGGAACATGCTATCTAGTGGATTTGCTATGTGTGACCCGGCACCATTGACCGTTGGGCCGCCCCCGTTCGAGTACAGCGCCACGAAGGGAACATGCTAACTAGTGGATCTGCTATGTGTGACCCGGCACCATTGACCGTTTGGGCCGCCCCCGTTCGAGTACAGCGCCTCGAAGGGAACATGCTATCTAGTGGATCTGCTATGTGTGACCCGGCACCATTGACCGTAGGGTCGCTCCCGTTCGTGGAAACCACTAGAGGAACATACTATCTGAAAGAGAGAGGGAAAGAAATAAAAGAGGAGCCAACATAAAATTACTCATACCTGATCATAGAACGTAACTCACTTCCCCCAAAACGCTGTGCGAAACTAATTTGTACCGCCTAACAACCCGTATGATACAAAACTTAACATCCAATCCAAAGCTTTGATGGCGTATTAGGCATGCTAATACGCCATCAACCGTTATTTGAACTTCTATTAACCAAGAACAAGCTTGATGGCCATAACTTCTGCCATTGTGGCAACTATAAATACACGAGCTTAAGTACATCCATAATTTCGAAGCTCCCAACGACAGTACAACGAACGAGCCTAGTAGCCACAATTTTCTCCATTCGGCATAACATAAGCGCTCAAGGAACATCATTTAATTGAGATCCCAACCAAATATTAAGAACGAGTTCAACGCCCATAATTACTATGCTTCATTGGCATACTACAAAATTGGCTTAAGAACCAAATTCGAGCTCCAGCGCATACTATGATACAACTTAGAACATCCTAATTTTGAGGCTTCCACCCGGCTATAATTTTCTTTTAACATCTATAATCGAAGAATTTACATTCATTATGCTGTTGACATTGATTGATTAATTCAGTCAGAAGTGTTATTGGAATGCAGAGGAGGTCCACCGCCCCGTCACTTTCAGTGCAGCAATAGGTGCGTCGAGCAGTCATCGTTGCAGCATCAGATCAAGGAATGCAGGGGTGACATCACTTCCTGGAAACGGAGAAGCCGATCGGGGCGTAGGGGTACTCAGGCTCAGGATGTGGTGCATAGATAAAACAAAGCAGTATTAGTCTTGACAAGAATATATAAAAATCCCAGAAACTGAGCAGTTTCAAAATGCTTGAGATAAATGAAATAACAGTGCTTTTCAAAGAACAAATCTGAGAAAGTGAAATTTAGTAGACAGTTAAAGTAAAGACCCATTGTGGATTTATTGCACCCTAGAAACCATCATGATTACAAATTCCAACAGTGAAATGATAGTGAAATATATAACCTGCACAAAATCTTAACACCAATTTTTTAACATTCCAAAGATAAGAAAAGTAACCTTTGACAGTTTCAGAGGGACGCACCTTCAGGAGGCCATCGAGGAGTAGGTGATGGGAAGAGTAGCCAAGGAGATTTGTAGATGAGGAAGGTCAACATCCCACGTAGCAAAGGATTGCAGCCCGGCTGGATTCGATGCTTTGCATCTGATATTAGTGGTTCTCAAATTGGTGGACAACAAAGTACAGACTACTGAAATTGTAATTAGCCAAGGGCGTCTGGATACTGAAAAAGAAAACTTGAGAGCCATGAGGGATCATAGGTTTTGATAGCATTTTTGCTAGACTGAACCTTAAGCATTTAGAGGCGGAGTATAAGCCACTAAATGGGGAAGCATCTAGCAGACTGTCATCTGCTTAAGCAAGGAAGATAGAAGACTGACTTGTGGACACAAGATTCAACTCTTGAACTAAGCTTGACAGCGCAAGTGATGATTTCCTACGGTCAGGGTAGAAATTGCTCAAGGTGTTATTTAAACATAACCAAGTCAACTGATGACACAATACTGTCATTCACTATTGAAACAGCCCTAATTTAATCTCCAAGGATGAAATAACTGGACGACATCTTATAAATCATCAGAGCTGTAGATTCTGGCGGCCGGACAAACACAAACCACTCTTAAATCTTTTCCCCCAAACCAGAAGGCACAGCCACAGAACAACAAGTGGATGGAGCCTGAAGACACGACAGTCATCATAACATAACTACTCCAAGCATAGAGAGGGAAGGAACAAACGCAAAACACGAAATCCAGAACAGGAACACGGGGCCCAGGATGGAACTACCCAGAACAAGATGAACAGATGACCATAGGACCAAAGCCACAGCAAATGTCAGGTGGCCCAATCATTGACAAAGCATATGCAAACCAAAATGAATAAACACGCTGCACAAAAGCCAAAGATGACATAATGGGGAGAGACAAGCAGCAATGAACCATCCAATCCATAGAAGAAAAATAAATCCGGAAGGGTGGAGGACCATACAGTATAGACAACGTGGAACTCAGATTAGAAAATAAATCCCCCCCCCACAAAGATCCAAAGACCAGGGATACAGAGGAAATTCGGCCACCGAGAAACCATCAATAACTCGCAAAGTGAAAGAGACCCATTGCCTACAAATATCCAGTACAGAGCTTCTGCTAAGAAAGTTGAAATTATGAGGACTGCCACGGCAGCTGAAAGGTAAACCGACAAACGCGTCGAGCACCAACTGAATGCCAAGAGACGCCGAGAGGCATAGAGGCAGAACAGGGAGAACATCAGCGATAAGACATCCTCAGCGTTATGTCGCGCTCGGAGGAAAATCGTGGAGACAGCCTGGGCAGCTGAAGAAAATATATATACTAATCCTGAAGGCACATGAGGAACCAGGCCACAGATGCCCAAAAAAAAATGAACTGTGAGGCGCCAACGGGTCCAGAGCACGTCACGAGAACCTGAACCTTCGAAGGGCCACCCTTAGTGGGGGCTTTGAAAAACGATGCCCCGGAAAAAAAAAAAAAATCCATCACACAGCCCCCACAAACCTCCAGACCAAACCAGAGAAATAAATAACAATAACTGTCCAGCCGAGAAAAAAGGCAGCGACGAGACTGACACGCTAATGCGGCCGACGCAAGTCCCCAGCCAGGGCAGGACCTACTGGGGTACACGGAGCAGGGAAAAAAAAGGCGAAGCAGAACCAGATGCAGAACGTGCGGGGGCAACGAACGAGTGATTAAAATGAGCCAAAGACACCGCATAAAAGAGACCAAACATAAGGAATTTGTCCACAGAGGAGAGACGGGTCCAAGAGACAAATTCACATTAAGACTAACCAGCAGCTACAACAACGAAGAAAATAAACAGAAGAGCCGCCATAACAAAAAAGCCAGCATCTAATTAAAGATAGTCAAGAGTCACCTTCAGCACCTAAAGAACAAAACAGCAACAAAGAAAACGCAAAAAGCCACAAATAATTCAGCCAGCATGAGAAACCAGGCCAGACGAGGACCGCCAGCCGTCACAACCACAGAAAAGACCCCACAACTCCTGAAACAATAACCGGACGACGCAGAATAACAGCAGAAAATGAATCAGAGTGAACATGGAACAGACCACGAGTCACAAAAACTACAATTCCCAGGGTCCTTAGGGGCGCGACGTCACCATACACGGAAGTAAACAAAACAAGACTCAGCCCAGAAAAACGAACCAGGAAAGACCGCACGCCGCTCACCTGAGAAGACCGGCCGACCACGGCAGACGATAGACCCGGACAGCTCCAGATCCGGGCCCACGGACAACCCGAATACCGCGGAAAGCGCACCCCCTGCAGATGCACGCGACCGCGGCGAAACGAATGCGCTGGGCGCCGTTAGCCGCCTGGAGATCGCCGCTAGCTGCCCGGCAAGAGCCGCAAAAAGAGCAGACACGGCGAAAAACGGAAGCCCACATCAGAAATGGGGAATAACCATCCAAAGGATGGGGGGAATACAGCAAGACGTCGAAGAAAAGGAGATCCGCCGGATCCGCGAGCACGGGGAACGGCGAAGAATGAGCGCTGAAGGTAAGAAAGAGAATGAGCGCCTGCGCACCTGGCTTAAATAGGACGCTGAGCAGGTGCATTAATTGACTGAACCGCCCTAGGGTATTAGCTAAGAAACCCTGCTACGAGTCATCTGCCCGAAATACGATTATGAATCGTCATTTTATCAAATAGAAAATTGTCCAAAACATAATCAAACTTACTTTTTCTGCTAATTTTAGCTTAAAAAAAACCTGACGCCTTTTTCCACCCATGCAAGACCAGTGCGGTGATAATCAGCAGGAGGAGCAGTCAGAGATCAAATCAAGCGCCGGCTTCCAGCAGCTGCTTGCTGAGGAAGCATTAAAGGCTGGAGCCAAGCTGAGAGAAGAATCCCTCTGTGAGAGACAGACAGCCAGGCTGAAGGAATGAAATCTGTCAGCTCCGGTTGTCAGAAGGACAAACCGAAACAATATCAGCAAAACTTCTGACTGCATGTCCTCATCAAAATTTTCAATTACAGATAGTAGGATTATCTTCGTAAAGTCCCAATCCAATCTTCTTTTGGTCTATTATAAAAATGTTCCTAGTGGTCTTTTGATTATGATTATGCTGTTTTTAGGCAAAATTAAAAAACCTAGGAAATAGTTTCTGCAAAGTGGCAGTGGTTTATTGGAAATTTACCACTGAGCTGTGGACGGGACTGTTGGTGCAAAAGCAACTCTGCTCCCCTTCCCTTCACACATAACCGAGAGCTCTTTGTTTATACTCTTACCTACTAGCTTACAGCCCCTAACACACCCAACCAAAAATGGCCAGTGCAACAAAAATGGCAAGCAATATCAGAGCTATCCAGCCTTACAGTTTTTAGCTAAATTTCACCTCAGACGAGGGAATCTAAGACAGACGTAGATCTAGTTGTCTAAAAGCGGATGCATCAGAGTGGAGCAGAGCAGGTAGCTTGTGGCCTGCCAGTGTTTTTTTTAACATCACAGATACGCTCCTTTTAAAACGGCATTTATTATCTGCTTCTAACTCACAACGATTTAAATAAAAAAGATACTCATGACTACCAGTTTTAAAAAATGTTTCCCGTTGATGTTATTTCATATCCGTCAGAAACTTTTTTAAATTTATGTCCTCCATCATCAGAATAATGCAACAAGAACATTTAAAAAAAATTAAATTAAAAAAGCCATATCTATTTTTTATCCCGGAAATGCTAACAACTTTCAAGGACAGTCTTTTTTTAGCTAACTTGCTATTGTTGCATAACTGTTTTTGAAGAAAACACAGATTTTTATTGATTAATGATATATAAATCTGAAAGTGGTACATAATGTGTGTACTTTTTAAAATCTTTTAACTGTTTATAGAAGGTGGATGTACAGAGGGATGAAATAGTGACAGCTGCTCATTCTGGGAGAAGTTCAGGCGAATTAATTTTCATACGAGGTCGTCCGGAAGGAGAAAAAGAGGCTGACTTCAAATGTGTTCAAGAGGAGCCGAGCCTGAAGGTGAAGCTGCATGACCGACATAATAAGATGGAGGGGGAAGCTGCTTGCAGCTGAAATGAGTTTCCCTTTGCTGCGTGTCTGGGCTCAACCGGAGGGACGCAGAGACATCAGGGCTACTTTAGGTTTAAACAGGATCTTTGAGGAGCAGGGATCTACAAACAAGAAGTCTGTTTTTGAAGGAAATGTGATCCTTTGAAATCCTTCGAATAAATCTGAATAGTCCTTTCATTCATTGTGCGTCCTTCTGAAGACACTTTTTTTCATATTGTTCATGGAATCGTTTTTCTCTCCATATGAATCTCCGTTTAAGGACCTGTGTCTGGGTGCGCTTTCAGACGTTTAACTGTGCTGTGTGGAAACAAAGCAGCAGAGGTTGATTAACTCACAGAGCCGTGCCTCCCATCTCTAATGAGAACAACATCAAGGTCGTCTGATGTTCACCTGCACCGTCTTCCTGCATTATTCATTATTGGAGCTGGAAAACTGTCGTTTGAATAAATAAAAAGCTAAAAACAAATACAAACTACATGGAAACTAGATGGACCTTCCAGATCAAACACAAGAAAACTGCCAATGAATATGTTTTATTCTGAACCAAAAACTAAAAATACAGAGTTTGTGCAAATTCTGGAAAGACTTTTGTCGTTTCCAGTAAACTTACGAGAAAAATTTATTTTGAACTTTTGAGTGGTCTGTGATCTGTTAGTTGGAAATGATAACAAATAACTATAAACAAAAATGGTTTAAAAATATATATGGTATGACTGCATTTATAAAAGAAATATCTAAAAAAGCAATTAGTTTTGATTTACAGAGAAAAAAAAGCTTGAGTTTTGCAAATGGCTCAAGAGGATTTGTTCTCTGTAGAGGACATTTCTAAAGCTGAGGATCTGTCATCCACTGCACACCGCTGAATTAACTCCTTTTGGGTACCTACAGAGGACATTTAGGGATTTTCAATCATATCGCATGATAAGGGGGGAGCTCTGGGAGTTAAAGTTTATGAAGTTTTTAACTGGACATATTTTTTTCACTGGTAGTCATAGGAATGTGACCTAGATTTTCAGTTTTTTGTAATTGTACTTAGATTTAGTCGATATTCTGACTTTTGAATGAACAGTAACAGACGATGTAAAGTGAGTTAAATTGGTGAAAAATTGACTCTCTTTCCCGTTTAATGCAAGCCTACTTCAATAGTAAATAATAGTTGGCTCTCACTTCACAGCGCTCTCTTCAGGCACCTCCACGGAGAGCGTCAGAGTTCCTGATGTCAGCTCACAAAGCTCAGGGCTCAAACAGTGGAGGCCCTCCGTCACCTGAAACAAACATCCACCCACAGCATGAGCTCTCCATGCTTTCTCCACCTAAATCCATCAAAACTTGTATCCTCACTCTGTCCGCCTCCCATGGAACTACCAACAGCCTCTGCCCAGGTTTTGGTTGCCATGACGGCAGGGTGGGAGGTGCCTCTGTGGTAGTGGTGGTGGTGGTGGTAGAGACCGTGGTTGGTGGCTGTGGCTGAGTGGCAGCCATCGTTGTGGAGGCGGCGGGGGTCACAAGCTCAGGAGCCGAGGGCGTGGCTGGATCCCAGTCGGCTGGCGGCAGGTCCAGCAGGATCTGATCGCACCGCTCTCCTTCGTAGCCCTCAGAGCACTCACAGGTGTAGGACGGCTCCTCCTCCTCGCCCCCATCGCTGCGGCTGCAGTTTCCATGGAGACAGGGACTGCTGGCACAGGGGTCTGTGAAGAACTGAGACAATTGAGAAAACAAAGAAGATGAAAACAGAGAAAAAAAATGAAGAAAAGGAGCCACAAGCTGGAAAACACCAAGATAGACTTTGGAACAAAATGTCAAAAAAAAAAAAAAAAAACACCCCGGTTCAGCTGCAAAGATTTTATAGATGTGGCAGCACCTGTGATCCTGCCTGACCAGAGACTTCAACCATCCAGCTAACTGAACTGAAAAGAAGGCATCTTTGGAAGGTGAATAATGGGGCAGAATCGGTTCATTTAATGAAGACCAAGAAGGTTCCGCTTTCAGCGTCTATCAGACTGAAGAGACCATGTTTGAAAGAAATGAGAAACAAAAGAACACCTAAAAGCATAAATAACCCTGCTTCTCTGATCAGAGAAAAGACATTTTAACTCACTCCGTCAGACAGCAACACTATGTTTTAGGGGCAGATCAGGGGCTGCACTAGACAAGTCACAGCCGTTCATTTCAATAATCAATTAAAACATAAATATGTTTTAAACATATTTGTTGATAAACAATAAACATAAATGTTGATGTTGCTGTAAATACATTTTTTTGTAGAAGAAATGATAGAAAATGTATTTTGTGAGTCTCTTGGAGCTTCTCTGAGATCTCCAAACATAATAATTTTGGTTTCAATGGTAAATTATTGCAGGGTGATTTTTTTAGGAGGCTTATTTTGACGGTCTGTATGCTCTTCTCATATAATCATAAATATGTATACCCCAGTACTTTCTAAGAATTGTGTACATGAGTTCTTGATTGTGATTGGCTAAACTATGTCATAAACCATCAAAAACCTGTGGCAGCAACCTGTGGCTACTTGACTTTCAGAGCCTTAAAGGCTAAATGAGAGGAAGATATTTGTTTCTGTGATCAAAACTATAGTGGTTTGTACTTCTAAGTTAGAAAACTAATTGTGTTATTTTCCTGTGCACATAATTTCCATTTAAATTTTTCAGTGAGCACCTAATAGTGGATAATATGTGACACTTCATATGAACCCAGATTTAATGTTGACAAAAGCTTTTAATTTTTTTCTGGTCTCTAGACGTATTCCTGTTTTATATGAAGTATTGAAAAGTATCCATTGTAATGATTTAATGTTAGTAAGTGGTATTTAATAGTATTAAAATAGTTCAAAGATTGCAGGCCCTGACACTTTTCATCTCATCAAATCTGTCCCTCATTGGCAAAAGTTTGGACACCCCTGATCCAGATGTTCACTCAGTCTTGTGGCTGTTGTTCCACAGCTCAGTTTGTTAATTGTTCAATGTGTTGTTGTTGTTTTTTGTTGTTATATCATGCAGTACACTTAAACAGTGTTGGAAATACACATAGCTTTTTTTTTTTCTTAATCATACTTAAAGAACTTTATTGGTTAAAGCAATGTGCTTTTCTACAGAATAGTCGTTTTCTATGGGTGATGTCAGACTCACTCAGTCCAGTTCTATTATACAGACAATGGTGGAAACCAGATGTTTATCAGAATAAAAGCACTTAGAATTTTCTGGTGTAAAAACAGCTTGTCTGTGAGATTCAGTTGCAGTGCTTAGTGTTCTGATCATGAAATAAAGTATATGTTATACAATTTAATATAGGGGAGAGGTGTATTTGTATTAGGATTCAGACAAAGTTTCTTTTTAGTCACTCTTAAAAAAAACTGTGATATAATGTCTACATCCTGGGATATATCAGGGTATATCATGTCATGACGTCCATGGTGATACGTATCGTATCGTATCACTAGACTCTTGCTAATATACAGCCGTACTACACAGTTGCCTTTGTCTTATCGCTTCCTCTTTCTGCTCTTACCTTTTTTTGTTGTTAACATTTTTACTAGTTTTGTGGCAAATCCAGATGTTTCCTCATTGTCTAACACTTGTTTCAGGCCCAAACATATTGCATGCCAATGTGTGAGGAATGCTCCTTGACAGCCTCCTACATGCCAGCTTTCCCCAATCATCAACTGATCGTGTTCAGAGAAACTGTTTCCAAAGGTGACAGAGGACAAACAGACAATAACGCTGCTGTCTTCAGCTCAGCCAATCAAGCAGTTTCAGACTAAAATCAAACAAATTCTGATATAGATGGGTTTTTCTAGCACTTTCTGTGCCTCCAGCTGTCTGAATGTGAACATATAGATGTAGCTTTAATACAAGCAAAGAGGAAACGAGAGCTGAGAACGGAGGCAGAACAAAGATTTGGTAATGACGCCTTCACCAAACCCCCTGGTGCACATAGAAGTGAGCGCACATACGAATAAGAGGGAGAAACAATGAGCGGCACAGCAACAAAGACTCATTACCAGTCTGCTCCCTCCACAGCCAAGTCACAGCTCATTACAGCTAATCTCTGTGGTTTTTGCTCTCACAGCCTCCGACAAAGTTTCTGCCGCTCTGCAGTCGCAGCAGTCCCCTCTGCAGCCCTGTCGCAGCCTGATGCTGCCTCCGCCCATGGAGCCAAGAAATGCATCTATGGGCTGTAGGAGAACATGCTTCTGCCTATGACTATTAACTTGTGATCTTTTTGGTGTCATTTTCTAAGCACAAAGGAACAACAAAACTCATTACACGTTAGATGAATTTCATCATTCCTCTCTACCCCTGGAGAAACCATGGGCACAAACTTGGCCAAATTTTCATGTTTCTGATTTTGCCTGTTTTAAATCTTTTTAGCCGTTGTTAATTGCTGCTATCCAAACTTAACCCCCCAAAAATGTCACGTTAACTTTAAAAGCCTGGAAGAAAAATGTTCTTGGGATCTCCTGAGTAAAAGTCAAGAAAACTTTGTTCAATTCAAATTCAATTCAATGCAGTTTTATTTTTATAGCCCAATATTACAACACAGTTTTCTCAACGGGCTTTACACATCGTCAATTAAGATATTATAACTGAACATATGTTATTGTATGTTCAGACTATGTACGAATTTGCAACTTTGGGTTAATTAAAGTAAAAAGATTCACACTAGAAATTGAATCTGTTGATGAAATGGAGGCATGCATTCCCGAAAACATGCTGCTTTGGAAGACTTTTATGTTGGAGGAGAACATATATAATGATGTAAGATTATTTTTTGTGTGTGTGTTATGACACAATCTATGCTGAAACCGGTAAATTTCCTCTTTCCTCTCAAAATTGTGCTTCTGCTCTCAGGTTTATTGTTTTTTTTAGTTTTCCTATTCTGTAACAAGAATCCCCATCAACACAGACGTAAATATGACAGCATCACTGACACTGCATGATCTGCATCAAACTAAAACAATGTATGTTTATTTTACTGATCCCTGAAATGATCTGCACATTCATAATAATGACTCATTGATTGATTCATTTTAAACCAATTTCTCAAAGGAAAAGAAGAAAGGATGGACACCAAAATGGTCACCATCACAGAAAAAAAACCCAAGAAACTCCAAGGTTATTTAAAACATTTGCATCAAAATAAAAGCTTATAAAATAATTTCTGAACCTCATATGTAAAATATGAAAACAATCTTGTGCTGTTACATTTGAGAGAGTACAGCAAAAACATATTTGCAGATTTAAACTTGTCGTCATCATTTACACTTTCGCGTGATTATAGGGATTTTATTTTCTCATGTTAATCACAAGTTCATCTAAAAATCAGATGATGTTATGATGCTGCTCAGGATCTTTTTTGGCCTGCAAACCTTTCAACAACGTACCGTGAACAAATGGAATCACATGCGTGTTGTTACAATGTTCTGTTATTAGTATTCCTGCAGGTGAAACCAAAAAGCTTGTTAGCGCGTAATTTATTTGCAGTTTGACCAGGATAGTGAAAGAAATTAAGTTTATAGAAGCAAAAGAAATTCTGATTAAACAAATATGTATGATTAACTGCAGTAAATTGGTCTGGCAACAAATTATTAAATGCAAATGTAATGTATTAGGATGCTGTTTACAGAATTTTCTAAATAAATCACTGTATCTGACGTCTTATAATTAATGTTTTAAATCATTTAGAAAGGAACACAATCTAGAACCTTTTTTCTTTTTACACATGAAAAATTATTTATAACTTTAGCAAAAAATTTAAAACAAACTTGTTGTTCTATCTTTTGTTTTTGGAGGACGTTTGATATTGAGCAGCATTAGATGTTGATTATTCAAAGCAACATGTGCAGCCAGGCTTTAGGAGAGTCTGGAGAGTTCTGCAGAAAATTAAGGATCAAGAACCAAAAGTCTAAAGGCCCTGCTGTTCATTATCAGCACAAAAGCAAGACAAACCAGATTCTGAGAAAAAGAGTTAAAAAAAAACAACTAAATTTAATGACAAACTACACGATCGAAGCACAGTTTACTCTGGAAAATCTTACTGTAATTATAGGGTATATACTACTGTTTCTTAGATTCCTCCGAGTTTTATTGTAATTGAGTGTTTATATCCTGTTTCTAAGCAAAAATGTAAACAGATGTAAACACTGTACATCCCTCAACAAATCATTACTTCATCCGCTTGTCATTCCCCACTAAACAGCTCATGTTCTCTCAGCTGTCAAAAACCATATCAATTAATTTATTGAGCTGCTGATTATAATTTTACCCATAAGTCAACACACCAACATGGCGCAGAGATATCCTTTGAGGCTTATTTAATTGCGATACAGGGTTCTGCGGTCCATTTGCTAATTCTAGCAGGTCGTCCCTGAGGAGGAAGGATCGATGCACCCGGAGGAAAGAGACTTGTGCAGCCTGGTCCTCCCTTCATCCTGCATGTGGTTGAGGACATGAGCAACACGCTAACGCATCCATGCAGGTGTAGAACCGGCAGACAAAGTGAAGCTGCATGGTGATTTAGTCAGCACAGGTTTAAAGAAGTGCTGGATAAAGGAAACAGCCATCCATCATTGAACCAAGGCATGTTTGGCTTCTATCATCGAAATAAAACTTAATGACTCTTGTGGCAGCTGTCATAGCTTAGCCTCAGTAAACTGACAGATGGCGTCAGTCCTCCCACCATTAGAAATCGCAAATTCAGTTAAAGGATTTTCACTTCACAGTAAATGATTGAAAATGTTTCAACCTTCAAAACAAATCCTTTACTGTCAGTTTGTTTTAAACACAACAAATAACAACTGAATGAACAACTGATAAATCATCTTTATATTTTACCTTTAGCCTCATCCTTCAATCCTGGTGTCATACAACTAAAAAGACGCTTTCTCCTGTGTACTTTATACAAACAGGAAAAAGGTCTCACATCTGTATAGACCAAGGCGACGTAAATTTTCACGCCATGCAAAAGTTGCGTGAAACATCTTGCTGCAGCAACCTGCTATGTGTGTAGGAGTTTATTTAGAAGGACTATATCATGCAAAGTAAACCTTTTGAACTTTTAAGTGTATTACGATGTAAATTCCTCACAAAAAAAAACAACCCCAAAGTGAGATTTTCATCCATCTACACATTTCTGAGTATTCCTCTGAAAACATGCTTTCTGAGCACCAGCCCCTCCAAATTCAAGAAAGCAAGCAGGTTTTTACGAGCTGCACTGCCAGCCCCGCCCACAGGCTAACACACATCCACTGATCAGCAAAAACGCTTTCCTTTTACATGCACAATATGCACATCCATCTTTGCAAAAGTTTGGATGTTGTTTGTTTTTGTGGGCGAGATGCAGACACGCTGTCGTGGCTGGCTCTAGGTTGACGTCATGAAATGGGCGGCACCCTCAAGCAGAGAAATGTGGAGACTCAAGAGAGCAAGTTGTCCTACTTCCGCGAAAATAAATCATATTTAATGAAAAATGGTTCTTTGATGTTAAGATAAGCATGTAGGCCATTTAATAGCTTCAATAGAAAATAATCAGTCAAAATGGCACAGGTTTAAAGGTTTACGCTGCCAACCATACAGTTCTAACACCATGTTATATTAGTGCTGGGTCTTTAAGACCCACTCCAATGAAAATGGTGTTTATCGTAGCAGTTTTCTCATGATGGAGTAATATAGAAAGAAAAATAAGATTAAAACTGCAAATTTCTTTATTGTGAATCGGAAGCAAATCAAAAATGACATTTAAAGAAGTGTGTAGTTGTTAAGTACAAACTACAATTGGCAGGCCACAAGGTTCCTGCTCCACAGACAATTAGATCTGTGTACATCTTTGTTTTCCTCGTCTGAGCTGGAATCTGGCTCAGAACTGTATGGCTGGATAGCTCCGATATCGCTCACCATTTTTGTTGCTCCGTTAATATGGGGTGGCCTTAAGCTATCAGGAGATTGTGCAAACAAAGGGATGATGAGAAATGAGGGCAGGCTCACTCAGCACCAATAGACCTTGAAGGCCACACCCACCTACTTTGTATAAACACATTTGTTGTGAGGTGGGTGGAGCCTAGTCAAAATGTTTTAATAATAATACTAAAATATGAGCTGTAGGATAGCATACTTTCCTTTCAGCAATCAGCGGTAACAAGCCAGTTGAAGCTAAGTCCTCAGGTGGCTGTTAGGCTCGCCGTTTCACAGCTTCTTTAGCCTTTTTCTAGTAAATGTGTGTCCTCCAGCGTTCTCATAAAAGGCCCAATCATATAGGACCAACAGCACAGCTTTCAGAAACACACATAAAATGGTGCAATTTAACAACAGGTTGACACTGCAGGCTATCTGAAGAGGAGCAAACAGGCCATTCCACTATTTTATGAACATTCAAACGGCAAAAAGTCTTAATTAACAACTCATCATCATCCTCATTGTTATTTGGTTGCTTAGAATTGTTCCACAATTCCATTGTTTTAGTAGCAAGAGTAGATTAGCACAGAGTTAGCTCTGTTTATCACACTTTCAGAAGTGTTTTCTGCACACAATAGTTCCTGCCAAGAAGCAGAGGGAGAAATCTGTTTTTTAATCCTCTTAGCTCATCATCTGGGCTGTTTATCATCGTTTTACCGCCTCTGGTCCAATCGAAAGCCATGCCTACTGTGGAAAAGACTGTAAGATGGAGGATCAGATCTCTGCCTCCAGATTTGCTCATGCAGCAATCTGCCTTGAAGGAATCTCAGCATAAAATTACTGCGACTTGTCTACAAGTCTCCTACATTTTATGTTTTACTAATGAGAGACGATGTTAAAAATTGATGTGCCTGATCTAGATCCATCTCCTTGTCAGGACCAGGCGTGCATTTCTGGTGCGTTTGCTGGATTCAGGCAGTAAGTGGAGCATCCCTGCGCATTGGGTCAGCTCAGAGGAGCAGAGCAAATATCAGGAAACATGAGGCAGATGAGAGAATGCATCCCACACACAGGTCCTCGCAAAGATGGAGAATGACAGCAGGGAAACAAATAACTGCCACTCTTCAGCATCCATCATATCTGTTACACAGCAGCCAGGGAATAAACATCCTTTAAGTCATCAGTCACAAGGTAATTAGCTGGAGAAACTAAATGAAACATTCATATAGCCTGTAGCAATCCTCAAATGTGCAGTGCATACTGAGCAGGACGTACAACTGTACTAAAACAAAATCTGTATTACATGATGGCGACACCTTCAAACTTTGCAATGGCTTAGTCTCAGCTGCCCTTAGGGGTAGCAACCGGCTGTACGAGACACTCAATTTTGGGGTCGCAGACCACTCGGTGAACCTGTAGAGCAAAAGTGTTCATGAACAATAATTTCTACCAGCAATGCCAGGACAGGTTGTCGCAACACGCAACGTTAAGTTAGGGGGAAAGAAGGTGTTGTACGGATTTTTTACTTTTCAGTCCAGTGCACTGCGCAAGGTGTCTGTTAGTACTGTTCAAGTGATGAGTCCCTTTGTGCACTCATTGGCTGTTAAGCTACAAACTGGCCGTGCATGTTTACATAGACTTTGCATTAGAAATGGACAGTTGAACGCGTGTTGCCAAGGTCAGTGTTAACGTAGCTTAGGAAATGAGGAAATTAGACAATCAGAGTGTAGCTTGTGTGGACATCCCATGGGCACTTGTGTATCATGTGCACACTCCATGGGTTCAGCATTTGCGGGTGGTCAATAAGGGGCCAATAGGCACGTCTTACAAACGACTAGAGTGGGGTGTATGGGCACTGTATGACAGCACCACTCTAAGTCATAAGTGCTTGCAACTTCCATCCTAAATACCTCACAATACACTTACCACTGGACAATGGTACGATCCATTTTCATGATATCCGTTGAGGTGGCCACACAAGTCTCAAAGGAAGTGAAAGACACACCTGCACTCCCCTTAAAATGCAGCCGCTCCTCTTTATGACCCTCCATGGATCTGACAACCCAAAAAACCTGCCACACCCGTACGGGTTAACCCCCCATACGTCCTCATACAAGTGCATGCGACTGAGGCATAAACCTCCGTCAGTGAAGGGATTTTCCATGAAGCTTTTATTTCTGTCTTCCCCCGAGAGAATCCGACATAGGTTACTGTTATGGGAGCTCAAGAAGAGGAAAAGATGTATGATCGTTGCAGATACATTATCGACATTCAGGGAACTATATAAAGGATTGAAAGAATTGTCAGACTGAGGTCCAGCAGAAGGAAATATAAATATACTAAAAAAAAGCGCCCCTCTCACCCTCCATGGGTGGTTTCTCACCCAAGCTCGGGTCGTCTACCAGAGGCCTGGGAGCTTGGGGGTCCTGCAGCATCTTAGCTGTTCCTAGCACTATAGGGATTTATATATACGGTATATATAGAGAGAGATTTTTCCAACTTCTTCTTTGACATCAGCTGTAACAGTGTGAGTAGAAATCCAGCTCCTCACTTTCAACACCATCAGCTGTCAGAGCAGCCACTCAGCAGGTATTCAGCAGGTATTAAAGACATCTTCATTTACAGTTTTAAATCCCAAATGAATTATAAATATTTAGATTGGCAAAAGGCAAAAGAAGTGGACAAAATTAGTTCAACCTTTAATGTTCTGAGCTGCGTATTGAATCATGTATAGGGGAAAGATACAAACCTCTAGATTTAGCTTTGCTTTTGAGCAAATGTGTACTTTCTTTTGTTGCTATTGCTATTGTGCACTGTTAACATTGTTTGTGCATACACAGTATTTCTATTTCGATAGTGCTTCTCTGCATTTATCCTGTGGAATTTTTTATAAGCTAAAAATCATACCATGGTATGATGCGGTGGCGCAGTGGTTAGCGCCTCTGCCTCACAGCAAGAAGGCGCCTGGTTCAAGTCCCAGCTGGGGGACATGAAAAACACAACATCAATGGGGGACCTTTCTATATGGAGTTTGCATGTTCTCCCTGTGTATGCGTGGGTTTTCTCCAGGATCTCTGGCTTCCTTCCCCCATCCAAAAACATGCTTCATAGGTTAATTGTCAACTCTAAATTGTCCCTAGGTGTGAATGGGTGTGTGATTGTGGACATTCTACCCTGCGACAGACTGGCGACCTGTCCAGGGCATCCCCTGCCTTCGCCAACAAGTGACCGGGATAGGCTCCGGCAGCCCCGTGACCCCGAAAGGGAAAAACGGAATAGAAAATGAATGAATGAATAAATCATACCAGAGTATTGTTTTTTAATTCGCCAAAAGAGTTTGCCACTAAAATCTCTGCAAAATTCTCATTGTGTGCTGTTAGGGGATAATATCACTTCATAGAATAGTTTTCATAATTTTCCATGACAAGAAAAGTATTAAAACCCCAAGAAAAATCAAATTCGTTCTGTGCGTCCATCTTGCCTCATTTTCATGCAGCTTCAGCACCAACAGACAAAGCCCATGCTAAGACCAAAAAGTGTGTTTTAGTGCGTCGGCCTTTCATGTTTTCTATTTTTAAACATCAAAGCATCAAACTCCTCCGTTGGTCTGTGGCCTCCAAGCTTCAAAGAGCAGCCCCTCTTTTAAAGCCTGGATCTGTGAGACCCGCACCAATCCTCCTGAGCGCCTTGCTAAATTTCAGTCTCACCTCTGAGCATAAATAAAAACACTGGCTGAAGTGGAGGAAAGATGGAAGGGAGACAAACTAATGAGGTAAAACTGCTGTTTGTGTTCAGTTTCTTTTCAGATAGTTTCTTTTTTCTGCTCTCCTTCTTCCATCAGTCAAACGTCAATCCAAAAAGGATGGGACTCCGGTTCTTCCACACTCTCAATAAAAATGTTTTGAAATGAGGACTTCAAGCCTTAACAGAACAATTCTAATCAACATCACCCACAAAAAAACAATAAAACAATGAGATAAAGAGGCAAGGAGGAAAAGAAAAGACACAAACCAACCAAGAAGCGACTGAATTCTTCTTTTGTCCCATAAAGCCCTGCAGCAAATCAAAGATCTTTTGGAAATCATCTGAAGCTGCTACTGGAAGATGCACTGATAGTCTCTGGTTTTCCATTCCCCTCGGCAGCTCCAAAGCTGCCCTTGATTAGCTGTGACATTAACAATCAGCGCTGAGTCGACCACAATTTTTTTGCTGCCACAGTAAAAAACTGTAAATACAGAGCGAAATGTTTCTTGTCTGTTCAGACTTTACATCTGCTGCATGAGCTTGAGGGAGCATCCATGAAAAACCAAAGGAGTCAGTGAATGCAACAGTCGGTCTCAGAAAAATAAATAGAGTGCAGATACAATGCGGGGTTGGTGCGAAACCCTGCAGTGCAGATGATGTGGGTTTTGGCAGAGAAAACAGCCCCAGAAAGCATTTATATAAGTGTCTCTCAGTCTAAAACTGCAGTTTGTAGCCCATTCTACACTCCCAAATGAAGGAAAAATAAAATAAAACAAAAGGTATGATTGCATTTCAGAAAAGTTATTATTACATTTAATAACTTAATTTGATTTTCTCTCAATGTGCAGTATTTCAGTCAGTCATTCCAAACTCCACCAAAATCTGAACTGTTCAATCTTAGTTCTTGAGTTTCCAACTATCCCTCCTCTAAATGCTGCAGAACACCTGGATTTTCTGGGTTCAGTCAATCAGAACTTGGAATCACCATATACAAATATTTAGCAGGCAGGGAAAACAAGAGGTCCAAGATTGACCAATTCTACGCATTAAGGAACTTTAGCCTAGCCCTAGATAATGAAACATCTATCTGAAGCCTTAGTCCAACTGTATCCAACTGCAAACCTGGTGGCTGACTTTAAGATTTTACAGCTTTCACTTATTAAACAGTATTTCAGTTTGAAGTTTTATTTCCTTTCTGTTCCAAAAATCTACCTATAAAATTACAGACTGATCCTGAACTGAATCAACAGGGACTCAAAAAACGTCCTCCGTCTCTGTAGAAGTCATTGTCCTCTGATGATGCAGAAGTTCTCTGTTCTCCGTGACCTACATTCCCAGAACGTTCCCTGCAGGACGAGGTCCACTTCTCACCAGAACTGACGTGTTTTTCATTGATACAAAATGGGTCTTAAATCTGACATGTCCGCTTTAAAAAATTTGATAAACACAGAAGGAGAAATGTCAATATCTTTGACACATATATCAAAAGGTTAAAGATCCACTCAGATGAAAATGGGGTTATTAACAGTTCTTGTCATTTTTCTGATGATGGAGGATATAAATAAAATTAAGCTTAAAATTGCATTTCTGAGTACTTCTTTATTCAAATTGCTGTAAATCAGAAGCAGATCTTGAAATGCCGTTGGAAGAAGCTTGCATTTGTGATGTAAAAAATTCACTGGGCGGGCCACAAGCTCCCTGATCCATTCCGTTCTGATGCATCCACTTGCAGACGACTGGATCCGTGTACATCTTCATCCGAGCTGGCATCCGGCTCAAACCTGTTCGGATAGGGTGGCTCCAATATTGGTCATCATTTTTGTAGAGCTGTAATGTTAGTTTGGCGGTGGGAGGGGGCTGTCAGCTAGTTGGAGAGTTCTCAGCAAAAGTGATGGGGGGGCTTGCCCCGCACCAACTCAGAGGCAAATTTCTAATGAACTCCTGCTGCTCTGCAGAAACGATGTACTAGAAAACAACAGGTTTTCGGATTTGTCCGAAACTACTGGGAACACTTTGAAAATAGATCAATAGATGATTGAATAAAATAAATGAAAAAACACCTCCATTTAATTGAAGTAAAACAGCAGACTGAAAGATTAGTTCATGTAAATGGAATGGGTCTAGGTAATGCTGCAGGAGTTTAATCTGTTCCTTAGAGTCTGGAAACCACGAAGAAGGTCTTTCTATGTGTTTAGCATCATGAATGTGCAGCTGGGAATCTCCTGTTAGAAAGATGCTGCTCACAGTGAGAGAGAAGATCAGAGTCAGGAGTCTTCAAACGGCAGCATGAGACAGGAGCAAAGCAGATGATAACCTTTACTCCTGAAAAATCTCTTCAGCTTCTTCCAAGCATCCAAATGAAATTTCAGCTCAATATGCTAAGGCATTTGTCATTCAAAAAAACGGAGCTTGTCTTTTATTGTTTTTTTTAGGTCATATCTTTCTGTTTCTTTTAGGTACATCAAGAGAGTTTAAAAAAAAAAATCCCTCTTTGCTTCACGTCAGGCTAAAACAGGATCTGGAGCTTCTCCTGCTGCCAAAGGGAATTAGTCACTGATGGGTGGAAGTGGAACATCCTGTCCTCACTCCCATGACAATTCAAATGTGAATGAATGATCCTCCGACATTTCCGGGGCAGGAGATGTGAAAGCAGGGATGCTAAAGATGCTGAACAACACGCCCACGTCTCAGATTAAACAGAGAAATTAGCCGATTAGACACAGAGTCGCTCTGACATCTTCTGCAGGGTGACAAAATCTCCACCTGTTGATCCATTATTTCTTTATTTTTGGGGTTTCTCTTATGGTTGATCTGTTGTCATGGAAACCTGGCAGGAGAAAATGGGGCCATGACACAGAAATCTAGACTTCACGGCAGGAGACCACGCCGGACGTGCACAGTCACTCTCCTCCCACTGGCTTTTGTCTGTGAAGAGGACGAAGAAGCGACGACATCAGCGATGATGCAGCTCGTCGTGGTGACAGCACGCCTGAGCGAGCTCAAATTTTGACAAAAGAGGCTGGTAGGAAATGACAGCACCAGGTTTTGTGCTCTTTGAATAGAGCTGACCTTTGGAAATGTTGGGAAATTTACAGACATATTCTGCTTCCCAAATAAAAGCAGGAATATCTATTAAAATAAAAAAAAGAGTGGCATTGGCTTTCTTGCATAAGTATGAATGTTTTTCCTTTTTTCTATTGTGGTTAGAAAGCATCTACAATTGCGGCCCACACTTCTTACTGAGACCTTTGCAACCAGAGTTTACTGCAGGCACTGATCCATGCAGCTGCAGAAGTTATCGCCTCATTCAACACACAGCTCTGAAAAGAGAATCCACACAAAAGTGAAGCCGGTCTGCCGAACTGCACCATCACCGCTCTGTAGCAGAATCTCCAGGAAATGTGAACGCTAACCAATCACAGGAAAGAAAAAGACCTTTTTGATCCTCACACTTCCAACTGAGATCTGTAAATGCAGAGCTGGAGGAAAAGAGCATTCACCAGAGTCCACTGCATGCTGCGGTTTGACAGCTGTTTTTTTCTTTCCCAGCATCTCTTCCATCATGGATGCCAACAGGAATCTGCAGCTCATGTTAACGAGTTCCAGGTTGAAAACAAAAACACATTTTGCATTTGAATGATTGGGTTAATGTTGCATCATTTCTTCCAAATGCTGGGATTTAGGGGGGAAGGGGAGTTCATACGAGATCTGAGGCACTTTAACAAGAGCAAAGATTCTGTCCATAACATGACTGACTTCTTACTTTTGCCGTGTTTCTACTGAGCGGCAAGGTGCGGTCCGGTCCAGACCAGTCCGAATTTTATAATTCCATGAAGCAGGACTTAACTGTACCATTTCTGGGCGCCTGTTGGTTGTAGGTGCAAAGAAAAATGGAATAGGCAGGTTAGGGCGGAGCTAATGGAGTCACATGACGAAACATGTTGACTGGCAGGAGGTCGTTACAACAATAGAAAGCGTCAAACTAGCGCCAACGTATTCAGCTGTATTCCTTTTCGCCACACACAATCTTCTTAACATTAAATGCTTTGAATATAAGAAGTACCAAAAGCCAATCAAAAAAAAAAAAAGCCGCTGCGTGACCTCCATTGTTGTTGTCAATAGCTTAGCTTTTGCTGTAGTCGCACTTCTATGACGCAAATCTACGCAAACGCTCTGCGACTGGAAGCTTGTGTTTACAGTCATGGTCAGTAATTGGCTGTTTTCAGGTAAATGTTATTTTTGATAGGGATACATAATAGACCCCTGGCAATAGGGAGCATATGGTTTACAGTTATGTCCAATATTCTATAAATGGTCTGAATGCTTACAGATATATTTATATGAAAGTTTTAGAGTGATACTTGTTCCTAAGAGATTCCTTGCTGTATTATACAAAGGTCAGGTACAATGTGATTGTCCAGTAAAAGAAAAGTTGTGCATTTCTATTAAAGAAACAAAAAGGAAGTCTAAACTTGGTGTTACTGAAGACACTTTAGCATCGGTATCTGCAAATATCTGCCACGGTTGCAGGGGAAATATTGGTTATCGGTATCGGACGGAAAGAATTATATCGACCCATCCCCCAATAAAAACTCCTAATTCACTCAAGTATTTGTAGCATTAGATTAGTACTATTAGATTAGATTAGTAGTATTGCTTTTTCATGAAGATCAGAACCAGCTGTTAATGTGGGATTACGATGAGTCTGTTTGTGTTTATGGGTGGAGCTGGAGTTGTCTGCAGCTGACAGAGGATGTTCATACAAACAGCATGTTGTCACACCTCCCCACTGCTTCAGACACTCATTATGTTGAGGACAGTGAAGAAAGTGCTGTCGTTGCAAGCATCGGTGCTCTGCAGATGCCATGCATGTCAGAGAATGGAGTTGAGGTGATCTTGGTAACAACAGCTCTGGCCTTGGTCGTATCAGTCAGCTTGAAAAAACCTGCAACTCTGTTACAGACAAAAATAGATACAAGTGCAAAGAACAAAAGAAAAAAATACGGAACAGTTCAAGTAAACCACCTGCAGATATGAAGCTGCTTATTAGGGAGAGGGAAGTTTCCCTGCTGGACTCATGAAGGAGCTGCTGGCACAGAGATGAGAGCTCTGTTCATGAGGAGCCGCTGCAGGGTTGTGAGCAGGCATGCAGGAAAATGCCAGAAGAGCAAAAGAGTTTGCTAAAGAAAATGGCTTTAGACCAGTTTTATTATCTTCAGATTGTTGCTGTGTGGAAGTTTTTCCTGGAAATGAGTGCAGCTCTGCTGTTGTCTCACTCTTCTCTTTCCGTTTAACTCACAAAAAAATATTAGGTTTTCAAATCACTTTTAGTTTGTATGTGCTGTGAAGAGTCAGACTCCAACTGATGGATTGAAAGGCTGATTTTACAGATTTGGTTTTGGAAATGGTTTATTTCAAGTAATCATAACAAAAATAGTTACACTTGTAAGAATTCAATTATGATTAAAGCCACGAGCGACCTGCAGGCGATATATATACCCGCCCCTACTCACCACACGCCCTGCAATAAGTACTCAAAAGGAAAAGGAAAAAACCCAAACAGACGCAAACAGTGTATAGCAACAAGAAGAAACACACTAAAGGTCGCTGTACAATCTTCTATTCTGTAATTGCATTCTTACTGGGCCTTTGAGCGAAAATGTAACACACAGGGACACCCCGCCACATGCTCAAAAACTCAAGCATCCTGCGGAAACGTTGCGTGCACCAAGTACCCGTTTTTTTTTTTACCCATCTTCACGAAATTTCCCTTACATGCCGCCAGGTTAAAAATAACACCTTTCGTTCTGGCTACAAATTGAAACTCCCCCTGGATATATTGATATATATATATTGATTTATCACCTCCTAATTCCTTGAGTATCTTTGAGAATCTACTGGGGATAAGTTGCTGTAGTTGTAGATTAGCGTGGTGGGCTTTCCCCCCCCTTGCACATTTTTTTACTGTTGAAAATGTAATTCATGAATCCTTGGCTCAAGCTGAACAAAACAAAATGAAATATGAGACGCAGAATACAATATGAACGTATTAGGAATGTTGGCGTAAAAACCCTCAGTTGACAAGAAAATCCAAAAAATGTACTTTTGCTGATTCTTCTAAAAATTACATAGACGTGATCATTACCCCCAGGCGACCAAAAAGCAATATGGTTGCTATGGAGATAAAACAAACAAAAGAGCCCCCGGTAAAAAAAAAAAACACGTCACTCGCAGCTTCAATTACATTTTTATTAATGCTAATTAATATGCAATGTCCCTTTTTTTGAATAAATAAATGTTGGAAAAACGTTGGAAATATTACATTTTAAGCTTCTTTGACCAACATCTGGTCTTAATTGTGGAGCACATCAGCTGTTGTGCACTTCCTGAAGATCAAAGGCTGGCTAAGGTGTGATGTGGAAATGACCAATGTCCACCTCACAACATCTAAGGACATCCACATGAATGGCAATGAAAGCGCTGCACTCAAAGATGCTCCGTTTTGTTGGTTTCTGCTAAAGCAAAGCTATCAGCAGGTTAGTAAGCTGTGGCCTAATGCGTTCATCAAAGGGCGCGTGCTCCCCTGCTATCATGGCAGCTGTTTAAAGTCTCTTTTTTATGCAAATGTCTCTCATTTCACCTCTTCCTGCCAAGAAGCAACAATATAGCATGAAAGGATGTGAGCTGCGTTTAGAACAAGTAAAGGTTGCGTCATCTTCCAGCTGTTTCACCGTCCGCAACGGGAGGAGACATTAAAATTCATGTCAGGAGCTCTGCTCCCACTGAAAGTGCATTTCCACAATTCTGCCATTGTTTCCAGGGATATCTGGAAAAAGAGCATCTTCTTCTGCAGCAGAGCAGAGCTTCCTCTCCAGCCTCACCTGCATCTCCTCACTTCAAAACGTGTGCAGCAGAATCCATAAACATGCCAGAGTCTGTGCTGTTCTACTGAGCTATTTTCACACAGATCATTTAGAATTTCCATTTGCTTTGGTGTCTTACATTGACACTTACTTTTAAAAGCATGCAGGGCTTCAACTAAAATAAAGAAAACATGAAGTATAACCATTTTGTACGTTTTCAAGTACATTTATTATTATTACTCTTCTTTTAACCATTTAAACAAAAATTATTGTAAATTCTTCTTTTTAAATTACTAAATGAAGGAATTTTAGTATTGGAAAATTAGTTTGTTGTAATTTCTTGTTTTTAATGACTAAATTATGCACTTAATTTGTTGTAAATAATCTTGAAAAGTTGTAAATTAACTAAATGTAAATTCTTATCATCTATCCAGCCATCTCTTTCAAAATAATTTTAAATTGAAGATAGTTTCAGTGACTAATTGATCAGTACATTTATTCTTGTAAATAATGAAATCATTTCGTATGACACTTATGAAAACACTTCACAACAATGTTTGCTTTGGTGTTGAAAAACAATAACAACCCATAAAAATGTGTTT
Organism: Oryzias curvinotus; assembly: GCA_023969325.1. Lineage (NCBI taxonomy): Eukaryota > Metazoa > Chordata > Actinopteri > Beloniformes > Adrianichthyidae > Oryzias > Oryzias curvinotus. Next base: position 31,516,703 of record CM043718.1, read on the forward strand.
TACAAGACTTTTGTGTTTAGAATGAGGAAATGATTAGTGAGTGAGTTTATGGGGGTTTTATCAGTAACACACGTCACTTTGCCCCTTCGAGTGTCTTCAGTTAATGTTTATAAGCAATGCGCTAAAAACTGACCAACAGAAGGAGGAAAAACCTGGAAACCAGAGCCTCACTGTTACACACAAGCGTGTGTATATTTTCTTAAATGTGACTGTTTTCCTCGTGGCTTTCTGTTCCTCTGACTAACGAGCTGCAGATATCAAAGAGAGCAGCGGCTGGTGATGAGCTCTGAGCTCTGCTTAATTGGATGTAGTTGCGGCAGAAGAGTGGATGGTCCTCAGAGACAAGAGCTGACCGCCATGCGCACGCACACATGCACAGACACACACATGGTTTTTGACACTGAAAATGAGCTCCAGGACTCGTCTTTGTTTTCTCAGTCCTGTCAGAACAGAACATTTTTCTCTGAAGCTACTTGCAGACTTGAAGACCAAAGTCACATCCAGCAATGCTGGAAAAGCAAACACTCCTTTCACATCATCTTCATCACCTTTTTTTTTTTCCTCTAAGAAACATAATTGAGATGAAAGACTTTTCACTGCACCAACTTCTTAACATCTCACAAACATTCCCGCTTGCAACCGAAACATTAAAATGACGGCAATAAAAAAAAAAAAAAGCTGTCAAATGGAAGTTATTTTAGGTCTGAAGAGCATCTGCTTCATTCTTCATCTGATGCAGAGGAAATGCATCATTTGGTTAAAGTTCCTCAGGTTTGTCAGGTGTTTAAAGACCCACTGCGATGAAAATGGTGTTTTTAACATAATCCTGCGGTATTTAGGAGCAGAAGAGAAAATCAAATCAAATTAAACTTTATTTATAAAATAGCGCTTTTCATGCTTTGCACAGCTCGAAGCGCTTTAACATTAAAAAAACAAAAAACACACAATATTACACTAAAAACCCAACCCACCCTTCCCACTCCCCTCCGTTAAAACATATGACCCATGACCCCCATGTACAATGAATAATGACCATGTAACTTAAAAAACAAAAAAGTAAGGCTTGGCTCTGCTGTGAAGAAACAGTATTTGGGAATCTCTTCATACCAGGAGCCAGATTGGCCATGGGAGCATCGCCACAGTGCCCACCCAGACTGGGACAGCAACGGGGTCCACTTCACAGCCGTAAAGCTGCAAAGTTAGCCACCCCAGCAAAGGAGACAACTGCAGCAACAACCACAAACCAAGCAGGCAAGCCCTGGAGTAAAAGGTCCCCACAAGAAACACTGGAGGTAAAATCATGAAGAGATACTAAAATTAAAGACATAAGATGAGGATAAGATGCATAAAATGAACATTAAACACATAAAATAGCCTATACTAAAACTAATAGAATAAATTAACAGTTAACATCAACTAAAACCGAAATTAAAAAGGTGGGTCTTGAGCCTCTTCTTAAAAACCTCTAGAGTCTGTGCAGCCCTGAGGTTCTCCGGCAGACTGTTCCACAGGCGAGGGCCGTATTGGTAGAATGAAGCCTCACCATAACTTTTGGTTCTCACCTTAGGAACAACTAAGAGGCCAGAACCGGAGGACCTCAGGGTCCCCAAGGGCTCATAGAAAGATCACATGTCATTCCTATGTGTGATCTTTAGTCACATGGTTGTTTACAAAACCATGTGACCAAAGATCTCTTCACTGGGGTCAGCCGTGGTGCAGCGGTAGGGCGGTCAACCCATGATTGTTCGAATCCCGCCTTGCACGCCCATGAGTCAAAGTGTCCTTGGGCAAGACACCAAACCCCACCTTGCCTCTGGTGGGAGGTTGGTGCTAGTGTTCAGCAGCTTAGCCGCCATCAGTGTGTGACTGGGTGACTGGGACTGTGACTGTAAAGCGCTTTGGGCCTTGAAGAAGGTAGAAAAGCGCTATATAAGTATAAGTAAGTATTCACCCATTGGTCAGGAATCATGAAGGTGGGGCAAAAATTATGTAAGTCCTCCATAGTTTTTTTAGTTCATTTATATTTCACTCAAGTTTTGAACGTCTGTATCAACATCAGGTTGAACACGTTTTACTTGCTTTTTTGCTGCAGGGCGGTTACTGGCAAGGAGACGGCTATGAAGATACACTGCTAAGTAATTATCACAAATTAAACATTCTAACAAAATCAGTTGGACCCTTTTTCTGTTCAATAACATGACAATCGTAGCTATAAATTTGTCTGCGGCTCATCTGTTGCTTCATTCCTACTCTGTTTACGTTTTGATTTAGTTGTTCCGCACAAGGACAGATTGTATTCAGACTGTCAGGGTGAAGTTAGTTTTAGGTGGATATTCGACAGACATTTAGCGTGGATCCCCAGTGGGGTCTCTTAAGGACCGTCAACAAATGAACAAGTGCGGGACATGTCGAAGATTTTGGATCAAACCCAAAACTAACTGCTTCGCAAAAATAAATAAATTACAATAAAACATTTACTCATGTTGTGTTTAAACAGTCATATTTATTTTTGCAATGTTTTCATAAGAAAAAGGGATTACAGTTAAAATTCTGATGTTTTTTAATTGCTTCCAAACTAATCTATGTGTGCAAAAATATGCCGAATTGCGGTGCCGAAATATCAACACCATGAACACCAATTTATTTTGCAATCATATATGCTGAATATTTTATATGAATTCTTATATTAAAATTCCAAAGATGATTTCTGGCTATTTCTTTTCAACAGCTCCCAAACCATGTGACCTAACAAGTCCAAATGTGTCCCTAAATGTGGCACTGACATCCCAACATCGGACACACCACGTAATTTTCCAATTATAGATTATGAATTTTTTATATGAAATTTTATATAAAAAAACTTGGGGGTTCACATGAACGCTGGCAATTTTTTTTCTATTTTTTAAATGTGTCCATATCATGACAGTCCAGTCTGAATACACCCTAAAAGGCCCCTGGAAACACTTTTAAAATAGATCAAAAGATGATTGGAGAGGGACTTTATTGAAACTTGAGCTAAAGAAACATCACATGACGCTTATTCCTTGACAAAATGTGAAAACCACACATTTGAATTAAGAAGTTTATCTTGTACTTCACTTCATTGGATATTTGTTCTCATCCTGGGAGGGAATCGTCCTGAAAATGTCAAATTGTTCTTTAAATCTGTTCATCCACAAGAGTGTGAAAGGCAGATGAAGAAGAGGGAGGGGGGCATGAAAGAAAAAGCAACACCCTGACGCTCAAAGGGTGTTTATTCAACTGTGGAACAGAAGAACTGACAATGTAGAGAAGATGCAGCAGATGACGAGCAATATTTAGCATGTTTCTCAGCTGAGTTTCAAATCCTCCTCTATGATCCATCAACTCTTCTCTGCAGAACAGCAAGATGATTATGCTGCTTTTCTGTTGAAAACTGTGTCATTTTTTGGGATGTACTTTCTGCAAAGCGGTAGTAGTTCATCAGAAATTTGCCTCTGAGTTGTATCGTCCATCTGTTTACACTCTCTTTCGCTAACTGACGGCCCCTCACACCCCCAACCTACCATTAGCAGTGCAACAAAAATGGAAAGCAATATTGGAGCTTTTCAGCTGCACATTTTTTTAGTCAGATGTGAGCTCAGACGAGGAAAACAAAGACATTCATGGGTCCACATCAGAATGTGGTGGAGCAGGGAATCTGTGGCCCGCTGTAGTAGCTTCTACATCACACTTACAATCCTTTTCCTACTGTGTTTTCTCTTCCGCTCCTAATTCACAACAATTTGAATAAAGAAATACTCAAAAAATGCAATATAAGCTTAATTTTCTATATGTCCTCTATGAAAATGCCGTAAGAACAGGTTGAAAACACAAAAACCACCATTTTCATTGGAGTGGGTCTTAAAACAGCCCCACTTTTTTGTGCAGAAGGTGAGCACATCCCTCAGAGGTATAACAAATCTTTTAATAATTAAGAAGGGAAAGAGCGAGGGGGGGCTAATAAAGACCGGTGGCAGTGAATCAGCTGAGAGGGCAGCCCTCAGTAGGGAGTTATTAAACAGCAGCCGGTTTAAGCAGTGGGTTATTTCTCTCTGTGGGGTTTGCTGTTAAGGTATGTGCGGCATTAAACCAAAGCATGGACAACGCAGCAGAGAACAGACGAGAGAAACATGAAAAACTAAACGCAGCTTTTTTTTTTTCTTGGATTTTCCCACTCTGACCATCTGCGCTGTGACACATACAGAGAGCCTCCATAAGCCTGTCAGGTTGTTTCCCAAACCTCAGATGAGTGTTGCCCCAGTTGCCATGGAGAAGTAACATCCATCAGGAAAAAGCAGTGCTAACCAAAAATCAATGTTTTTGTCGCTGGCTGTTGCATGGAGCCCGGCGCAGAACCCACGGTTCGCTAAAGTGTTGTAGAAAGAAGGAAAGGAAAAGAGAAGGAATCAAAGCCAATGCTTTTTAGCATGTCCCGTGATAGGAATCAGCTGGGGTCAGGTGGCCGCTCCATCCTCTGTGGTGTTTGGAGCAGCGAAGCACTCTGTAGAGAAAAAACAAACTGCAGCTCCTTTCTATTCTGAGAAACCAGGACAGCCAGGAGACCACAGCAGCTCCTCCGACTGAACACCCAAAATATCTGCCCTCCTCTCGCAGAAATGCTCATGTGTGTGCGTGCATGCGTGCACATGCCAAGAAACCAAACCGGCTGATGGAGGCAGAGGGGGCGGGCTACCACCTGTTGAGACTCCTGGGGTTAGACACACTTTAATGATGGTCTGGATACTTAAAATCAACCAGAACTGATACTTTAGGCTTTTGGAGAGAAGTAAGATCAATGTCTACATGCTGACAGAGCAGCTTGAAGATATTCATGACTATGTTTACCCTTCTGATGGAATCAAATGCTTGCTAACAGGTTTATCCGTCCATGCATGCCTTCATGCACATGACATGTCTCCCTGTGAGTCTGAATGTCTTTGAGTTTGTGGGTCTGAGAGCAGTCGGTATAAGTTTCTCATTCCTGCCAGCGGGTGGATGGTACCTGCAAGTGCTCACGGTCACACCGCTTTCTTTCTGCATCTTTGCTGGTACTGCTGTTCTTTCCTGTTGCCACAGCAACGCAGTACTGACTCCCCGTCTCAGGGACAGCACATGCGTGCGCTCATTAAAAAAGCATTTGCAAACAGAAGAATCCACTCTATTGTACAGCACACATCAAAGCATTTACGATGCATGTGTTTTAACCATTATTGTATTAAGATGAAGATGAAGATTAAAGGGAACCAAAAAAACATGTCAAAGTGAACTAAAATCTCAAAGCAGTAAAGTTCCTTTACCCAGGGCATTCAGTTTGCCTCAAATATATGAGTCAACAAAAGGATAGACTTTGTGTTTTTGCTTCAATCAGAGCATGACCCTCAGAGGTTGTAGAACAACAGTCCTGTGCAGGACAGCAGGGTCGGGGTGAATGCATGTGTCCGTACCTCACAGTTGCGTCCTGTGAAGCCCTGGCTGCAGGTGCACATGTACTCCCAGTTCTCCTCCGGTCTGCCGGCGGAGGGGAGGGCCAGGCAGAGTCCTCCGTTAAGGCAGGGTCGGCCTTCGCAGGGGTCCGGGAGAGGTGTGGCCCGGGTCGGAGTGGGCTCCGCCGGAGCCGGGGTGTCCGGTGCCAGCTGGAAATACGAGGGGACGGCTTGGCTGAAGCTGCCAAGGAGCAGGAAACAGCAGAGAAGCAGCGAGGACGCACGCCTCCTCTGACACATCCTGACCGGCTTTTTCCGTGACTTTCTCCTCTTTCCTCAGAGCTGCTGTTGGTGCTGGAAGGACTCAGAAGCAACTGAGAGGTGTGAGTGAGAGGGAGGTGGAGACGAGGAAGAGGAGGAGGAGGAGGCGGCTGTTTGGATGCTGAGCTTCAGCTGTGCGCAGGAGAATAACTGGCTGATGGAGAGGGAGCTGAGGGAGAGAAGGTAGAGATGCAGGAGGAACAGAGGAGGGCTATTGGCTCTTGGCGAGCTCCGAGTCACAGTGACGATGATTGCTGACGACACACACACACAATCCCCTCCCCACCATCACCTTCACAAATGCTCCTCTGCCTCTCCTGCCTTCTAACACTGGGCGTGCAGGCTAGAGCTCTGCTGCAGCCTCATTTGGAGTCTCATCATCATAACCTCCACTACAGTCTGGGCGGTGGGACAGGTGGAGAAAAAGCTGCTGTCTGATGATGATGATGATGATGATGATGAAGGACAGCTGGACCCCTGGGGAGTTGACACTTTCCAAACCTTTATTACCTTTATTTTATTCTATGAATCAAAATGACTAAAGGTTACGAAAAAAATATAGCAATGCAAATAATGCAGAACATCAAAAACTGTGTAAAAAATAGAGGAGAACGTTCTCTGCCTGTGGGGTGAGGTTGTAGAATAACATGAAGGGAAGTATCAAAATGAATAAAAATACGGCACAATTAAACATTTTTTTTAGAAACGTTTAATTTGAAAATGAGAATCCTACTGGGACAATGTAGGAACAATTATGAATTTATGATCGTTTGGTAGCTTGATCTTTTTTTCTCTGTATTTCTTTGTGACTATTTTAATAATTATTAGAGGTTCAACATTAAATAAAATGTATATATGAAATATTATAAGAATTGGGAGTTTTAATTAATACAAATTTTCACACATTTTAACCCTTTCTGTTTATCCTGTTTATTGAATTGTTTTAGAATCAGAATCAGAAAAAGCTTTATTGCCAGGTTCTGTAGAGCGCACTTTACAGAACGAGGAATTTGACTTGGTGCTGGGAGGTGGTGCATCTCAGATAAGAAAAAAAAAGTGCAAACAGTATAACATACAATACAACAAAGCATACAACATGACATTGTATTTGAGTACTGCAATTAAGGATAAGTTAACAGACTATATACAGTGGAATGAAGTGGGTGCAAACTATATACAGTGGAATGAAGTGGGTGCACAGGTGGACTGGGATGGTGGGGCCTGTAAGCGGCAGCGATAGTCCTTTGGTTGGGGGGGGTGTCAGCTGGGAGGAGTTGGGGTACTGTTCAACAGGCTGACTGTAGTTGGGAAGAAGCTGTTCTTGTGACGCGAGGTCCTGGTCATGATGGATCTGAGCCTTTTGCCAGAGGGGAGGGGCAGAAAGAGTTTATGTCCTGGGTGAGAGGGGTCGGCTACAATCCTGGCTGCCCGCCTCCGGGTCCTGGAGATGTGCAGTTCCTGGAGAGATGGGAGGTGGCAGACGATGACCTTCTCCGTGCTGCAGCTTGGCCTTGTCTCTGGCCGTGGCTGCAGCGAACCAGACTGATGGAGGACGTGAGGGTGGATTCAATGATGGCAGTGTAGAAGTTTACCAACATCTTTACAGGGAGGTGAAACTTCTTCAGCTGCCTCAGGAAGTACATCCTCTGCTGAGCCTTCTTAGTGATGGAGCTGATGTGCTACTCCCACTTGAGGTCCTGGCTGACGATGGTGCCCAGGAAGCGGAAGGACTCCACAGAGGTCACTGGGGTGTCACAGAGGATGACAGGGGGGAGAGGGGCTGGGGCCTTCCTGAAGTCCACTGTCATCTCCACTGTCTTCAGAGCATTGAGCTCCAGATTGTTAGCTCTGCACCATGACACCAGACTGGCTATCTCACTCCTGTAGGCCGACTCATCTCCGTCAGAGATGAGGCCGACGAGTGTGGTGTCGTCAGCAAGCTTAAGCAGTTTGACAGACTGGTGTCCAGCTGTGCAGCTGTTTGTGTACAGGGAGAATAACTGGGGTGAAAGGACACAGACCTGGGGGGATCCGGTGCTGGTGGTCCGTGTATCCGAGACAAGCTTCCCCAGCCTCACATACTGCTGTCTGTCCGTAAGGAAGTTATTAGTTTATTTATCAAATCAAACTTGAATCAGTTGTGGATCATACTGGACTGTAACCAAGCAAACTCTGACTTAGTTCTTCTAATATAATAATAATAATAATAATAATAATAATAATAATAATAATTTTTTTTTTAGAATGCGCTTTAGATAAAATCTCAAAGCGCAAAATATATTATATTATTATATATTAATATATTATATTTATGTATTTATTTCAATCAGGGCAATGCATATTAACCCCTGTTTTAGCATAGTTGGAACATAAGTATGTCAGAATTACCACAAAAGCTTAATCACATCTGTGAGGCAGACAAAAACAAACAAACAGACATCTGAGCTCATTTTAACCAGTGTACCGCTGGTACACTGCAGTGTGCTGCATGAAATTATTCATTTTTACTGATCTAAATACCTTTATCATCACCAGAATATCAGCTCTGTGTTCATCAAAATAGGCTCAGGTTTCATACTGAGTAGTTTGCCAACAGCTTTGTGGAGTTCTTCAAAATAAATGCACCACATCTCTCAGCATCTTCCTGTCTTTCATTTTCCTGTCTTTCATCTCCCATGATGCATTGCATCAATGTGACAGTTTCTCTTACCGCGCTGCTGTTAACTGTCATGAAGCACAACAAATGCAAACATTTGTTTTATTAGTTTGCAAATATTCTTGATGAAAGCAGGAAAACGATTTATTTCTCCTTCAAGTTTGTGTTGGAGAGCAAAGGAATTAAAGTCAGAGATTCCAGTGTTGGGTCCAAGTTTTCTTTCTAAAAGAAAGAACTGCTTCTAATAATTCTAATGTAATTTAGAAAAAAATGGTTTAAATTTAAATACAAGTACTAACAAAATGAAAGAAATAGCATTAAGGTTAAGTGTCCAACAGACCCATTGAGCTAAAATGAAACAATTTAATCAACCAAACAGAAATAAAACATTTTTGTTAAAGTTACATTTTTGATTCAGACAATAGAAAAACTAATAAACTTTAGCGTGGTCTCCTTCATTTATTGTTCCAACGGAACTTTTAAACATGAATAAACAGTTGGTATTCTTTTTATTAAATGTATCAAACATGCTGTGATTTTACATTTCTTTAAAAATTGCAGACACAATCAATGACCGTTTAGAAAGAATGTAATTTAGTTTGTTTTTTGTAAGTTCACATGAAATATTTTAATAAACTGGAGGGGAAAACAACTACCTGCATGGGCACATTTTCAGCTGATCTAGAACATAAACTTAATCTAATAATAAACTGTTCTGACAATAGATTAATCACTTTACTCAGTCTTCTGACATGTGTGCATGTTGGAGGATTGATAAAATACATAAGGCCTCCTAATATAGTGTAATGTCAGGAGTGGTTAAAAACAAGTTTATTTAACTGTAATAAGATCCCTTCATTACAATAAAACTTAAATACGGTTACAGAATGTGACCAACGAACCCATTAGTGATACACAAAAAGAAACAAATTTAGGAGTCTGTGAAGCTCTGAGCAAAAGCCTCTGGTGAAACATTTTAACACAAGAATATTTCCGACAGAACAACTCCAGAATGACGACTGAGCATTTATGTGAACGTATAAATGGTAAATAACGTATACTTATATAGCGCTTTCTACCCTCTTTCGAAGGCCCAAAGCGCTTTACAGTCACAGTCCCATTCACCCAGTCACACACACATTCACACACTGATGGCGGCTCCGCTGCCGAACACAGGCACCCGCCTACCACCAGAGGCCAGCTGGGATTCAGTGTCTTGTCCAAGGACAATGGGTGACTCATGGGCGTGCAAGGCGGGAATCGAACCTGTGATCTTACGACCATGGGTCGACCGGCCTACCGCTGCATCACGGCCGACCCTGCTGGTCGCCCGTAAACACGAGAATAACATCAGCCTTATGTAAATCCAGAGTTATTGTGTATTCATTTTTAACACCTGCTGTGCTAAACCTGCCTAATTCCCCCTTATTCTCTCCTCAGTTCCTCAGTTCAAAAACATTTTCAGCAGGTCGGCAACTTTATCTGATGGAATCTTCATTCTGTCAAATGTTTGCGGCTGGTTTAAACTTAGACTTTGTGATGAAGATGAAAACCTCAAAGTGGATGCCAACAAACAAAAAACATTAAAGAAGAATCTTAAACTTCAAAGTCAACAGTCTCAGAATGATCCAGAGGATGAAATGCATCTTGGGAAAAGCTCAAAGACACTCGTTCTTCACAGAACTCTGCACATTTGTAAACGGCAGCTGTGTAAGTGTTCAAAGAAATATTCTCTCAATCTACAGAGACATTTAAAGAAATGCTGGAGAACAAACAAAAAGACACAAAACAGAAACAGTTTGCTCATGATTTATGCAACAAGTAATACAAATAATTTATGAAATGTGAATATAATAAAAGTTATTTCACTAATAGGAGGTGGAACCAGTAAAATATGCAAGTAACTGACTTCTCTAAACACCAACAGGGTTTGAACCTATGAAGGCTTCTTACAACAATGAAATGATGTGGTTTAAAAACAAAAAAACTTGTTGAGGCCAGAGTTGTAGTGTTTGTGAGGTTTCAGACATGTCCTCCTGGTGTACTCATGTTCGAACTCAAACTCTGATCACAGACTGTCTCTCACCATCAGTTCTGCATCTGAAGCATCTGTTGGGGCAGAGAAACTTGGAGTCCAGACCACCAGATCTGAGGACCCCCTTCTCCTCTCCTGTTACACCAAAGCTTTCCGCTTCTGCCAGATTTCCCAACTACCCCTGAGGCGTGGCTCAACCTGGGCGGGGTTAAACGCGTTGCGCTCCGCCCACTGTATGCAATTCTTCCTCATCACTGCAGTTGCTCTGCTTTTCTTCCCATCTTATAAGTTTCCACGTGCAATATTGCCACCTACTGGATTCTGAAGTGTATCCTGAGACGATGAAAGTGAGGCTCGCCATGTACTTGAATGTTTTTTTTAATTCAGGAAAATATTAGTTATTTTAATTTTGGAATATGTACACCTCTGCTTCAAGAGGTTTTTTTGGGATCCCTTTTTATTTATGGCTACAGGAACAAGAAAGGCAGACTGAATAAAACTGTGATGCGAATGAAACGACTCTTATCTCATATAAATACTTCTCATATTTTGCTCTAGACAAGAAAATGCTATTCATTTTTCTTTTTCTGCCTCTGTATTCCCTGTTTCTGCTCAGTGGATGAACACATCACCCTCCTCTGCGTCAGCGCGTTCTCAGACGAAGCAATTCAATGAGCAGGGAGAGGCGGATTTAGCAGTTTAGGGCCCCAGGCCAACAATGCCAGGGGGCCCTCTGGAGCTGTGGTATTAACTTTTGGTTTTTTTATTTTTTTTAATCCTTAAAGGATAAAATATCGAATAACGTCCTTACTGGTCCACCTTTAGACAACATCAATGTCAAGAATCCAAATGTTTGATAAGAATTTAAAAACACATTTAAATGTTAAATAAATGTTTTTTATATCATAAACATTTTTTAAATGCACTCATTTGTTAATCCCTCACTTCCCAGAAGGAACAAATGACAATTTTCTGTATTTTCTTTATTTTGTCAGGTTTTTTTCTTTCCCCTCCCTTTGCCTTTCCACTCTTTTCTTTCACTGTTCTCATTCTTTACTTTTTTATTTGACTTTCCTTTAAAGTTTTACTTTTTTTTCTGTTCTCGTTTTTCCTTTATCTGTCTTCTAGCACATTTTGGAAGTTTGGCAACAAATGCTTGTTTTCTCTTTTCCTGTTTACAGCCCCTCATATCTCTGTGCTTGATTTGACCACTTTTTAAAAATGAATCATCATTTAATCTCTGCCAGTGTTGCCAGATAATCGTGGTTTTCCAGTCTGAAAGTCATCTAAAGAAGAGCAAAAACAACAACCAGAATGAGTCATTAGCAGTCATTAACCATCCATTAATTATTACCTTCTGATTTGATTGAAAGTCCAACTTTAACACATTTTTCATGATTTTACATCCATCATTTTTGCAGTCAAAGAAAAACATGACACAATGGACTCCTATTGAACCTTACTAACAATCATTGATATTTATTAAGAACAATAATATATATATATATATGTATTGAACTCCATTCAAGTTTAACTTATTAGACTATCATGAACTAAAGTGGAGATTGTTCTTGTATTTTTACTTTTCATGACTTTAGGTGAGGTAAAATAAAAGCAAATGTCCTTGTGAAAGAGGAGTTTGATTTTTAAAACCTGTTCTTGCGACTATCTAATTTTCCAAGAATAAAACATTAGAACACAAAATCAAAAGTCACCTGAGATGACTCCAAAAAGGATTTACCTCCCCCAACACCAACTCCCCAAAACGTATAAATGCATTCATAAAACAAATAGTTTTATATTCATATCAGAAAAAGCTCAGTTGTTTTCCTGCCCCAACACTTTTACACGATCAGTCTCATGCCAGTTCAGTGATTGATTTCATGACAGAGTTAAAATATGGACATAAAATGTATTTTAGATACTTTTATTAACCGTTCAACTTGGGGCCCCTAGACTGTTGGGGGACCCAGGCAATTGCCTACCTTTGCCTAATGGCAAGTCCAGCCCTGTAAGCAGTACATCATTCAAGTTTTTGATAAACCCTGGAGACGCAGCTCAGAAGTTCAACACAGTTCTGGCAGGCAAATCTAGATATTAGCATGAACTCTACTGTGGATACGACTGGTGTGAAAACCGATCATTGGCTCTTTAAAGCGAACGACAGGAACCAGCACCCAAGAATTGAGCAGATCATTACTGGCTGAAGAAACCAGATCTGAAGCTGAGACGCTTTATATTTTTGAATGCCAACCTTTACTGTGATAAAAAAAAAAAAATCCCGTTCAGTGGGCGTGCCTCAACAGGTTTAACTCCGCCCACATTGAGGTGCGCCTCGGTCAGCAGACTGGGGCTTCTCAGATGCAGGAGTGGATGAACGGCCAGTAATCAGAGATAACACTGTGCCCATCTTACATTCCAGGTCATATGCGTCTCCATGACAACCAACTTAATTCTGTCCAGATTGCCAGCGGCCATGGGAAATGGGTTTGTAGCAGGTTAACAAACTGAGAAGACAACGGAGAAATAAAAGCGACAGACATGAGTCAAACAGTTACTTTATTTATGTTCAGGTAAAAACATTAACCTGATGCAGTAAATTATTGCAGATCTTAGAAACCAGCACATGAACGATTGGGCCAGGAGAGCAAACAGTGGCGCCATCCCCTGGACACAGACTGCAGGTGCACACCACGGTTTGTTCCAAGCCAGCAGTGCAAAAGAAAAAGAAAAAGAAAAACAAAAGAACTGAGGAAAAAAAGAAAAATCAACTACAGCAAGAAATAAAGACTATATAGAAAATTAAAAAAGGGTAAAGCAGACATCCCCACCTGAAACAGGATGTGAAACTGCATATATACTTTATTTTATAAATGAACTTGAAATGCTATCTGGCCATGAAACAATAAAATGAGACCAGCCAAATTGTGTGCCCAGCTACATTTTGTGTTGAGGGTTGCTCAGAGCTTGGTCTAGTAATATGCCCCCCCCCCTGAAACGTCCAGTAGGGCAAAACAGAAAGACGCCAACTCTATGAAAATAAGAGCAAAAACAAAATTTACCTGATCAACACACTGGTTACAAGTCTTCATTAGAGCCGAAGCTCTCTATAATAAGGAGGCCAGAACACAATCTCAACTTGGGTATGGGAGGAAATAAAAAAAAAAAGAAAAAGAAACATTGAAGAGCTCATCACTACCCGCATTCAGCCAGACGCAGCTCACGTTGTCACAACTGGAAGCAAAGACACACGAGGGGGGGAGGAAGCCGAACCCAAACGCACAAACAAACAAACAAACAAACCGGGAGCAATATAGTACAGAAGAAAATGCAGAGTGACAAACCGAGGTGGGGCAGAGACACGAAAAAACAAAGAGCTATTCTATCAAATGTGAAGAATGAGCAAAGTCTGCAAATTTTGTCTGTACAAATGATCTTTGGAGCTAAAGTAAACCTAGCTTGCCCTGTGGACCCCCTCCCCACCCGCACTCCCCTCAGACACCCGACAGGTTGTCCAACCCTCTAGAGAGGAGACATCCCTTTTTTTTTTTTTTTTTAAATATCACATAGCAATGCAGTTTAAAACGTCACCCAGATGTTTTCATCTTTTTTAACAGAACTACTGATAAGTTTTTACTCTTGTTGTCGTTTTATTTTTATATTTTCGGTTCTGAGTTGTGAAACACCTTTCCTCCTGTTGTTATGAGACGGGGCAGCAAATATATATTTGAAGTCTTAACCTCTCTGCAAGCTGCTTTCTCTAACAAGAAGGCTGTACACTTAGCCTCCATGTATTGGATTACAAAAAACAAAACAAAAAAAACAACAACAAAAAAACAAAAAGAAGAAAGAAACTAGGGAAGTTATGATTTAATCAGTTGCTGCTGAAGGCATCTGAATGTGAGATGTGAGGAGATCAGGAAAGGTGGAAGGACTGCTGGCCCTCGCGAGCTGCAATCAACAGTTTCTCTCGCATGATCTCAATGCTGGAGTAGTCAGGCAGCTTTAGGTAGTTTACACAGGTCATGACTGAGGGGAGGAAGTCGTCCGGGTTCTCCGTCGACTCGAACGTCTTCCTCACGATGGTCAGAGGGGGATTCAGGCTGCGGAAACCTGGGGGAGAACAGAGAACCCGTGGGGTGAGCAGGATTTAGAGAGCAAACCTGGGGGAGATTTTACCCTCTTAACACTGGCACTGTCACAACCAACAACAACAACAACACAACATGCACAGTTGGAACTACCGTAACTGTTTAAGCAGCAAACGCACTCCAACACATTCTGACGTGCAGCAAAGCAGCTGTGCCCTGATATGAAACACTACATGCTAAGTCAATATGTAACACTTTACATCAATATGCAACTTTTATGTTACAAACGTCCATATATAAGACTTTAGTAAAGTCGATATACTACATTTTACTAACATTAAGTCGATATGCTATTCCATTTTATTTATGTAGCCCGATATAACAATAATAGCCCTTTTATTTTTGCATTTACAGTTCAATGTTGTAAAGTGTTGCATATCAGCACAAAGCTGCTTCAGAACACACTAGAATCACCCTTGAAGTGCATCAATGGTTCAAGAGTTACAATAATTCTAAGAACGTCAACACTGGACCAAAAGCTTCCATGTTCAAGCATTACAGATTTAAATATAATTCAAAATAAAAATCACCTCCAACAGGCAGTCTGGGGCTTCCTGTGACAAACTGCAGGAAGAGTCTCTGCTGCTCCGCGTCGAAGCTGCTCAACACCTCAAACAGGAACCGAATGGCACGACTACAAGACGACAAGAGTCAATGGATTGTCAGAAATGATCCTTTCAACCATGGAAAACCAAACATCACACTTTCACAGTGGTCTCTCGTTTATCCCGGGAGTTACATTTTAAAAATAACCAGCCGTAGCTGAAATCCACAAAGGAGGATTACAGATGATTTAAGGCTGTAAAACTCCCCAATACACACATGATACACTTTTCTCAGACAGACACAAACAGTTTCACACTTTTCTCTCTTTTACACTCTCAAAGTTCAAACCTTCATGGAACAACGACTCCAGCATTACAGATCTGATCATGATGGCAGATTTATGTGGATTTAGTCAACTGAACACACTCCGTACAGGAGACAGCATGGAGGAGATTGATTGACAGGTCCACAGCCAACCAACACAATGCACTATTAAAATAAACAAAAAACAGAAAAACAAATCCGCAAGAGCACCGATAAAGCCCCGGTACAGCAAGGGACCACTGCACTGCTTGGATTTTATCTGGTTGGATTTTTATGCCAAACTGGTACATTTGAAACTATTTAGGTGCTCAAAGCGCCGTTTCAAAAATGAAAATAAATAAATAAATAAATAATAATAATAATAAAACACCACATTCGTTTTTTCCTTAAACACTTCTGTGTGATGAAGCAGCATGACGAAGTAAAGGAGAGCGCTTGAATGTGACTTCATGCTTGAGTTCATTCTTTGACGGTCTGCGCTGCAGAGCTGCATCTCCACTTTCACACAAGCTGGAGTGAACATGCATTTCACTGCTCATCACCACGACAACGCTCTGTTTTCCAAGAGCATTGTACACGCAACTCTCATCAGGTTGTTGATTAAGAATCCTGCCAAATTTTCACAATCGCTGGAAAAAGATGGGTTTGAATTGAACAGTAAAACTAAAAGGGACAAAGACCTGTGCTTCGATGTGGTACTGGTAGTATTGTATAAATCAGTACCGGTATCAACTGGCCATTGAGTGTTGGTACAGTTTACTGAAGAATGTTGGACTGAGTGAAGAGGCGATCCTGCTCGGGCCTCACCTATCATGCGTGTATCCATGATCCGGTCTGCAACACTCCATCAGCGTCTTCACATCCCATGTCTCTGATTTGCTGCCACACAGCAGCTGGTCGAGCTGCAGCGAAACACGATACAGGGTGAGTGACGGAGAACGGAGAAACCAAACCAAAAGAAACCAAAGACAACCAAACCAAAGACAAACCCATACCTCCTCTGGGTAGAAATACTGCAGGTGATGCAAGGGAAAGACCGACTCGAATCCTTCCCGAAAGGACTCAAACTGTCTCGACACTCCTTCATTTAAAGTCCAGTAAACCACCAACTACAAAACAAAGCAGCAACATTCAAACCCTGTTAAAGAAAGCTAAGGAACATGGTGAAGTTTTTCAGGAATCCCGGTGACATTCACAAGTTGAGTCAGGACATCTGGACTTGACTCCACTTGAAGACATGAAAAGGTCTGACAGTTTTAACTCAGAAGCAAACAACTAACCCTGAGGTACTCCTCCAGGTTGTAGATTGTGACCGCCACATCTTTGCCACCCTTTTTCAGCTCGATGTTCGGGAAGCCGGGAAGAGTGAAGTCCAAGCCCAGGTCCTCCACAGAGCAGCCGTTCATGTTCAGGCTTTCCAGAGCCTGCTGTAAGGTTTCTCTAGGCTGATGAGAGGAACGAGAACCACGTAAGGAAACCAACCGCTCCGGGTGTGAGGCCGAGACACGGGCTTAAATCAGGATCAGCTTCAGGGGAATGATAAACCAAATTGAAAAATAGACGTTGTGAATCTTAAAAGCAGAAAGAAATTTGAGAAGAGCTTTAAACTCAAAAGTACACATTGTAAACTGTAAGGAAATATTGAGATTGACAAATAAAATAGTAAGTTTGAAACTAATATATTTTTAAACTTTTAAGAAATATTAAAAAGTTGAAAAAAAAAACAGTAAAGATGAAGTTGAGATGACAAAACTATAAATAAACTGTTACCCAATGAAAAAGAATGTTGGCTGCTGTTTTGTATTTTCAATTTTTCCTTTCTTTCCCTCTTTGCTTTCAGTCCTCAATTTACAGTTTCCCTTTTTTAGAGTAGTTCCTAATTTTATGTGGGGGTGGGGCTTTGGCAGAAATGACATCACCAAAACCCGTCGCCTGATCTCAATCAGCATCATTTGTTTATCAGTTTTTTATTTTTTTTAAGCCTAAAATATATATTTTATTTTCCTCAAGTTTACAACGTGTACTTTCGCAATTTAAGCTGTTTAAAATCTTTTTCCGAATTATTTAATCCTTTTTTTCCTTTACTTTAAGCGGCTCCTGACTTGACCCCATGCCATTAGATAGGTTGATCCCGTCACCTGAGATCGGTCCTGCTCCAGCCGCTTCTTCTGCCGAATGATGTCCTCCAAATGCTGGATGGACTTGGCCACACCGGGGTCAATGTTCACCAGGTCATGTGAGCTCACAGACGTCTCGTGTCGAAGCATCCACTTATAAAACGGGAGCCCCAGAGGCAGATCCAGCTGGGAAAACGAGAAAACAGAGTTAGACCATCTGTGGATAGGAATATACCAACTAAAACCAAGCACAGGATGACGTTTGTACCAGTCTGAAGTCCATAATGGCTTTGGCCATCAACTTTCCTAAGAAGCGAAACTTCATTTTGATTTTGGCTATGTGTGCTGGTTTGGTTGTTCTGCCAAAAGGAACTGCAAACAATCCTCTGGAGCTGAACATGTACTTGGTACCCTCCTGATTTCCTGTGGAGCAGAGACAACAAAGTCACTCGGAGAATCTCCATGTCCAGAGTTTCATATCAGTTAACGACAATGAGAGTGAATGTTGGCTGTGAGTGAAAGAAGCACCTTTAGGGTTCGTCAGAGTGACCTCTTCACCTCTCCAAAGACCAAGATCAGCTCTCTGAAGCTCCTGAGACACCAGAGCATAGAACTCCTGGGTGGGGCCCAGGCCCGTTCCAACCTAAACCAAACAAACAAATGTTGCTTTTTCTGCTTAGATCATTGACTGTATAACAGAACTGGACTGAGTGATCCTCCCCCTAGTGTTCCAAACAGGAAGTACCCACTGGCTCCAAGAAGCCAAAATCCCATAGACCTCTACAGAGAAATAAACCGCTATTAGTCATTTCATTTGTCAGAATAACCATTATTGCTCTGATACTTTTTTAAAAACATGTCTGGATAATACTGTTTTTTTAGGATGTTTTTCTTTAGTGCAAGTTCAAGACATGTGCCAGATTTCAAGTGGTAGGGGAGTAGAATTCCAATAAGCTCACTCTTGGTTGGTTAGAGTGGTTGCCATAGAAACAATGACTCAGTCTGACTAGGGATGGGTATCGTTAAGGTTTTAACGGTACTACTACTCTTATCAATACTGCTTATCAATCCGGTATTTTAACGGTACTCTTATCGATACTTTTTGAGGACGAAAAATAAATCTTCTTTCTCTTTCGGCTTTTCCCATCAGGGGTCGCCACAGCGAATCATCCTTTTCCACCTCACTCTATCATGGACATCTTCTACCCTAACATTAGCCAACTTCATGTCCTCTGTTAAGACATCCATATATCTCCTCTTTGGCCGTCCTCTTGCCCTCCTGCCAGGCAGCTCCATCTCCAACATCCTTCTACCAATATATCCACTATCCCTCCTCTGAACATGTCCAAACCATCTCAGTCTTGCTTCTCTGACTTTGTCGCTAACACAGGCAACATGAGCCGTCCCTCTGATGTACTCGTTCCTTCTCCTGTCTAACCTGGTCACTCCTAAGGAGAACCTCAACATCTTCATCTCCGCTACCTCCATTTCAGCCTCTTGTGTCTGTCTCACTGCTACCGTCTCTAACCCATAGAGCAGAGCTGGTCTCACCACTGTCTTGTACACCTTTCCTTTGAGTCTTGCTGACACTCTTCTGTCACACAATACTCCTGACACTTTCCTCCACCCGCTCCAACCTGCCTGCACTCGCCTCTTCACCTCTTTTCCACACTCCCCATCACACTGAACTGTTGACCCCAAGTACTTAAACTCCTGCACCTTCTTCACCTCAGCCCCCTGTAACCTAACGCTTCTACCTTGATCCCTCTCGTTCAGACACATGTATTCTGTCTTACTACGACTGACCTTCATGCCTCTTCTTTCCAGAGCAAACCTCCACCTCTTTAGCTCTTCCTCCACCTGCTCTCTACTCTCACTGCAAATTACAATGTCATCCGCAAACATCATTGTCCATGGAGATTCCTGTCTTACCTCGTCTGTCAGCCTGTCCATCAGCATAGCAAACAAGAAGGGACTCAAAGCTGATCCTTGGTGTAGTCCCACCTCCACCTTGAACTCCTCTGTCTGACCTACAGCACATCTCACCACCGTCATACTTCTCTCATACATGTCCTGAACTACTCTGACATACTTCTCTGCCACTCCAGACGACCTCATACAGTACCACAGCTCCTCCCTCAGCACCCTGTCATACGCTTTCTCTAAATCTACGAACACACAATGCAGCTCCTTCTGACCATCTCTGTACTTTTCCAACAACATTCTCAAAGCAAATATGGCATCAGTGGTGCTCTTACGGGGCATGAAACCATACTGCTGCTCACAAATCTCCACCTTCTTCCTAAGCCTGGCTTCTACTACTTTTTCCCACAGCTTCATTGTGTGGCTCATCAACTTTATTCCTCTATAGTTGCTGCAGTTCTGCGTGTCACCCTTGTTCTTACAGATCGGGACCAGAACGCTTCTCCTCCATTCCTCAGGCATCTTTTCACTCTCTAAAATCCTATTGAACAACTTCGTTAGAAATTCCACTGCTGTCTCTCCTAAGCACTTCCATACCTCCACAGGTACGTCATCAGGAGCAACGGCCTTTCCGCTCTTCATCCTTTTCAGAGCCTTCCTAACCTCATCCTTTCCAATCTCTGCTACTTCCTGCTCCACAACAACCACATCTTACTCCCTTCTTTCCCTGTCATTTTCCTCGTTCATCAGCTCCTCAAAATACTCCTTCCATCTTTTCTGTACACTCTCCTGGGTTGTTAGCACCTTTCCATCTCTGTCCTTAATCACCCTTATCTGTTGCACGTCCTTCCCATCTCTGTCTCTCTGTCTGGCTAGCCTGTACAAGTCCTTCTCTCCTTCCTTTGTGTCTAACCTGTCATATAGCTCATCGTAAGCTTTCTGTTTGGCCTTTGCCACCTCTCTCTTCACTCTACGCTGCGCTTCCTTGTACTCCTGTCTATCTTCCTCAGTCCTTTCTACATCCCACTTCCTTTTAGCCAACCTCTTCCTCTGGACGCATTCCTGTACTTCCCCATTCCACCACCAAGTGTCTTTACCGTCTTTCCTCTTTCCAGATGACACCCCTAGCACCTTCCTACCTGTTTCCCTGATAATCTCTGCTGTAGTTTCCCAGTCATCTGAAAGCTCATCCTGACCACCCAGGACCTGTCCCAACTTCTGCCTAAATTCCTCACAAGTTTCTTCATTCTGTAGCTTCCACCACTTGGTCTTCTTTTCTGTTTTCCCTCTCTTCTTCTTCCTGACCTCCAGAGTCATCTTACACACCACCATGCGGTCCTGTCTGGCTACACTCTCTCCCACCAACACTTTGCAGTCATTAACCTCTCTCAAATGACCTCGTCTACATAGGATGTAGTCCACCTGAGGACTCCTACCTCCACTTCTGTATGTCACTCCATGTTCCTCTTTCTTCTGGAAGTAAGTGTTGACTACAGCCATTTCCATCCTCTTTGCAAAGTCCACCACCATCTGTCCCTCCAGATTCCTTTCCTTCACACCAAACCTGCCCATCACCCCCTCATCACCTCTGTTGCCCTCACCAACATGCCCATTAAAGTCTGCTCCAATAACAACTCTCTATCCTCTGGGAAAACTCTCTATGACCTCATCCAACTCACTCCAGAATCTCTCCTTCACTTCTAACTCACAGTCAACCTGTGGCGCATACCCACTGACTACATTCACCATCACCCCTTCAATTTCTAACTTTAGGCTCATCACCCTGTCTGAGACTCTTTTCACCTCTAGAACACTGTTTACAAACTCCCCCTTCAGAATCACTCCTACCCCGTTTCTCTTCCCATCAACACCATGATAGAACAGTTTGTATCCTCCTCCAATACTACGTGCCTTGCTGCCCTTCCACCTTGTCTCCTGCACACACAGTACATCTACCTTCCTTCTCTCCATCATGACTGCCAGCTCTCTGCCTTTCCCTGTCATTGTGCCAACGTTAAGAGTCCCTATTCTCAAACCTATGTTCCTGCCTTTTCCCTTCTCTCTCTGGCCACGGACCCTTCTGCCTCCCCTCTTTCTTCGACCAACAGTAGTCAAATTTCCACCGACACCCTGTAGGTTAACAGCATCGGTGGCGGTCGTTGTTAACCCGGGCCTTGACCGATCCGGTATGTCTAAAGTGTTGTGAATGATTCGCATGGTTGTTTTGGCAATTTTTACGCCGGATGCCCTTCCTGACGCAACCCTCTCTATTTATCCGGGCTTGGGACCGGCACAGAAGTAACTGGCTTGCAACCCCTGTGGCTAGATTGAGGACGAAAAATAAATAAATAACAAATTAAGAACATAAAGTGTTTTAGTTCCTCACTATGCAACAACATTGGTTTTTTTTTTAAACAAAACATTTTACTTTATACATGAGAATGTTCCAGACAGGATATTTATTTAATTATTTAATCTAATTATTTTTATTATAATAATTAGATTAAATAATTAAATTATTTAACCTAATTTTTTTTTGTCACATTTTTTTTATTAATTTTTATTATTTATGAGCATGATGTTTCCTTTGATCTTTTGTCCATTTTCCACAACCATGAATAGACTTTTCTGTCTGTCAAACAACAGAGTTAAGTTAATTTAAGTTAAATGATGGAAACAATTTCCCTTTGATGCAGACTCCTTTCTATTTTGCCAACTCCATTTATTTTTCTTTAAATCCAGCAAACTCAATAAATGACGTTAATTTTACGGATAACAACCATCATTAGTTATTAATTATTATTAAGTATTAGGAAGCCGCTGACAGTTTGTCGCGGGTCTGGAATCATAAGCGGTGAGTCTAAGCCCCGCCTCTCTACCTGTTTGTTGTATGCTCCGCGTGCAAACCCCCCCCCGCTGCCCCAGCGTGTTCTGCACAAACAGCGCAACATACGGTCATCGTAGTAGCAAGGTGACAGCATGGTAGGCAAACTTAATACATTTTACGCAGAAGCGTTAGTTCTTAGTCTAGGGCGCTCACGTGTCCCCTACCAGATCACCACTGACTGTGTGTGCGCTGCCTTGTCTTGTGTGTGTGTGCGCGCGCGGCGCGTACTGTCTGAACAACAGCCCCGCCCCTCGTGCACACAAATAGACAGACAGAGCTCTCCTCAACGAGAATACCGAAATTATTATCAGGGCTCCAGACTGCGACCAATTGGTCGCATTTTGCGATCAAAATTTGAGAGTGTGCGACTGAATTTTACATACAGTCGCACATGCGCGACCCGTAAATTTGCCTCCTCCACCCTACGTATTTTTTTTTATACATTAAACGTGGAAGGGGCACGTCAATGATCAATTAAATATTAAATGAGACGCGAGCGCACACGCACGCAGGCAGACACACACACTCGCGCACATACTCGTGAAACGTGAGCACACACTCGTGAAACGTGAGCACACACTTGCGTGATGCCCGTCTGTGAGGCGGCCACTGCGTGTGAGAAGAATAGGGAAAGTCACTGTAAGTGGCTAAAATGCGTGGAGGGGGAGGGGCCTAGAGATAATCGAGCGCGCGTAAACATCTGTGGGAAACGGAGACAAATATCATCACAACCTGATATGTGCGTCTGAGCTATGAGTAAGTGAACTATTGATTCATTCTTCCAACCTGCGGCTAGTGTACCAGTGACAGAACTACAGCAGGGGTCTCACACTCGCGGCCCGCGGGCTATTTGCAGCCCCCAAGATGATATTTTGCGGCCCCCGCCTTAAATGTTACTGCAGCCCGTCAGTTTGTATGAATGACACTTTTTCATTGTTGTGCACGGAGATGACCAACCAATCACAGCGGGGTATATGACTCTTGGGGGCGGGACAATGACAGGGCTTGAAAGCAGGTCACCTGACAGCCCCCTCCCTCCCCGGACCACATTAAGGAGTTCCTTACTTTCCTTTTTAGAACGTATTTATTCGCTCGTAATTTTCTAAATATATGCATTCCGTGCTGAGCTTTTCTCTGGGTCACACAGAACCGTAGGAGGTTTAAGTTTTGGTTACGGTTACGGCGGCGCATCAAACGGTTTATGCACGACTGTTACAGCAGCACACCGCTCCCGCGGGAGTCGGGTCCGCTGAGGAGAATAAATGTCCCACACCTACATGCGTGACAGCTAAGGGGGGTGGGGGGGTGGGGGCGGCTGTGAGATGAAGGAGAATCTGCAGCGAGACTGAAGGACAACAGGAAGTTGGAGTGTCCTTAACATTCAATTTAGTTGTAATATTCCTCTCCCCCTTTGTGTGATCTGTGTTATTATATATTTTATGATTATTTGAATGTTTTGTAATGTATGTAACCTTTTTTTAATCAATAGGTATTTTAAATTATTTTAATTGATCACTCAACTACAAAAACCATCAAGACACATGTCCCATAATGCATTGTTTTGTAGTCATCTGGGCAGCTTTCAGTCAGTTCAGTACTAAATTTCCAGCTGTGTTCGCTCAGGTTGGGGCCTTGATCCTGCCCCTTTCTGGTGACATTTTTGTGATGATTGACAGGTGATGTTGGAGCAAAAACAAAAATATGTCTCACACCAGGTGATCTGCGCAGCGTTGCGTCGACCTGGGTGATCTAAAACACGCTTATTGTGCATCTTGGTTGCACTTATTTGGTGTCACCAAGATGAATTTCCATCCGTTTTGTTTACTATTTCTACTGTCATGACAGTGACGGTTCTGTCAGTTTAGCTGTTGTTGCATCTTCAAAAGTGCAGAATAAAATGTGACACTGAATTTGAAACAGCACATTGTAATTTCTGCATCTATTATTAAAGTATTTATTAGTAATACAGTGGAAATTAGTAGATTTGGTTTGCATGTTGATTTACGGTATGCGCCCCTAAATTTTCTGGTTGTGCCCCTAAAATTTTCAGTTAGGGGCCACTGTGCTCCTGGTGAAAAAAGTTAGTCTGGAGCCCTGATTATCATCATTAATTAACGGTAAATTGACTGACTTGGTGAGTTAAATATGGCAGATAACGTTTATATTTTGTGGAACACAAAAAAAAAGAAAAAGTAACTTCTCCAGTACCGATAGCAGAACCGCTAAGGTCAGATCTTAACGATACTGCGGTATTGAAGAATGTGGCCCCGGGGCTGGTTCAATACCGGGGCACGGTACCCATCCCTAAGACTGACCCGGACCAATCACTTCTGACCCAAACATAGCGGCGTCTAATTCCTGAAAAAAATGGCGACAGAATTGAATTCGCTTTGTTGGAGCTGGAAGTAAGGTATGTGCTAATTAAAATTAAATAAGTTTTACTTTATTCATCCCACAATGGAGAAATTGTTCTCCACATATGACCCATCCCCTGGGGGAGCAGTGAGCTGCAGACGAGCTGGCTGGGGAAAACGGGGATCGAAACCAAACTTTCAGTTGTTAAACGACCTGCTCTACCTCCTGAGCTAAACAGCCGCCTGCGCTGTGGGTGACATTACACTCAATCCAGTTCCAAATTACAGATCAAATTGAAACTGTCTTATCATCAGTTCCAGTGTAGAAGCAGCAGAAAACAAAGGTACCTCATTCTCGTACTGAATCTCCAGCATGGCTCTGGAGCTGCCGAGGTCCTGAATTACAGACTCTGCCTGTTTGAGGAGCTCCTCACGGTTTATCGTCCTCTGCAAAAGGACATAAGAGGGACTGGTGTGACCGACAGACCGGTGCAGATTAATAGTTTATTATTTAAAAGTACTGAGATCCGTTTACCTTTTTTCTGTCAAGGCGTGGAGCCACTCTGCTGTCCTGAGAGTCTGACTGGTTGATCTCAGGGTTTGTGTCCAGAAGCCGCTGCATGGCTCTGTCGCGATCAAAGGCGGTGACGTAGAATAACATCTGCCGGGTGTCAAACGGGAAGAAGAAGGGGCTGCGCGGACAAGGAAACAAGTGTTGAGACTAAACGTTGCTGCCAGTTGGAGCAGCAGGAATGAAACTTGAGGTTCTTGAATTGACTCACCAGCTCTTTCCAAGCTCGATGAGCCAGGTGGGGATGTTCCCCGTCATGATGACCAGCGGGTCCTGCAGCTGACGGTTGGCTTTGGCAGTCAACTTACTGTTTATGAACTCATTGGTAGTTATAATTTCTTTACAAGCAGCACTCTAAAACAAGAAAAAGAGAAAAACACATTTAAAGAGGGGAATTCTTGTGACACAAAGGATGAAGTTTTGAATCTTTTTTCCAGTTGTGGTAAAGACACGGACCTCATGCAGGTAGAACCAGTATCTACTGATGGCGTGAAGAACCCTCAGAAGCAGGATGACATCAAGAGAGGGGTCCTCGAAGGTTATGGTTTCCGGTGGCTCTGAACTGAGGTATGTGTCTAAAGGATTGATGACACTGGGACAGACGCCATCTGCAGATGAGATAGACCCGTCAGTGGAACCACCTGAACGCATTTTAACTCGTGTAAGAGAAGAGTGGCACTAAACCAGATTAACCGTTGAAATTACAGGAGATCCAGAAAGTTAGGTTTCAAAATAAAAACCAAAGAATCTTATTTCAGTAATTTCTCGGGGTTTGAAAGACGCACCGTGCCACAGCTCATCCTGCTTCTTGGCATTTCTGGGGGAGGTTTTGGTGGGCGCCGTCTGAGCTCTGCCCCTCTTCCCACCCACAGAATCTTTGCCTCCATCCTCGTCTTCTCTCACAGGCTTATACCTGCAAACAGGACAGAACGCGTCTTTACTGAGCTCCACCAAACACAGTTCAAGAGGAAAACCTTGCCACAGGATTTTATTTTAGCCTCAGAGCACCTTCAGCTGAAAAGAAACCTGTAAGAGTTTTTCAATTAAATCCAAAAAGAATTTTAAGAGTGTTGCATACCAACGGAAACTTTCAGCATCCATCAGAATTATGCTAATGTGCAAAGGGTTAAGGAGTTAGGATAATTCAAAAAGAGCACCAACCACTGAGCAGCAAAACTCTGGCATTAAAGGGTAATTTGACTCAAACTGCCCGAGTCTCATTCTGACCGTTCGATACCTGCAGCGGGCTACACTGTTGACCAGTTTTCATCTGCTGCAGGTCAGCTGGAACAAGCTACAAGACTATTCAAACTAAAACCTAAAAGTTACAGGAAAGCGCATGGAAAAAAAGTTGACAGTGTCTAAAAATCCCCTTTAGTTTATATTCTTTGACACATACTTTTATTGGAGTTTATACAGAAATGACAACAGACTATTTTAGACACTGAAAAAAAAAAAAAGATTTTTTTTATTACAATCCATAAACGTACCATATCGTGTGTGTTTTGGTCCAGATTCCAGCCCGGCCCAGAGGGTTGGCCTCGTCGTCTGTCGACTCCCTTTCTTCTTCCGCCTGGAGACTGTACTGCCGTACAGCCTGGTACACCGTCATGTTGTACGGTAGCAAGTGGTCGCCAATGTAGAACTGTAACCGGTGTCGGACGCTGCCCGAATTCAGGAACTGCGCCGCCTTTACAATCAAAAACAGAAGAAGTGGCATTGAACACTTAAAAAAGGTAAAAATAAAAAAGCATGTTAAAACAAAGTACAAGTTCAACAAAAAACAAGACAAAACCGCACAACCCCACAAAAGCTGTGACATACCAGTGACTCGTCAATTTCATCATCTGAACCGTCGTCATCACTGTCTTCATCCTCTTCCCTGATTCGACCATAACCTGTTGAAAAAAAATCCAACAGTCAGAATTGGCCACATTTATTTTTACCAAATAACATTTGAATGTTTTTGGAGGGAATAGATCTGCTGCTGATTCACTCTGATGCTGCGTTCATACTGAGCTCAAAAACCAATGAAAAGTCTATGTATGTGCATGGATGTTTTGGGCTTCTGTGTTTAAAACTCTGGTGTTCATGCGGCATTACGCTAGTTTTTACGTCTGTTTATGGGCGATTGAGCATGTGCCAACAGTTAAACCAATTGAACTTTGACCAATCAGGGGCTTGGATTTGGTAGTGAGGTATGGATGGCGTCCTTTTCAAAACATGGTAGTGCCAAGCATTAGAAAATTGATCATGGAGGCTGAACTAATAAATGTGGTTTGTGAGCGGCTGGAATTATGACACCAACTCTTTTACCTATATCGGAACAGAGCTGGAAAAGTAAAAGCAAGATTTGCACCGCTTTGACATTTCACACCAAGCCTCCTCCAACTGTAGGGACATGCGCTTGTTTCGGGCAGCGACAGCCCAGTGTGAACACCGTATGCTAAAAGCGCGTTCCAGAGTGTGCTGAACGTGCGTCACATACCCAGATTGCTTAGAGTGGTAAGTGCAGCATCAGCCAACGCAAAACTCAGTGACACTTTTACAGTGTTCCAGGAGAGGAAAGAACCAAATACACAAAGCCTACAGACTACTTTTTTTTGCTGAGTAATGCACTCTGACTTGATTAGTCAATCTCTGACAAACAAATTGACTCGGCATTTTCCTGTTTGCTGATAAGTTTCAGGAAATACATTTTCAATAGAAAAAAAGTATAATTGCGTCTGAATTTCCAGAGTGTGCAGAACTTCTGTGTTGCAGAGATGTTGGAACTCCCACATCTGAGGATTTGTCTGATCCCATCAGAGGCAAGAAAAAACAAGCATCAGTTAAAGCACAGGCACCTACAACATTCGAGACGAGTCGCATCGAACTACAGTGTCCGTCAAAGGCTTCACAAACCAAAATATGTCATCTTAACATCATCACTTCAACTTTCAAGGCAACGTTTGCTTTTCTGGATCTGCAACAGGTTCTAAAAAAAATGACTAATTAAAATAATAAAAAATAAACTTAAAATGAGTCCAGCTTTGCAGTCTCACTTTGCAATAAGCCCCTCACCTCTGACCACTAGATATCTCTCAATGGCCTGCACCAGAGCCAGGGGATCGATCTTCACAGGGCCGCCCTTCCACTGCTTGACATTAGTGCAATCCGGGTGTCTCTGCAGCTGACACTTGAGCTGATGCGTGTTGAAGAACTTCAGTGCTTGGGAACCCCTAAAGAATTGAGAGGAAGGTTTTCTGTGAGGATTCAAGAATCTTTGAATGGTGAGACCAAAGGCTTCTGTGGAGACGGACCTGCTGCCGTTGCCGTTACCACTGGGGAAGTCGTGGACCTTCACTGGGAACTGCTCCATCTGGCTCAGACAGCTGTTCATCTTGTACACCAGGGCCAGGAAGGGCGCGGTCTCTGTCGGGTTCAGTTGGCCTACAGGTTCTATTCCAGGAGCCTTCAAACAACAAACAAACAGATAGGATGTGGCGAATACAAGAGCAGACGACCAACAGAGTACAGTGAATTTATCATTTTAATACAGTGACAGTTGTTTTGTTTGTTTTTTTTAACAGCTGATTGTGCTCTGCATTCTGATTGTGCTGTCTCTCTTATAGGTACAGAAGTTTGTCATATTTACATAAATTCTGGACCTCTTTCTCTACAAAAGGTTAGAACTTTGAGAGTTTAAACCAGAGATAAAAGTGTGAAAATGTTCAGGTCTGTCTGAAAAAAGTGTGCAATGAGGAGTTTTACAGCTTTAAAATATCTATAGTAAAAAATAAAGTTTGCAACTTTGCAAATGTTATTTTTGCCGGTTTATTCTTAGACAGTAACTCTTGCGATGAATAAGATAAGAGAATGAGGGACCCCTGTACGCTGGTTTGTTTTACTCACTGGACAGCCGGTAAACACGTGGAGGAACCGCTTGAGCCTGATGTCACGACTCAGCAAGTCTCGGTCTGTGTTTGAGCAAAGGTAGACCAGGAGCTGCTTCACCAGCCCGCTGTGCTGAATCTCAAAAGAAGACACGTCCGACTCGGACACAATGCTGGAGATCTCAGCTAGGCACTCCAAACCACCGTCCACCTGGGAACAAACGATAAAAGCCTTTCAGTCACGGCGTGTGACCTGGAGATTCACAAACATATGTAGATGTGAGATTTGATCTGTTTTCTGTAGCATCAATGTGAATCAGGACCTGATGCCGAGGTGCTTTTACAGAACTACCAGCCGTTTGGTGCCGTTTCTGTGTAGTACCTGCAGACTGAGCTGTTTGGTGGCTGTGCAGAGTCTCTGGAGAACATTCAATGCAGGGTTGCTGCCATCCACGTTTTCTGAGTTAAAGTAACGCTCCACAAATTTACTCGCTTGCTCTTTGATCCAGGCTTTTATTTTGTCTCTACAAAACAAAAGCAACAATACACATACCATGACTTCTACGCTGAAAGGAGGAAGACTGTTAAAAAGCAACATTTGTCCCCACATTCAACTGGTAAACCTATCAATGTACCTGTTATTGGAAATAGAGTCCTTCGGAGGCGCCCTCGCCAAACCACTCACCCCCGCGGTGCGAGACGGCTCCGAGTTGGCGTTATTGGTTTGGGTGCCAAGCTTCCCCCAGCTTTTGGGATTCAAACTGGCCAAAAAGGAGGACTTGGGGGACTGAGTACTGGTGGGGCTTTTAGCTGTTGCGGAGAGGGTTATCAAATAGAAAACTACATTTCAGTTCTGGAATTTCACAATACTTTATAAAACATAAAAACAAGTATGCGTGCGATACCCTTTTTGGGATAAATGAATGATGTGTGTTTAGTAGGGATTCTACTGCATAACAGGATGACTTGGCTTACCCTGATTGTCTACTTTGTCATCATCTCTTGGTGGAGAGTATTTGGGCCTCCTGGGACCTCTTTTGGGAAGTCTCTTTCTCTTTAGGACATCACTTAGCCGCCTTGATTGCAAAGAAAATCTGTCATTTGAAACTCTTATTTTCACTTTCATTTCAATTTAAAATACAAAACCAATTTCCCTGACTGACTGCAAATGTCCCTTTGTTAATAAGCACTAATAAATGTGTTCATCAAACTCACCCCTGTGGGCTGAGGTCCAGAGAGTCATCCATACTGTGCTGGAAGCTGGGGGAGCCCAGGTCAGGAGTTGCATTGTTAGTAGCCGTCGTAGACGCAGTGCTGATGGTTGTGGTGCAGAGACTGGCTGTACCACTAGGGCAAGCTTTTGGAGGACTGGTGACCAGAAAGCTCTCTGACTCTGCAAGGTTTTTCACCTGGTGCATCACACCTGAGTGAAACGACAGACAGAGAAGACAACTGTTTGTTGTTTTAAAAGTTCAAACAAGACAACTTAATAAAAAAGAATTGAGAAAGTGTGGCTAAAAACTGGGGCTTCACATAAAATACAAAGAAAAAAAACTTGTTTAATTTCCACTCCAATCATCTTTGATTTATTGTAAAAATGTTCCCAGTGGTCTTTTAACTTTGATTAGGCCTGCACAATATACCACAAATTTATCGTTTTTCGCAAAAGACAGCAAAAATGGCAATAAATAGTTACCTTAAATGTGCTAAAACAATCTTATGGCAGCTTGAAGCATTAAACAAACCAAATAAATCCATTTATGCATTTGACCAATCGATTGACCCCTTCACGTTGTTGACCAATCAGATGGAGCCCTATTATGTTAGATGTTCCCCCTTCTATGCCGTCGAGGGTCTTTTGGAGTATGATTTTTGTTGCAATGAAATAGGAATTATGTTTTGGTTGTTTTGCTCTTTGTTTATATACCGCAAATTATATAGTTTCTCAGTATTAATTACTAATATCGCCAGTTTTTCTCATATCATGCCGCCCTAATAATGATTTTGCCATTTTTAGCCAAAATAAAATTTAAAAACGGTCATTTTCCAATTCACAAAAATTTGAATAAAGAAATACTTAATATACGTCCTCCATCAGAAAGATGCTACAAAAACTGTTAAACATTTTTCATCAAAGTGGGTCTTTAAACAGACATGGAACACGATCTGCCTACTGTGGTCCATGAAGTAGAAAGCCAAATATTAATTTAAGCTTTAAACCAAATATTTAATCTTTAGAGCAAATGGTTTTACATTTGTACCGGTAAAAATAGTAACCCGTTTCCATGGTATCAAACATTACCTTCTCTTCTGAAATAGACACTGAACACATCTGGCAGTTTCTGCATGAGGATCTCAGCCATCTGCAGAGAACCAACTACAATCTTCAGGTCCTGGCTGGACAACATGGAGGCAATGTGACTGTAGGAACAAAGAAAGGTCAAACCAATTATAAAAAGCTTTTATTCCGGCAATTTCCATCAACAACTACTAGGCTGAAACTCAGCTTCAGTCAGAACATTTTCAGGCATTACCTGGACACAGCATGGTTCCTCAGCACATCCCTCAGAAGCTCTGCATCAGCAAAGTAGATGATCCTGAGGATGGCTCTAAGGCACTTGTGTCGGACAGCAGGGCCAGCTGAGGAACTGTACACCTCATACAGGACCCCAAACAGCGTCTTAATGAAGCACTTTGCAAGCTCGGGGTCCTCCTTCATCAACTGGGCTCGTGCATCTTCTCGTCTGACCTCCTGGTGGCTTCCTAAAAATCAGACATGGAATAGATCTGGTGTAAAACTCACAGCACACACAGTCATGTTTACCTTTAAAGTGTTTGCACAATCGGGAAAACCAAAAAAATCAAACTAGTTAATCAGCTGAATAGATCCCTGAAGAGGTTTGCTTTTCTCTGACAAACTGCAGTTTTAGATGTCAGAGGATCATATTTAGAATTTTCAGAGTCTTTTATTTAACAGTGTATGAAAAATAGACAAAATGCTTCTTCGCGTTTTAATTTCGGGAAAACCCAGTGAACTGCCATTCTAAGAAAACCCACGGGGGAGGCCTCACCTGTGTTGGGGTTGGACAGAGGATTGGGCTTCCTCTGGATGCCCCGCGCTGTTCCAGTATCTTCATTTATCTGCTGCATAGAGTTGAAGTCAATAGTGTACACTCGGCCCAGGGTCGACAAGCTGATCTCATCTTCCCCGTTCTGGTGGGCTGTCTGTGAGGAAACCACACATCCATCCTCAGAAAAACATAGATCTGCCCAGACAGCAACTGAAGCTGAATAAACCGGGTTAATGTTGGCGAGCAACAATGTCCTAAAGCTTTATAACATGTATCTGGTTAAAATCCACACAAATTACAAAAACATCAATTGGCAGCAGTTTGGTGTGTTAACAGATCTATACAAATATACAAATATTCTTGAAGCTTCATCAAAAAACACTAAGTTATAAACTTTCTAAAGCATTTTAATTTCTTGCAGGTGATCTTCAAGCAGAATTTAAAGGTTTATGGTTAGTTTTAAAACATTTAAATTCATATCTTAACCCATAAGAACCAAGACCCACTTTTTCTTAAAAATAAAAGTATGTGTATTTTATCACAAACCAAGAGGAGCACAGGCACCATTTCTGCTTTTTTTCTGTTACACTGACGTCAACATGGATTATTTTGGCTTAAAAAAAAGACTAAAGTTGAAATATAAGTATTAAACAACATGGTTACACATCATATCAGATAAAATCCAACGTTGGACGTCCCATTCATAATTGAATGTTTTGAGTAGAAAAAAAACTGTAAATAAAAATATGCACAACATAAATGTTTCTTCTACCCACTCATTTTCAAGCACACTGTTTTGTTTTATCCGTCTACTTTAAACTCTTGTGCTTATTTTCATTTTGTTTGAAAAAAAAAAGAAAAAAAATTGAGGCTTTAGAGCAAGAAGGGGTCTGCAACCGCCAAGTCGCATCTCAATGTTTAGAAAAATAAACGTTATGTTTTTGTGGTCATTAAATCATTCATTTATTAAATTTAAATATTTCTGATAATTGATAAATAGTGAAACCCTGTTTGAGACAACTGTGATGTTATATTGGGCTACATAAATAAAACTGAATACAATAATTGAATTATAACTTTTTATATTTAAGAATTGTAACTTTTTACTTTTGACAGCAGCACATACAAGTTCCTTTCAAAATAAAAGAAACCATGTGTTAAATAGGTTCCTCCTGCAGCAGATTTACTTGAATTAAAATGCAAATAAGCCAATCATGACATTTTCTGTCATGATTTTGGTGCGCCGTCATGCTTTTCCCATCAAATATAAACTTCAACATTGGTGTAGAATCTAATTTTTTTTAAATCTATTTGTGTAAATAAACTCCTATACTTAAGAACTTTTACCATCTTTTAGCTCAGTTATCTTAAATGTTTAAAATTTAAATCTAATTGACAAATTGATAAACAGAAACCAATAAACCAAAACTATTATTTAAGCATTAGCATTTTTTTTTCAAAGCCAAAAAGCCACAATAGCAAAATAAAAGAGCTACATGTGGTTCCAGAGCTTCAGGTTCCAGCCCCCTGTGCTAGAAAAAGAAAAGACAGTCTAATAAAAACTTTCCCCCAGACTGACATCAGTTATGAAGATCATTAAAATTATAGTTATGGTGTTTGTGAGCAGCAGAAATTGACAAATTGTTCTGAACTGAATATTATAATTCAAATACACATTTACATTTTTTTTTTAAATTACACTTAAAACAAAAAAAAAATCTAGTTTATCCAAAAACCACACAGACTTTTAACCAACAGTGCTGTGGAGCTGTAAACCTCAGCAGGTCTCTGAAACCTTTGTGAAAATAAACTTTGGACTATTTTGACTTAAAGAAACTTTTCCGTAAAGGATGCAACAGAATATCAAAGTAAAGGACAAAAACATACCTCAATAATGCGGCTGTCAATCCGATTGTAAGGATGCCACAGGCCTCGGTCATCCCTCCACTGCCAGATAGCTCCCTCTGTCGTCTGGGCGCTGCCCTTCTTTAGCATCACATCAACGGCAAAGATGCCCTCTCTAGGCAAGCAAGGCATCAGCTCACTGTGGGGAAAGTACCAGCAGCTTTAGTAAACTATTTGAAAACAACCAATCCCTCAAAGTAATACAGCTTTTTCCATTTATAAGTGCCCTTACATGGGATTTTAATGTACACACATTACAGTTTAAACCTTTGGCCGTATATTGTTTGCATTGCTCCTAACAAGCAGACTTTACCATATGAGGGACGTCAGTTCATAGAGCTCCTGCGGACTCCTGGGTACCAGTTCAATCTGCTCCTGGCAGCTGCCATTTGATGCACCGCACAGAAGAAAACGCAGAGTTTCCGCTATATCTGTTCAACACAAACAAAAACGTTGGTCAATTCAAGCATTGTTTTGTGGACACAATAAAAAGCATTGATTGTGGGTCAATTTCAGTCAAAAATCCTCAAAACTTCAGGGAAAAGATTAATTTTAGGCAAACTTTGATTAAAATGAAAACCATGTATGCGGTTTAATTGCTGTGAGTATAAGTGATAATCTGTAAAATAAAAAAAATAAAAAAGGTTTTAAAAAGTCAAAAAAAGTGAACTTCACTTGGAACAGAGCACTTTTTTTTTTTTTTTTAAAGATTACATTTTAAAGATAAAAAATATTTTTTGTCTGAAAGCAGAAGCACGAGAAAATTAAAAGCCTATAAAACACTGACCAGGCAGAGTTACTCACTCTGTTTCATGAGCTGGACCGCCAGG
The DNA here is from genome assembly GCA_023969325.1 of Oryzias curvinotus. Lineage (NCBI taxonomy): Eukaryota > Metazoa > Chordata > Actinopteri > Beloniformes > Adrianichthyidae > Oryzias > Oryzias curvinotus. Next base: position 31,551,713 of record CM043718.1, read on the forward strand.
CTTGGACAGTTAGAGCACATTAGTGAAAACATGCGCACCACCATGATGAACATCCCCGAGCTGAGAACAGGAGGAGTCACAACCAGCAGCTGCTGAATGTTTGTTAACAAGTCTCTTGATGCCACTTCCTGCAGCAGGTTCTGTTGAGCAAAGCACACAGGGAGACATGAGACGGTAACCTGGGGGGCATACAATAAAACATGCAAAAAGATGAACTAGACAGGGTAAAGTCTGACAAACAAAACCTCACAAACCTCTTCGTGCTGAAAGTTGTCCACCAGTCTGGCAAAACAGAGACAAGTGCTTTCAACAGACTTTTTGTCCTAAAAAGAAAGGAAGTGTTTGAGGAAAAAGCAGTATTTAGACTTTTCTCAACAATTTAAGTTTATAATAAAGCCAATACAGTTGATCAAACAGTTGTTATTGATATTGCTGCTAATAAAACCATGATTTTGGCTTTCAGTAATCATATTTCTGATTTTTATTTACAACAAAGATGCGAGTAAAGTTAAGATAAGAATTTCTGACAGAGTTTCATAGAAATGAACAGCCCAAATAATGAATTATTCTAACAAATACTTCAAAGACCATTTGAAGCACTACTGTGTCAGCAGCTTCATCTTGCAGCGGTGGATCCTTACCTGGTGTGTTAGTCTCTGAGTCAACAGAGGCAGAGAATCTGCAACAAAGTGGAACTCGTCTGGAGTGATGCTCTGGCAGCAGTTGGCTGCAATGGCCAAGGCATTCCTCTGAGCGTTGATGCTGAAGAACTCCAGGTAGAGAAGGCAGTCTGCCAGCCCACCCTGACAGATGTCACACATTTTTAGTATTACTGAGACTAAAAGAGAAGATGATTATAGAAAAAAAAAGTGCAGTCGACAGAGAGGAGTACATACGGCCTGCAAAATGGCTTTACTGTGTCGCCTTGACAGCATCTCTAAGGCAGTCAGAGCCTGCTCTGCAACGTCAATGAACTGGATCACCTGGAGCTGCAGACAATAAAACCATCAGGATCAGGTTATATCAAACGGCCAACACTGCCAGGTAACAGCAAACTGTGAAAAAACACACTGTTGAAAAGAAAACTCAACTCTGCATTTAAAAAAAAAAAAAAAAAAACAACCTTCAACTGAAACCTTAAAAAGTTAGGTCAGAACAATAATACTGCTTAAATGTAGGAAAAATATTTGGATTTGGATAGTTTATTTCATGGAGACTCCAGAACTCTGGTCAACAATAACTCATAGGGTGTAGCAGACCGTGGATGTATGTCCAGAAAGTTCTTTACCTTCTCTAGGAAGACAGGAATTGCATCAACCACCACTGCGGATGACCGGGGGAGCGCCTCCATCATGTAGGTGAGTGCACGTGAGGCATGGTTCATCTGAGAGTAAAGCATAAATGCAATTAATCAACCTTAAAAACACTCATACAACAATCACAGAAAATATACTTACAATTTCAAAGTTGTGTTCCATTTGTAACAGTGTAATCTGTAAAAAAAAAAAAAAAAAAAAGAAAAAAAGGTTGGAGAATATTAAAGTTCAGTGGTTACTTGAACATCAAATGTGTTAAAGTGAAAGAGATTAGATTAATCCAAAGACCAAAATGCAGATTCATAGAAAGTCACAGCCTTGTTAGCTTAGTAAACTTAGTCCAGTAGGACGTACCAGAGCCGGCACCACACTTTTGACTGGAAAACCACCCAGCGTTTCCTCGTTGCCCATCACCAACAGCTGGCACATCTCAATCGCAGCTTGGAGCTGCTGAGACTCGTCGCCAGTGGCCTGAAGGCCCTGCAGCAGCTGCTGAGCCTTGGAACCTGGAAAACAAAGATTTCTTTTTTAATTATCATTATAATGATAAGTTTCGAAATTCTAAAGGACAGAACTTACTGGCTCCACTGCCTATGGTCCTATGGAACAGCTGTGACATACGAGGTCCCAAAGGCCCAAAAAGATGAGGAGGGAGACCTCGGGCCTCCAGCAAAGCTGGAGAAGATACAGACATTGTACAATTCAGAAAACCAAATCTTTAAACAAATAAAATCTCAAACCTGTGCTTGCAGCTCAACATACCTTGAAGCCTTCCCATTTCCGAATCATCAGACTCACTTTCTCCAGAGGTTGTCATACCCACTGCTCCAGCTACTGAACTTGAAGCTGACAAAGAAGATCAATCAAGTTAAATCCAGAAAGACATACAAAACAAGCATGCTCTTGACGTGTCTGGGCATATTCATCAGAGGTCTGTATAAAAATATGATTTATGATACAGCTTATTCAATAAAAACAATCAATTTGCTGCATTTCTTTCACATAGAAGATCCAAAATGCCTGCAGGGCGCACCGGCTTCCTCAACAATGAGCTCTACAGACGCCAGGTTTTACTTTTATCTTCCACAAGCTCACAATTAAAAATCAAAACCGCCTTTTGTTTGATCTGAAACAGGCCTACTCCAACAAAAGTAAAATATTTGAATGATAATTTTCAACCTTCTTATATATAAGTTTTCAGGCTACACAGTAATAGGAATGTTGTTCACTTTTCAGCACATCCCATTAGGGGTTGCCACAGTGAATCAGCTTTCCCTGATTCACACCGGTGGTTTGGCAGAGATTTTTACACCAGATGCCCTTCCTGACACAACTCTGCATTTGATTCAGGCTGGGGACTGGCACAGGGAGACCCAGAGTTGGGTCCCCTGGTAGCAACATAGTCTTTCTGAAGGACCCACACTGGATTAGGATTATGTGAGAAGCAAAAACTGACTTCCTGCCAGTCCTACACCCAGCCAACTGAGCCATCCAACCACTATTATATGACTATATAGTCATAGGAATACCTGTTGGTATTTTGATTCTTTTTGTTGGTGCTATTACAAATATATTCATACCATCAAAAAGAAATAAAACAAACTGAAGATGTGAACAAACTCTCACGCTGGGCAGACAACTGTGCACGTTTGAACAGCACATGACATTAGAAACAGCTTCGTCTCTACTTTGTTTTCTTATTTATTGATAAAAACTCTTTACCATCACAGCTCAAGTATATTTTTAATGGTCATAAACCTCACACAGACTGAGATTAGATTATGAAAGTGACCCGTGTTGATGGTACCTGAGGCCCCTTGTGAAGCTTCATCGGTACGAGCGGCAGATGAGTTGGCCCCATCTTGGTTGTTGTCGGAGTCGGCCATTTTCTCTTGGCGGCGAGAGTCAGCTGCCCCGCGCTTGCCCAGGCCTGAACCCCGCCGACTGAGACACATTAAAAAAAAAAAAAAAACGTGAGGGCAAACAGAATGAACACTGGATCCGGTTTCTTAAACAAAAGCATCAAGTTAAAGACAGACACCACACACATTTTATTATTAAGAATTAGGACTATGAGAAGCTACACTTTTGTACTTTCAGTTATTGTCTTGAAATTGAGTCTGACAACTGATGAAGTCACTTTGATGAGCAGCGAAACGTTAGGACAAAGATTTTAGGTCCAGTTGCTATGACTCAACCTCAAGACAACGCTATCTGGTTGAATGAGATCATTCACCCACGTAAACAGGTTTTATTAAGTAACATTTTCCTTTTCAAAATATCTGGATAAAATCAGAAAACTAGCAAGCCAGAACGATCAATATTTTTAAACAACAGAGTTCAATAAACTATACTATAGAGCAATTGGTCAAACCCTACCTGGTGCTGGCACAGGAGCCCGTGGTCTTCTGCCGTGTGCTCCGCCGAAAGCTGGGGAGCTCTGCTGGAGGAGACTCGCTGCGCTTCTTGGTGGATCTTCTCAAGTCTTTGTTTAAAGGAAGAAAAAAAAAAAAAAAAAAAAAAACTTCAACACAAATAACAATCCTGGAGATGTATGTCAGCTTGAATTCATTATTCGTTATATTACTTAAAATGAAACCCAAATGATTCCTATTATTTATACGAAGACATCTCAGTTCAATACTGCTCATCAGTGGAAAATGTACAAAACATTGTTATTCAGACAGTTCTGTGAGGGATGAAAATGTGTTAAAGTTCATATTTTTCGTTTCTGAGTAGAGAATGTCTCAGTGACTTTGGTTTTTAGAGTTAGGATTGATGCAGACATCAACTTTCCAATACAGCAAAAGGACTGGTGTTACCCCTTCAGTGCTCTATACAACCAGCCAGCTGGATATTAATAGAAACATGTCCATGCCCTATGACAGGACAACCTTCATGCTAGATCTGTGACTCATTATTCAATACATACACATTCGATACCCATGAAAAAAGAGTGACATACATAAATTGAACAAAACCTTTTTACTACCGTATAGGATGGTTGAACAGTCTGGTTTCATTCCCAGGAAAAATGAAACACTAAAACACAGAGCGGCTGTTTGAAAGACACTTACCATTGCAGATTAAAGGAACAGAGTGTAAAAATAGAAAAGTTCGTACAGATTCCCCCTTTTAAAAACACAGCAGCTCGTCAGTCCTTCCAGACACTCAAAGCACTGGTCAGTAGGTGGGCACACACGTGAAATCCAACTGAGGAGGGGTTTCTCCATTTGGGCTGAAATCCATGACCGAGCCCACTTGAGTTACACACACAGACCACCCAAACCCCCACACTGCACCCTCCATCTTTAGGTTTGGAACATCATTTTGAGTGCTCACATGTCTTGTATTTTAAACTTATATCACCTAAAATTGCTTTATGACGGATGAAAACATAGTTACCATTTTTTCTGCTCTACAAGTCGCTGCAAAAAAAAAATCAATTAAAAATAAAATAATAATAATAATAATAATGATAAAGAATCACGTAAAGTTGTGCAAGTCGCCCTAAGCCTGGCGTAAAACTGAGCGGGGCTGCTTCTTCTGTGTTGCTGTCTTTAGCAAATACTAATACAAACACCTACAGTGCCCTCTAGCACTCTCGCAGTAGTAGCTTGCACTCAAAAACAAAATATGGTACGTGTTCTTTTGAGCAGAATGAACACTAAAACACACCAAAAAAAAGTAGTTAAAATGCAGATTGTTGTCAAAAAGGCCAATACAGCTTATATGTGACTGCAGAAGATGCAACTGATACCAATAAATTACAGAAATACAGCAATTTAAAGGATTTACCTTACCCGAAATGCCAAATGATTTGATTCCAAATGAAAAACAAAATTATATCACAATTCAATAAATCATTTTTCTGTCATTTATACATAAATGTAAGGTGGGGAAGGTGTTCCAACTAGTGTTCAGGACAAGGAATCTGCTCCACTAAAGTGAATTGATGCTCTTTACATCTTGTGATGGCGCCACAAAGAAACTCCAGTTTGGAACCAGAGAAAAAGGATCAGACTTCAAAGTCACACTTTAAATAACAGAAGTTTTACAGAAAAGCCATCCTCGTTGAGAAATGACACAGTGAAGCTTTCGAAAACGTGTTGATTGACAAGAAAGACCAATCCAACAGTTTTATACCTTGTTCTGATCTTCAGAGCAGCAGGACTTGACTGGAAAACATTTGACTGCTCTAAAGAAGCGAAATCAAACAAGAATCCCAACATGTTCAAAAGAAACCCTTTAGGTGAAGTTGACCTGAAGAACAGAATCCTCAGAAACATGACCTGGAAGACTAAAAATCTTCTAACCAACTGATCTACTGTCAAACAGTTTCTTCCATCTTATTCAGGCATAACCATTTTTCAAATATATGCCAAGATTTTTCTTAAAATACTTTCTTTTCATTAAAATTCCTCCTTTGTTGTGTTAAATCACTGCACTGTTTATTTGAATAATCAAATATGGCTTTAAAACAGTAAAGTAAGGAAAATAACTGATTTAGTTGAATTGCACAAATCATAAACAAATCTGAACTGTTAACCTATGAAAAATGAAACCAGTTCTTTTTCTGGATGATAACACCCAGCCATAATCAGCACCAAGAAAGACATTAAGGTTGCATCCAAATCAATCCAATTCCCACATCACCTGAATTTGGCACTAGCAATATTTTTTTAAACGTAAAGAAAAACAAACTAAAGTTTTGTTTATGTAACTTATCTTTTAAATGGCCTGAATTCAAGTCCAGGTTTTGCTGCTTCCTTGCTGTTATGAAAAGCTGCGCAAGAAACTGTAATGTTGGGACTTTCTTACATTTTCTTTGAACTAAGAGTCGATCCAGAACCAATACTGTAGGATTTTAGAAGTCATTTAGCATCTGCATTTTCAATTTTGCTCAACCCCTCCATTTGTGCAGCGACCAAAGCGCTGTCACAGCATGGCACTGAGCAATCCTTTCCATGGAGAATGAGGAAAGGTAACTAACAGAACTTATTGTTCAAATATACAAAAAATAAAAGAATATTTAAAGAAGCACCAAGTTGAAAAAGTTTACATATCATCTAAATAAGGAGACTGTTTACTGCACTTACAATCCTTCTGAAATGAAATGAGTCCTGTTATGTAAACATGTATGCGTACATTTTGCTGCTCTCTAGAGCAGTGTTTTTCAACCTTTTTTGAGCCACGGCACACTTTAACCTTGGCAAAAATCCGCGGCACACCAGCATCCAAAAATTTGAAAAAAGAAGAAACTCATAGTCTGTATTGATCTGCAGCCCCTCTGCAATCTCACATGCATTTTTGTGATAATTGTGGGAGAAAAAGCTGGAAGTTGCAGCTGTTTTTTGTAACAAAAGTTAAGTTAAAAGATTTAAAAACTGATGTGTGTTCGTTGTGGTTTCAAGACGTTGAACAAGAAAGACTCACAGAAAGACTCGCGTCTCTGAGCTTCATTGTGTTGTTCTCTTGTTCCACGGTCTGACACCCGATTCTGTGGAAAGCTACACCGCTAAAGACGAGCTTTAGCTGGTATTTTGTTAGAACTAAGCGACTTTATGAGCAGAATTAAGAACAAGGAAGTGAAGACTTTAACCACTTCTGATTGGTCAGACTGATGACATGTGATTAAGCCTCCAAGAATGATTGGTGGAGACAGTTAAAGGGGCGGGATTTTTCCTAAAACAGAGCTGCAGCTAAATCGCGGTACTGTCATTCTTATCAAAATATCTTTAATAGATTCAAATAAACACAAAGAAAAAAGTCTTTTATGATCTTCCATGTTCCTAACTACTTACTAATTATCAGGGACTGGTTGGATGAACAAAGAGCTGAAATCCTGGAGATGGGAAATGTTTTTAGATCAGTGAATGAGGGCAATTTCCCACGGCACACAAGTGTGCCGCGGCACACCGGTTGAAAAACACTGGTCTAGTTTCAGGTCTGATACTTGATGTGAAATGTGATCTTGTTCAAATTGCTGAAAACTAAACTCGCTGCATTTCAGCAGAGCAGAAAAACAGAAACATTTGTTTTTATTGTATACCAAACATTACGTTCTCTATGACAAATCGCTTCACTGTGATCCTGATCCTAAACAACCAGAACTCTATGCTTATGACTTAAACTAAAAATCTGACCCTAAAGCAAAAACCTCCATGTCAGAAATCACTTTATCCAGCTGTGACTAAAGTTTGCCCTCGCAGGTTTTCCTGCTTTTTGTCACCATCACAATATATCCATTCCACCACTAAGAGACATTCAAAATAAGCTGAACTTCAACTAAAAAGCATCAGAAAATGAAGCAGCAATGTAACCATCTGACGTGAATTTTTAAGCCAAATAGCTTCACAAAAGCTGTCAGAACTAAACCAAAAATCGAAATTATTCCCGGAAAAATCAGCTGGTTTGACACGAGTGATGGAAAGTTTGACCCATATTTAATATATATTTAAATCAGAGAAACATCTTCAAACACCAAATATGTTCAACGTTGGGCCTAACGGTGCAGCAGACCACAGCTGTTTCCACTCTTGCTAGAACAGGAAAGGTTGCAGCTCACCTGGGATCACCATGAGGATGGCTAGGCTAACGTGAACATAAATCACACATGCTTTGGTTCAACCATGACCAACTATTCTGTTGGAGCTACGTAATTGTTCAAATTTGTCTCACCAAGCAACCTCACATTTAGGCATTATAAAATTTGAACAATATTTCATTTTTGGTAAAGAAAAAAGTGTCAATAATTGTTTTTTTTTTTTCTTTTACACGGTTCACGTGTTTTACTGAAGCTGCACTTTCCCTTTCATATTAGTTAGGTAAATTCTGTCTGGTCTGTAGCAAACTTTTTTTTAAATGTTTGCTGTTTTCTTCTATATCTTACAGGAGGAGATTGACAAACATTTGATGGAAGCATTTCCATCCTGCATGAAGGAGTGGGATCTGTGACTGCTGCTGCTACAATGCTTTGATGGCAGATGCTGACATGAAGGGCTGAGACTCACTTGCTAGTTTAGCTTGCAGTCCTGACGGGCCGGGCTTGGAGGTCTCGGTTTTGGAGGATCCGGGTAAAGACAGTTTGGGTTTTGGCAGGTTGACTTTGGGGTTAAAGCGGGCGGCCCACTCAAATTTTGACGAGCTGGTGGTTTTGGCCTGTTCCTTGTCTCGTGTGCTACGGCGTGGGGAGGGGCTAGACGCTGAGCGAGAGCGGCGCGCTTTGCTCTGATCTTTTCCCTGTTTGACTCGGGCACCCTGTGTGGCAGTGCTATTGGTGCCTGTTATGGAGGAAGAGGAAGAGGATGAAGCAGAAGAGGAGGAGGAGTCTGTCACGTTGCTACACCCAGCTTTGGCTGAGGCGGCTGATTTAGACGCCAGCTTGGTGGGTTTTGCAGTTCTGCCCTCACTACAATTAGCGAGGGAAGCAGCGGTACTTAGACCGGGGAGAGTGTCTGATTTTTTCCTTTTCTGAGTCGGGGAGCCCCCAGCAACCACACTCTTTTTGCTCTGACCTCGACCTGATGACGCAGAGGAGTCTGAGGCCACAGGTCTCTTCTTGGACTTAGCTGGGCCTTTCTTGGTCTCTGAGGTATTGTCTCGGGGTTGGTGGATGGGTTTGGACTTCTTGGAAGGGGTCGGTCCAAGGACGCTGATTTGGTCGGGAGCTTCGCTTCTTTTGAGTCCGCGGGTGCCCTTCACTTTTTGAAAAATGGCCCGATTGCTCTTGTTCAGACGTTCCTGCAGTCTCAGGGTCGTCTTGCAAAACAAATGAAGCCACGGACAGAGTAAGGCCGCTTCTGTTCAGGAGAAGAAAAAAAAAAAAAACAGGACAGCATCTTAAAACTAATATCAGACAAATGCTCAAGTATAGAGGTATAATAACTGCATCTCACCAGAATAAGAACTACATTAACCAACTTTCCAGCATACATAAGTGAGAGAGGTAAGAAAAACTCAAACACTAAGAACAAAATGGACAAACATGGATACCTTCTTGAGCTGTGCCCGCTGGACTGGCCGGTAGCGGAGCTGGCTGTGGCTTTGGGAGCTTTAGAATTGTGTCTTCTACTTTCAGGTGGGGAATTTGTTTTGTGTTTTGTCTGCTCTGTCTGCAACCTGTAAAGTTTAAAAACAAAGTGAGTTTCTGAAAGGAATCTAGTAGGGATGCTACAATTCACAGTATAAAAACCAATGCATATGTTACACCACTGAACCGAATCATGGGGAAAGTGAATTGTTGTATCCATATTGCATACCAGTACGTTCACACCAAAATTGTCAAACAAATATTGTGTTAAATTGAACGATTTTTCATTAATTTTTTTTTATTGCATTACACCAGGCTTGGTATAAATCATCTGAAAAGTTTTCTTCATTGTTTGCTTATAAGCAAATCAAAACAAATACTCGCTGATTTTTTAGTTTTTCTAAACCTTGACGTAAAATCGAGGTTGGAACTGAATCATGGGGAAAGTGTACCACTGCATCTGTAGAATGTACACAATATCTGCAAACCATCTTCATCTATACATTTGAAATATCATAAGGAAACACTGCAAATACATGTTAAAAATAAGAGCATTAGATTTACTTGTTGAGTTTTCTTTCTTTTTTAATTTAACAACTCTATTCCATTAACCCATTAACAGTAGAGATTCACCGGCAACACCTAAATAATACACGCTCTTTGACACGCCATTACTCTTCGACCATTTGCTTTTCTATGCAACAGTATTAGCTGTTGCAATGATTGTGTAAGCATTTCACTACCGTACAGTGTTGCATATCAGCCCACGGCTGCTTTTCTCAGCTGGAGTTACGTTCATTCCGTAAACGGTTGAAGAGTTACGGTAATTCAAAAACTGATCACACTGGAGCTTCAGCTTCTGTGTTAAAGATCCAATGGTAACACAGACAATGCTCTGATTATAAGCCAGCCATATATGCTGGTACCTTCATCAAATAGCCAACACTGCAGGCCGTCTCACCTTCCAGCTACTGTGTGGTCTTTTGGCTGGGCCGCAGCAGTGCTCCTCTGTGAACGGCGCAGTGACCCCCCTGGATTGGAATTAGGCCGGTTGGACATTGGCACCTCTCTCCTGAAGGGACATACCCTTTCTAGACACTACCATTCACTACAAATCAAAGACAAAAACCATAAAAGAATATTGGTAAAGGAACACGCTGTGTTCAATTCAGACAGGTTGCTTTTTAAGAATTTACAACAGAACTAGCTCATACATTCAAACCCCACACCCCCTTTCACAAACATCATTCTACCACATCAAGACCATCATATAAACAACAGACCAAGCATTATTTACACTACTTAGGCCTTATGGGTGTAGCATAAAACCTACAGTTAAGAAAATAAAACTTTCAATTAAGAAAGCCTTCATTTTATTCATCTATGTTTAATCTAAACTGTTTTAAATGAGTCAAATGAATTTCTGATGCAAGTAAACCCAACATTGTTTACCATTTGATTTGGTTTTTGCAATAAGTCTCATGACGTTAAAAATCAATATTTCAGTTATCTTACTGGAAACGATCAAGGGCCTCAACATTAAATTTTCTTAAAGGTTTAAACATTTGTATAGCCAAATTTATCCTTTAAGAGCAAATAGTTATCAAAAATACATTCAGAATTAATTATATTTATATATATATATATACACACACACACACAAGACTACTAATAAAAAGACTATTCTAAGAACCATTTAAACATATTTAATTATCCCTGTAAATTAAAAAACAAGTATTTTCTTTTAATAAAAACTGTTATACATGTAAAATCTCAAATTGAATATGTGGCTTATGAAGACCTGCAGTTGCCAACACTACAAGAAAGGCTTGTTTTGATGCAGTGATCAAATGTGAAATGTGATGTTGTATTGTATCCATTGTATAGTAAGTTTTTCTATAAATATGTTGTATTTTATAGTCTATGTATGTGTGTGTGTGTGTGTGTGTGTTTTTTTTTTACACAGGTGAAGACTAGCCTTTGGCCAATGGTGGCTTTTTAACCATGTCTAATCATGTGGATCTGGAAAGTGTACATTTTAATAAATAAGAGTGCAGATACATAATAAAAAAATACCAATGTGAACATAAAAAGCTGTACAGCTTGAGTTTATGATAAGCAAAACAGATGCATAACCTACATACTTTCTTCTGAATGGAAAATAAATTAAATCAAATTAACAGCTTTTGATTGAAACCTCAATCTGATGGTTGTGTTAATATTAAACAGATGAATACGTAACAATTCAAAATCCCAGGGCCATGTCAGGCCTGCACATCCCAGCCTTTGTTACTCGACCATTCTGAGAAGTCACAATGTACTCGTGTGTAGATGGGATTTGCTAAAAGGTACTAAATGACAGAGTTTTGAGTCCGTTTCATGGTGTGACTCAACTGACATCCAAATGTTCAGCTTTTTTTTTTTTTTTTTTTACCAACGATCAACAGAGGCCTATATTTCTGACGTAGTTTTCTGACACCATCGACTGTCGTTAGCATTTTAGCCACTAGCAAGTACCATACATTTTGACAGCAGTTAATCCATCCTCACTTTATGAAGGAAATCCAACATTAAAAAAGTCAAAAATATTTAGAAAATAAAAACTGGGATGTCAATAAAATAACTAGTATGGGTCAAACTGCTACATTAGTGAAAACAGTGACACTTGCTAATCATGTAGCAGCACTGGTTTCACTGAACTGCGTAGTTGGCGTACCGGTATGTCAACCTATGTAGACATATAATTAAATGCCAGAGAAACGACTACTGTTTATTGTCGTTTTTCCCCTTGTTTGTTGTACTTAGCAGTTCAAACGACACCGCAAAGGACTATCCCCAAAATGACGAATAATTACGCTAACTAGCGACACGCCGGAGGGAGGAATAAAAAAAGGCAGCCCTGGCTGTATTTTTGATAAAACAAAAGCTCACATCATCAACTAAACGCTAAGTTCGCATCCGACCCATCGTGATACGAGCATGGCTGACAAGTTTTAAGGAAAACAAAATGAGGCACATCACGCACACAAATGCTCTCACCTTCTGTAACGTTTGCTTGGGGAGGGGAGACCAAATCCCCCGAAATACCGCAATGTCAAAAGTAGGAGACGACGAGACAAACAAGCTAATATCGAGAAAGCAATGTTCAAGACCAAGGTTAGCCAAGATTTGTCAAATGTAACGATTACCCGATGTTTCCTAAGCTGACTTCAGGCCAACCAACGGCTTGAACTCACTCACTCACTGCGGCGGTGTCGACGGAATTAGCTAACACCAGCTAAACCAAACTGTTTAGTCATTACGTGCCAACAAAGTGCACATTTTATGTTTAGACTTCAACAAGTACAAAGAAAGCTAATCGTTTTATCCACGTAACGTTACGTATATATTGGTCAAACTGACAAGCACTGAGGCTAGTTAATGATTAGCAAGCTAAGGCTAGCTTAACGAAATAATCTTTTTTTTTCCTTAAAATACTTTACAAGATAAAAAAAAAACGTCAAACAGTTGGCAACTAAAATAGCTAGGCCTGCTAGTCAACTAAACAACTACAAACCTTATCGATACGAACTCGCTATGAAGGCAGTCACGCAGGTTACGTACAGCAACGTTAAATCAAACAAGAGCGTTATAGCAAAAAAAAAAAAAAAAAAAATGCTAATCAATATTAGCTCGCCTTGTTGTCACTTGGCTAGCGCTATGCCAGCTCGACAGGACGGGACCGAAACCTACCTAGATTTACAAAAACAACTTCAACTTTTTATCCCAACCCGAACGCACTGAACGCCCCATTGACCGTTTCTATTAAAGATAATTCACACAGCTAGCAGTTAGCACACAAACACCAGAAAGAAATGGCCTCTAGATTTTAGACACACACACAAAAAAAACAGGAAAGCAGGAACGGGAATCGAGACATTTACGCAGAACTCAATCACCAGTTTTCCGAAATGAAGTGATACGGAATGACCTGAAAATCTACAAATACTGTTGGTCGGGATGTCAATGTTGTCAAATTCAACATCTGACCGAATGTTGTTACCTATTTGTTCCAGTGTTGTAGTTGTAACAGACAGGGCAACAGCTCCTCTTTTCTCTCTACCTAGCAGCTTCACATCAGCTGAGAGGCCTACAACAACTGCAGTATACATCCGCCTAATTCATCCGCTCAGGGACTACTTCCTTCTAAATTTGTTTTGTTTGAACGTTTTTTTTTAAAGCCATCTAGAGTATTTATTCGATGTAAAATAAAAAAACATATTTTTATTTGAAGAGCGAGCTTATCATTGTTTATTTATTTATTAATTTTGCATGTACATCAGTGTCATATAAATGTAGTCATTATTATTCTTTTCCCCCACTAATACCCAAACAAATAAAATAATAAATTTGGTGTCTTATATAATCGTTCTCCTGGTTTTTTTACACTTAAATGATAATAACAAACAATTGCATTATTATTCAAATCTATGTATTTTTATGGTTAGATTTGCGCTAATCTTCTCAAAGTTTAATCCTTGTGTCATTTCTGGGTAGTTGTTCAATTTTTATTTACTATTGAATTTGTTATTAATTTCATGAAATCTATTTTTCATATATTAATAAAGAGATGTTGGAGCTTATTTGTGCATAAAATACTTTTCAAAGGAAAACGTTTTATTGCATTTTTTTTTAATTCAATTCGATTTATTTCAAACATTTTAAAAACAACAGATAAATCAATAACCTCACCAATATCAGTAATAATTCATTCAATTACATATATTATATATTATACTCTGTTTTATTGCAATTATCCAAGTGTAAAGTATTTGACTTAATGTTCAATGTCTGAAAACTTTCAAAATATAAATATCTAATTTATATTACCCCCTGCCTTCGCCCAAGTGGCCGGGATAGGCTCCGGCAGCCCGGTGACCCCGGAAGGGAATAAACGGTATAGAAAATGAATGAATGAATAATTTATATTACTGCAGAATGAAAAAAAGTGTTGAAGTCACCAGTTTAAAAATTGAGAACTTTTAAGTGGCAAGCAGTGGGAAATGCTTCAAAATGCAAGCGAAACAGCTATACATATATTTAAAAAAGAAAAACGCGCCTCTCACCCTTCCACAGGTGGTTACTATCCTAGCTCGGGTCCTCTACCAGAGCCCTGGGAGGGTCCTGTGCAATATCTTAGCTGTTCCTAGCACTGCGCTTTTCTAGACCAAGATGTCTGAGATCTTTCCAGGTATCTGTTGTAACCACTCCTCCAGCTGGGGGGTTACTGCCCCGAGTGCTCCAATTACCACTGTTACCTTCATTTTCCAGGCTTTCTCCAGTTCTTCTCTGAGTCCCTGGTATTCTTCCAGTTTTTCATGTTCCTTCTTCCTGATGTTTCCATCACTGAGTACTGCCACATCCACCACAACGGCTTTCCTCTGTTCTTTATCCACCACTACAATGTCTGGTTGGTTCGCCATCACCATCATATCAGTCTGGATCTGGAAGTCCCACAGGATCTTTGATCTCTCATTCTCTACCACCTTCTGAGGTGTTTCCCATTTTGACCTTGGGGTTTCCAGTCCACATTCCAGTGTGCACTTTCCAGTACACACACACACACACACACACACGCACACACACACACACACACACACACACACACACACATATATATATATATATTATATATATATATGGCCTGCACAATATACTGCAAATGTATCGTTATCGCAATATCAAGCTGTGGAATATGAATATCTCAAAGGACAGCGGAAATTGCAATAATTGATTACCCTAAATGTGCTTAAAAATAAAATCTTATGGCAACTTGAAGCATTTGACGAACCAAATAAATCCCTTTATGCATTTGACCAATCGGATGGACCCCTTCACGTTGTTGACCAATCAGATGTCCGCCCTATTATGTTAGATGTTCGCCCCCTATGTCGACGTGTGTCATTTGGAGTATGATTTTTTAAATGTTGCAATGAAATGGGAATTATGTTTTTGGTTATTTTGCTCTTTGTTTATATACTGCAAATTATATTATCACAATATTAATCACTTATATCGCATATTGCGAGTTACAGGTGCTTCTCACTTGAAAACAGGTTTCTAACAACATTGAAGCAGTTTGTTGTGTGGCATTAAGAGAGGAAATCACCTTATTGTCAATTTGACCTAGATATATCAGATGATTGGGGTCTTTAAAGGAATATTTTACAGCAGAATATAAATACATATGAGAAGAGAAGAACTTAGTGCAATACTACAGAAATCTTGAGAACATATTGAACGAGAGATGCAACACTGATGCTGTAGGAGTTAATTATTTTCAGGCATTTCCAAGCATTAACATGGAGCAGCACAATATTCCATAGCATCAGTAAATATGTAATATAGACGTTTTACTTGTGCAGTGCAGAAACAGCTTCATGGAAAAATAGTGTTTGTTTGGGGTTAAGAACATTTAAAATATTCAAGTTACTCAATCAGATGGTTTGTGAGTCAATTTTTTTCATAGACCTGATTCTGATTTTTTAATTAAAAACGCATTTATGACAGAAAGCTGCACATTAAGACACATTCCTTATACCTAATAGCTATATTTGTTCTTATTTTTACAATGTAATCTCGTTTTTTTTAATTAATAGTAGAAGTGCAATATATTTTTTTGGTATAAAGTATAAGTAAAGGGGGACACAAATACATTTAGTTAAAATCTTAATTTTAAATGTCCGTGTCTGCCTGTCTCCTCGTTAATGAAGCAGTTAAATCGAACAGATAAATAAACACAGGAGTCCTGATGACGTCATCGTGGGTCAAGGGGTCAATTTTAGTACACGCATTTCCGGTTTTCATCTATCAGCAAATTGTTCTTGCGCCCTCTGCTGGGCGGTATTGGTAGTCAATGTAATCTGATTTGAAACAGTTAACAACATACAATTAAATAATAAAAAAAAAAAGTAATTGCAGCCAGAGAAGCCAATACTGAACACGAAATAAATGTAAATCAAAATAATCACAAATTTGGTAATGTCAAGCTCATTTTTAATTTCCTTCAGGTGTGTGCGCACACAAGCACACACACCCCCCTTCTCATTCAAAGAGTTTTCTTTATTTTCATGACTGAAAATTGTAGATTCGCACTGAAGGCATCACAACTATGAATTATCACATGTGGAATTATATACATAACAAAAAAGTGTGAAGTGAAACAATTGAAAATATGTCATATTGTTGGTTCTTCAAAGTAGCCACCTTTGCTTTGATTACTGCTTTGCACACTCTTGGCATTCTCTTGATGAGCTTCAAGAGGTAGTCACCTGAAATGGTCTTCCAACAGTCTTGAAGGAGTTCCCAGAGATGCTTAGCACTTGTTGGCCCTTTTGCCTTCACTCTGCGGTCCTCACCTCCTCCTCCATGCTTCACGGTGGGAACCAGGCCTGTAGAGTCCATCCGTTCACCTTTTCTGCATCACAAAAAGACACGGTGGTTGGAACCAAAAATCTCCCATTTGGACTCATCAGACCAAAGCCCAGATTTCCACTGGTCTAATGTCCATTCCTTGTGTTCTTTAGCCCAAACAAGTCTCTTCTGCTTGTTGCCTTTCTTTAGCAGTGATTTCCTAGCAGATATTCTACCATGAAGGCCTGATTCACACAGTCTCCTTTAACAGTTGTTGTAGAGATGACCTGCTCTCTAATCTGAGCTGCTGTTAACCTGGCATTTCTGAGGCTGTGACTCGGATGAATTTATCCTCTGCAGCAGAGGTGACTCTTGGTCTTCCTTTCCTGGGGAGGTCCTCATATGAGCCAGTTTCTTTATAGTGCTTGATGGTCTATTCAGTAGGACTATCAGCTGTTAATTCACCTGACTTCTGCACAACACAACTGATGGTCCCAACCCCATTTATAAGGCAAGAAATCACACTTACTAAATCTGACAGGGCACACCTGTGAAGTGAAAAACATTTCAGGTGACTACCTCTAGAAGCTCATCAAGAGAATGCCAAGAGTGTGCAAAGCAGTAATCAAAGCAAAAGGTGGCTACTTTGAAGAACCAACAATATGACATATTTTCAGTAGTTTTACACTTTCTTGTTATGTATATAATTCCACATGTTCATAGTTTTGATGCCTTCAGTGTGAATCTACAATTTTCATAGTCATGAAAATAAAGACAACTAGTTGAATGAGAAGGTGTGTCCAAACTTTTGGTCTGATTTTTTTAAATATTTATAGATACATTTAGATACATACATACATACACACACACACACACACACAGATCCACACAAAAACGGATGTTTGTGTGAGATCCTGCTGCGTTCCCGTAGGCAGCCACCAGAGGGAGTAATATGGCCAAGAACAGGAGATGATGGGAGGAGAGACCGTGTGCTAATAAGCAAGTGCTGTGCTTTCTGTAACAGTTGCAGGTCCAAATATCCCTTTGGTTCTAGACTTGAATCAAATGCACATATATAGATCAAGAAAATCTGCTTCAAAGATCACCTCTCGCATGAAACCTGAGCAAGAAGGCAACTGTAACTCCAGACAAAGGTATGGATTTTATGTTGTTTTATTTATTGTGTTTGCAGACACTTTGATGCTTCAAGAAACAACTAATGTAGGGGGAAAAAAGCAGCCTGAAGCATAACGTTTTTACTAGAAAATAACGCCATGTCTCAACCTGAGTCAGAAAACTGTTTATTAAAATGCACACACACATATGTATGGATCTGTTCTTAGCGTTCTTTGACTCAGCTGTACGGATCTCACAGTGCCTTGAACTCTTATCACTTTTGGGTTCCATGCCCTATTATTAGCCTCCCACGCCACCGTCTCAGCTGAGTCTGGAAGGAAAAATATTCATTACGTAACAATAAAGGATCTGTCTCCCAGACCCACTTCCTGAATACCAAAGCAGCGTCGAGGCCTCATACTGAGGCAGAACGGAAGCCTCGTCCGCTTGTTTGCTGGGGCCATGCAGATCCACGCTCACGCGTCTCCCACCCCTCCTTCTCAACACCTCTTTGTGGGTCAGTGATGCAGCAGGAATGACGCAGCGATGGCGGTAGCCTACAGAGGGCAACTTGGCACCAGGGGGGGGGGGACGCGCTCGTCTCCCAGAACCACAGCCCAGCAACAGAAGTGACAGGGGAGGGAGGTAAAGGCCCAATCTAGGCTGGAGGAGGAACGTTAGCCGGATGAGCGCTCTCTTCTCCTGAACAAACAACAGAGATTTCCACTGCGACACAGACGGGCCTGGCTGGACCTTCTGCACAGAGGCCCTTTGGTATGTGTGTCTGCTTCGTATGGCTGCAAAAGGTGCTATCAGGGATGATAGAGTTCATGTGCTTTGCTACAAGGCCTTCTCTGCCTCGTCATGCTCCCTCTGCCTCCCTACTGAGGAATGTCCCCACAGGCCGTAGCAGAGACCACAGCACATCACTGAGGTCTGTTTACTTCATCTTCTGGTTCTGCAAATGAATAAATGTTATGATCATCCGAACCCGCTTTGTGCAGCGGAGGGTCACAGGGGTTGCTGGAGCTTATCCCACAGGTCACTGATTTATCGCAGCGTCACTTGTTATTTAAAGTCGCACTCCGACCATCTTTTGATCTGTTTTCAAAGCGTTCCAGTGGTCTTTTAATTTTGATGATACTGTTTTTAGCCCAAATAAAAAACAAACTTGTGTCGTTTTCTAGGACGTAGTTTCTGCAGAGCGGCAGGACTTCATTAGAAATTCACCTCTGAGTTGTGGGCGGGACCGTTGGCGCGGAGCTAACCCGACCCCTCCCCGTTACAGAGAGTTCTCCGTTTCCACTCTCTCCCGCTAGTTTAAAGCCCCTCACAGCCCTAACCTAACATTACTGATGCAACAAAAGCGGCGAGCAACACCGGAGCTACAGCTTTGATCCAGATTCCAACTCAGACGAGACCCACTGGAGATCTTTCCTGCCCACAGCTAGAATCGCCCACAGCTCCCACAGGGATGCTAGAGAAGGAGATACAACAATTCAGGGACTGATAAAGAATAAAGGCATATTAGAACATCTAATACGTAGAAAATGGTTAAAACTACAAGCATACGATCAAAAAAGTGAGATTTCATTTGTGAGAATCCCCTAAAGCTGTGTGGAAGTTGGAGTCCTTGACATAACTGAATCAGAAGAGAAGAGCAGTGTTGATTTGGCATTTCCTCAACATTGAGCTTCAGATGCCCTCAGAGGCTCCTGGCTGCTCTTTGCAGTCAACTTCTTCTCAGTTTGTCAAATTTCATTTTTGTTTTTTGTCTGGTTTATTTCGTGCTACTTTTACAGTTTTCACACATCTGTGGTCACATGATCGATCTGGGGGGGACAAAAAACAACCTTTTATGTGTGTCTATGTCGATAAATGTGAGAAAGAAGTGAAACGTGGCGTTTGCTGCTGATCGGAAAGTCGAGCTTTTGGTCAAAGCTGGAGAAGTCATTTCCTGGCGAACAGGAAAGCGTCTGCGGCCGTCCTGATGATGATGAGACCTTCGCTGACTCAGAATTTGATCTCGTAAAGGAAGCGGCAGAGGCTGGGTCGTGTTCAGTCACAGATGGAAGAACAAAGGAGTTTGCAGACTCCTGAACAGGACTAAGTTGCTGTGAAGGGGTAAATGTTGAAACTTCATACAAATTCTTCTAAAAAAAATGAATGAAATCTTTATTGACTTAACAAAAAATAGGCATAAGCAGCAAATTCTCCCAGTAGCCTTAGCATTGTAAATTGAATCCATTTTGGACTTATTGCTGTTGCTTTGTTTAAAAAAACCTGTGATTTGGTGACTTTTGTAAAGCTTAATGTTTGTAGTAACGATGAGGTTAAGTTTCATTTTAGAATAAAGGAAGGAGCACTTCTAAAAGTGTGATTTCAAACAAGAAATGGTTTCTTAAGATGAGTCAGACCTTAGAGGTCCACTTGCAGACGGAATCCCCCTTGATGCTAAATATTTACTCTTGACTCATTGCATTTTTCGTTTTGTGCTGTTTCGCTCTCGATGCGTCCGCTTTTTTATAAGAACAGATGAAAAAAAAAAAACAAATACATCTACAGCAGAAACCATTTTTGCTGAATCGCGAAGATGTGTTCCTTTCCAATTTCTATTTAGGAGAGCTTTGTGAAGAGATGTAACCCATTGAACTTATTTTTGTTCGAACTAAAGACTATGATGCTCTAAGATCAGCAGACGGAACTATTTAAAAAAAAAAACACACATTTCCCTTTTTTACTTTATAGATTGTAAAAAGCCGCCATCGACTTCTAAAGATCTGCTCCAATCAAAATTGGTGCTTTTTACATGTTCTTGTGGCATTTTTCCTATGATGGAGGACAAATAACAAGAAAACTAAGCTCCAAATCTCATTTTTGAGTATTTATTCAAATTGTTGCGAATGAGAAAAAAAAGCTTATTGGTGGTGTAGAAAATACGCAGCAGATGAGCTCCTTGCTCCGCTCCAATCTGATGCAACCGTTTGCAGAAGACTTTTTTTTTTTTATTATAATCCTTGCTTTTAGACATTTAAGATATTAAGATATAAGATCAGATTTGATGAGGTGAAAATGTTTGAGGGCTAACTATTTGGCCTGCTATTTTTAAAGCTATTTGAACCACATTAAATGCAAATGAACTATTTAATGAACATTTTATTGCAGTGGCATACTTATGATTTCTACACATAGAATATAGATGCATCTAAAGACGTTTTTACCAAAATTATTTGTCAATCTTTTGCAGCGTTCATTCCCTGTTAGCTTGTCATAGTTAACATGTTTTGTCTGGTTGTCGCTCTTTACATTGAACTCTATGAAATCAGACACAGCCTTTTGGCATATTAGGCAGACACAGTGGTTTCATATTTCACTGAAACAAATATCACAATTTTGCTTTTTCCTGGAAGCCGTGGCTCTCACTGTTCACTTGTCTTTTTCATTTACAGTTGATATTTTAGAAATGGGCTGGGAAGTGTCACAGAAGGGTCGCACAATCACAATCAATCAAGAAATCGTACATAGTTTTCAGAAAACCATGGGGCCGGTGGAAATTTAAACGCCGGCCACGGACTTTGGACATGCCTGCCAAACTCATTTCCAAGCTTTTCTCAAAATCAGTACAGTCAAGAGTTATCTGTCTGATTAGAGCTAGGATCTACAAATAAGGAAATTCTTTTTCAAATCTGTCAAATTTCTTTTGGATCCAAACTCTAAACAATAGAAAAACTCGATTTAAGACTCAAAAACATTCAAATTGTCATTTTTGGTTCAGTTTTAAAAATGTTATTATAAAGTTCAATAAAGTTAAATTGGCATTATTTTAATGAAAAAATTGTAGATTCATGTTGTAATCGTAAGTGGTAGTTTCAGATTTGGTGAGAATTTATCAAGATGGGCCAACTTCTACTAAGGTTGCTTTCTCCTTTTATTCACATTTTGTAAATGCACTACTTATAGGTACGTAAACACTAAAAAAATACAAACCATTTGCATAGAACTAGCAAAAAATCCTTGTTATGGGCTGTTTCACACTCAATTTGAAGTAATTCTAGCTCAAAGTGAGCTTTTTAGCTTATTTTTCCTTTTTTAAATGCTAATGTGGAACTCCTCGATTCTTATAGTAAGATTTCTTGTTAAGTAAAAAGGATTTACTAAGTAGACAAATCATTTGACTACTTTCTAGTGATTTACTGGTAAATGTTAGTCTGCTTTATCTAATTTTAGGGTCCCTCTCTACTGCAAAAACACGCCGCCTTAAAATAAGTCATAAATTTGTTAAAAATGTGAAAATTTCCCTTTAATGAAGCGTTGCTATTTAAAAACTGTCTTAACACCCGTATTTTTCTTGTAACACAGAAAATAGGACATTTTTTTCTTGAAACAAAGGTCTTTTTATTTACTCAAGATTGCGTTTTTGCAGTGATAGTTTGGGTAAATGCGCTGCAGTCATCTTTTGTAAACAGTCGCTTCTGTCCTCCGAGGCTTTGGAGCGTTTAGCTTCCTCCCCTCCCCCCCCCCCACCCCCCCGTCTGCAGTGCTGACGCATCTGCTGTTTTTGCATCAATCAGCAGCAGCAGCAGCAGCCTCCACGCTGGTCCACCTCTGAATCCCTGCTGGGAGCACACCGCTCACAAAAAAAAGCCTGTCTGAACATCTGTCCTGCATGCCGTGGCTGCGCAGTGCAGCGGGGACGCCTCTCGTCTGCTTCCACGTTATCTAACCACTCTGACTGAATAAGCATGGTGCGGCTGCACAGGCAGAGGCTGTGCGCGCCATCTGGAAGCAGACGGCGTCGTTTTTGTGTGGAGGATGTATGTT
Organism: Oryzias curvinotus; assembly: GCA_023969325.1. Classification (NCBI taxonomy): domain Eukaryota; kingdom Metazoa; phylum Chordata; class Actinopteri; order Beloniformes; family Adrianichthyidae; genus Oryzias; species Oryzias curvinotus. Next base: position 31,574,390 of record CM043718.1, read on the forward strand.
CCTCCTGCGAGGGCTGCCGGCTCTTGAACGTTGCTAAATGGTTTCCCTGCTACGGTCCACATGCACTGAAGGAGACCGACTCCCGACTCTCGGGACAGACCAGAATGCAGCCGTGGAGTCCAGACCGGAGCTGATGTGGCACCCTGCAACCCTCGGCTCTCCCTTCGGTCCTCCACCCAGCTTAGAAAAAGTTGCCGTTTCCTGCTCAGTGGCTCCCGAACAAACGCGCCCACGAGCCCCGTTTTCACCGCCTGCGCGCTCCACTTTAGCGGCATAAGCTGCGAGTTATCCCCCTGGAAGAGGCACAGCCGGGACATTGGTTGCACGGATGGAGGCGAAAGGACGTAGATGCTGGAGTCATCTGCACGCTGAGAGGGAGGGAGAGGAAGAAAGACGTCAGAAACAGCTCTGCTCCTGACAACACGGCTGTTCAGCCACCATCATAGGGGGGAAAATACTTTCGCTTTGCTCTCCTCAAACTGGTTTGGGTTTTTTTAATGAGAAGCTGGGTAAACATGAGGCTGTAGGGAAGGGACTTCTGCATGAACACGGCTTCCTGCTCGCCGCCTCTCACTTTTCTGATTGACTAAGGTATGTTTTGCATGTTTACACTCAATTTCAGAGTAGTTCTGCGGAAGTCTGCTTTGCAGAGGTGTGTACAGACGACTGACAGTTCGCTCTTTGTTTCTCTGTGTGCTGCACCGTCATTTCTCAGTTTGTGGTTTCGCCTGTGGGGATTTCGACTTTTTACCAAAAGAATATTATTAACTTTGACTTTGATCGTAACCTGGATGGAGGTGTGGCGGCCTCAAAGGCGGCGGCGACAACATCCCAATTTTGTCGTTGGTGAAAAAGGACACAAAATGAATATAGTTCAGTTAAAAATATCAGCTAGTAGAGAGGTTAATACTGCAGAATCAAACTCTTTGAAATCCACCCGCACTTTCGATGACACGGTTCTGATGACAAAGTGCTGGGTTTTTTTTTTTTTAAGAAAAACAGGCGTTAAGTTGAAGACAAAGGTGAGGCCCGACTGCTGCAGGTTCCCCTCATCCAGGTCAGCGTGCATGTGAGGGCGAGGGAAGCCGCTCGATCGCCATCCAGCTGAATCCCAATAAGTGCTGCGCCATAGCATGTTGCCATGACAACGGAGGCCTGTCTGAGGCAGAAGGCAGCAGGGCGGTTGTTTCATCCGATTGTGAGGCTTTCCAGAACGGCGGCCATCTTGTATTTGTTGCACAGTCACAAAAGTGTAAAGCAAAAGTCCAAAAATTTATTTATTTATTTATTTTTAAAAAGGGGCCGATGGATGACCGTATATCGTCAAACAATGACTAACCAAAGTCTATCCTGTCGAGGAAAAATATATCCAGAATCGGAAACGGCTCTAAATACCAGTCATTCCTGGTCATTTAAAGAACAGAAACAAATTTTCACAAAATAAAATGGAGTGACCTCCAGATTATTTAACCGAATCCTCTTTTGCACGAGTCCTTCCTGCAGCTCAGACAAACCATGTGAAATCTCAGTGCAGGTGAGCTGACTGACGTGAGACTTCCAGCCGCCGGCGCTGAGACATCAGCGAGTCGGCGTGGGCTCAGGTGGCAGTGATGTGAGCGGGGTCACATTCACAGCATCATGCTGAGTGAAATCCCCTTCCAAAGAAAAGAACAGACCCTGTGCAGACACTGCTGCTCAAAGACCAGCTGAACTCCGGATATGTCGACATCTGTCACAGACCTGAAATCGAGGCCTTTCAGTCTGCACTGCCTCAAACCTGAAATATCCCTGCAATTTAAGGATTTCTTTGCGTTTTCATTAAATTATTTAACTTTCTTTGGCCAAAGTACCACATGAATGAAGTAAACGAATCCCTTCTTTCATTTCTGTGATAGTTTGATGGTGTGCTTTGAGTCACCTTCTCTTTAAAAGTGTGCCGCTGAAGAATTTAGATTACACACTTTAAATAAACATCTGAGGTGAGCTGACGTACATATGCGTTGGAGGGCTATGGCCTACAAATAAAACCTCAGATATGTTCACAAAGAAATAATTTTCCTACTTCCTTTGACTTTTTTTTCTAAAACAAAAATGTCAGTAAAACAAAAACTCTTTAATTTTGACATCTCCTTTAGGAGTTGACCTGTAACTAAATGCAATCACTGCTTGTAAAACGGCGTGTTTTGTGAGCTGCTGCTGGCATTTTCGGCATTTTGTAATGAGAAGCTTTTTCTGATAGACTGTTTCAGTTGTTGACACAAGTTCGTTGTTGTCCCACTTTTGATAGCTTCAAACAGATTTTGTTGCTCCAAGTCACACAAAAACAAGCCAGTTCCACAAGCCAGAGTACTGAAGACACCGTTCCTTTTTTGGTCAGCGCTGCTTGCCATTTTAACATCTGTTTGTCATGGGGGCGGGCTGACCTTACTCCAAACAATAGAACCCAAGAGAGCAGGGTACAAGTGGAAAAAAAAAATCCAAATTTTCCCCAAAAATAAATCTGCCTAAACAGCAAATTTGAATTAATCAATGAAAATCGATTTATCGCCCAGCTTGAATGCAAAGGAATGTATGCTAAGAAGCCGCCTAAATGTCATTCTGTTCATTGTATGTTCCCGTTAGAATGAATTAGAGTCACACCTGAAGGTTAAGGCTGCCTTCAAGCTTTTCTTTATGACTCTGTGTATCAAAGCATCACATCAGATGCTGCCTTTTCTCTCATCATGATACTACCACCTCGCCGTCCGCTAAGAGCTAACGGAAAACTTAAGTTCCTCTTACAGAATTCTCTTTTTGATATTTAAGTTCCACTTTAATCTCTTATGGCGTATTTGAATTTAGATCTTCTTCTGAAAGTGTTGTTTTTTTAATTATTGTTTCTTTTTATATTAAGATTGAGATAATTATGAGAGGGTACTGCCCAAAAAAAAAACTCAACATGGTAAATAATTGGACTGAGAGAAATGCAGCCGTAAATCACCTTTACTTTATTCCATTTTGTGCTCATGTGCAGCCCTTTAAGAATTTAACCATGATAAATTTAGCAAAAAATGAAACGGTGTAAGGGGGAAATAAGTCTTTTATCTATATTTCTGTGGAAACGTTCTCAACACAATGTTAACATTTTTCTAAATAATTCATTAATAATAATGATAATTAATTAATCATTAATAATTTCTAAATAACATGCTGTTAATTAGAAATTATTAATAATTAATCATTTCTAAGTAACAAGATGTTGCGTTTACAGAAACACAGAAGAGTCTGTATTTTTGTAAAAACAAAAATATTATTTTAATTTTTACATTTGTAAATTTTTGTTAAATGTTTTGTTTTGAGACAAAATGTATCAAAGGTATTTATTGTAAGAAACTGCTCATTATGATGTCCCAATGTTGATGAACAGACTGTTGACACAGACTAGTCTGTAAGAATTACGCTGCCATCTAGTGTTAGAAAGGAGGAAGCAGGACTTCCATCCCAGTCACCTTCTAGGCCTCAATGAAAAGCCACCTTCTCTGTTTTGAAGTAATCTGGACTAACTATGATTTTGGCTTTTTTCCAGATGACTGCGGTCCCCTTGCTTATCCGGACCTGATGGACAGCGCGCACCCTTTCGCCGTGCTAAACAAGCTCAATGAGCAGCGCTCACAGGGCCTCTTCTGTGACGTGACCATTGTGGTGGAGGATGTCAAGTTTCGAGCCCACAAAAACATTCTGGCGGCCTGCAGCAGGTATTTTAGGAATGCTCTGACGACCCCAGACTCGTGGACCTCTGGCCAAGTCCTGGAGCTTTTGGACCTCAAATCAGAGGTGTTTGCCAACATCCTCAACTTCATATACTGCTCAAAGGTGGCCTCAAATGGCGCTGAAGACAGAAGGGGACTCACGGCAGCTGGCAAAAGACTGGGCATTCCATTTCTGGAAATGCTTGCAGAAGAAGAGACGCAGGATGAATGTGATAAATCCACAAACATGTTTAAAAAAAGAAAGAAGGACCTCATAAGAGCAGACGAGGGAGATGGCAGCAGAGGGCCTCGCATCACCAATGCCTTTTCTATCACGGAAGAGTGCCCCACCAACAATCCTTTCACCCCTCTGGTTGAAGCCAACAGCGAGAGGCAGTCTCCAGATTTGACCCAACACCCTTCAAGCTCCACGTCCTGCCCTAACGGGACCGGCGAGACGACCCACACGCTGTCGGAGCACTCGTATGCAGTAAACAAATCCACCGAAGGCAAAGAAAGCAGTCAGCCGGACAGCAAGAAGGCCTGCAAGCCAGCCATGACGCAGCCAAAAAACCTCATTTACAAGAACGCCGGACCGCTTAAAAAGCGCCACAGGCTGAGAAGTGTTTTAGGGAAAAGTGTGTTCCCAGCAGAAGCAGAAGTGGAAACGCCAAACACAATAACACCTGTGTTAACGGACTCTGCTGCAACCGTCCCCGTGTTGACGCCGCCTTCTCTCTATTCAGAAGCAGAGGGGGAGGAGCAAATGAACTCTGGAGCGCCAGCAGCTGCTGACAGCCCCCATAAGGAGTTGGGCCCACCACCCCTCTCTCCTCACACAGAGGACAGCATTTTGATCTACAGCTGCGAGCACTGCCCAGAGATATTCTCTAACAAAGCTCTTCTCATCCTTCACTCAGAGGTGCATAAAAAGCGTTTTGTAAGTCATTTGTTTTGCAAATTTTGTCACAGAAAGTTCATACACCTCAAACGGCTACGCAACCACGAGCAGGGCTGTCCAAAGGCAGCAAGAGGCCCATCCATGGGAGATGTCAGGGAAATACCAAAAGAGACCGACCGCCTTCCAATGACACAGAAGAAAACAAAGCAGAAGACGTGGTGACATCACTCTCCCCAGCTGGCCTGTCCAGCGCTCCCAATCCAGAGTCCATTCCAATGTACCAAACACATGGTGAAAAGACAGCGAAGCCAAGCAGCAGTCAGAGGAAATATAACTGCAGCATGTGCAAACGCGTCTATGTCACCTTGTCGAGCTTGAAACGCCATGAAAACGTGCACTCCTGGAGGAGGGCCTACCCATGTCATTACTGCAATAAAGTCTTTGCTCTGGCAGAGTACCGAACTAAGCATGAAATCTGGCACACAGGTGAACGGCGCTATCAGTGTATTTTCTGTCTGGAGACCTTCATGACGTATTACATCTTGAAGAACCATCAGAAGTCCTTTCATGGCATTGATCCAAGTCTGGCAGTTAAGAAGAAATCAGCCAACGGCGGGCTGAAGGGGAGCGTGTACCCCATAAAGCTCTACAGGCTTCTGCCCATGAAGTTCAGGAAAAGACAGTACAAAACGTACAGTCAGTCCTACTCGGAGAGTCTAGAAGGACGTGACCCGTCTTCTCGAAACAGCAGTTCTCTCATATCGCCATTTGACGATAATGGTCTCGTGGGCCTTCCCGACACAAGTTCGATCCCTTTGACATTCATGGCGACAACAAAGATGGTCTCCCCGGTCATGCCTCGTATCTGCTATGACAAGCCACTTGATGTGGACCAAACTCTGAACACTGAGTTGGAGAGTCAATGTGGTCCAAGGAATGAAGAAAGCAGAGATGAGCCTTTTCAAAGCAGGAACACCATTTTTTCCGTGCAGCCAAACTCAAATTTTGCTGCGGATTATACCGGTCACTCACAAGTGGTGTTGAACCCAGAGCGCGTCAATAATAACGTGTCGTTCTTAAGCTCCATGAGCACCGTTAAAAAGTTAGGCGAACTATCTGCTTCTGCAAAGAGAGTTGAGGACATGACCAAGAAGATCCTTCAGTCAAGCACGGAGACTCGGTTTGGGGCAAAAACTGAGACGTACATCGCCAAGCCCGCATGTCAGGGTGCATCGGTTGACAGTAATACGCTGCCTCTCTGCCAGATTACGGTAAAAATAGGCAATGAGGCCATCATCCGACGCCAAATCAAAGGTTCTAAACTCTTCCCCAGAAAGAAAAGAAGGATCCGAGATCTGAATGGTGGCCAAATCCTCAATCAATCTCCTCAGAGAAGAGAAAAATTGGAAAGTCAGAGACTCCGATATAGACCAGATGCTACTGCCACAGAACCCCACATGTATGAAGACACCAACGACTGCGACACAGCTGATGAGCTCTGGCGTCCGTATTACTCATACAAAGCGAAGAAAAAGATCAAAAAGCTCCGATACAAGCACAGAAAAGCTTTGTTTCATCTTTATCCCGAGCCGAGTGTGGACAGAGCGGCTGTCAGTGAGGCTCACATTGACCGGACGAGTACAGGACCCAAACAGAACCTAAGCAGCAACAGCAGCCCCAGAGCCACCTACGCCTGTGACATATGTGATAGCTCTTTCATCACAGAGACCGGTCTGAGGGCTCACGTGATTGGCTCTCATCCTTATTTCTGCAAGACCTGTGGTAAGCAAGGCCCTCCAGGTGAGGCACCTGCAGCCGCTGATTACATCTGCAACAGCTGCATGGAAGATGGCTCCTGCTTCGGTAACACACCTCGGAGTCCCAACCCAGAGAAGAAATACCGCTGCTCCTTTTGTCCGCAGCGGTTTCTGTACCTGGCCACTAAGAGGAGCCACGAGAAAAAACACCAGGAGACAAATGAGGGGTGTGGGTTTAACACTTGCATGCCTTGCTCTACATTCTCAGCACATGAAGGTGAGGATAGTAAGCGAGATCCCATCAAAACAGAGGACAGCGATAATCAGGGGGGCACTGACATGAAAAGTGAAAGCATGGAAGGAGAGAACTTCTCCTCTAGCAAAAGTACGCCTAAAAGAGAGGACACTACAGACCTCTCGCCTTCGGCCCCCTACGAAGATGTGTCAAAGCCCACTATTAGGATGCCAGCTTCCCCGCACGCCAATTCCATGTTCTCCCTCACCTCACCAAAGGTCAAACATGAAGTGGCCAAAAAGTGGATGGACGAGCAGCAGTCTGTGCATCTACTGTCAAAAAGACAACCCTCCGATAGAGACGGTGAAACCAACAAAAACATCCCAGTGAGACAGAGAAAAAACGGCCACGGTGACCACGACAAGTCCAACACGATGCTCAGAAGGAGCAACGCTGAAGCTACACCCACCACCCTACTGAAGTCAGACAAATGGGTGTGCAAAGAGGAGCCCCTGTTTTAGATGTACAGACAGACCTCTCATGTGGTTTGGAAACTGAAAATCTGCCTATTCAAACCTTAATATGAGAGTCAAACATGTAAACAGAATGACATTTCTTCCTTAATCCAGAGACCCAGGCTTTGTCTGAATTCCCTCCCTGCTTGGTGCATTATATAGGGCGATCGCCTTTTTGTTTTGGGATGTACAAATATTTAATTCCAAAATCTGGTGCCCTGGAAACTTTCCAGAAGTCTCTATATCGATGCTTACTAGATTGGTGAACATAGACCAAAATGCATTGCGTTTGAACTATTTGTCATTTGAAAATAATTTACTTGCATTTATTATTTATAAACCATCCACGTTTTCATAATCAGAATACAGTGGATTCATAAAGTCTTTGTAAAATGTCTATATGTACTGTATTTTATAGTATAAATCGCTTTTTTTTTTTTTTGCATAATTTGGCAAGGGTGCAACATTATGCGATTTTTCAAATTTATAAATAACAACTGCTAGAGGGCGCGGTAGGTTTGTGTATCAGTATTTGCTACTGACAGGAACCAAGTAGAAGCACCGCTCAGTCGGCGGGCTTGGCGTAATTATTTCAAAGTGAGACAGAAGATAAAGAATTTAATGGATTTAGTGATATTGATGGATTTATTTCAAGTATTGTAGTCAAAACAATTTTTAAAAAAAATCACACAAATGTATCAAACTCATTGCAGAAATGATGAAATGCATAGATTAAAAAAAACTAAAAAAAAAAAACCAAAGACACAAGTCACAATTTGTTTAATTAAATATACCGGTAGTGATCATTATCTAAAGTCATGTAGTTATTGGTTGAAAAGGAGTGGGAAGAGGTGGTCTTATATAATTCCCACCCCTACTGAGCATGTGCTCTTTGATATGGTTATCTCAATAATACTGTAGTTCATATGTTGCGCTAACATACAAGATTCCTCCTATTTTTATGAAGCTAAGTAAGCACTGATGCGTTACGGTAGTGAAGCGTGCAGATATTCAGTCTATTATTGCTATCTCTTCCGTTGTTATGATTAGGCCTTTGACAATGAAACGTCCGTTCTTGTTACCGTATTTTGTTATCTAAATTTCTCCGAAAAGTGCAAACTATAGTCCAGAAAAATGCAGAAACTTTTTTCTTTTTTCTTTCAGGAAATAGATGGTGTCATATTTGGCGATTAAGAAATAAAGTAGTGAGCATGAATTGCATTAATATCCAGGGCACTGGGTAGTCCCACACTATATAGGGCTGGTCTTTACAGGGGTCAGGGAGTAGTGAGGGAATTCAGACAAAGCACCAGAGACTATTTTTCTGGATAAAATAACAAACGCTGATACAATTTGGCTTTCTTTTTTATTCATTGTCTATGCATGTAAGGCAGAGCCACTGGCACGTGGACTTTTTTTTAAATGCTGTGCAATATTATATGAGAATCTGCAATGTCAGATAAACCTTCACTTTATGAGCAAAATCATGTTTGTCACATTTTTTAACCTCCAGCTCACTTCCCTGGACCTGATGTGTTGCACTTTTTAGGTAGACTCTTTTCTTTAATACTTTGATATTGGAAAATTTTCATTTTAAGGACCAATGACATGTTTAAACTTTTGAATAATTCACACCAAGATGACTCACTTTGTGTGTTATGAAAAAAAATAACGTGAAAATATTGAAATAAAAAATATTGACAGCATAAGCACTTGGTCTTCATCTCTGCGTACAATTCAATCCTCATGGCTCTGACACTGCAGCGTCCATCAAACAACTGCAGAAACATGGTTTGCACGTTTTCTGAAGCACAACACGCCAAACAGAATGATTTAGCCAGCCATTCAAGGTTCGTCCAAGAATCATTTCCCTGATCGTCAGCCATATGTTGGTGATCTTCTCTTGGAGCTGCGGGGAATCGGAGGCCTTCTGAAAAGTTCCTACATTCCCACATTCTTCCACATAAACTGTGATGAGCCTCAAGACAAGATTTCCAGATGTTTGCAAATTCCATGCTACTTTCTAAAACGGTGAGACCAAACGTGTGGTGCAACAAGATGGATCCCTGCGTAAGAACGAATACCTTCTGAATAAATTATACGCCAAAATATGTGGAGAGAAAGCTGTCATTTTAAGGAAGGTAGTAGCTGCTTAAAGTTTCACCTGTCAGAATAGCTTTTAATCGCTTGATATGTCAGATAAATCAAGCCAGTATTTAAGAAAAACTAGGTTTTTATTAGTTTTTTGGTTGTAATAGATTCATTTTCAGATGATTATTGTGGTTTATTTGTCAAAGTTTGACCAATTTTTGCTAAATTATACATCTGTGCTTCAGTGTATATCATGGCCTGATATAGGCATGGGCAGGAGGGGGGCAACGACTCGCTAAATGTGACATCCCTCCAGAATCTATACAATATATTGTTATTATCAATACATTTATATTGTTGTTTAGAATAGTTGAATTAGTATAAGGCTTAAAAAAGCTTTAGCTTCTGTCTAACTCCATTGCAAACAAGTTTTTAATGACTGACTATAGTTATCAGTGAGTGTATGCATTTATCTATTGTTTTTATATGTTTGAGATATAATAAAATATTTTTTTAATATTGCAACTGTTTATTTATTTTATTTCTGTAGCCCAATATTACAACAATGGTCGTCTCAATGGGCTTCATACCGATAATTGAATAAGAATATGAAATCAGCCATAAAATATAATAGGTAACTTACTGCTAAACTGTAACGTAACTGTAATAATGCAAGAGCGTCATGATTTTCAGGTCTCTATCTGACAGTCACTGAGGATGAAGCATGCTTTTAGTCTCTATGGTTTACTGAAACTCTACCTGGGAAATATTCTTGGACTGATTTGCACTTTATGCTGAAAAAATATAGACATAAGTGTAAAAATAAATTTCAAGTAAATAAACAATGAAATTAATACGTTTAAAGTCCCGCCCCATTCAGTTTTTTTTTTCTTTTTTAAAAGCATTCCCAGTGGTCTTTTAATTATGATGATGCAGTTTTTAGCCTAAATCAAAACATCTGTGCCGTTTTCTAGGACGTAGTTTCAGCACAGAACCGTTGGCACGGTGGAAGCCCACTTTTCGCATCCCATCTATTTACACGCTCTCCCCCAAGCTTACAGCCCCTCACACCCCCAGCCTAATATTGCGGAGGGCAACAAAAATGGTGAGCAGTATTGGAGCTATCTAGTCGTACAGTTTAGAGCCAGATAACAGCTCAGACGATGAAAACAAAGAGGTACATGGATCTTTTTGTCTGCAAGCAGATGCATCAGAATGGAGCAGAGTAGAGACCTTCTTGCTTGCCGTAGATTTGTATGTCACACTTACAAGCTTTTATAAACTGCATTTTTCTTTTGCTCCTGATTCACAACGAATAAAGAAATACTTTGAAATGTCAGTTTAAGCTTAATTTTCTTTCTATATGTCCTCCATCAACAAAAAATGCCACAAGAATGCATTAAAAACACCAAACGTTATTTTTATCTGTGTGGGTCGCTGAGTCCATTAATTTGAGTGGTAAACCAGAAGTTTGGCAGATTTTTAATTTGAAAATTAACGTTATGGGGGGAAACAAAAGTAAAAAAAAAAAAAAAAGGTTTTGTTTTGTACAGTGATATTTAAGTATAGAGGTAGATAATGCATACCTGATGTTTCCAGTCTATCATGTGCTGGAAACAGCTTATTATCAGGACTGGAGGACATGCCTCCAGAATGTCAGGAAGAAACCAGCAGCATCTAAAAAAAAATGTAGAAATATATCAATTTTTTTGCTAAGAAGATCAAAAGAAAAAAAAGTCAAGAGAATATAGAATATTTGAGGAAAAATACAAGAGATTTTACAATTACTTCTATTAAAAAATAAATGTAAGGGCAACTAAAAAAATGGAACTATATCAAACACAGCCAAAAACAAACATTATTAGCTGATTAATTTTATAGTAGGAAAAATGTACGTTTAATCTTTAGGCATTTTACTTTTTTATGTTTACGTGTTTATTAAAAAGGTGTATTTTGCTCCTCGTCCGTGTATGAGACAAAGTTCATGATTATCTGGTCTGTTTTAGACACGAACAGGTTCACTGGAAGTATCCCAGATTAGATTAGTTAGCTAAGTAAGCTACATGTCCTTCTCTAAATCTGGTTTCTCCCAAAGTGTGCCGTTGCATAAGAACTCCGACACCTTAAATCCCTTTTTAACACTGCTCCACCTACACAGTTCCAGTCTGAGTAGCTCTCGAAGAGGGGGAAAAAAAACCCTGAAGATTTCTCCAAATGTTTTCATTCTCGGGTTTGCACGAGAGTTGACGTGACGCGGTGTTGGGGCTGGCTCTCCTCCGCTTTGCCTGCATTCATAAACGGATATGATGAACCAGCGCTGAATGCATCGGAGCGGCAACAACAGACAGCCCTGACCATGGCGGAAGAAGACGACGCTAAGATCCGGATTTTACAGAGTCTGCGGGGGAAAATATGTAAGTGTGAAGCCGACGTGTCTCCCCGACGGGATCGGGAGACTCCTAGACGGGCTTAGCGGCGAGGCTGGAGCCCTCGAGGGGCGCGGCGCTCTATCCTCAGGCGCGAGCGTGAAGGCAAAGACGGGCAGCTCATCTGCCCTCCCCGCTCTTCCGAACCTAACTTAAGCTAGCGCGCTAGCAGGAGCTTCGAGCTGTTTTGTGAATGAATCCGCTCACCAGGCTGCCCAGCCTCCGTCAGCTTCGTTTCACTAAACCAACAACAAACACGCTTGTTTGTACGGCCATGCGAGATTCATCTTTATTTGAGAGAAAAGCTACTCTGAGCCATTAACGTTACAGAGGCTAGCTGCTATCATCCAGCCTCTTCGGTCTAGCGTCACAAGCTAACCCATTCAGGTTTCATGGCACTCACTGCAGGTTGTAACACCAGAATCTTTACCTGTTCAGTTTTAATGTTACCCAGTGTAGGTGTACTGCCGGAATCTGACCCATCAGATGTTATGTTACCCCATTCCGCTTTAAAATGTACCCGCCGTAGACGTATTTACAAGAATCTGTTAGTTACCTGTTCAATTTTCACGTTACTGTGACCCATTCTGTTTTAGTGTCACTTGCTGTAGGTGTACTACCAGAATCTGTGACCCATTCTGTTTTAGTGTCACTTGCTGTAGGTGTACGACCAGAATCTGTGACCCATTCTGTTTTAGTGTCACTTGCTGTAGGTGTACTACCAGAATCTGTGACCCATTCTGTTTTAGCGTCACTTGCTGTAGGTGTACGACCAGAATCTGTGACCCATTCTGTCTTAGTGTCACTTGCTGTAGGTGTACTACCAGAATCTGTGACCCATTCTGTCTTAGTGTCACTTACTGTAGGTGTACTACCAGAACCTGTGACCCATTCTGTTTTAGTGTCACTTGCTGTAGGTGTACTACCAGAATCTGTGACCCATTCAACTTTAGTGTCACCCATTGTACTTGTACAGCAAGAATCGGTGACCATGACGTTATGATCCAAATACTAACGGAATATTAGTTGTATTTTTCATCAGCTAAATGCCTTTTTGCTGTGGATGGTAAATATGGTGCTCATTAGATTTAGATAAATAAGGACAATCAGATCAGTGAACTGTAATAATTTTAATTTGTAGAGAATTTCCGTATATGTTTGTTGGATACATCTGTATAACACTAACATCCATTTTTATTTATTTATTTTTATATATACACAAATGAGAGGAATCACAGGTATAATTGGTTACTATATCTGTCAAAAACCGTTGAAAATGAAAAGAGAAAAATGACAAAAGTCCAGTACCTGGAAATTTGTATACAGGATCAAATAATGCAAAGACATTTCCTGTTATGTTTACATCCGGTTTTAAACTGTTAGTACTTCATTATAACTCCTCCTTTCCCAACAGTATTTATCAAAAAACCTTTGAACAAAAGTCTGCACTTAGGGCTCCTATACGTCAATTGCGTGTACAGAATAATTTAATCAACGATAATATTAGAAATATCTCCAAATACAAAGCTAGACTCTGGAGCAAATTCATATATGGGAGCTATTTCATATTCAATATTGGTTCATACAGTCACGGTTTTGCTCCGTAAAGTTTTGCCAGCTGCCAACATTTGGATGTTTCAAGTTCTACAAGCTGAACTGGTTTTTGTAAAGCAAAGGATGAGAATAAAAAGGGCATCATTCAACTGGAGCAACCCCTCAGTGTACGGAGGGCAATCGGCACATCCTCACAGAAATATTTCATGACATGTCTGTTATAGCTGATGCCATTCCACACTGACGGATGGACTATTTTACTGCGCCAATGCGACTGTGACTGTAGACGAGAGAATGTTTGTACGTAAAGGGGCACAATAGAACGGTAAATGTCAGTTTCACTATTATGAATTAATGAGAAAATGGTAAGCAGAACAGAATTGAGGAACCATCCTGGCATGTAAGTCACTGTGCAGTGTTGTGAAACCCCCGTTCTTCCTCGTTCACATTTGGCCTTTTCCTTTCGCTGACATCAACCATGGTGGCATTTTGTGCAGATGTGTCTTTGCAACAGCAGATGGCTCCTAAGGTTTTTTTTTTTTTAATTATTTGTAGTCAATACATTGCAAAAAAATCAACTTTTAACTGAGTTTTGTTTCTTCACCCTCATGTCGTGGATTTAAGTTTGTCCGTTTCAGTGGAAGTGTTGTGGAAAAGAAGAGGTGACCTAAATAAGCTACGTGTGTTTGAGTGCATATTTGCTCCATTACATATTGTGTTCTTCACCTACAGGGTCATCTTAGCACAAGCTTAGTGACACCAGCTCCTCTTCGTAAGATTAGCCCTGTTCTATTCTTGTTAGCCTGTTTTAAAACGCTGATCTGCTGGTGGCTCCTCTTAACCAGCTTCTTGCCCATCTTTAGGTCATCAATCCAAAGCTGCCCAACTAATTTAGGCTACTGCTGTCCCTGTAATCTGGTGACGCAAATCTTTCTCTGTTACGACTTCTCCGTGTGACACAGATTTGACGTCTTTTTCTGCACATCTGGCAGTCTCTGCAGTAGGGATGGAAGTGGCGTGCGTTGCAAAGGTTGTCATTTATGAATCAGCGATGTTCTGTCACCGTTGGTTATGCTGAGGAAGTCGATGTTTCGTGTTTTTAACCACATGAGAGCCTCCAGTCTACTTTAGCTACATCCTCCCTTCAGTCGGCATGACAGCTCAAAACCTCCTCACTTCATCCGAACCATGTCTAATAAATAACTCTGCTGTCTGCTCTCAGTGTTCTTAGTCTTTTTTTAGTTCATTTTTATTTGTAAAATGAATTGGAATTACATTACCTGCGATAATGCAAGTATGACTGCTTTAAGATGAATGTCGTCACTGAGGTTGCTGAGGCTGTTTGCTGAAATTCGTTGTTGTTGTTTATTTTGCTGGAAATTCTCCAATTTATTGGAAAAGGTTTGTTTCCAAGAGTCTCCTCTCCCCACTCCAAGTGATGTCATCACTCTGGTTCCACTGACTTCCGTTAGACGTCCAGATATGATCTGAAATTTTCATAAAACTCAAAGTCCCACTCTGATCCTCTTTTGATCAATCTCAAAAGTGTTCCCCAGTAGATTTTGAATCGTGATTATGCTGTTTTTAGCCAAAAACCTGTTGTTTTCCAAGACATAGTTTCTGCAGAGCGGTAGTAGTTGATTAGAAATTCACCTCTGAGTTGTGGGTGGAACTGTTGATGCAGAGTAAGCCCATCTCCCCTTCCCGTCATCCATTTGTTATGCTGTCTCCCCCTGGCTTACAACCCCTTAGACCCTAAGAGCCTCACATTAGCAATGCAACAAAAATGACGCGCAATATTGGAGCAGTTTAGAGCCAGGTTCCAGGTCGGATGAGGAAAACAAAGACGTGCACGGATCTATTTGTGGATGCATCAGAATGGAGCGGAGCAGGGAGCTTGGGACATGCAGCCTGTAGCTTCTACGTCACACCTACAGGCTTTTTCTCCTGCTTCTGATTCACAACAATTCGAATAAAGCTAATACTCAGACATTCTATTTTAAGCTTAATTTTCTTTAGATGTGTTCTCCATCAGGAGAAAAATGCCACAAGAACATTTCAAAAAATAATATAACCAAAACACAGTTTTCATCAAAGTGGGTCTTTAAACTGTAATGGCATACAAACTGCAAAATAATTTTACTGCAAAAACCCTCAAACTCAAAATCCCAATGTCTGGTGAGTTGTTTAAAAGTGGAACGGTCTTTCTAGCCGAAGAGTTTACCGAACGTGTTTAAGTAAAATGTGCTACAGATGACAAAATGCTATAGGTTTAGTTACTAGAATGGATTTGGATTGTCAGAGTGATCCACCAAAGTACAGTCCTAAGCTCTGCCTTTGTTTGAGTGTTCATGTATTTGATTCTCCTCATCTGAAGACGGGTTACATCAGCCGTGTTTCTGTTTGGGTTCAACAGGTGAAGCTAAGAACCTTGGTCCAGTCTCAGGTCAGAATCGTCAGAGGGATCTATGTACGTTTTGCACCATAAGTCTGGATCAGGAGGAAGTGTTCCGCACCAAAGTGTTTGACAAATCTGGCAGGTATGCAACTGTTTTATTTCAAGTATTATTAAAAGCTAATGTTTATTTATTAAAATAGATCGTTTTCCTTTAGAGCAATTTCTTTGTATTTGTTTTAGGCAAAAAAAAAAAAAAAACAAGCTTTTTTGTTGTTTTTTAAGCCAGAAATTCCCTTAATGTATATTTTGTCTTCTGTTGAGTTAAAAACCGAACTGCATGGTGTAACCGTACGTTTCACCATTGAGCCGAATCGCATGGGGATGGTGAATCATTGCATCCTTACCGTACACCTTCGAAGTGTCAAATATGTGTGTTGCGCTAACTGGAAGAAAAATGCATTACTTATGGTTTTATTGCAATGAAGAAAGGTTTTTCTTTATTGTTACTTGCTTATTAGCAAATTTAAAAACGGATTTTTCAAAAATGTTTAAGTTTTGTTGTTGTTCTGTAAAACACAAATCTTATGTAATCCAAACTTTAAGGCTTGAACTGAATCGTAGAGAATCAAATAGTTGCATCCCTAGTTTGTTTCAGCGTGCTTTTAAAAACTGTTGGTGAATTGGTTTTATTTAATTTATCATGAAAGCATGAATTGAATTGTGAAGTGTTGAATCAAAATACACTTTATTCGGCAGTGAGAGCAGTTCCACCCATTACAGCGTCTGACTGCTGGGTTGTCTTTTTTTTATGTATTTTTTTGGCTAGGAAGTGGTAGAACTTCCTTTATCTTGGTTGGAAAATGTTTCCATAAGCCTGTAAGATGAATAGATTCACATTTATCGTTGTCCAGATATTTTTATCTTCAATCTTACATCTGATGTTAAGCTCTGACTTGTTTGTATAGGCGGCTGCTGACAGCCATAGAGGAGCTTACATGTCATGTCAGTAACTGAACGGTTGTGTAATATGGAAACGTTAAAATCTGGCATGAAAAAGAAGCACAAAGGATGAGTGAGTGATGAGTGCGCTTTGACTGTCCTGAGCTCTGATGGAAGCCGGAGCGTTCTGCTGTTCCTTAGAACGTGTTAATGTCAGGAGACTCGTCAACACGAGTCACGTCACACCTCATTTAAGGGAAGTTATGCTGGTAATCCAAACAGGCCCGTGTTTACATGGAGGTAAAGATTCATTTTTGTCATTTCCTCCTCAGAGAAATTCTCTGAACTGAGCGGTGAATCATGGCCGCCTCGAGATGTTTAGTGTAAATTTCTGTCAGTCATGTGAGCAAATGCCTCAGAAACGTGAAGAGGCACTTCTTATGATTTTTTTTTATCAGTGCAACAACTAAATTCACAGGTAAAATAATACGACCAGGCTTTTTATTCAGCGAGCTTTTAAAGAGATATTAAATATGTCCAGAGTTCATCTATTTGGCTGTCAGAATATAAACATTAAGTACTTAAAAAGGGAGCGACAGCTTATGTAATAAACAAAAATAAATTTCATTTAAATCATCATCATTTATTTATTTATTTATTTATAAAGCACCTTCCACCCCCAGCATAGCAGGCCCATGTTCTGTTACACAGCGAGAATAAAACATTGAACAATCACAAAACATAAAAGAAGAAAAAGCATAAAACCAAATGACTGTTTCCCATTTTTTCGGGCAGTTTTTTCTGAGTTTTTATTGGAGTTTCTTGGACTCCAGCACGTCGTGGATCTGCTGTTGGTCTCCTGGACGTCCTTAAGAATTTTAGTTAAGGTGGAACTCTGCATGTGGACGGGGAAGCAGCACATTCCCGACACCAGCCCTTTACAATGTGTATGTCTGAATTCCTTCACTGCTCCCCGACAACTCCAAGACAGTGCAGGACTATCCAGTACCCAGTAAATTCATGCAATTCAGACACACCACTTTTTTTTAATGAATATTATTATTAGTATAACGGCAAATACAATATCACCCATTTGCTGCAGTAAAAAGCCAATAAATATTAACATTTTATGGAGTTTTTATCAATCCACTTTGTTCTGAAAATGAAAACTTGGATCATTTATAAAAATTAAATTTCCATCTATTTTCAAAAACGATGAATCGGTTTTTACGTCATGCATTTTAGTCTATATTCACCAATTTGCAGAGACTTCTGGGAAATTTCCAGGGCTTTGGATTCTGGAATTGTAGATTCGGACACCCCGAAACGATGGCGGAAGCACTAAGTAGAGAGTAGTGAGGGAATTCTAACTCAACAAAAGAGTCACAGGAACAATAAAAGCTTCAATGATTTTTTTCTATAGATAATTAAAGAAAATGTTTTGTTGGTGCTCAGTGATAAAATACTGTTACCAAACAGTGTGCTAGTCCTGGATTTATTATGTTAATAATATTAAAACAAATACATTTTTAAAGCTAAATAAATAATATATTTTATACAGTGAACGTTTCCTGTTTCTTCCAATTTAGTTTCAGATTCATAGAAAGAAAATGAAATTAAAAGACATTTAAAATTTTCACCCTATAATTAGATTTAAGTAGAAAAAAAGAACAAACTATAATACAATATTTTTCTAATTGCTTATTTTCCACATCATCAAATCAAAGCTACAGATCTCCATGGAGATCCTTTTTTTGTCGTTTTTTTTTTATTTTAAAGCATGAACAGAAATGGGGGTATAAGGAAGAAGTTAGGTTCTTATGGATGGAAGGTGGGCGGAAGGAGGATTGAGAAACCTCTCTCATTCTTAACTCACCGAGCATCTGTCAGTAAACATGGACCCGCTTTTTTTTTAAAGGTATTTCACAACAGCCTCCTTTTTTTGATGCTTCTGCCTTTGATACCTCTCAAAGAGAATTAGTAGTCTCAGAGGAAGTGTTTCCTCTCACATTCTCCTCCGTTTCTTTGTTTCACTTTCAGCTACTGGCTCCTTTTTTTTTGGTTCACCTCGATGTTCTTCCAGCTGTGGAGCTCGATCTGACGCTCCGCTCCTGTTGTTGGACAGCGTAGCTGCTGATCCTCAGGATATCATCATTAGATTGTGGGGAAAGTACAGAGGGAAAGGTCAAATGGGGGGGGGTTAGGTGCAGACTTGTATGCAGAAAGCTGTACATCGGGTGGTTTGCAAAGCCTCATGGGAAGGAGATAGGAAGGCCTGATAGTTAATTTGCAAGATTTGTAGTACAAAACGGCAATGGCTACGTACGAATTCCCTCCCTACTCCCTAACTACTAAAAAAAAAAGCTATCCAGTACGATGGAGTTTAAAAAGATGGAGTGTAATTACGACTATAAATCCCAGAATTTACCAGAAAAAAATGGTACATTAAGGACAAAAAACACCAAAGTTGTCGGAGCCGTGCTCAACGATGAAAGATGTGGGGCGTTTTTGTGAAGCTTTATTTCTTAATAGGTTACAAAAACAAAGAAATTCTGAACCTTTTGGCGACTCAAAATTCAATTGGTGTTCGTGTAGCCGGCTTTCCGCGGGTTCGGTGTCGATAAAGCGGAGTTTCATATGTAAATCAGGAGCTCAGAGACACGTTTGGGTGTAGAGGACCGCTACTTTATTCTGCCCTGTTCATTCACAAACCCAGAAGTTCATTTGTCACCTTTGGTCATGAACCTGTCATGCACACAATAAAACACCAGAAGAAAACAAAATAGTCTGTTATATTACCAGAAGAACATTGAAAATGCCAAAAAGTGCTTCTCCTCTGACAGAAGCGTCACACAGACTTGGAGATCTTGTCTCTGTTGGAGGAAGAAAGGACTGAAGTGGACAGCTGCAGGGACACCGATGGCCTCATCATCGGCTGCAGAAATCCTGCAAACCACCCATCAATAAATAAAACATGAATAAACCGCAAATCAAACAAATGAGCTTCCAAACGTTTGGAACGTTATCAATAAACATTCAGCTACCTGTTCAACTAAGTTCAGTGGGTCTGCTCTGCTGCTGCGCGGCGTTCACTTGCTGCTCACTTCCACTTTAATCTCCTAAATTTACGAGTTTAAATCCTGTAATTTTACTCTTTTTTTTCTTCTTTTTTTTGGAGGGGGGGCAAAATTTCCATTGTATAAAATCAATTTAGATTCCATGCACTCCTTTTTTTTTTATTATTATTTTTTTTCAAATATGCCAATATCTGATTTTCCCAAAGTAAAAACCTGTGCATCAATGCACACTATTTTTTCCAGGGCACTAGATTTTAGAATTGTAGATTCGGACTCCCCGAGACACTGGCGAAGGGATGTGGTTAAAGGTGAACACCAACCAACTACAGAGTGCACTAAGTAGTGAAGGAATTCAGACAACACCCCCCCCCCCCCCCCGTTCCTACATCCCAAACAGGTGTCATCAATGAAATGAAATGTCTTTAAATGCACCACCTTGCTTTCTCCACTCAACACACCAGATTGCTTTTGTTAAAGTTTCCTTTTAATGACATTTGAACACCTAGAAATGCTATTTCTGCAGTGTTCAGATTTGTGCAAAGCTCTTAACCACCTCACCTTCAGTACATCTTACTTCCTGCAGTCGCGTTTCTTTGGTTTCCCTGCAGAAGCCTTGGGCAGACGTTGTGCAGGCCTCCTGACTGCTTTTAATCGTAATTTTTTTCAACATAAACTGCTTTTTTGGGCAATCCAGATAGTCTGAAATGAGCTTTATTTTATTTCATTTGCCTCCAGGCTCAACCTAGAAAATATTTTGGTCTAAAGAAAATTCCTCCACAACTCTCAGGATGAGCCTGTGTTGTGTGTCTTTGCACTCCATTGTTTTTACATTGAAAGATATTAAAATTCACAGATTTTTGTAAAAGAGATGATATTAAATAATGTGAGTCCTTTATAAATGTTTACTGTTTAGCATACAAAACTTTTTTTATTTTGAGAAAAAGAGATTATCTCTAATTATAATTTAGAAGTACAAGCAATTTTAAAAAGGAGAAAAAAATGGTGAACTAAAAAAAAAACAGTTGTGTTTCAATGCAGATTATCTAGTTATGGAATGATCATCAAACATAAATAAACACAATAAACATTAAAAGAAAAAAAAGTAAATTTTCCGAAAATATGTACAACAAGAAGTGTTGGCCACTTTGTCTGGTACGGTTATCCGTTTACATTTTTTTTTTTTTCCTTTTGTTGAGAGAGGATAAAAAAACACCAATACCAATATTACGTTTTCTCATTTCTGTTCCCCTTTCAATGTTATGGTTTTTTGTGTAATTGTTTTGTGGAAATGGAAAAAAACAATAATAAAAGCAACAAAAAAAAAACTTCATGAAGGGAGAAAAGGCAAACCAGACCTTCTGAAATGATCTGTTTGTAGAGATGCTTCATTAACAAAATGATTGTTTTCCATCAGAACTCCCTTTTTAAATGTAACGGATAAGGAAGGAACTTGTCTGACTTTCTGACACCTTAACATGAAACACTAAAACACACAGCAGCCTCTGTTCATTTGGACAGAAAGAGGGTTGACGTCTGAGATGTTTTTGAACTCATTAAGCCAACTCTACAGATATGAATAGAATCAAAATGTGTATAGATGTTCTCTTGTTGCTTTAAGCGTAAGGCATTTGCATGGACATCGACATGACGAAATGCAAACCATATCGTCGACACACAACGACTGCATCAATAAATGTGCGATTTATCTGGAAAAAAAGATTTTTGCATGAAAGTGACATGAATGTATGGCCTAACGAGGTTTAAAACTCCATAACTCCATCTATTTTTTTTTCCTTCCTTTTCCTTTTATCCACAGCCCTTTCTATGGAGAGGATTTTTACTTTGAGATCCCGCGGCCGTTTCAGTTCTTATCCTTCTACGTTTATGCCAAGGGGGTTTTTCAGAGGGACTTACCTGTTGGTGAGGCTCAAACACAAAGCTTAAGGTAAATGCTGTGCTGCATGAATGGGCGTGTTGGCGCTGAATCTGCCTGCTTCTGTCTTCAAGGCAAGGTGTCGATCCGGAAGGACGATCTGTGTAAATACAGCGGAAAGGAGCACTGGTTTAGCCTGCAGCCAGTAGATCCCAACTCGGAAGTTCAGGTAATTTCTAAAAAAAAAAAAGTACTTTCTACACGTTTATCTGGTTTTTAAAGTCAAACTCATTGGCTTTAGTTAAGAACTGGGCCAAGAAAGTGTGGAAACGGTTTACTTCCACCAAATGAAGTCAACTCAGTCGCCACTTTTTTTCGCAATACGGACGCCGCCATGTTGGAGTCAGACATGGTCCGTAAGCGGTGACTGGTTTGAGTCGGTGTGGGTCGACGATTGTATGGCAAGCCACTCTGGCCAATCAGGAGTGAGCTTGTTGGAAGTCCACATCCAACTTCGGACGTGAGATCACCTACTGTTATTGAGGCATAGGATTGGTCAGTTTATAACTTAACAAAAAAAATCATGAGCAAATCAGAGGTAGCAACATTTTACAGTCAATGGTCCAAACTCTTGATCATGATCCTGGTGTTTGAGACACTTTGAAGGAACCTGATGGAGTTTTTTTTTTAAAGAATTCTTGACCGGTTAGTTTAGTACAGATGAAATTCCAGAAACCCAAATGTGGAGCTGAATTTTTCTTCCTCTGATGAATGACAGCCTCCCCACAACCCTGTTGGAAATGTGAACAGGAAGTTTTGGAGAGGAAACTTTCTGAGAAATCTTGCTTTTGTCACAAACATCGCTGTTTTTGTCGGATTTGCAAAAAGAATGTGAAGAAAAGACACTCAGGAAATGCTGTGCTGTTGAGCTGATGCTTTCATTCAACCTTTTTTTTTTTTTTTTTTTTGCATAAATAAGGCAGTGCCTTTAAACTCCAGACGACATTTCTGCAGCAAAAAACGTGTGCACTGACAAAAAAAAAAAAGATGTCGGCTTCATCAGAGTAATGCTGAAACACATATTTAGATTCTGACCGTCCCAAGGTTGTCTTAATAGTTCTGCTGAGGCAAAGATGGGCCCACAGTGTGGTTCTGTTGGTAGAACCAGCAACGGCGAGCCGCCTGCTGACATGTTGACCCGAGCTGCACTTTGATTGCATTACAAAATCGCTAATAGGGTCTGATCCTGTGTTTTCTTCAGAAAGCATTTGTTTTAGACTTTCTAAAGAACAAATTGAATCTCTGGTCTGTTTTTTTTTTTTTTTTTAACTTTTTGCAGAGTGCATGAAAAGAAAAATAACATTGTAATGGACAAAAATGACTAAAAATGACTAGGTTTCTCATCTGATCTTTTCTCCTGGGCTTTCACTTAACCAAAAATAAGCCAAATTATTGAATTAAAATCCCCCCCGTCCATCTGTGCCCTGGGATGCATCTGTCGCTTCAGAGAAAGTGACCTTAAAGTAATTCCGAATTCATGTAAATTTAAAACCGTCAGTGATTACTTTTAATCCCCTTTAATCTGTAAAGTACTCGAGTTTGGAAGTAACTTTCTGCTCAGAAGTAAACGCCTTCATTTGTGAACCATGGAGGTGTCGACTCTGTCTGCTCCACTTAGAAAAAACTTGATTATATAAGAAGTTGACAAGAATTAGTGTAAGTGTTTAAAAAAAAAAAAATCAAAGAAAAAAACAACCAGATATTCATCACCCAGCGTCAGGGCTGCAGTTATCATGTTAGGAGCCTGCATATAGAGGCTTTTCGGGCGACTCTAAGATGGTTATTTCAGATGAGAGTTCTTGCCTTGGCAGCACCGAATGAAAGTGTGGAGGCGTTTAGTTCAGCTCTGTTTTTCTCTCTGCGACGCTTCCGAAGTGGAGACCTGCAGCGCTCACCACATCCGACCCTGTGAAGATCTGTCTCAGCGATGACAGGATTCTCAGCTGTTGTGGCTCCCGTCACACGTTTTACCTCCATCAATTACAGACTGAGCATGTGCGGTGAGGAAGCGGGCCCGTTTTACTCACCTGTAGGAGTAGCACTGCAGCTGTTTGTCAATTTTTAGGGGTTTCAAATTAAAAGCCACTCAAATGAACCCAAAAATATATTTTTCTTTTTTCTTTTTTTTTTCTATTTTCCTGTCATGTGACACATTTCACATGTGCGTGTCTCTGTGTACACAATAGTATTCGGAATCATCTAATTACTGCGAGTGTTACAACAAGGCAGACCAACAAACCATAAAAAAGATTTGGAGAACATCATTTTGCCCCAAAATATTGTTTATCCTAAAGAAAAAAAGGCCCAAATCATCACACTCCCTTCGCAGTTCTGAAGGCTGAAACAGGGATTTAGTTTGTTTCCGAGGTGCTCTGTAATTTTAAATTATCTTGTTTTTTTTTATGGATTAAATCTCTTTTTGTGACATCCATCACTTGAGTTGGTTGAAGTTGGCTTTTCATGGCTTTAAAACTAACTGCTCCCATGATCTACAGGGTAAGGTTCACCTGGAGATGCGGCTGAATGAAGTGATCACAGGAGAACGGCTCCATAGGTCAACATTTACTAGTTCGGTAAGTTTCACAATCTTTGTTGTGACTTAAATGCGTCTTTTACGGTTTGTTTCCATTTGAATTATGAAAGCTCACCTAGAACTCAAAAATATTCCTGTGGTTTTATTTAACAGAAGCTTCACGGTTTTCATTCATAAATAAATGGAAGGATGTGTTCCTATATATATGACTTTTTTTTTTTTGTATCTTCTTGCAAAAAAATGTCCAAAAAATTGTTCAAACTCAGAATTAAGACCAAGTGGGGGAAAAATTAGCATCCCTCAGATTTTTACGTAAGATTAGCCTTAAAAAAATGTAAGTTTCATGAACAGTCACAGCAATCTAGGGGTGCAAAACTGTTCAGACGCACCTGTGAATACCATGATATAAACTATTATGGGAATTATTGTGTTAGTTCCTGTGTAAAAACTAGGCATGGGAAACAACAGAATCCCCTCACTAATCATTGTTAGTGCACTATATAGGGGTGTTTGCTATTTTTTTGGGTGTCCGAATCTAAAATACCAAGATCCAGTACCTGGAAGTCTCTGTGAAAAACCAGTGTGCATCAACGTTTAAATATTGACCACAAAGAACCACGTTTGCATGTATTGTCATATAGAAAAAAATAATTCTTTTTTTTTTTTTTTTTTTTTAATAAATCATCCAAGTTTTTAATTACAGTGGATTCATTAAAAAAAAAGTCAAAATTCAAACAAGTCAAAGGGAAAAAGTCAAAATTTTGCTAGAAATAAGTCATCTAATTTTTAGAGAAAAGTTAGCATTCTAAGTAAATAAAATCGTATATTTGTGATTTCAAAAAGTCGTAATTTCACAACGAAAGGGTCTTGCTTTGTAGTAATTTTAGGAAAATAAAGTTTACATTTTCATTTACAAAAAAAGTGGAGCAGATTTAGAGATTCTTGAGCAGCGTGGCGTCCATCCCATTTCTCTGAATCGCCTGCAACAGAAATTAAAAAGCTCATGTTCGATTGTCTTTGTTGATACATTTTAAAAGCTAAATGTTACGTTTTGTTTTTAAAAATACTTGATCTTTGCATCGTAAGTGTACAACTTTTTCAAGCAAATTGTACAACTATTTTTTTAAGTTTTTTGGGGTAAAATTTCAACGTTTTTTTCTCATTATCGTGTTACTTTATGCTTGTAAATTGTGTAATTTTTTTTCATAATTGTACAACTATTTTCTTAAAATTCTAAATATTTTTTCTTGCAATTTTTTTTACTTTTTTGCCTTAATTTTTTTCTTTTATTCTTGTAAAAGTTTTACTTTTTTCCTCATTTTGTACTACTTTATGCTTGTAAATTGTTTGATTATTTTTTTTTTGTCTCATAATCACAAATATTTTTTCTTGTAAAAGTTCTACTTTTTTCTTATAATTTTACAAATTTTATTCTCCCTAATTTTTTGATTTTTCTCAGAATGTTAAAAAAAAGAAAAGGTAGTGAACCTGAGTCCGAATTGTTAAAATCGAGGAAACTGGATAGTTCCGCACTAGGGATTAGGGAATAGTGAGTGAGTTTGGAAATGGCTAATGTCCTTTTCTGTGTTATTCTTGTAACGTCGTCGTGCATCATGGGATTAGCTGATTGAAGGGCATAGCTAAAAATGGAAGGATGATTCTAAAGTTGCAAGTTGAAAGACAAATCTTTTAGCGTGAGGGTGTGACATCTGCTGCTGTTTACTTCTGTTCTGCCGGCCTCATTCATACTTGAAGAGCGCTGTAATGTGGAGGAAGTGATGACATGTGAACAGGAAGCCTGTGCGCCTCAGATTGCCGCTGCTGTGGTTTTCTCTTGCTGTCATTCATTGTGTCACTCCTGTTGTTTGCTCAAAACCCTCCACAGCAGCAGCTGAACTCGATGAAAGGTTAAGATAAGTCGCTATAAGCTCATCGTGTGCTTATCGTGTGCGCACCTCCAGTCTTCCTTCTCAGCTTCACAGGAGATGCTTACAGCAAAAAAAAAAAAAAAACAGAAAAAAAAATGGAGACGGGGTTAAGAGGGAAGGCACGGAGGGCAGCAGGGAACATCGTCATGATGATCTGGCGGAGCTTCGACAAACATCCTGATATTTGGCTGCTTGACTTCTCCCTGTGGCCTCACTTAGAGATGCGCTGCATGTATCCTTATCCTCCGGGGGCGACTGCTTAGCAGCCACATCCTGTTTAGGGTACCTGCAGAGTCTGTTTGTTGTGACATGAAACACGGGTGAAAACGGCAGCGGTCCCCATGTGACTCCGGCCGAACATGAGGGCAAAGCACATCCTCAGCTGCTGTAGCCGTTTGTTCTTCAAGCTTGCTTGAACACAGAGGAACATTCTCATTTGATCATGTCTTTATTATCGGATTTTCAAGCAGAAATTAGCAAAAGCAAGATGCTCCCTTTTAGTTATTTTACAAAAAACCATGAGTAATTGACTAAAAAGCATCTTTTTTAGAGCCAAACAGGTTCATTTGAGCTGAGCGACAGCAGGTGTAGAGCTCGGCTATTCACACACACCTCAGAGGACAGCGCAGCATAAAGGAGAGGTGGAAATAAAAGCTGTCATTCATACATTTGACTCAGGAGAGCAGGGAGCGATGAAGGGATGGCGGAGATGAAGCCTGAATGGCGCCATTGATGACAGGTTAAGGAAGCGTCATGAAGCGGCGCTGTTGTCACGCCTCGGCTGACCTCTGTTTTTACATAAAGGATGCAGCTTTCATTGACAGCACTCTGCTGTATACCACGGGCCTGTGTTTGTACTAAAAACTAGAACATTTTTATATTTTCAGAGGTTTTTCTGAATGAAACTTTTGTTTAGAAAATCAAACTCTGCTAAAGGAGGCACACAAAACTTTCCATGAACACACTACACAGCAAAAACACAAAATCAGCAAATATTTTTGTTTAGTTTTTTAGTTTAAAAATTGTTTTACACTTGATTAAAGACAAACGTACCATTGTCTTTCAGTAATGTAACAAGTTGTTTTAAGACAATATATTTTGAATATCTTTTCAAGATCTTTTGATCTTAAAAACATCATTTTTTTAAGCAATATATTTATATTTTTACTTTAAAAAGTAATTTTAGGCAAAGTTTTTTTTTTTTTTCAAAATTATTACTAATTTATGAATAAGATACATTTATCTTCTGTTCATCTTCTAATCTGTTTTTCCCTTTCGGGGTCACGGGGCTGCCGGAGTCCACTTTTGGGCGAAGGCGGAGGACATTCTGGACAGGTCACCAGTCTGTCGCAGGGTCACACATATCACACACCAACGCACTCTCACATTCACACCTAGGGACACTTTAGACTCACCAATGAATCTATGAAGCATGTTTTTGGATGGTGGGGGGAAGCCGGAGTCCCCGGAGAAAACCCACTCATGCACGGGGAGAACATGCAAACTCCACACAGAAAGATGGAGAATAGAATGTTCTGTTTCAGGCCCCCCTGCCAGGACTTGAACCAGGGACTGTCTTGCTGTAAGGCCAGAGCGCTAACCACTGCACCACCGTGCCGCCGAAAAAGATTATTTTTTTAGAATAGGATTATTTAAAAGCAAATTAATCTTTTGTTATTCTCGTCTTAATTTTAATTATGGTCTAGAAATGAGGATGGTTGGACTGTTGTATAGAAGAGTATGAAAGTACGTACTTTAAAGATTTGACACTTTTTTTGAGGACTCACACTTATTAAAAGATAAATGGTGCTAGTTTTGTTGGCAAATGTTTCCACTTACTCAAGAAAAACATCTTGTATTCCATATTTTTCTACCTTGTCTTGAAAACAGTTTTTCCAGTTAATTTTAAGACAACAAACCTGTGTCTTTTTCTAGAACATAGTTTCTGCAGAGCAGCTGGAGTTCATTAGAAATTCATTTTTGAGTTGTGGGCGGGACTGTTGGTGTGGAGCAACCCCACCTACACTAGCCCCTTCCCGTTGCTGAGAGCTCTCTGTTTACATACTCTCGGGCTTTAATTCAATTCCATTGTATTTATTTAGCCCAATATTACAACAATAGTCGCCTCAACAGGCTGGTAATTGCATAATAAACATCCATAGAATTCAATAGGATGGCTAAACTAAACAAAACCAACAAATCTAAACTGGGCATCCCTGCCCTTAGACCCTCAATCGTGGTAAGGAAAAATGATTTTAAAAACGGATTCCGGAGAAAATAAAGAAAGAAATAAACTTCAGGAGTGTCCACATGAAGGAGGGATCCTCCCCCAGGACGGACAGGCGATGTACCAGAACTCTTAGAGAGAATTAGCATATCTAACCCTACAACTGCATGTTTGAATAGTCCAGCAGACGGGCTTCCTCCAGAGAGTTGGGAGTCAGCTGGGGGCGCGAGACGACCCAGAGGCAGGGTGCCGCTACCAAGTGTAGGACCAATCCACTTATCATCTTCTGATTTACAACCATTTAAATAAAGAAATAGTCAGAAATGCAATTTCTAGCTTAAGGTTGTTTAAATATGTCCTCCATCATCAGAAATCTATACTAAGAACATGTTAAAAACACAATTTTTATCAGAGGCGCCCTTAAATGGAAAAAATGTTAGTCAAGTGGTAAAAAATGGTTCTCCACTGGAGAAAGGTAGTTTGCCATCTCTCGGTGGGTGGAGTGTCCCTGTCTTGGGGTCTTGTTCACGAGTGAGGGAAGACCGGAGCGTGAGATTGACAGCCGGATCGGATCGGCGTCCGTAGTTATGCGGTCGCTGTACCGGTCCGTTGTGGTGAAGAGAGAGCTGAGCCGAAAAGCAAAGCTCTCAATTTACCGGTCGATCTTCGTTCCAAAACTCACCTATGGTCATGAGCTCTGGGTCATGAACGAAAGAAGCGGCTGAAATGAGCTATTTAATCAATTAAATCAATTATTTAAGGGAATGTTTTCATAAATGGTTGCCTGGTTTCTTGCTGGGGGAAATCCAGTAATTCTATCTCTGTTGCATTCTCACATCAAACACTCTTCAAATCTGCAAACCAGTTCTTCAGCTAACATTTGATCACAAGGATAGATGCACAGTAGCTTGCATGTAAGTCGATTCATACAAAGTGGCATTTGGAGGCCTCTCATTTGAAATCCTACATTTTCAGCATTTTGCCGTCCCTGGATGATCTAAATGATTAAATAATACATTTTGCATTTGAAAAATGACCGATCTGAAGTCAGAGTGACAGTTATTTACCGAGTGCAGTATGGTGAAGGACCGCGGTCTTCCTGCTTGATGTTTCAGAGCAACACAGGCTTTTTTTCCTCACTGACGCATGACCTACAGTAACTTCACACCTTCTCTCTGATGGTTTAACTCAAAAAGTCCAGTAGTTCGGCTCCAAACTGGACTGTTGGCGGTGTTACGCTGTAGTAAAAGTGAAGGGAGAGGAAAGCAGTTTGAGCTGAAGATCTGCTGAAGCCACGAGGAAACGCTTAAACTGTCCTGAAACTGACAGAACTTTATTTCTGCGAAGGAAAATTTGACACAAATAGGTGGTTTATGAGCAGCAGCTCAGAAATCAAAGGTCTCATAACTGATCTACAAGCAAAAAGAAAACGGTTGCATGTATTTTTGTGCGTCATATATGACAGAAGCTTGCAATCTTTAACACTCAAAGAGCCATGGGATGCAGTTTCTTTCAGAATAAAACCCAGCGGGAGCCACAAAGTTCCACCTCAGCGTTTAGAAAAATAAACTTTATTTATATTTCTACTAGGCGATTCATTTATAAAATTTAGCTTTTAAATATTTGCAATAATTGAATTCTAAAAATGTTATGATTTTCTACATGTAACCATTAGAACTTTTACTTTTGACAGCTTGTTCCTTTCGAAATAAAACATCCTATGTTAAATAAGATCCTCCTGCTGCAGCAGATTTACTTGCAGCTTTATTTTTAATGCAATCTTAATTTAAGAACTTCTGAACAGCATCTATTCAGAGTTATGTAGCAAAAGATAAGCTTATTCTAATAATAAACTTCTCTGACAGTAGATGAAACCTTTTTATCATCGTTCTGACGTGTTAAAAAGTCTAAAAACACTTGACTAACTGAAATAAATGAACCAAAACATCAGCCTGAGGTCGCAGAGTCCCTGAAAGATTATTCTAGATTAAAAAACAGAAAATTATGAGTTTCTGAAACGGTTTTGGTTTTCCTGCGCACTCATGGCTTCCTTCTCTGTGTCTGTGCTTTTAGGATAATCGAGTGCAAGGAGCTGCCTTTGATCAGTGGCCAGAACTGCGACCCCTATGCCACCGTGTCACTCGTCGGGCCTGCCAGGTAACCCTGAACTGCACTCACCTGCACAACCATCACCAGTCTTTCCTTTACGTTGTATTGTACATTGTATTTGAGCAACATTCTGTTCTGTCAATCAAACTAGGGCTGCAGCTATCGATTATTTTTGTAATCGATTAATCTAGCACTTAATTGATCGATTATTCGAGTAATCGGATAAAACGATTTGCCTCGCGGTCCGCCGAAAGGCGAGCTACCGCCTGTCCCAGCCCCTGTCCCTTTCGGCGCCCCCTCGATGCTCTTAGCTGAGTGTCCCGCTGGGTCCGAAGCGTTTACTTTGAAAAAAATAGTGTTCAAAGCAGGCCCGGTCGTCTGAATACCGCAGCTAGGGGCTCTCGCCGCCCGCCGAGGTGGCCCGCGCTGGTCGCCGTGCCTAGGGCGTCGGGGCTCCAGCGGTCGCGCAGATGTCTTCTGTTCAGATGCTGAATCATGGAAGATGTGCTGTTGTGGTATGCTAGCTCTATTTTGCAGTAGAGACACTGCACCTTGTTCTCTTCTTTAAGTGTGTAATGATCCCACACTTTAGACAATTTCTGCCGTTTATTTATAGATCTATTCTCCGCCATCGCGCCAACTAAATTCAAACGGTCCGTGTGACACAATTAAAATCCCTGCGCCGCGCGTATATTGCGCGTCATAGGAATTTAACGAGGCTTCGAGGCAGAGTTTTTGTAATCGAGTAACTCGAGTAACTCAAGGAATCGTTTCAGCCCTAAATCAAACGTGTGAAACGTTGGACGTGGGGCACCACCTACTTTTATTGAGGCCTCTGTATGACCAGTTTATAATTTGAACTACATAAAATATATCATAAAAAAACGAGGATTATTCAGAACGTGTAAAAAATAAAAAATAAAAGGCAGCAGAGCAAGAATGGTTATTCTGACAGATAGAATGACTGAGTAACAGCAGTTTATTTCTCTATAGAAGTCTATGGGATTTTGGCTTCTTGGAGCCAGCGGGTACTTCCTGTCCAGTTTTCAGTCCAGTCAATGGTTGTAACCCTATTGTCTCTGTGTGTTCAGGTCGGACCAAAAGAAAACGAAAGTCAAGAAGAAAACAAGCAACCCCTGCTTTGAAGAAACCTTCTTCTTTGAGGTAAGCGGTTTTCGTTTGTTCATCACAGACTAGAAAAACAACAGAAAACATTGTGTTTGTTGAAGGAAGCTGTGGCATGTCGATCTGCAGGTCACACGCTCCAGCAGCTACTCCAAAAAGTCTCATTTTCAAGTGGAGGAGGAGGACATAGAAAAGCTGGAGATCAAGTGAGTTTGGTTTTACCTGCACCACCTGTGTTCACTCTCCTCAAAAAAACAAAAAAACGTTGTTGTTCCCAAAAAAAAACCCAACCTTCTGTGATTGCCCTGGTTTCTGGTTAAGGACTTGGTGCTTCAATCCCAGTGGACTCATGGGTAAGATTAGTCAGACGCAAAGGTAACCAGCCATGCATGGGTTTGAGGTTTGGATTTGAGGTGATGTCCTTGCACTGCTTTGGCAGTAGTTTTCCTTCACCCAGCAGACAGGCCCCACTTTGCCATAAACCTTTGACGATTGGGTTTTGTGCTGAACACACAACAGTTGTGACTTTTGCCGTTTGGCTTGTTGTGTTCCTACATGGTTCTGCCGCCAATGCAGCGTCTGTCTTTGCAGAGTGGACCTGTGGAACAGTGAAAACCTGGCTCAGGATGTGTTTCTGGGGGAAACCAGAGTCCCTGTCAAGGTCCTGCGAAACGACCTGACCCACAAAGCTTGGTAAGATCTTCATTTCATCTTCTACATCATCACAATCTGAGGAAAATGGGGGTTTTGGTGTTTTTGACATGTTCTTGTGGTATTTTTCCTGATAATGGAGAACATGAATAAAATAAAAATTAAGATTAAAATCGCATTTTGAAGTATTTCTTGATTCAAATATTTGCTGTTGGAAGAAGCGCGTATTTATGATAGTAAATACGATGAGCGGGCCACAAGCTCCATTCCAAATGCGTCTGCTTGTAGACAGCAGGTGGATGTGTGGATCCTTGTACATTTTGAAAACTGTACGCCTGGATAGCTCCGAAAATACTTGTCATTTTTGTTGTTTAGGTTTGGGGTGGGAGGGGCTTTAATCCAGCAGGAGAGCGTGTAAACAGATGGGGGACTTGGAAGTGTTGGTGGGTTTACTCCACGCCAAAAGTGAAAGGTGAATTTCTAATAAAACTGCTGCCCTTCTGCAGAAACTATGTCCTAGAAAATAACAACAGTTTTTTTTTTTTTTTATTTTGGCTGAAAGCGGCATAATTAAAGGACCATGGGGGGGGGCTTTGAAAATAGATTCAAAGATGATCAGAGTGCTTTTTTAAGCACCAGTTTCTGGATTGTTTTGTGTTCAGAGGTCATGATTATCCACCCATAACATCACAGTTTTTCCGTTTTTCAGTTGTTTTTTTTTCTTGCTGTTGTAGAATAGAATGAGTCTGTCTTAAGATCAGATCTTTGTGAGGCTCAGCCTCCTGCTTTGTTGTTGGTGAAGCAGCTCCATATTGCATTTCTGCGAGCACAACATGTACTGCCAAGATTTTCTCCAAGGTGACTTGAAAAAAAAAAAAAAAACCTCCCCAGATTTGTGCGTTCAGCAGTTTTCCCTTTTGTGTGGATGCGCCCTGGCTTTGCGTCAGAGTAGGTGATACAGAATTATGCCAGATCGCAATCTGCTGGTGCAGCGAGGCTCAGAGTCGAGTGCGTGGGTGGTGGCTCTTTGCATGGTGGCGGTACCGAATGTCCTCTTTTCTTTGTGCTGGAAGAGGTCCACGATGCGTTCAGATAAAAACTGCAAAGCAGATAAAAATCAGAAGGTGATCTGCTGAAGTGTCCTGCTGCTGTGATGACAGATTAGGAAGCTTTTGCTCAGAATCAGATTAAGATTTGAATTTACTGCGTTTTTAACTCTACATGTGTTCATGTTGCACCAACTGTTGGCTTCTGGGGGGAGGTTTTACTCATCTGCTTCAGATCAAAAGGGGATTTGAAGGAAAGATTTGTCCGATTTAATCCCATCAATTGATGAGATTACATGTAATCGAAGGAGAAAAAGCAGAAAATAATCTTTAAAAGGAAACAAAAATGATCATTTCATTCCTTTTAAATGTTCTGGCCAGTATTTTTGTTGAGTCAAATGCCAAATTTTAGTGTTTTGTTTTATCCCAGTTCTCTGAATAATCTGTAATATTATGGATTTTAAACCCCCATATTTGATTTGTAGATGGGGTTTTTTTTTCTCAGTTTTAAGCAGTTATATTGGACTAAAGTCAGTTTTTTTAAACTATTACAATCCCACCCAATAAGAAATATTAACTCAAACCTTCTTTTTCCTAAATTTATTATCGAATTTCTCTAATGCGTCTAAATGTAATCCAGATTTTTGCTGCATTTGACAGTCCTGGAAATTGTAGAAATAATCAAGTAGAAACTCACATTTATTTTTAACGGCATCAGATTAAATAAAGAAAAAACTAAGAAACCAGATTAATGTAGAAACACCAGCTGCTGTGTGTTTTATTTTAACTTTTAGTTATGAAACAAGGGGATTTTAGTTTAAGCCAAAGATGATATGAGGGTTATTTTTTTGTTGTTGTTGTTGTTCTTTTGTAAGCAAATCTTTGTCTTTTTGATTTTTTATTTTTTACCAACTTCCTTTAAAGTACAATTAAAAACCAGTTTTGGGGGGTAAAACATTTTTTGTAAATGCATTTTTATTAGTAATATCATCTTTTGATCTATTTTCAAAGCGTTGCCAGTGTTATTTAAATGATGTTTATGCAGCTTTTAGCTGAATTAAAAAAAACCTGGGACATAGTTTGTGCTGAGCGGCAGTTGTTCATTAGAAATTTGAGTTGTGAGCGGGACTGTTGGCACAGGGCAACCCCGCCCCCCTTTCCCTTCTTGTTGCTGCGAGTTTAGAGCAGGGAGCTTGTGGCACGCTCAGCATATTTTTCTACCTCACAAATAGAATCTTTTTTTTCAACAGCAGTCCGAAAGGAAATTTTGGACTTAATTTTCTAAACATGTCCTCCATCATCAGAGAAATACCGCAAGAACATGTTAAAAACACCACTTTTATTGGCGTGGGTGACTGATGCAGATCAGTGGGCGTCTTATCGGCCACTGATCTGTTTGCTGACACGTGAAACAAAGTCAGCTGCGTTAAGACTTCCGCCTTGATGTGATCTTTCAGGTACCTTCTTCAGCCCAAAGGGAACGGTAGCAAATCCAAATCTGACGACTTAGGATCGCTGCGCCTGAAGTTGACCTACATCGAGGACATGGTGCTGCCATCTGCCTGCTACAAGCCACTCTGCAACCTGCTGCTGAAATCCCCAGACGTGAAGGTAGCGCGAGTGTTCTGTCCCAGTAAACATTTTGAGATGCGCGATTTTTGTTGATTTTTGTTTTCCCTCATCTGTTGGTCCACCAATGAATTCACTGCATTTGGTTTCCCTCCTCCAGCCCATCTCGGCATCAGCAGCACACATCCTGGGGGACATCTGCAGGGAGCGATATGAAGTTGTTCTGCCGATGGTCCGTCTGCTGCTTTACCACAATCGCTTTGTGCCTTTCGTTTCTGCTGTGGCAGCGCTGGAGCTGGACAACACTCAGTAAGTTCTGACCATAAACCTAACTATAAACTGTTTTAAAAACTATAAACTGTTTAAACCCAGAAGATCAGCTGTTAATCAGCAGAAGAAGAATTCCAACCTTGGACAATCGACAGATTATGGACCCTTTTTATTTTCCCTTACGGCATTACTTTATTATAAAAAAAATACTAAATAAAAAAAAGCAAAACAAACGATTAATCACTTATTGAAAATGGTTAAATTGATCGATGTTTAATGATATTACTTCACTTGCTCCAAAAATTCATAAATTGATTCAAAAATCTTTCCTAATGTAACATAATTTTGCACATGTTTTTAACTTTTGATACTTGATGAAATTTTGCTATGAAAATTCCTGAAACAGTGTTGTGTCTATTTTACTGATATAGTATTATGTTTTAATCATATGAATGACTTTTATAAGTAACATAATTTGCATGTATTTTAGATGACTGATCTGCATTTGTCATGTTGATTTCTAAAATAGTTATTTTTACATCATAATAATTAAGTAATTCATCTTTGTCATGTGCTTTATTGATACTTTATGATACTTTATGATACTTAATTCGGTCTGATAAAAGCTAGGAACCGGATATTGATAAATCATGTAATAAAATGATTATAGTATAACGGGGTGGGATTATATAAGTTTGCTTCCTTCCACTCCCTTTCAAGCAATATTTATTAATATGTCTAATTATCCTAAGTTTGATTAGTTACTGTATAAATGTATAACTGATGATTGGACCATTGGAAAAAATCATTCAACACCGTTTTGTCCATCAGTCAAGGGGTACAAACTGTAGGACATTTTAGCCTATGAATTTGCAGGCACAGTCACAGAGGTGAAGATTAACAAATGTACCCCCCCCCCCCAACCTTTTGTTAAATTCTGTCGCTAAAGTCTTATTCACATGCACACGTACAGGGGGTTGACCTATGTGGGTACTGAAAGTTTCTGGGTTGTCTGAACCCATGGAGGGTCATAGAGAGGAGCGGCTGCATCTTAAGGGGAGCGCAGGTGTTTCTGGCTGCACGGTCACCTTACAGCAGTGGTCCCCAACCTTTTTGTCACCGTGGACCGGTACAACGCAAGGCACGTTTACCGCGGACCGGGGGGGGGGGGTTGAGGTGCAACGCAAGACAGATTTAACGTGGACCGGGGGTGGTATTTTCTCTTTAGTAATGATAATAACAATAATAATAATAATTTTCCCCTTGTCAAAGCAACTTTCTAAAGAAGTTTGTTTTTTGCTCATTTTGGTTGTTTGGGTTTAATTTTAGTGGGGTTTATCACCTGATGTTTGGTGTCGCGACTTTGACGTGCGTGCGTTAAGTGTGACAGATGTAACAAAGTGAATCCGGTACCGGTACCGGTCCACGGCCCGGTGGTTGGGGACCCACTGCTTTACAGGATGTCATGAAAATGTAACATCCCATCGTTGTGCGTAGAGCTGTGACGGTGTTGGATTTTTGATCACCGCGGTGATGAACCACCAGGGGGCGCGCGTTAACCGCACCCCCCCCCCCCCCCCCCCCCCCCAAAAAACAAAAACAAAAACAAAACACAAAGTCCCCCGGCGGCTGCATCAGAAATAAATACAATTACAACGTAGTATTCTTTATTAACAAATAACAGTAACAACTAACTACTATCTAACTAATGAACTAACTATGTAGGTGTTGCAGAATGACTGTGTGTGAGCGCTGCGTCGTGTGTAGAACTAGGAGGAGGAGCGCACACGTGTGTTGGGGGTGGGTGTTGATCCTTCTGCAGCAGACAGCTCTCTAGCTGCATGCGCGGCAACATTTAGTGATTTTCATCGCACTTTAACAGCGCGCGTTCATGTTTGGTGTTACAGAGTGACTGAGAACAGTAATACCCCCCCCAACACAAAATCCTCCGGCGGGCGGCCGTGTCGCGCACTTAAGAACACAGTTTGTAATGGAAAAGAATGTAATGGAAATGAATAATTAGAATGCAGTTAATTTGTCTATTTCCTCGTGAGACGGAAACCTCTGTTGTAGAATGAGTGTGTGCGCTTCTGAAAGCGCGCTCCTGTGTGTGTGAGGGAGCCGCGTGCAGCGCTAAAGGCAGACCAGCGAGAGCGCGCGCGAGACAGTGACAGGCGCCGTGGGAGAAAAGGAGAGAAGAGTCTGATAGAAAGAAGGAAAGTCTGAACACAGGACTAGCAGAAAAAGTAAATTATTAGCAAAGATGAATGTGTTTAATGTGTTTATTATAGTTCCAATCACGGACCATATGCTGAACTAAAAAAAAAAAAAAAAAAAAACAACGAAAAAATAAGTGCGGTGATGCGGTGATGACCTCATCACCGCGGTGATGCGGTTATCGTCACAGCCCTAGTTGTGCGTGTGGTGTATCTTTAGCAAAGTATTCTAAGGACTAGTGGCAGTTGCACGTACAGGTGATGCTGTTTCGCCACACTCTAGTCATTAGTGAGGTGTGAGAACTGGCCCCCCCAGGTGATGTGCAAGTGCCGGTAGGATGTCCACACTAACTACGCTCTGATTCTCTAATTTCCTCATTTCTATTATGTCAACAGCACTAATGGGCTCTGGGGTGCAGTCTGCAGGGTTTGGGGGGTAAAAACGCCTGAATTTCACGTAGTTCGCTCTTACTTACCTTTGTGTGTTGTATACGTGTTTGCTTAAAACCTGTCGCTCAAACACTTTGACTCTATGGGTTCATCAAGCCGTCTATGATCTTCATACTTCATGCGGGCCACCTGCCTACACGTTTGACCATCCCGTGTCCAGCCACAAGGCAGTTGTAACTAAGGCTTAAAACATTGCAGCGGTGAAACCAAAAGTAAATGTATAGAATTCCCCTTATCTTGTTTTTTTCTTTAACTTTTGGAATTTGTTTAAAAAGCAAAAGATAAACCAAACCTGTTTCAGACTAAGGAATCGCCATATTGTCGTATTTTGCCCTTTTTCTCCCGAAAATCAGAGGAACTGTTTGTGTTTGTGGTTCATGCAGGGAGGCTAACACTATATTTCGGGGCAACTCTCTGGCAACGCGCTGCATCGACGACATGATGAAGATTGTGGGAAAGAGTTACCTCGCTGTTACCCTGAAGCCCGTAATAGATGAGGTACGATGACGAGGAAAAAATAGACGCTCACACACACACACACACACACACTCTGGTGCAGCATCATTTTACCAACATCATCCCCGTCCCTCCTCTCAGACCATCTCAATCTGCTTCCCTGCATTTATCTCCAAACATCTGCCATCTGCCTCTGACGATTTCATTCCTGATCCTACCCATCCTCCTCACTCCCAAAGAGAACCTCAACCTCTTCATCTACAGTGAGGCAAAAAAGTATTTAGTCAGCCACAAATTGTGCAAGTTCTCCCACTTAAAAAAATGAGAGGCCTGTGACTTTCCTCATAATTATACCTCAACTGTGAGAGACCAAATGAGAAGGAGGGTCTAAGGGTAGGAAAG
The DNA here is from genome assembly GCA_023969325.1 of Oryzias curvinotus. Lineage (NCBI taxonomy): Eukaryota > Metazoa > Chordata > Actinopteri > Beloniformes > Adrianichthyidae > Oryzias > Oryzias curvinotus. The sequence goes on from CM043718.1 coordinate 31,612,926, forward strand.
CCCAGTTTAGTGGCTTTCAAAATGGACTTTGAAATGCTTCTTACAAAGCCAGTCCTTCATTTCGAGGGGCAGTGTGTTTGGGATTGTTGTTATGCTGGAAGTTCCAGCCACGTTTCATCTTCAGTGCCCTTGCTAATGGAAGGAGGTTTTCACTCTAAATCTGACAATATTTGGCCCCATTCATTCTTTCCTTTACGCGGTTTGGTCGTCCTGTTCAGTTTGTTGAAAACAGCCCCAAGGCATGATGCTTCCACCTCCGTGCTTTACAGTAGGTACAGTGTTCTTTGGACGGAACTCGGCGTTCTTTCTCCTCCAAACACGACAAGTAGAGTTCTTAAAAGTTCTATTTTGGTTTCATCTGACCATAGGACATCCTCCCAATCCTCATCTGGATCATCAAGCTCTCTAGCAAACTTTAGACGGGCCTCCACATGTACTGGCTTTAGCAGGGGGACACGTCTGGCACTGCAGGATTTGAGTCTCTGGCAGTGTAGTGTGTTACTGATGATAGTCTTTATTTCGGTCCCAGGTCTCTGCAGGTCATTCACTAGGTTCCCCGTGTGGTTCTGGGATTTTTGCTCACCGTTCATGTGATCACTTTGACCCTACGGGGTGAGATCTTGCAGGAAGCCCAAGATGGAGGGAGATTATCAGTGGTGTTGTCTGTCTTCCATTTCCTAATAATTGCTCCCACAGTTGATTTTTTTTCACACCAAGCTGCTTACTTATTGCAGATTGAGTCCTCCCAGCCTGGTCCAGGTCAACAATTTGGTTTCTTTAGACAGCTCTTTGGTCTTGGCAATAGTGGAGCTTGGAGTGTGACTGTTAGAAGTTGTGGACGGGTGTCTTTTATATAGATAACCAGTTCAAACTGGTGACATTAATACAGGTAGTGGAGGACAGAGGATCCTCTTCTAGAAGATGTCACAGGTCTGTGAGCCAGAAATTTAGCTTATTTGTAGGTGACCAAATACTTATTTTCCACCATAATTTACAAATAAATTCTTTAAAAATCAGACAATTTGATTTTCTGGATTTTTTTTTCTCTTTTTGTCTCTCATAGTTGAGTTTTTCCTATGATGAAAGTTACACACCTCTCAACGTTTTAAGTGGGAAAAATGCACAGTTGGTGGCTGACTGAATACTTTTTTTGCTCCACTGTACCTTCAGCTCTGCCTCCTGTCTCTTACTCAGACTCTCTACGACATGCCTGCCCTCACTGCAGTCTTCTACACCTTTCCTTTCGTTCTTGATGACACTCTTCAGTCACGCATCTCACCTGAAACCTTCCTCCACCCATTCCAGCCAGCGCTCCTATGCTCTGGACTAAAGTTCTCCGCCCTTTTCACCTCTGCTCCCTGTTACCACACAATTCCACTTCAGTTCCTCTTATTTACACACAGAAACGGACCTGACATGTTCCTCCAACTGCTCCCTCTTGAGTTAAGTTTGCTTGAGCATATTTTGATCTTTTTGTGTTTTTTTTTTATTTCTATTCAGATTTGTGAATCCAGCAAAACCTGTGAAATTGACCCAATTAAACTAAAGGAAGGAGACAACGTGGAGGTCAATAAGGTAAACGACATAGACTGAAGTATTTCAAAAACACTGAAGTCAGCAGCCGCATTCTCTCCACTAACAAGCATTTGTGTCAACAGGAAAACCTTCAGGGTTACGTCCAGAAAGTTTTTTCTTTAATCACCCAGTCCAGTTCCAGCTGCCCCCCTCTCATGTGTGACGTCTTCAGGTCTTTAAGGCAACTGGCGTGTAAACGCTTCCCAGGTAGAGTTTGCCCAAGTCAAAACTTTCATATCCCTTTTTTGGATAAAAGATGTGAGGTGCTCTGCTATCATGGAAACATTTAAATGTGTGCATGATGGAAACAAATTGCTCCACAAGTTATGTAAATGCTGTTTGATTACTAGGTTTAGCCACCATCTCAACAAAAGGCAATTTGTAATCTACCAGAAGAGGGCGCCAGAGCCTTAAATGTAACTGAATAGTGTGAGCCCGTGTCTGTTTTTTCTTTTATAAATAAAGTTTGTGGGTGCATGTCTTCAGGCGACCCACACGTTCAGTATTCGGCCGTCAGCAGCTTTGTGTTCCTGCGCTTTTTCGCCGTGGCCGTTCTTTCTCCGCACTCTTTCCAGCTTCGTTCCCATCTTCCTGTAAGTGCACACCTTTCACGCCTCATCTTTACACTAACACGCCTGCAAACCGAAAGTGACCCGCTCCCTGGCACTGATTGCAGGATCCAGAAATTTCACGCACCCTCACGCTCATCTCAAAAACCATCCAGACTCTGGGAAGCTGGGGCAGTTTGTCCAAGAAACTGGTAAGAACAAAATAAAATGTTTAGCTCAAAAGGCATCTTACACCCTAACATAGCATCATCAAAAACACTTGTTCTAATCTGCATCATTTACATTACAGTCCAGCTTCAAAGAAACATATATGTACGACTTCTTCAAATCATTCCAAGAGGAAAAGTGCATTGAAAAAGTTAAAAAGGTACATTTAGTAAAAGTCCATTTTGCTTGTAAATATTTATGTTTTTGTGTTAAAACTTGTGTCGACTTTGTTTTCAGTTTCTTGATGAAATCTCCTCCAACGTCAACAAGGAGTCCAGCGGCCTGGAGGATGCGGTGGTTCTTAAAGAAGGGTAAGAGTGGAAGAACGTGTGAGGATCTCCACATTCATTTATCTGTTTTCAAATCAAGTCTTTGAGATGAGTCAATGAAAAAACAAAACAAAAGAAAGTGTGGTTTTCTCATGGACCACTCAGAAGGTTCAGTGATGAGACAATATATGAATCTGCTTAAATGAGAAATGACTGAAGATTGAAGTTTTATGGAAACAATATCATAACATCCCTGATGCTTCATGCAGATCACACTAGAGAGAAGCACTAAAACCAGAGACCAGAGCAATAAAAACAAACCAAATGAAAAAAAGAAAAGAAAAGAAAGGACCAAAGACACTTGGCAAACCTTTTTTATTTTGAAAATCTGAACTTTAACTTACTTTTATTCTGTAAAATATCTCAGATTTTTGTTTTTTAAAATGAGACTTTAAAATTCGCTCCCATGAAAATAGTATTTATGGTGTTTTTAACTTTTCTTTTTTGATTATGGTGTACAAATATAAAACAAAAATTGAACTCAAAATGGCGCTCAGAAGCTAATTTTAAAAATGAACTACTGCCACTCCACAGAAACTATGTCCTAAATAGTTTGCTCGATTAAAGGTAAAAAAAAAGGCATAATGACAATTAAAAGACCTTTTAGAATAGATCAAAAGACAATCAGAGTGGTTCTTTAGATAACAAAACTGATGTGTTTGACTGCCACACTCCCTCTTGTTCTCTTTAAGGGAAGTACAGAAACGTGCTCAGGGGAAAAAGCGCCTTGGCAAGAAGAACTTCAAAAAGAGATGGCTCAGAGTGACCAACAAGGAGCTCACCTACCACAAACACAAAGGTGAGCGTCCCATCCTCTCTTTTTAGTTCTTTTTGTCTTTTTATGTTCATTTCATCACATGTGTAGCTCTTATTTTGAAAACTGAGAGATGTTACCGCTTTCCTGTATCAGCCAGAGGACTTACGGGAAAATCAGGTGTTTACCAGCCATCCATCAATAAGCGGAAATATTTAAAATGAAACAAATTAATTTATTGAGTTAGTTAAATAATGAAATTATTTAATGACATTTTAAGGAGGTGGGTTTATTCTTAGGTTTCTCTCCCAGATCAATACATATCCCTTTGATTTTTACGTAAAGTTTTTTAGTTTTCAGCTGTGAAAGCTTGGATTTGTGAATGCCTCACTTGTTGGTTGGAATAGAAACAAGTGCTCATGTGATGGATGCTGATCCGACACATCGCTTACTGTCCCAATGTAAATATGTACTTTTAGAGGTAAGGGAATTTAGTTTTTAAAGTTTAAAAATGTAGAAAAACATGACCTCTCTTTACAGGGAAGGAGGCCATCTGCATCATCAACGTCAAGAACATCCGAGCCGTGGAGAAACTGGATGAAAGTGCCTTTAACCGCAAAAATGTAAGGCAGCTGAACTGCAGTGTTTACATTTTACATGACTGCCTTTCAAATGAGACACGCGTCATTGGGTTTTTTCTACCAACTGTTTTGGGAAGTGAGTTTTGTCTGGAGGGCGCTGGGCGCTGATTGTAACGCAACTTCCTGTCCGTCAGATGTTCCAGGTGGTGCACTCGGAGAAGCCTTTGTACGTTCAGGCGGGAAACTGTGTGGAAGCCAGCGAGTGGCTGGAGATCCTGGGTCAGGTCAGCCGCTGCAACGAAGGGCGGCTGGCCACCTTCCACCCATCGAACTACACGGGCGGAGCCTGGCAGTGCTGCAAAAGCCAGAGCAGCAGCGCTCCGGGCTGCAAGCCCTGCACAACGTGAGTGCTGCCCCCACATTAACATCTCGCAATTCAATTCAGTTCCATTTTATTGACATAGTTCAATATTATAACATAAACATAAAATAGGTAATTGCTAAACTAAAGTAAACAGACTAGGCTAAACTGGGCATCCCTGCCTTAGGCCCCCCTCCTTATTTAGGAAAATCTTTAAAAAAAACGGATTCTAGGAAGAAAAAAAGAAGAAACTTCAGGGGTGTCCACATGAAGGAGGGATCCTCCCCCAGGACGGACAGGCGATGTACCAGAACTAGAGAAGAATTAGCTGATCTAACTCTAAAACTACATGTTTGAATACTGTATTAGATGGGCTTCATCCACGTGGAACTGGGGGACGGCTGGGAGCGCGAGACAAGCCAGAGACGAGTTCCACGGCCAAGGACAGGAGCAATCACTCCCACTCCCCCAGAGGGGAGTGTGAAAGAGGGACAAACCATGAGTCACACTGCACTAAACAGAGGCACGGAGAAATAGACGATACATAAATGATCAAGAATAGAGGAAAGTAGAAGTAAATAGAAATGAAGGACAGAACCCTAGTGAACCAAGCTTTCCCCTTAAAAGCTAACTGTTATTGTTATTAAATTCAAACGTGTTAATAGTAAGTTGTATGCACTATGGCACATATATCTGATAATAATAATGACAATAAAAGAAATCTACATTTTTAGCATATCAATATTGATGCAATATAGTATTAATCTGAGCAGGGGGAATGGGATGCCCTAGCTCGGTTTATTGAACTATCTTCCCTCTGCTTATCTGTGCAGAGGTCAAAGTAAAAACGGTGTTCCCGTCTCCTCTATCAGGAGAATTTTATAAGTTGTAGTAAAATGTGTCGTACAAAGACGGTATTTTGAGCTTGACTCCAGTTACAGAGGTTGGACAGAAGTACTGACCCGTGATGTAGCTTTTCCAGCACAGATGGATCTGCTGATGTTGAAGGGGTGTATCGATGTTAAAGTAAAGCTGCTTGTCAGTCAGATGGATGATTGAGATTCTGCTTTCCTGCAACTGTATACAAGTTGTCAAAGACTGCTGACCGATACCGGTCCGTGGGACAGTTGCTATCGGGCCGCAAAGGGAAAAAAAACTACTAAAACAACCCACTAAAAGAGAACAAAATCCCACCTCAGCCTCATACAGGCCGGTCTGTGAACATATTGCCTGACAGTAAACCGGTCCGTTTCCTGAAAAAGGTTGAGGACGGCTGCTTTAGAGGTATTGTTGGTGCTGATATTGAGTGTAGGTGAAGGATAAATCTCAGGTTCCCATCTTTGACTGGATAACCTCTGACAGATCCGTAGGAGGTCTCCGTCTGCGGGGCAGCCGGCGGGTTGACCCGTAACCCTAGAGCGCCGTTACAGAGAGCATGCAGGTCTGCTTTATGAAGAGCAGAGGAGAAGTCCATAAATAAAGTTCTTATGTGAGGGAGTGGAGGTGTCTGCTTACCATGTTCAAGGGGATCAAACCAGCATCCTTCAACAGCTGTGCGCCTATTATCTCACCACTGGCTGCACGGTCAGAGTTTTTTATTTTATTTTTTTTAGCCCTTTTTGTTTTATGGTGTTTTGGCAGTTGTGCAGTAACTGGGGTCAGTGAAGGCGTCGCCCTTCTTTTATCTTCCATGACGGATGGATGTGTCAGTAAGTCGCTGAGCCTGAGCGGCTGGTCCACTCCACCGCAGCTCTCTATTCCCTCTGCACGGATGAAGAGCGGATCAGAGTTTATTTTCATGCACTGATGGTGATGAATTGGATGAAAGTTCAGTTTATTACGTAATAAGCTCACATTATTCAGAGTTATTGCAGGTAGCGGCTGCATCCTGCCTCGACTCCGTAGTCTTTTACAAATTCCACATCTGGATCTGCTTTTGCTCCGAGGTCACGTGACGTGACGACGCCTCTGCAGGCAGGAGTGGAGATGTTTCAGCTGTGTCCTGCAACGATTGTCTTTAGGTTGATCTTCTGTTGTTTTCTAGACTCTAATAAAGACAGTCAAGATCCACTATTTAGTGCCAGACTGCTTTGAATGCCTCATTCAGTAAAGATCTATAGATATAACACCTCAACAGCTTCTCTGGATGTCCTTGATAAGAAGATTCGAGCATTTTTCTTGACTTTACAGCAAAACTCTGCGTATTAAAGGTAAATTTGAGCATTTAAAAACCCAAACGGGAAAATCCTGTTCAGTCTGTTATTAGAAATCCTCCGGACATATATAATTTTTTTTTTTTTTTTTTAGATATGTCCTCCTCCCTCAGAAAAATGTCACAAGGACGTGTTAAAAAAACTCCAATCAGAATGGTGCTTCTTTAGAAACATAGATGGACTTCTTAAAGTTACTGGTTCACCTCAAAATCTGACCATTAGGCTGTGATTACTGTACTTTCGATGAAATCACAGCAAACTTTGGAACCGGATTACCATATGTAAAATTAAGCTCCTGCAAAATAAAATGTAAAGTCATGGTTACAAAAGTGGATTTTCTGTTTTAGCCAAAATAATTTGAGTTTTCCCATAAAAAACTGAAGTTTTATTTAAATAGTAAATATTCGTTTTGCTTGGAAGAATTAAAACTTAGTGTTTTAAAGTCATGTTTTTTTAATTACCCTTTCTGATTTGGGTTTGTTTAATTCAAATTAAGATTTTGTTTTATTGTTCTTCTGTTATTTTTGTCTAAAAAAACTGAACTAAAATCTATTTTAACACAAGTTTGAGGAAATGAAGTACCCTGAAGTTTCCACAGAGCTTAGTTGGTTTTGAGTGTAAACTAATAAACACGTTCCACCTCCGCTCCGGCTTGTCGGAGAGCCGATCTGACGCATCCTTCTCCCGTTTCAGCACCATGCTGGCCAACCTGCAGCTGGACATCGACTGCGACCGCGAGGCAGAGAGACTTTTCTCCTTCCTCTCCTCAAACGATGTCAAGCTCCACAACATGGAGGGTCAGTAAAACATTGAAGAGCAAGCTTTATGGAACACATATGACCTGTAGCGACGGCTGTAACATGTGAAAACACTGAAACTCATACAGGACTCTTGCATCTGTTTTTAATTGTTCGGTTCTCTGACTTTTGTTCAGCTCTGCGGTGGTTTTCCTTGCTTTGTGGGTATAAGTTCCCATGTGTGCACTTCCACTTCTTCTCCCAGTCCATAAATACCAGAACAAAGGCTAAAAGTCCTGTAAACATTTGTTAAACTCTCAACGTTCACCTCAAGTTAGCAACCTTCCCCATTATCCTCCTCAACGTCCTCTGGTGTTGTGAAGCATCGCTAACTGTAGGGAAGTCTTGATGGAAGCCAGCTTTACGGCGGTTGTCTCCCCCTCAGATGCTTGTGCCAGCATGGCCGTGTACCAGGGCCCCCAGCGAGAGCCAGAGGAATACTCCAAGTTCACCATCCAGGAACCCAAAGAGACTTTTCAGACACTCAAACAGCTACGGAACGTGATGGAGGAGCTGCAGAGGCAGCACGACACCCGCAGCGACACCACCGCACAATACGGCAGCCTGTGAGTCTGCGACCACCCGCAATATCGGAGAAATAGCTCTCTAAATGAAAGTCTGGGTTTATTAATTTATTTCATGCAATTTCAAAATCAAAGGAAAAAAGCCCATAATGATACATAGATACACGATATCAAACATATTTGAGATATTCATTCACAAATTGATTAGAACATTAGAAAAAGCTATTTTTTTGGCAATGCAATTGCTCCTTTTCATTAATAGACATAAGGTTAAACTGGTATATGTGGGCCACAGCTCATAACAAAGTAAAAGAGAATACGTTCTGTTAAAATAAGTATTTTTTTTAGTTTATTTATTTCTGTTTTTTTTTTTTTACAGTAAAATAAAAAGCTTTGCAGTTTAAAACGGTTCTTTTTTTTATTTTGAAACCCAAATACATTTTAATAGAAACTTTATTTAAATGACAGTCTGACCTTTGTCATTTATAGTTTTTAAAAAGTAAACCAATAATGTCAGATAATTGGCAGAGAAAAATTGGGACTTAAACATCTGTAAAAAACAGAATAATGGGGGGGTTTTAGAAATCTTTGAATAGTCACCTACGTTTAGAGATGATTCTGTGTGAATCCTCTAACTAACCTTTGTTCCAGTGATTAAAAACATAGAAGCAGAAACACCTCAAGTCCTAAAGTCCTCAGATCATGATCTTGTTCTGCTCCTGTAAATCCCTTTTACTGTAATCATAAGTACAGAGTCATGGCAGGTTAGAAACATTTAGAACCATCCAGAACAAAAAAAAAAAACTCTGCTCTGGACCAACTCCCTGGTGGAGTGGGCTCCATTATCTGCTGCAGAGATCTTTGTTCTGCTGATGCAATGGTCCTTTTTTTATTTTTATTTTTTTTACTTTAGCAGGTCGTAGTAAAGTAGAAATGTGTCACTTCTGTCAAATTAAAAAAGTATTTAGTTTATGTAAATCAATTTAGTAGAAAAACAGGTGTTCTTTGTATTTAATGTTGAAAAGCTGCATTTGCTTCTTTGTTGCAGTGACAACCCTATTGTGGGGAAAACCTCTTAACCTGGGGAGTGGGTGTGGCTTAAACAGCCATGCAGCGGGTTTTTCTGAACTGTCCTTGAAGAGCCCCGACCCATCAGAAAAGGCGTCTCCGTGACGAAAACCTTCAGACGTGAAGAGGAACGCCTCTGCAGGGCTCGGTCGCTCCTCGTCTCTCAGACAGAGGCGGCTCCTGATCTCTTTTTTTTTTTTGTGTCCGCTTCCCGGTTCGGCATGGGGGCGGTGGAAGCGTCGTCTGATGGTGTGTGAATAGGCTGCTATTACCTGTTTTTATTCACTCTGTTTGACATCCACAGCTGTGAAAATCCTCGGTTTCTAACATCCAGCTCTCTCCCCTTGAACCTTGGAGTTTCTTTCTGTCTCGACTCCATAAACGTCCCTCCAGTTTTTATATATATATACATATATATAGTATAAATATTTGTGTAGATAAAACCAGTCTGCCTTACTTTGATGGATGTTCCTTTCCCATTTAATGCTGAGGAAATAATGCAGAAGCACTTTACATATTTGGAAATGTCCAAATGAAAACGATTAGATACGTGGTATCAGCTTTCCTCTTTTTGATCAGTTACATGATCTCAAATACAGTTTTGCTGTTTCGTTTCTGTACAATAAGATTTCTATAGCTTGTAGATTTTAAGATATTTTCTTGACCAAAGGCAGGACGTACATGTTGATGTATTTTGACTATAAACCTTTGAAAATGGAGACCAAAAAAAAAAATAACAGAAATATATTGCATGTGTTCAGTTTTGAACCCTGATAGCACGACTGTGGTGAAGAGTTGTTTTCCTCGTGATTGTGAATCGTACATCTGAACCTGTGCTGTCATATGAAGAGCCTCCTGACACACCTATAGTGGCCTACGTGAGTCTTAACGGAGTTCAGGCACGTTTTGTCTCCGGCACGTCTAAGCCGGGTTTGACAATCGCAGGGCCATCTTTGCTTCTGTCCCTTACACTGACTGTATATGAAAACTGGACTGAGTGTCCCCTCCCCCCACTTGCGTTTCAAGCAGGAAGTACGGTTTGCTCAAAGAAGCCAAAAATCTCACAGACTTCAATTGGGAAATTGCTGCGTTCACACTCGTCTGGTAACGCGCTGTCTAGTTACCACTTTCAATAAAAAGTCTTTGTAATTCAAAACTCTCACATTCACATGTAGCTTCTCAAGCTTTTAGGACCATTTCCGGGCTCTGCATACAAAACGCTAGTCCAATGAACGTGCGTTGAAAGTTTAACCAGTTGAACTTTGGCCAATCAGAGACTCAGATTTGGGGGGTGTCCTTTTTAATTTCACCAAAGTCCCAACTTTTTGTAAAGTGATCATTAAGAAGAAATGAATATTTGCGGTTTGTGCCCGGCCGTAATTATATGACGCCAAGGCCAAATTCTTCCTCAACGTACTATGTTTAAACCATTTTATTGACCGATTTTGTGTTGCCCGCTGCCAATTGGTAGGGATGTGGACTTCAACAAACTCACTTCTGATTGGTAGGAGTGGTTGCCATAGAAACGCAAATCAACTCGAACCAGTCATTGCTTACCAACGTCTGGCTCCAGCATGGTGGCGTCCCTGTTGCAAAATAAATGGCAACTGACTTGACCTCGTTTCGTTGGAGCTGAAAGTAAACCATTTTCTATGAGTGACATCACATTCACTCAGTCCACTTCTCATATACAGTCAGTCGTCCCTCACCAGCATCACTCCACAGCTCTAGCTGTCCCGCTTCGTGGTTTTTACAGTTTTCTTCGAGACTCCGCGGCCTGGAGCGGAGCGTCAGAAAGGCACATTTCTAAAATGCTTCTATTTTTAAAACAACTCCGTATGGTGACGTTTTTAGTAAAACATGAGAAATATGAGAGAAATGTATTCATCAGAACGTCGTTCGTCACCTAAATGCGATTAAAATTTATTAGATTTACTCTCCTAAATTGAAGTATTTTGTTTTTTAGCAGCCAAATCCTCCTGAAACCAACAGATTCCTGTGGTTGTCACTGACTCCTTCCTCCTCAGCCGTTTTGGGCTGAAACACTTTTTTATTTTTTTGAACCTTTTTGTGCCCCCACCCCCCTAAGGTCACTCCTGCACCTTTTCCAACAATGAAGAAAGGGAAACTTGATGTAACATGTTGGACATTCATTCTGGTGAAACAGGGTCTGCCATCTTTTTTTTGTTTTGTTTTTAATTAAATGATCGGTTTTGTCTTTGATTCATCACTTATATTTCTAACGTGCATGTTTTTTTTTATTTAACTGTTTATTTTTCAAGATAAAAGTATTTGTATCCGTGTTGTTGTTTTTGTTGTTGCTTTCCTCTGCAGAGTAGTTGTGTTGCTCTGCCGGTACCAGCCTTGTTCTTCGTCTGTCATGTTTTTTTTTCGGGGCTGCCTTTTGTTTGCGGACCTTCAGTTCGGAGAATAACGGCGGAGGGGGGGGGGGGATTATTTAAGTGAATGTGTGGCGCCCCCTCTGTTAAACTCCAACAGGAATCCTTGCAGGTTAATGAGCTGAAGGACACTTGTTGAACTGTGAAACAGTTTAATGCTCATTTTAATTTGGAGAAAAAGATTTCTTTAGTTTGTTTTTTTTTTTCTTTTAATGATATTCAACCCCACATGTGAGGATGAAGTTGTAGAAATTCACTTTATATGAAGTGGAATGTCAGCTTTGTTTCTAATTTTAAAAAAGGCCAGTGGAAGTTGATTAATGCATTTTTTTTAAATATTTCCTTTAACCTCCATCCTAATTTTTTCTGATATTGAGCTGCTCCAGGAAACTCCTGGAGCAGCCTGGTGCTTTGGTACCAAACCTGCATCCTGAATTGGTCCATCTGAGAGAAAAATGTGTGCTTTCAGACTAAAGTAGGACGTGACGTTTGTGATTTTTAAGCACTTTGTTTAAATAATGAAAATGTTTATTTAGCTGGAAGAATAATTAGCACCAAAAGTAAATGAAAATTTGTAAAATTGTGTTTGTTTGTCCCCAAGGAAAATGAGAAAAGCTAAAAGTTTCAAATGTTTTTTTAAAAATCCAGTTTCTAATGTAAAAGAGATCATCTACATTTCTCCACCTTCTCTCTGAATGTGTCAGACTCTTTTTAATGTCTGCTTTTATACTCCACAACTGTTTTTTTTCCATGCTGTGTCAGTAAAAAATAAAACCTTTGCCAACATTTAGCGCATTTGTCTTGTTTCTACTCTTCTGCATCAGTCATGATCATCAAAAGTCCATCCATCTACCGCTAATCCACACTGGTTAATACCTTGTGTTACCACCATTTGCCTCATGCATAGCAACACATCTCCTTGGCATAGAGTTGATCAGGTTGTGGATTATGGCCTGTGGAATGTAGGTCTAGTTTTTTTTTGTTTGTTTGTTTTTTTTACTTGTCCTGTCTTAACAGCTGAGCAAGCAGACGAGACCTGAAGGCCTCTTGTGTTGGACATATTTAACTGTTTTCTGACACACAAAAGTGTATATTTGCATAAACCTCTTTTGTAATTTAGACAAATTTTCTATTTATTTTGATGATATTTGTGACTTTTTTGTTGTTGGAGTGAATGGAAAATGGCTTAAAATGGCTGTGCAAAGTTGCTGGATATCGGCAGGACCTGGAACATGCTGTCATGTACACAGATCCAGAACATACCAAGCATATTCAACGGGTGACATGTCTGAGTATGCTGGCCATGCAAGAACTGAAATGTTTTCAGCTTCCAAGAATGGTGTACAGATTCAATAATAATGGGCCTCGGAATCTTGTCACAGGTATCTCTGTGCATTCAAAATGCCACCAATAAAACTCACTTGGGGTTTTTTTTTTTTCTACATACGCCTGCCCATACCATAACCCCACCGCCACCACGGGCCATTCGACAACCTGATCAACTCTATGCGAAGAAGAAGTGTTGCAATACATGAGGCCAAACCAGATTTTTTTTTTAACCAGGGGGGCATTGAGATTTAAAAGTTCTTTCTCAAGGGAGTCCTACGCCCCACCAAAAAACACAAAAAAAGAATACAGTACATTTCAGAGGTAAAGCTATCATCTTGTCTAATCGGCATCTTGACACGGCAAACCTGTGAGGTGGGATGGATTATCTCTGCAAAGGAGAAGTGCTCACAAACATGAGAAATATTAGAGAGAAATGGCTACTTTTCGAGTGTAATGTTTCAGATCTATGAGTCATCTCATGACAAATGGGAGCAGAAACAAAAGTGCTGCGTTTATACTTTTTGTTTATTGTGTTAATGGTGATTCTAATTCCATCAGTAATTGTTACCAAAAAGCACCTGAAATGTAAGAAGTTTTTATTCTTCTGTTCTAATCTGTAATTGAATTTTATTAAGAGAAAACAAAGATGTCAGTCCGTCGTAAATCCTGTTTTCTGGCTATGTAAAGTATCAGAGTTAACACTGTTGTGGCCGAGTAACTGTTGCCAAAAACTGTTCTCACCGTTTCTCCAGGCTGGGAGTCTTTATTTTTGTTGTTGCTTTTAGCTTTCCTAACCGCCTCGAGTTTGGAGTTTCTGTTGTTTCTACTGATTTGAGGTTTCCTCAGCATTTTAGAAAACAAACCAAAGCTTTTCATGGCAGTGGGGGGATTTAATTTCAAAATATTGCTAAAGAAAATGCTAAAAGCATGAATCCAGGGGAAGATCCCAGCCAAATCTCAGAGTCTAATCTGTTGATGGTCATTCTGGTGCTCCAGGATGTGATGAGTCCTCACGTTTACCACTAGGAATCCAGTATAAAGGATCTCCTGACAGGAAAATATTAGTGTTCAAAGGGTGAAACAGACACTCTCATCTTAAAGTCACATTACGAGAGCCTGAGGCTCCATGTGGGAGCTGAGGCGTTTGGGGGTGGTTATGAAAACTTTTATTGCAGACATACAGACGTTATTCAAAGACATGCTGAGTTCAGATCTCTAAAGCCCTGAAGTTGTCTGCACTGGCTTTTTTTTATTTTACTTTTTTTTTTCTCGAAGGTCTAATAAAGAGAAAATTGGTGCTGATGGAAACAAACAAGAACTATGTCTTACAGCTGAGGGATCGAATCACAAAACGGTAAAAGCATCACACAGATTCTTGCTTTTACTTTGAGGTTGTGTGCTTTCACTCATGGACATAATTAAGACCTAATTAAAAGAAAAGAGTGGCCTTGAGGCAACATTTAAACATTAAACTATGTGTGTAAAAAAGAAAGAGAAATTTTACTGTGTAATTAAAAAAAACTGTTATTCTAACAAACATTTCCCATCTTTAACCAATAATCTGGAGATGGTTGTGGCGGCAAAAGCAGTCCAATCAAAGACACGTCCTCCAGTTCTGATGAGACTTACTGGCTCTAGGCCAAAGAATCCAACTCGCCACTATAGGTGGTGATAGGTTAAACGTTTTACCCCTTTTTTTTACCTGAGTGTCAAACACACAGCTTAAGTTCAGATGACACAACTATACTCAATCAGTGATCTCCTGCCCTGGTGCACTGATGCAGATGTTCGAAATTTGTGTTTATTTGGGGCAAAAAGTGACCGGCTCAGGGGAAAAGCAGGACTTGGGTTCAGATCAGGGAGGCCGTTCCTCCTGATCATGCCCTGAACACTATCATTAGTGGGCGTTGAAGGCTCCCATGAATGCAGGGGTCTGCAATGTGAGGCTCTGGAGCCATATGCTGCTCTCACATGCCCCCATTGTGGCTCTTAGGCTTTAAAGAAAAATGCTAACTGTTTGAACTAATATCAGGTTTTTTAGTTTTAGTTCATTCTTTTAGTCATTTCTGTTTAGATTTTTTATATTTTAGCATCAAACCGATGCTAAAAAGATTTAATCTACTCTCAGAGCTAAAATAAGCTTTAAGCTTATTATCTGCTGCACAACAGTGTCTACCTGCTGTTCAGAGGAAAAGGATATAATTGCATTTATATATAACCTAGTAATTTATTTAAAGAAATTGAATTTTACACCAATGTTGTTATTTCATAAATTAAATAGTAAAAGGAAAGTAAACAATGAAAGAAGCACCATAATGACAGAAAATGTCATGTTTAACTTTCTTGTGTTTTTATTTCAACTAAATATTTTATAGCAGGAGGAACTTTTTAGACACAGGATGTATTCTATGTTGAAAATATTTTGTAGTGTGTTGCTGTAAAAAGTAAAAACAGTTAAACTAATTAAAATAAGGAAAATGTGAGTTATAATTCAATTATTGTACACATTTAAAAATACAAAAACATGAATACAATGTATTTATTTAATCTGGGAAGTGGGATTAAATGTCTTTTGACTTTTCCATCTGACTGTTTTCCTCCAGTTCCTCCCTTGTGGGTTTTTTGGTGGTCCTGTTGATGGTTCCCACCTGTTCTGATGTGCGATCACCACAGCTGTTTCCCATCGTCAATTGTCCTTCACTGTGGAGTCTGGTATTGTTTTGCTGGTTATTGTTCGGCTAAAATATGGAAGCAGCTCTCTGAGAACCAGTTTGTTTAAATGTTCAAATGTGGAGGAAAAAGCTGGATGTGTTTCTTTACTCGTTACATGGAACATCTCCACTTTCCAGCCTTAATCTCTGTGGAAATTAAAAGAAACAAAACAGACTTTAGTTAAATGAGAGAAATGGAAAAATACGTGATCACCCAGTTTAAAGCATTTTTAAAAGACTTTGGACATTTGCCAGTGTCAGAAGTCAGAGCTCTGTCTACCCCGGTGGGAGCAGTCTCCAGAGTACTGACTGCACTTCATCTCCCAGCAACCTCCTCAGCGTTCATTTCCTGGATGCCACACACCTGACTTACCTGACTTACCGAATGTTGTATTTGGACCTGAGCTTCTGCCCCCTGTCCCTGAATCTGACTCCAGTTGCCTGCCGCAACTCTCGCCTGGATCCTGACTACCCTGTCTCTCATCTGATAGTCTTATGCCTGTTGTTGACCTCTGCCTGCCTGAACCTGGCAGATGGCTGGTTTCAAATGCAGCAGGTTTATTAGCTCAGCTAAAGGTTCTCAAAGCTAAATCAGGGTCAGGCAGGCAGAAGTCAAAAGCAGGCATGAGATAATCAGAGGAGTAAAAGCATATTCAGTAGGGATGGCCCGTTTGACACGATGCTTCGGCGCGTGTTTCACCTTGATGAAACAGAGTGGTTCGGGGCGTGTGTCAACTGGCGCAGATCACATGGTTGATGATGTATGAAGCGCCAAATGCATCGTTCGGTGGAGCCACGGTTCAGATGTCACATGTGTTTGAACAGTTGGGCGCGCTATTCTCTATAAACACGAAATGAATCCCGAATGTTTCCCGACCAGTTCTATTGTTTCCCCTGTATTGGAATCAGCGTCAGTTCATTGCACTTTACCATTGCTCCTGGTAAAAAAACTTACTGTGGCTCAGGATCGTTTCAACTCGATTTCTCCCAATAAAACAATACACTATGAACGTTGTGTATAAAAGAAAATACTCATTTCATCATAAATTCAATGAATTTATGATGGCAAAGCCAATCAGTATCAGTGGTGACTCAGTGGAAAAATCAAAGGGGTTTGAATCCAGAGGTCATGGGTTCAAGGCTGGTGTTTTACAAATTTTTTTTTTTTTGCTTTATTTTCCTTATGTGATGTGTATTTTGCAGTGCCAAGCACTTCTCACAGAAAACGTCACATGTGTTGTTTTACATTTTTTCATCATCATTTCCACATTGAAGTGTTACAAGGAGCTTAGTTGAAGCATATGTCAATATACGTCCAGTCCACCACCAGATCCTGCTGTTCTGTGTGGTTTCAAAGCCCTGAATAGTTGGTTAATTTTTCCGGCACAATTACATGAACCCCATGGGAAGCTTCATGGGGCTTCTATTCCCATCCCTAGTAGTCAGGATCCAGGTGAGAGTCGGGGCGGGCAAACAGAGTCAGATACAGGGTAGGGAGACAGAAGATCAGCTCCAAATAAAACGCTCGGTACGGAAGGCAGAGTGGCACAAACAATACTATACAATACTATACTAGGGCTCAGTGCAGTGCTTAAGTAGACTGAGTGATTGAGTGAGTGAGAGTCAGGTGTGTAGCATCCAGGAAGTAGGATTGCTGGGAGATGAAGTGCAATCAGTACTCTGAAGATGGTTCCGCTGGTGACCAGAGGGGGAGACAGAGCTCTGACTTCTGACACGGTTGCACTTACAGAACTTGAATTATTTAAAAAAGTAATGTCATCTGCATATAGACTAATTTTATGATGATATATGATTTTTGTTTTAATTCCTCTAATGCTCTTATGCTGCCTTACTGCTGCAGCTAGAAGCTCAATAATCATAGCAAAAAGAGAGTGAAAGAGTGGGCAACCCTGTCTGCTTCCAAGAGAAAACCTGTCGGAAGTCTGTTTGTTAATTCTGACTGATAAATTGGGGTTGTGATCAAATATTTTAATCCAATCAATGAATGATTCCCCAAACCCAATTTGATGGAGGACAGCTATGAGAAACTTACAGTTTACTCTGTCACAACGTTTTCCGGCATCCAATGAGAGTATGGTCATTTCCTGGTTTTAACAGTGGCAATGTCTATTATGTTAACAAGTCTGTGCATAATTATGTGAGGAGTGATTTTTTTTTTCTTCTTTTCTTTTTATTCTCTATTCTAGTGCCTTGTAAATAATTTTTACATCTGCCTGCGTTGATTTTAGAACTGGGGCGATGGCTTGAAGGAGTTGTGGGATCTTTCTCTGGTTTGAGAAGAAGGATTATGTTTGCTAAGTTCATGTTAGGAGGCATTGATTGGCTTTCCTTGGTAAGTGTAACCATTTCAGAGGTGAACTTCTAACAATTTCCTGCTGCTCTGCAGAAACTGCAAAAAATGATTTGTTTTTATTCATTTATTTAGTTTGACTAAAAACTGCATTATCATATTTAAAAGACCAAAATAATAGATCAAAAGGTGATCAGTGTGGGATTTCAACTCTTATGTATTGCTTTAAGCTGTTATCTCTGGAACATATTTATGCTATTGATTTAAATAAAACAAACTCCATTCCAGTGTGTCTTTACATCCACAGATGCACAGATCATCAGGAACTTTTTCCAGTCACTCACTGCCTCATTTGCCTCACCCTCCCAGATGTCTTTTTACTGACTTATTAATGTTGTTCTTTGTCACATATGCTTTCAATATTATGTTAAAACAGCTGTACATATGGCCTATGTTACTTTTGTTTAGTAAGTCCCACTAAATATATAATCCTTGACAAATCGGCCCAAACACTGTGTTGACACATTAACAGCAGTTTCATGTACATCTGTGATCTGCGATGATGCCACTGAACAAAGTCAAAGTTCAGAAAAACACAAAAGCTTAGTTCAGTGAAGGACATAAATTTATTTGCACCTTAGACATGTAGGGCCCTTGGTAGGGGGGGTGCTTGGACATCACTGCCAGCAAGCAGCAGATGTCCTCCTAGCGCCCTACCCGCCATTTTTAACTGCACCTTAGACATTTAAGGCCCCTTGGTGGGGAGGGTGATGGGACGTCACTGTGAGTACTCAGGAGATGTAAGTGCCCTTTCAATGCCCTACCCGCCAAATTTAACTGCACCCCCTTAGTACACATACCCTTTACTCTTCAAAATATACATTCCAACATAAACACACATACATGCACACACACACCCTCACAAAGACACACGCATTTCGCAAGGAAGGTGGGACCTTGGACCATCTATCCCCTACCCCATCCCTGGTAGGGGGTACTGGGCCCCTTGCAATGGTGGCCGCGTCCCCTGGGTGCTGACTTCCTGGGCCCG
Organism: Oryzias curvinotus; assembly: GCA_023969325.1. Classification (NCBI taxonomy): domain Eukaryota; kingdom Metazoa; phylum Chordata; class Actinopteri; order Beloniformes; family Adrianichthyidae; genus Oryzias; species Oryzias curvinotus. The sequence continues at coordinate 31,631,705 of CM043718.1, forward strand.
GCAGTCCTCTCTCCACGCAGGGAGAGGGATCCCTGAGCTCTCTGGCAAGGCCAGAAGCCGGGGATCACATCACACCTGAGCCCGGGGTGTGGGTTCTGGTCCTTGCCCCTGAGTGCTGGGCCTCGCCAAATTTCCAACTGTGGCCGAGCCTGGACGGGCCATGTTTACAACACCCCTTTTTGTCCTGGGAGCCCTTCTCCTGGGCGGGGGCGGCGGGCCCCTGCCTTGCTCCTTCCTGGACCCACTATGGGCTGGGTGGGTGGCTGTCTGGAGCGAGGAGCGGGTCTCCCTTGGGGGGTTCTGGCTCATACCCGGGGTTGGGGAGGGGGGATGCCCAGAACTCCTGGGTGGTGATGAGGTGCTCGTCTGGGGCTGTAGGCACTCCTCTCGGATGGGGCCCGGCGTTGGGCCCTTCCGGCGCGGCGGGGGGGCTGCTCTCCTGGTTGGGCGCGGGGCTGCGCTCTCTGTCCCCCCCATGCCTCCCTGCTCTCTGGCTCTGGGGGCCCCCGCAGCGGTCCTGCTGGTCCTGGCCTGGGTGGCGGATGTGATCGCCCGGAAGGCAGTTATTCTCTGCCTGCTGCCGAGTGGCGTTGGGGGGTTCTGGCTGCCGCAGCTAATGTGGCGGGGGTCTTGGTGTGGGGGTGGCTGGTCACTCTCCCTCCTTCTTTTTACATCCATCATCCATTTTAGAAGAACATAAACACTCACCTGAGCACAGGTGTAAGCTCACCTTTGCACAAATAGTTTGTGTGATTGAATGAAATATTTCACACTAGTTGGTTTGAATGCATATGTATGTGTGTGTGAACAATATCTGCATTGTGTGCATGTTGACATGTGGACATTTTTTCAGCCAACAGGTGTGTTTATAACAGTTGAGTGTGTGTGGACAGGCCCCACCCCTTCTAGATTTGTATTACATCTGAACTTCACCGAAAGGGCATAAATTTATTTTTATAATGACAGCACATGTGGCTATATGGAAAAAAAAAAAACATTTAGAGCGGAAAAGCAGTTTGTTGACATATCCTGTACACATAACAGCTGGATCAGCATTGCCTTTGTGGGCGGAACAAGAAACGGGTCTTGATAAAAAGACTAAATTAATAGTTTGAATAAAATAATTTGTTTTTCACTTCTTTGAAACCTTTAGGTAACAAGTACATTCAGAGAGAATCACTTTTACCAAATTAGAGAGCAAGAATCTGAATGGAAATGAATGCTGGTAATTTTTTTACAGCTGAAGCTGTACAGAAGACACTAAAGAAAATTTGATTTTGATTTGTAGATGTAAATATTGCAACAAAGAATTGATGAACTGAGGGGGGGGTTTTTTTTGCTCAAATTCAAAATATTTATTCTTCTATAATGTTTTCCTCCCAATGCAGACACCAAAATGGCTTCCTCAGTTGTTCTAGGAGTAATTGACTTATTTGATCATTAGTATAAGAATTTTAGAAGCTGGACCCAGTCACGGACTGGCAAACCATCCAGTTAAAGAAGGGATTAATCAGGTTTAGAAAATGAATGTATGTATTCAGGAGCTGATGTTTGTCCTAATAATGAGCTGAAACTCTCGTATTTTTGTTTTTGTAGTCGGATACTCTGTGGAAGCAGAGATGGATAACCACACTGGCAGAAAACAGGTTTGCTGCCAGAGAGTGAGTGCTCATTGTGAGCACAGCGGTGTTGTGTTGCTGCATCCAATTGTGGTTTTCTGCTTTAGACTTTTATCAGGTATTATTTGATCTCCATCTCTCTATATAAAAATGCACAATTTGTAGTAATTTCAATCTTACTTTTAGACCAGAAAGAGCATGAAGTCAATCAATGGCTTTGAATTCTTTGTTTAGGAATGAACGTTAGGGTTGCAGGCCTCTGTGTGGCCTCAATGTTGCGGGTCCGGCAATAATTTAGAGGTTAAAAAACATAATAATTAGAAGCTTTGAGGAAAAAATTTAAAGAAAAAAGAATGAGGCTGAGAAAATCTGAAAATTTGAACTTAGAAGTGAGAGGAAAGCTGGTCAGCATTGAAGGTATTTATGAGTGTTTGGTTACAAAGATGAAAGAAAGTTTGATTGCCATAAAGGGAGAACATTAAATTCTTTGCTTTTATATTTATTTTGTCACTTAAGTCCTTCTAGTTTTTATGTGCAAATAAAGTTTGACAAATCTTTACTAAAATGATGAATCTCAGTTTTAGTTCTAGTTTTGTAGTGAGAGGATTCTACTGTCAAAACAAGCTTTGAGGTTTAGAAAAGTTTGGAAAAATGCTGGATTTTGTACATCAGCAACAGAGTCACAAATTATATAAGATGCATCACACATTTCTCTGTTTTAGATGCAGAGAAATGTGAGCTGTGGTTGTTTGTGTCCCAAAGGTCTTTGATTCAACTGCTGGAGGAAAGAATTCTGCATATATTCCATTTATGTTGTAACAACTTTATCAAATAAGAAAAAAAAAAAACATTTCTTTGTCATTGCTGGGAACCGCATCACTTAGGCCAAATCCAAATTCATTCCCTACCCCTACATTTATTCCTCCAAGTGGAGAGTTATGGGCTATGAATTTCTTAACACTCACTACATAGTGCACTATATAGTCTATTCGCCATTTTGTAGTGGTGTCCGAATCTACTATTCCAAAATCGAGTGCCCTAGAAATTTCCCAGACGTCTCTGTACACTGATGCTCACTAATATGGAAGTTTTTCTGTTCCATCAGATTCTTAATTTTTTTTAAACCTTTGCTTTTTCTTTCTGAATTTATTTTAAACCCTTGATTTTCAAACAGTAAAATCTTATGCCCCGAAATATTATTTTCTATCTTCAGTATTTCGGTGTTTTATTTTGGGGATCGACATTTTGATGGCCCAGGAATTCTATGGGAAAGAAGTCCCTTTTATTGTCTCAGTAGAACAACAAGTCGATCGATATCCAGCCAATCAAATCATGACACCGACGAAAATAGAAAAGAAAGAAAAAAGAAAAAGAAAAATTAACCCTAATTTATTTTAAATGTCCAAACATAACTTCTGGAAAAAAAAAACACATAACATGTAAAGCATTAAAATTAGGTATATACAGCTTCAGGCAAAACAACACAAAAGTATCAAGTTATTGTTACACAAGTAAAACTACAGAAACATTTGTGAGAATACGTTTATAAATCCTGGAGATTTTTGAACCAGATTTCTCTGTTGGTCGTTAAATGTCTGAATTATCCTTACAGAGTGGTCGATTCTGTTTTTCAGTTGACCGCCTGATGATGTGAAGACTTTGTTCAAAAGCAGCTCCCAGTATTGAGCGGCAGCGGGGCATTGCAGTTTAGGAGAACGGCGCATTCATTTCTTTCAACCAACCTTTTTGAGGGTTTTGATGAAAAAAATGATATTTGACTATAAGCTGCAATGCAATAAAATGAATGTTGGTGAAGGTTCTCATTCATCCAGGTGACGTTGTCCTAAAGCTGAACCATATCAAGCGGTCTTAAAATCTTGCACCGGTGTGAACTTAGCTTTAGATGTTTTTCTAAATCTACTTGGTTGAATGTTTCAAGGAAGAAGATTTTAAGTTCACTCGCTATGGTTCAGCTTGAAGACACTTGAATCATTATCATCAAAACAGTTGTTTTTAAAAACTTGGAAATGAAATAACAGCGTGAATATTACCATTTTTACAAACTCCCAAATGAGAGCTCAGGGATTTTTCTGTCATGTTCACTCCTAAGAATGCCACCTTTATTTTTATTTTATTTTTTTTCTTAATGAATAAAAGTCTCTATAAACCAACACAAAACTTAGGTTTTGAAGATTTTTTTCCTGCCCTGACTGCCCCTCCCATCCCATTCAAATTGGTTTGTATGAAAGTGAGGAACAGCCCCTTTTGAAAGAGTCTGTGCCCATTTCATGGCGGTTGATGTCTTACTTCTTACTGCAAAAATGACAAATATTTAATTTAAAAATCATTATTTAGTGTGCCAACGATAATATATTATCATAGAAATGGATATAGTTTACTCTGAAAGGCTTACGAATAGCATCTATTTCACAATAGATCAAAAGATGATTGCAGTGGGTCTTTAAGGTTGTAATCACTTAAGGAACTTTGACCTATCTTTTATTTTATTTAGTTACTATATTTAAAGCCTCAATAAATCAAAAGGAAACATTTTTTTAGCAGTGAGATAAAATGGTTCATCTCATCTTTAAAGTATTCTTTATCTCTTTGAGGGCACCGTCAACATTTGGACCACCGTCAGCCACGTTTTTTTTTTTTTTTGCCAAAAAAAACCCCCTAAACTTTAACTTTGCGTTGTTAATCTTGACTCTCCATCCTCCTCAAAATCCATAAATCCTGAGAGATTACATCGAGTTTGTGCCAAGCGTGGATGTTAGAAAGAATGCACCTGTCTGGTGTAATGGCACTCTAACGCTTCTTTGGATGAATGCTGACGCTTGTGGAGGAACTCGTGCCCTGGACCTGCACTGGGTGGGGATCTGGATGGGAGTTAGTCTACTGCAGGGTAATTGGGGGGGGTGTTGGCATCCATCAGCAGAGGAGCTGTGGGAGAAGAATTCCTGCTCTCAGTGGATTCTGTCACAGGGTACATCCTCTGAAACACAAAACAGCCAAAATATTAAACAAGAATTGTGAAATTTTTCAACACAGCATAACTGAATAAAAAAGCGTGAAAATGTTGCATTTGTCCAAATGTATGTCAGTTGTTTACATCAGGAATGATGAGGATGTAAAACACAAAAGTAAAAGTCCAATTCCAACAACTACTGATGTTTCAGTGTAATCATCAAACACAAGAACATCAATTAAAGTTTGGAGACTTTATCTGTATATGTTTGTTTGATCATTAATAAAATAAATTACATGCAAATAAAACAGCTGTGGTGCTTTTTTTTTTCAAATGTTCCAAACAAGAGGGATGTAAAAATGTGATTTCGTTTTTTAGAAAAGTCTAAATCTTTAGGTTCCGTGCAGAAAGAGACTTTTATGCTCTTTTGGTTTAAATAAATTAGATTTATGATTAAACAATTTAAACCATCAATACAAAATAAGAAGAAAGTGGAGAGTTGTCAGAGCAGAATTCAAGCCATCACAAATGCTCATAAAAAAAAAATCATATTTATTTTTAATTGTATTCATTTTTCTATTTAATTATTAATTTTAATTTTCCTGTTAAAAACACAAAACATGTTAGGTTGTTCATTTTATTTTTTTAAACTTCCTAAAACGAATCACACCTTCAGAAACTTTAGTTAAAGAAGATTCAGTTTGAGTGGTTTTAATAAAAATAAAAATAAATAAAAGCTCCTTTAAATATTATCAAAGTTTTTGGATTGGGTTGTAATTTGGGATGCATTTACAAAGATACATTATTCACTTTTCATGCAACTTAAACCAAGACAAATGAAACAAGTAAATTCTTCCAAATAGCACAAACATTTGAGAAATCGACTGAAAATTCAGTATAAATGACTCCCAAGAGCCCATTTTTGCTTCTTATCTGTCTAAAATAACGGTTATTTCCAAAATGATTATTTCTGGGAGAAAAACATTTTAGACAGCTAACCTTTTAGTGATGGATGTTGCAGCAAATTAATCTTAACGTCATAAATAAAGAAAATGCTAGAGAAGCATATTCTCAGAGTGCAGGTCTGTCAGAATTTTGTTTAGCGCTGAAAGAAGAATCCACAAGTTTCTATGAGAAAGAGCTAAAAGAAAAGTGTTGTGGGTTTGCAGCTTTTCTTCTAAACAATCTGCTCTCACAGTGTGTCGGTCAGTTTCTTTCTTGTTTGGTTTTCTGTTTTTAGTCTTCTGCAGAGGTTGGCTGTGACTTCACCTGGAAGGCTCCGCCCCCTCACTTGTCACTCAAATGGAGTGGCGCACTGCTGCCTACTCTTCAGTAAATTTTTTTGTGTTCCATTTGACTTCTGTCATTTGTTACCTCCTGTTCTATGGTCAGTGTTTGTTAATGTCCTGATCTTGAGGTTTTTTTTGGGGTATTTTTTCCTCTTGCACCTTCTGTTATATTCAAATTGTTATCCTCACTGAATTTGTCCTTGCAACTGAGTCGTCCAGAGACACCATAACAACTGCATGATGTCTGGAACAACGTCACTCTAAAGCACGGTGCCGGAAGGGTCATTATGTGGGCTCATTTCATAGTTAAAGGCCCACCCAGCCATTTTCAAACCTGCTTGTTATTTGTTTGGGGTCACAGGGATGCTGTTGAAGGGCTGTCCACCTACACTCACATTCACACCTAATGGAACAATTTAGAATCACCAATTAACCTTTGAAGCATGTTCTTTGACTGTGGGAGCAAACCGGAGTGCTTGATGAAAACCCACACATGCACAAGGAGAACATGCAAAACTCCACACAGAAAGGACCCATCCTGGATTTGAATCCAGACCTTTTTACTGTGAGGTACTGTGAGGTACTGTGAAGTACTGTGAGCTAACCGCTACACCACACTGACAGTTTTTAAACTGACAGCAAACAGGATTCAGGCATGATGGAAATGTTGTTGAGCTCAGTTCCTGGAATGATTGTCAAATAGCATGTGTTTTTGTTCTTGTGAGGTCATTTTTATCTCAACAGTAGACCCGATAAGGAACAAAAACCAAATCAGACCTCGCCATCAAAGAGTTTCCTTTATGATGAACTGCAATTTCCTCAATGCATATGTTATGGAATGTGGGGGAGGGACGGATAAGGAACTGTGTTTGGTTATATTAAATCAAAGAACATGGGGGGAACTCTGACAACACCACTAAAGGGAAGATAACAGAAGGATCTGTGAGAGTTTTCCATAAAACAGAGCAGATAAATGTACTTCCTGAAGGAAGAAGAAACTCTAAATTAAAGGATGAAGGAGACTGTGTGGTGTGGTCTGCTCACAGACAAAGCTGCAATATTTTTGAAGAAAAAGACAAACTTGATGCAGAAAAGGTTCATACTGTACCTGTGTGTTAACACTAGTCTGAAAGACACATTTTTGTGTCCTTGTCTTCCAAAGACCTCTGTTGTAATCCTCTAAAAAGCTCAAAGGATTTTCTGAGAGTCTTCCAAAGTTCCACTCAGTTTTATTCCAGTTATTTTACCAAACAATTTACTAAAGGATTTATATTTTGTATTGGTTACAGCCACTGACACAGACCTATAAAGAATAAAGACAGACCCAAAAGTGTTTCCCCCAGGTCACAAATGGATTTATAAGAATGTTTTGTACCTGAAAGAGAAAAAAGAAAAAACTAAAGAGAAAACACAAAGAAGTCAGTTTGATTTGTTTGTCAAAAACATTTGTGACATTCTGTTTAATAGCTTTCTTCAGTAGAAATCCCTAGTAAATGTATTCTTTTTTTGAGTTCTTTTCTCTAGAAACTTCTTAGGCTTTAGTCACATGCACCAGTATAAATGGTTGCTACAAGAGGGCGCTGTGGTTTTTTTTTATTGTCTGGGTCCATGGAGGGTAGTTGAGAGGAGTGGCTGCATCTAAAGTCATGTCTACATCACCCTCAGAAACAAGTTTTCAAGCTGCCACTTTGAATGAAAAGTCTACGTAAACGCACCTAAATGCGCATTTCTGGCTTCCCCTATGCTAGTTTTTCCGACCCTTTTTTGGGCCAAGTGGCCAATGAGTCCACGCTGAAAGTTAAACCAGGTTGAACTTTGATCAATCAGGGACTCAGATTCAGTTGTGATGTATGCATGGCGTCCCTTTAATTTGCTGAACCGCCAACCATTTGAAAACTGATCATAGAGGAGAAATGAATGATTGAATGAGTTTGTGCCTGACTGGAATTCTATGACACCAAATCGTTCATACATTGGAATAGAGCTATGAAAGAAATGGCCTGAAACATGATTTGCACCATTTGACATTTTGCAGCAAGCCTTTTCCAACTGTGGGTGGTGAACATGCGCTAGGAAACAGTAGAGGAAGAATGAGAAGCCCCTCCCTGCTTGTCCAATGTGAACACCATAAGCTCAACGTGCGTTCAAGAACCCACTCATGACATACGGGTGATGCTATCATTCGATGCCCTTTCGCTGCCCCTTACTGACCACACGCAAATGCATGGGGTGTGTGTTCCTGTAAGACGCTTGTAGGATGCCAACACAAACTACTTCTCATATTTTCTTTATTCAAAGTACTTCTCCTATTTTCTTCTCTTATTTCCTTATTTGGCTGCACGCAAGGAGCACACACTTCTTACATGAACAGCACGAACAGACTCTTTAAGCAGTGTGCAGGTTTTAGAGTAAAAAAAAATGAAATTCTGTACAATATGCCTGTCTCACTAACTTCACCTTTGCTTACACTTGCGAGTTGAGGCTAAACTTCCAAACCCTTATGCTATCTTGTAGGGTCCAGATGACCCCACTCCCAACGTTAAAGTGCCAAGGAGAAACAACGAATATAGAAATAAAAACCTTCTTTCCTCTTTAGTTTTTGAACAAGCTAGAACATCTAACTGTCAATGTGTTCTCTCCAATCCAGCTTTTGGGTTCACACTGGACAAAAAAGGCGTTTTCCAAATGACTGAAAGTAAATTTAATCAGCTCCTCTCCCGCAACTAAAGGGGCAAAAAAATAAAATCAAATCACAACCTAGCAGATCCACCAAATTGCTTGTTGACGTGAGTTTGGTGGGAAAAGTGCAGAAGACTCAGTGTGACAGATAGTCTTCCAGGTGGGAGCTGCAGGAGGAGCTGTGAAGGAATGTTTCTGAGACATCTCGCTGACGTGCAGCCGCCCTGCAGGCGGAGACAACCCCGCCAACCCCGCTGGCCCAACAGCCGGCTGTTTTCCAGCTTTTATGGCCCCGCTCTCCCAACTTCACAGCTTCTACTACAACAAGTCACACGCATTTAAGGGCTCATGCCGCTAATGTTATGACTGTGTATTTCACTTTTATAGGAAACCGTAAAACAGAGACCACAAGAGATAAGGGGAAAGTGAAGCGGATCAACCAGAGAACACTAAATATGCGAATCCAAAACCCGGAGTGTGTTTTTCAATTTCATAGTTGATGATTCTCCTCAAAAATGTTATTTTTTTTCCCCTAAAAACAGAGAGACGAGCATCCAAAAACTCTAAAAGAAAAACAAGTAGCCTGAACAAACTCATCTACACACTCAAACCTCACGTTCATCCCTACAGATACATCAGATGTAATTACATTCCAGAAAATATCCAGCATCATAAAAGTGGCAATCACTTCGAGTGGAGGGAAGGAACTGCCCAACACTGTCATTCCCATGCTCCCTTTGTTACATTTGGCTCAATGCTTACATCCTAAACCTTTAGCCTGTGATTGTGATTAAAGTGCATGAGAAAAGGCTTCAGCTCGCATGTGACCACACTTTTTATTATTTATACTCAGACTTTCTGCACAGTAAAACCAAAAAACAGCTTAATAGTTGCCAAAAGGACTATAAATGATCTTTTTTTTTAATGCCCCAAAACTGCAAAAAAAATCACAAATTACAAGGACACAAGTGGGGTGTTTTTCTTAATAAAGATAGTATCTCTCACCAAAAATTCAACCTGTCCATCAGTGCATACAAAAACAAAAAAGAACACTTTTTAAGCAAAAAAAAAACACTTTGTTTATTTTAGGTATTAAGAAACTGAATAATCCAAACCCAAACCCATGGCAACAATTTTTATTTTTTAGTCCCATGGGGTTGACAACCAGGTCTGTGTCATTTTTAGAACAAGCTGCAAAAGTAAACTTTTTGATTTTGTTAGCAACAAAGTTTTTTTGTTATTCACGGCCACATTCCTAATATGTTCTTATTTTATGTTATATCGTTTCGTTCAGCTTGAGCCGATGATAGGTATTCAATTTTCACAATATTCAGTAAAAAATATACAAGCAACAGGGGAACGCCTCTTTTGCGAGCTCGTCACACAAACACCGTACAAAATCTACAAGCGTTACCAATTTTTTTCCAAAGTAGCTTCCCAACGATTCCAAGGAGTTAGGAGACGATTGACCGAAATCCTTTGGAGGAGTTTAAATTTGTAGAAGGCTCTAACTGTGGGTCTTAAGAAAAGGTCAAGATGGTAGGTTAAAAGTAAAGAAAATGTGAAAATTGATCAATTTCAGAAAATGGCTGCCAAGCCAAAGGTCCTGTGGCCATCCCATAATAGTTTCAAAACTTCCTTTGGATATCCCTGACACGTGTATTTGGGTTTTGTTAGTGGATTTTTCTTGAGCCCCATAAGAGATTCTGGCCCCATTCATTTTCATGACACATTTTTCTAAAAGAAACCACAAAAAGTTTCTAATACTCAAGTATGAAAATACAAAAACAACCTTACAGTGAACAATAGTGGTTTGAAGTTGCTAAGTTTTCAGTAGCTACAAGCATTTGCTTTTTCATCTGAGCAAAGTTTTATAATAAGTTTAAGAAAACAATAAAAATTGGTTAAAACAAACATTTAAATAACTTATTAAAAGGTAATTAAGAAAACAAATATTTCTAATTTTATTTAATTTATTTGAGTGTATTAAAGAAAGTTGCATTAGTAAACTAAAATTCATTGGTGCAAGTAGTATCTAAATTGAATCCGTTGATATTTATATTTGTCATTTAAACATTTTTCAGATTTTTTCTGTCATTTTTTGCCTAGATATCAAGGATTTGATTTGTGATGTTTCACATGTTCCCAGGTGAAGAACACGTGTGAAGACATGGTTTCTGCAGGACCTTACCACAGACTTGACGCTGCCCAGCACTGCCGTGGTCAGTATTCCCGAGAAGAAGGCCATCAGGTTCAGACCAGCGAGGACCCAAATAAACACGTACAGCGTGAAGACATCCTCGCAGCTCTCAACGCCAACAAACTCATAGTAGTTGCTGAGGTAACCTCCGCTGCAAAGCACAACAGACAACAGGAAGTGATGAAATAGTGATTTGTCTTATTCTCTAAGATTCAAAGGTGCCTGAATCACAACGAGTGCACATAGGATGTGATGCATTTCTTTCAAAAGTGTGTGTTTTTGGCGTGTGTCTCCTCTCACTTGGCGCAGTCGTAGAGGTCGCAGCAGTAACAGGTTCTACTCCGTACTGTTAGGGAGCAGGACTCCTTCAGATTCTGACATGACACCTGAAACAGGAACGTTCAGCCTCAGACAGAAACAACATTTTAAAATATATATATATATATGCAATATTTGATCATTTATTCTGAAAAAAGTGTTTTTTGTTTACTGTGGCAAAGAAATTCTCATAGATGTAGCTCCTGCCGCTGCTGTAATACTGGCACCTCCCAGCGTTCAGTGGACGCATGTCCTGTGAAAAGCGGAAATACAAAAAATGACCTGACCGCCATCGCTTTTGTTTAAGTGGCAGTAAAGGTTTTCACTGTGGAGACTCGTGTCGACCTTTGAGGCCTGTGAGACATTTTAGCACAGAACAGTCCTGCAGCTCCTGCTGTGTGAGGAAAAGGATGGGGCTTCTTCACGGTAGCAGGTGCAACATTAACAGGAACATCTTTAAGTTGCATTCAAAGAGACACTCAAAATAATAGATTCAGCCATGGTTTTTTATTAATGTATATGCAAATATTGCCCCTTAAAGCCTCTTATAAAGCAAAATGGCCTTTTTTACCTCAGGTAGGGAGATTTGTAAAAACTATGTATTAAGGTAAAAACTGACATTGTTCTGTCAACAAAAAACTGAATAATAGTGAAAGTTTTAGAAGAAAAAAGCTTTAAAGTCATCCTCTGAGTTTGCAATTAGTTTTCCTGTGGCCTTAGGACGGTAAATTTGAAAAAATAAATAAATTTATGTTTATATCTAAAATCTTTCCAGCACATCTCCAGTCTTTTTTTAAATTCTCAAAAAAGGGGGGAGGGGGGCTATGCCTGTGTAATTATTAGTCTCCCCTCAGGCTAGCTTCCCTTCAGATATTTTTGTGGCAAAAACGTGCACCAATACTATTAAATTATATTGCTAACACTTTTAACACGTTTTTCAAAGTTATGAATCTCTCAAACAACCTTTACATTTTTAAAAATACCATTCTCTTTTTAGAATTTTCACCTAGAATAATCCATTCATCCATCCATCTTTCTTCCAAACTCACTGTATCCCCTTCAGGGTCTTGGGGTTGCTGGAGCCTATCCCAGTTACTGTTGGGAGGGTACACATTTGATGGTATTGAAAATTGAAATTGCAACAACATTGACCTGATTTTAAACAGAAGTCCCCCTGGACCCCCCTGCAGGGGGGGGAAATCCCCAGTGATTGATGTTTAAACCACATTCAGACTTTCCCTCTCTGCAAACCAAACGGTTGCACCTCATCCAGAAAATTTTGAAAGGAATATTTCCACCTCTGGTTATGTTTAATACTTGTGTGCCAACTTTTGATTTATCAATGTGAACATTTTGGACAGAAACTTTAAGAACTCTGAAGTAAAACATTAAAAATGAACAAAATTGCCTGCCACTTGCTGGTGAATCTCGCTCCATGCTTTTTCTTTCACAGCTCAATGGCGATACAGTAAATGAAAGACTTGCTGTCATAGATTCCGACCTGGCACAAACCGCGATTATTAATTTCTCCTTCATGATCAATGTTCAAACGGTTGGCGCTTCTGTGGATTAAAAGGGACGTCATCCATACATCGCTACCAAATCCAAATCCCTGATTAGTCAAATTTCAACTGGTTTAACTTTCTACATGTGTTCAGTGGTCACATGTTTTGTATGTAGAGTCCGAAAAATAACTAAAAAGTGCTTTTAGCTACGTGAGAACAACATAGTTTTAACACGGAAGAACGATAGACTTTTCATTGAAAGTGGTTACTTTTACTGGGGTCATCTAGACCCCACTAGACAGTGCGCTGAACTTTTTCTTCAATGATTTGAAGACGTCAATGACGTCAATCAATGACGTGATTTGAATGATTTGAACACGTCAATGGTCATCTTGACCCCATAGGATAGCACAAGGGTTAAACGCACCTTGCTGAGGGCGGTGTGAACGTAGCTTTACATGAAAGGTAAAACAAAATGTTTAGACAACTTTGTTGGTTTTCTCTGAGGAATCATCCCTCCAGTAAAAATCTGCAGTAATCCAGTATATCTGGACTCACAGAAATCATAAAACACTGTACTTTATGAATCTGTTTCGCAACTGGGTGGCAAAACAAAGCTGCCAAATGCATTCTGGGGATATATCCTTTCATGGACGTGATTGTACACACTGTCAAGTCTGCCAACGCTGTAATGTAAGCTCGTGAGCTGGGTGGAGGGAACGCAGTCCAGCTGGATGACAGTGGTTTATTTATGAAGGCTCAAAGACCTGTGCTGTTTCTGCAGTTTCATCATCAAATGCATGCATCTATGCATCTACAGAGTGGGTGACCCACCATGTTCAGGACGATGCTGACGCCATCAATCAGGAGGCAGAAGAAGGAAGTGATGATCCCTAAACTCAGGAAAACAATGGCGGCTGTCAGCTGCAAGAGGAGGAGAGAAAAAAACAAGAAAGACAAGTTAAAGCAGAAAATGATGAACACCAACAGCACAGAAAATCCTATTTTTGTAAGTTAAACTACAAGTAGTCAATGCAATGTTATATATAACTTATCTTTAAGATTTAACAAGTTGTATTAGGACAATAAGTCTCCAATGTCTTGAGTCATTTGACCCCCAAAATACATCTTATCTTAACAGTGGCACTATAATAAAAATAAGAACATTTAGAATTTTACAACATCCTTCTCAAAATAAGTGAAAAACTAAAGAAAACAAGAAGTTTTTTCAATTTTTTCAAGTGGAAAAATACTTCTTAAAGCTAGTTGAATTTGTTTCTGTAAGATTTCTTAAAATAAGTTGTGGTGTCCTGCCTTTTTTAGACAAATAGAAATCTTGAAACTACCCTAAAATAAGCTTATAGTGCTCAATAAAAAAAAGTTTTATATTTTTAAAGTAGGTATATTCACACAAAATATATTATATTTTATGTGTCTCAACAGTATAATTCCTCTAAAATAATTATCTGTTCATGGGACTAGAATCACAATTTTTAATATAACGTTTTTCTAAAAATTATATGTATGATTTTTTTTACTCTTTCCTGTTTTTGCTATGAGTCAAAACCATTTCCAAGTTTCTCCAAATCAAAAAAGTCTGCTTCTTAAAGAAGACCATGAAAAATAAACGTATGCTTCAAAATACAATGTAAAGTTAAAAAAACTTACTTTTTTAGAGATTAAGTTAAAATATGATGTTGTCAAGATCAAATGGCTCAACAAGGTATTTATTGTCTTAAAGCTCAATGAAAACAGAAAACATTTAGGTCTGTATTAAATTAAGTGCAATAAAATGTTTAGAATATTTTTGCAGAGTATGGAAAGGTTTCATTTGTGATGGTGACTGGTTTTGTTTTTAAGCAATAGATTTACTTGATTCAGAAAAGCTGGAAGGTTTTAATGGTCTCCTAACATTTACATATCCTTTTGAAGACGCGTTTATTTCAAAATGAGTCTTGAATTTAAGGCCTTAAAAGAAACCGAGCAAGACTTCCAAAGAACGTGTTCATACAAAGTCAAAATCTGTGTAACAGAAAGCTAAAGTGACCAAAATGAACAAAGGAAAAAAATACGTAGCTAAATTAGTCATCAATGGATTAGAATTAGACAATAAATATGATGATTATTTTTAGTTTATTGATTTGACTTTCTGTAATATTTAAATACTCAAATACTCATAAAGATTCACTTTAAGGTGATTATGGTCTAGAAATAAGGATAGTTGGACTGTTGCAGATCTTGAAATAGAATCTATTTGGGAGGAAAAATATACTTTAAAGATGTAAAACTCTTGTTTACCTATTTTAATGATATTTACAATTACCATTGCAAAACACCTAAATAAATAACATCAATATTTTACAGACACCGCAGATGGATCATGGAGGCGGTGGAGATAAGAAAGGGAGCCCACACTTCCATGAACCGGGATGAGGGGGCTTTCCTGCTCTCTCACACCTGGAGCAACATCCTCCAGAAAAAGACGGACATCAAGGGGCGGAGTCACTTGTCAAAGTTTGACAGGTGACACCTCCTCAGTCACAATCAGCTGTTTTTAAAGACCTCACACACCACCATCTGATGACGACCCTGACGAAGGCGGAAGGCATTCCGCCGAAACATGTCGGTACGTTTTACACAGAACAAACCCAGTGTCTGATAAAAAAATCATTTAAGTGTTTAATCAATATTTTACATTTTTTTACTTGTTTTGAGATGTTTTCCAGTTTGCACTTATGTTGGTTTGTGATTTTTCTTTAATAGGATAACATTTCTTTTAGCAATTAAAATGAAAATAGTGAGAACAATGAACAAAATATGTCTTTCATAAACAGTTTCACAGCAACATGTTAAGATTGTGTCTCCCTGTGAATAATGTGAAGATGTTTGTCTCTGCACTGGAATATTATTTTGGAGAAACTCGTTCATGTTTTACAGAGTAATCAAAAAGGTGTTTTTCATTTCTGAAGTTGAAGTTAAATCCTTAAAACCAAATCCAATAACAACAGATTTTCTCCAAGAAACTCAGGAGTGAACTCATGTTAACAGATGACCTTTTCTCCAAAGGGTTTGTGTATGTAGCTGACTGGCTCCATCTGGGATGCATTCTGTTTTTTATTTGCAACTCATTTGATCATTTTTAGCTTTCATACATAAACTACCCATAATATAAATTAGAATTTGTGCTGTGATTATGTTGAAAGTGTCAAACTGACTGTGTTGTGCTAAATTTAATAAATGCAATTATGTTTAATCATATTATACCAGGCTTCATATGAGGCAGCTGAAAGTTTTGTCTTCATTGTTACGCTAGTAGCAAATAAAAAAAAAAAGATTTATCCAAATGTTTAGGTTTCTGTTGTGTTTTGTAATATACTAATTATATATTGTCAGATTTTTTTTTGTTCAGTTGCTGTTGTGATCACGGAATTTATTCACTGGTAGTCCCTATTTTGAACTTTTATCAGGGAAATGACTGTAAAAAATGTAGGTGTTAAGGTGATGAGCCATAAAAAAACAAAGTGGAAGTAAATTCCACAAAACACTACATTTGTTTCTTCAGTGTAATCAAGTGCCTGGTGCAGCACTGCACATTAAAGGACTGCTGAAAGACTGAGGAGTGGATCAACATTTCATTCTGTTTTTCTATCCTTTGCTGCTCACATTCACAGTATTTGAGACCAGCAGGAGGAACATAAACTACAGCAGTTCTGGTTTTCTGCCACTGTAAACTCCATCCTGTTTGCTTTTCCACTTGACCTGGTTCGACTCCACTATCAGCAGTTCACCGCTGCAGCATCAAACCAACACGCTGCCTTTTGCCAGACCGTCTGTGATCCGTTTACAACACTTTTCTAGGTTTCAAATGATTACTGATCTGGCAAACAAGCATTAGGTTGAACCTCATCTGGCAGCAACTTCAGTAAAAACATCACAAAAAGCATTTCTACAAAGTCTTCAAAAACCTCTGGAAACGTTTGCTGAGTTTCTCATCCTGCAGATCACACAAACTCACTTTCATGTTGCAAGAATTTAAACATGTTCCAACTTTCTCTAATAAAATATCTCTTAAAATGCTTCAGTTGTTTGTTTTCTGATAAATATCAAATACCGTGAGATTTCAAATTAAGGCTTGGATGGATTTTTTGGATGATGATGATGTACAGCCTGAAAAGTTCACATCCAACTGAAGATCGATGAAGGCTATTATCTTTCCCTTGAGCTCCTTCTTTGCACTTTACCATCAAACTCATCAAACACAGAAAGTATTCTAATGCTAAATAGAAAACCCAGGACTTTTCTGAGCCGCATCCACTCATGCCGTGGAGTGGATGGACGTCTATTCAAGGATGTCAAAAGCGAAGACTTTACCTCACTTTATCTGATGAAAACACAGAAGCCACCACCTGCTCTTACATAATCAGGGCACAATCAACATGTCCAACCGTGTCTGAGAACTGGAAAAGGATGTCATGAAAGGCCTGATGCATGCAGTTCTACTCAATAACCTCTACACAGCCTCTTTTTCACCCCAAAAGTTTGTTTGATCAAGAAGATGTTTACTGGAGGAGCTGGAAGACGGAGGAAAAACTAGGCACAGTCCTGGAACATGAGGCTGCTTTTTTTTTTTTTAATTTAATAGATGTATTAAAGAGATGAACAAATAGGATCACGATAAGTGCAGTCAGGCATCAAATCTTTTCAGTAGTAAGCCCTTAGAAGAACGAACGGAGGCAGAAAGCAAGAATCTCCGTCAGGTAAATCATGAAACTCCTTACAGATTATTCAAAAAACACTCTAGGCATCAGCAGAATATAAAAACAAAAATCAAAATTATGTTCTTTTTTGCTCAAATACAGGTCAAAAGGGGACATATTTTCATTTTCCCATGTTAAGCTTCATCTCAGGACATAAAGAAACAATGCACAAGAACTCATAAATGTAAATAATCCCAATGAATTCATGAAAATGCTTCTTGCCAAAATGCTTGTAAACGTTTTAAATCTTGCACAGTAGCCCTTTAAACAGCATCCCCTCTGTACATCTGAGGCATGAGGCACATGCACCCATAAAGTTGGGCTAAGCCCTATAGATTCGCTGGGTTTTTCAGTTGTCCGGACCAACAGAGGGTTACAGAGAGGAGGGGCCGCATCTCAAGGGGAGAACAAGTGTGTTACACTTCCCTTGAGGCTCAAACGGCATCCTCAAGGAAAATAATCAAGATGGAATGTACCATTGCTGTGCATGTGGTAAGTGTCTCTTGAAGGTTCTCTAAGGTAATGGAAGTTGCACACACTTATGACGCACATGTGGTGCTGTCGTACGATGTCCTTATGCCACACTCTACGCTATGAGTGTCTAATTTCTGAATTTTTAGCTGTTGGGCTGCAAGCAAGGAGCACACACGTATCACTTGAACAGTCCTATAAGGCTCCTTGTACTATGTGCAGTGTTCGGAAGGGTTAAAAACAGGAAAAGTCTGTGCAACACGCCTGTGTCTCACCTACTTCCCTTACGTGTTGTACAAGTATTTACTATGACTTGTTGCCCATGGCATACCCTAAAAAAAAATGTGCATAGACATTTTCTCTCTACAAGCTCACTTAGTGGTCTGTGATCTTAATATTTTGTATGGCCCAACTGCATGCAATACAAGTTTGTCCATTTTTGGCCCACAGACAGCCCGTATCCACCCGTAAGGGCAGTTAGGGCTAATGCATAAACCAACACCACAATGCAATGAACAAAATGGTAAATACTTATATAGTGCTTTTCTACCTACAAGGTCCAAAGCGCTTTACAGTCACCGACCCATTCACCCAGTCACACACACACACTGGTGGCGGCTCCGCTACCTACCACCAGAGGCAAGGTGGGGTTCAGCGTCTTGCCCAAGGACGCATCGACTCATGGGAATCGAACCTACAACCTTACGATCATGGGTCGACCGCCCTACCGCCCCACGAAAAAAAAACGCAGCGAGTGTGCCTCAGAGTGGTGTGTTTGTGGAGAGGAGGCCTGTGCGTTCACACTGTACCAGCTGCCGGCGGTTCTCGTCCAGGAGGAGTCCCAGAATTCCCAGAAAACAGCCAAGGGTCAGCTGCAGAGTTTAAAATATCATAAAGGGAGAGTTATGTCATCCACAAACAAAAACTGCTTTTTAATTAAAACCATCATACACTTTATGATTAGTTGGATATTACAGGAACAAACACGTCCCAATGATGAATGGAAAGGCAATATCAGTACTTCCTTTGTGATCTTAACACACTGGATATTTTCTAGACTCCAAAAACATCAAATTTCACCAAGGTATTTGTGTCTGCTTTCTGGTTTTTACATTTAAAATAAGACTAGTTACTTTCAAGTAAGATGTAATGAATGTTTAAGACAATAAATCATGTTCTTTTGATCTTGAAGGGATCTTGTTTCAAGCAAATATGTTATTGTCTTTCGCTTTTTATAATACTTCCAGAAAAAATGTGAATGTTTTCAAGAAATAAACTTGCCAGATTCAGGGAAAATGGAACTTTGTTTTTTTAACTTCATTTTCAAAAATTTTATTAAATGAAATTAATAAAAAACATTTTTTACTTCTAACGTAGTAGAAATGTATTTAACAACAGCTCGGCAAGAGTTTTTGGCAGACATATATTATATTAAAGGAAATATATCTGTAAAAGTGCAATTTATTTTTACTTTAGATTATTTCTAGATTATCATTGGGAAGACAGTTCATTTAAAGTTTGTCGATTTTTACCCACTTTAGCATTGCGAGCTCTCAAAGTGGCGTTCCTTTATTCAATGGCTCAAGCTGAATGAAACAAAACAAAAACTAAGTTGCCAAGGACAGCCAAAAATGAACTTCTGCAGATTCTTTTTGCAAATTACATCGACCTGTTCGTCACCCTCAGGCAACCAAAAAAATGCAATGGTTGCTAAAGAGATAAACCAAAAGAAAAGCTGCCATTTTGTTTTTATTTGTCATGTGTAGCTCTGATAAGGGTGGTTGGAGAGAAGGGGAGAGTAAAGGGAGTGCCTACCAGCTTTATTGGGAGATTTTGCTCTATTTATAACAAAGGAAATTAATTTTTTCTTGTAAGCAATGATAAACACTTTATAATATATATACAAATTCCTATTTTTGAGGCTAAAATATCACCGTTTCCCAGAAAATCCAATATTTTCCTTCTGCTTAAAAACGGTTGGAAGTCCAACAAATATCTGCTGTATAACTGTCCATCACTGCTGTTACACTCTTCCAAGCAAACACCTGCAGGGCTACAATGAGAGCATTTTATGACTGTAACATCAGCATGGATTGCTGCTTTAATTCCATAATGAACACCACATGCTGGGAATGTTTGAGTACTTCCCGCTGGGAGCCACAAACCAGGCATGTTCGGGGTTGTCTGCAGTCACACGAGACCCCGTCTCATCTCACTGACGTACAAAAACGAACACATCAGTGACACGAGAACACATAAAACGACTCACAATGACTCCAGAAGTGTAGCCGGTCACAACCACGCTCTCTGTGATGGTCGTTGTGTAGATCCCCAGCACCACCAGCAGCAGGGACAGACTGAGCATGCCCAGTACCAGCCAGAGGGCCCTCCTGACCCTCAGCATCGCCTCTGTCAGAAGGAGGAGGAGGAGTAAAAAACAGCAAACATCTGTCTGCAGGGCTCTTAAGAGAAGCCAAACAAACCACACAATTGAATTTCATCTTCATCTCCATTTTGCTTTATTGGATTTAAGATGTTCAGCCTCAGTTTTCTAAGAAAAACACACTAATTTAATATTCCAAATGAATACGGAAAGACTTTGCATCTACCTCTTTAAACTTTGAAGAAGCCATGACAAAAGGCAACGCTTCAATACAGATGTTTCTGAAGAAAAAAAGGCTAAATGCACCGGATGAGTCCCACACATCTTTACTCCCTCAGCACTGAAGATCTATGGAGTTCTTGCAAGAACAGCCTGCCGATAAAAATGAAGTGAAAACATAGAACAGGGGGACAACAAAAGGCAACGCTTCGTTCTGTACAAGATGTTCTAAGTACATTTCAATTTAAGGAACTGTGCAAAACTGTGCAAAACTTAAAAAAAAAAAAGAATTATATGAGAAGACGCATCCAGCATGACGCTGGTTCTGTCTCCTCTCATCTTTGATGAATTTGCTGCTTCATGTGTCAAAAGTTGGAAAGAAGCCAAGCAAGACAAAAAAAAAAAAACATCCACCAAGCTTTCATCTTTCCCATATAAAATGTGAATAAGCTGCGTTCACAGACCACTATTCCCAAAAACAGTGACCCCTGACAGAATGTAGCTCATCAAACAGAATCTTTGAATCTTTGGATGAACCATCCCCTCTTAGACTGGGTCTCCTCACCTGCTTCTGTGAAAAACCTGACACCCTCCAGCTTTTGTTTTGTTTTTCATTTCATATTATTTCTTTGTATCTGTTTGCACTTTTGTTCTGTTTTGTATTGATTGGATACATGATTATGATATGATAAAACATATTTGTCACCAACATTTGCTTTACAAATGTGAGTTTGTGAGCAGCAGAGATCAGGATTTACACATTTAAATTTGTCAGTTGCTTACAAGGATGTTCCACAGAGGAAACACTGTTAGATATTCCCAAATTCCATCATTCTGGATGATGTTATTACCCATGGAGACCTTATGGGGTAAGGGGGATGGTGTTACTTTCAGTGTATAGAATTTACAGGGTACAACACTGGATCCAGTCAGTCCTCCTAACCGGACTCTGCTGGTTCCAGATCTGACAGCTGGAGTTTCACATCAAGGATATTATGTTTAAACACGTAACCTGAGTTTAAGTTTCAAAGTGCAAGACGTTTATTTTTTATGTGAAAATGAACACAGGTTGTTGATGCCCCCTTTTCTCGAGTGCATAAAAGACAGTCTGACAAATGCACTGCAAACTATTTGATACTTGCAAAGATTTCAAACCTTGTTTTTACACATCCGTTTTACTAGGTTTTTAGTTGTTTTATCTTCTCTTTGCTCCAAACTTTTCAGAGCTTTTCTCAAAATTAGCATGGTGGAGAATGTTTTGTGTCATTAAGAGTTGGAATCTTAAGTTATTTTTATTATTATTGAAAAAATTATAATGAGTCATAATCAAATTTTTGCTTCATACTCCTAACAATAGAAAAACATGATTTAGAACAAAATAAATAAAATAAAATCGCACTGGAATTTTTGGTTCAATTTTAAGGATGTTATTTTCAAGTTTAGTAAAGGTATAAATGCATTTTTTATCATTACTTTGGAAAGAAAAAAATAGATTTATGTTATGAGAATAAGCGCTAGACTTTAAAAGGATTTATTAGGATGGGCCAACTTGCTTTAAGATGAAATTCTCGTATTGTTCAAATTTTGTTTTAAAAATTTCCACTAATTACTCTAGTTTATTGTCACTGTAATCAAAATAAACTACAATTAGGTCACTGAAGTCTTAAAGAATATAAACCATTTGCTTAGAACTCACAAAACAATACTTCTATTTGGGCTGTATAACAGTCAATTTGAAGTAATTTTATCAAACAGCTGTTTTTCCATTTTTCTTCAAAATAGAATACCTCTTCTTTTTAGATTTTGATATTTTATTTTAAATTTATTGTTAATTAAAGATGACTTTCTGCATGGACAGGTAATTTTGTTACCTTTGTAGTGATTTTTCAAAAAGATTACTATTATTGTTGTCTTCATATTTTTAGGCCACCTCTTTTTGCAATTTGGTCCTTTCTGCTCCAGACTTTTCAATTTAAGAAAGATTTTTCAGAATGGTGGCAAAAATTGGTAATCCAGATATGCAGCTAAAGTGTCAATTCTTTTAGTAAAAAAGGAAAAAAAAGGTTTGCAACCTTCATATTGACATTTTAAGTTTTACATTCGTCAGGGGCTGGTTTTCTTTCAGCCTATTTTCGCTGTATTTGTTACACCAGAATGTGAATAAATGTATTCGACTCTACAAAAGCTATAAAACAGGTTCTTTTTAGTTCATTATTGCATTCATGCATGATCTGTTTAGTGATCACCAGCAGTTCTCACCTCAACACAACAATATTACTTTTGAATTTTGCATGAAATATTTGTAGAAAATGTACATCTGAAATGAAATGTTACTGAGAATATTTTGTTAGCCTTTATGTTGGCATCATATTCAAATTCTTAGTTTTGCTGAGAAGCATTTTTTTTAATCAATTTAAACATAATTCCTTACAAAACTCAGATCTTGTCAAAGATATTACCACACATTCTATGCAAATGTGCTGTCTTTAGTGTTAAAAAGTCCTTAAAAAATTAAAGTATTGTTTTAGCAAATGTTTAAAATAAAGTCATTTTGTCATAAATATTACTGAACGAATTCTCACAATTTTTATTTGTCATGTTGAGTTGTCTCTCTCAAAGATAAAAGATCAATTGTTTTAAAAACTCAATTCTCACCTGAGCCTTAATAGTCATGAATGGATGATGAAATGCCTTCTGGGTAAATGTTTCAGAAGCCTCTTTCAGCTGACAGCTTACCTGTTGTTTTGCTCATAAACACAGAAGTTTGTAGCTTTCCAGCTGCTGCTTGAATCCTTGCAGTCATGACAGAAACAGTGGATGAAATAAAGACGAGCCACTCCTCTCCCTCAGGCAGCGTCCGTCTCCTGACCCACAGCTCTGATGAGGGTTCAATGCTGGGAGCTGTGTGAGTGCTGACTACAACCACGGAGTGTTGCAGGGCAGCGTGGAGTGATCCTGCCTCTGCTGCATTCAAGGAACGATGGAAACACCAGACTCCCCCCTTTTCTTTTCAGACAGAGGGACACAACAAATTGGGCAGTTATGCTTCTGTGGCTATGAAGTGCAAAACGGACAATCTGGAAAAGCATTAGAGCTGGAGGGACTTCCTACACCACAGATGTTCAGTTGGACTCTTAACCAGATGACAAATAAAGCCCTTTTTAAATGCCATTTAAAAAAGATCATATTTGTGACGTAGCTCCCTGCTCCGCTCCATTCTGTTGTATCCACTTGTAGATGACTAGATTCATGTATGTCTTTGTTTTCCTAGTCTGAGCTGATATCTAGCTCAAAACTGTACTATGTCCTAGAAAACGACACCTTTTTTTTGCTTTAAAAAGCATCACTGGGAATGATTTGAAAAAAAAATCAAAAGATGAGTGGGACTTTAAATGATTTGACCCTCCAGTGGATTCTATTTCCTGTTTCTCGACGGTTAAACGAGACTCATCAATGGATGCAAAATGTAGACATGGCAAAGGAATCGCAACAAAGTTACGTCAGACAGAAAAATCAAAAGGAATCCTTTAGAATATGTGAAACAAAAAGGATTTACGGGTAAAAGTGAGTCACTTATTCCAAAAAAAACTGAACACATATTTGTCCAAAGGACAAAAAACTGCATATCACTGGTGAAAACATTGTCTCTCTCTGTGGATGCTGATGTTCTGTTTGGACTTCCTGACCTAAACGAGTCTGTTTCAAAACTCTTCCAAAACTTGATTTCTCAGCAAACAGTTTGGCTCCTCTTTCATTAAGACACTTTTCCAGTTAAGAGTGTTGCTTTGTGATGCAACAGATGGTCTGTGAACTCACAACACACTTGAGGATCCAGCTGCTGTAAAAAGATAGGAGCCGCCAGCCAAATGAAACTTTCAGAAGTTTGTCCTAGAGAATCAGAGTTCGTTTCAGACTCCAGAGGCGTCGCCGTGTTGTTCTGTGCGTGTTTGTGTTTCATCTGATGAAGACAGACAGTTTCCTTTGTGGATCTCTAAACAGAAACACGTTTAAGGACAAAGCAGCTTCGAAATGGAAGGCTTTGAAGGAAGCAACTCTCCTCTGAACTCACTGCTGACCATCCATCCTGAAAAATGGGACTCCTTTAACAAAAACAACAAAAGCAAATCATTGATGTTATGCTAGAAAAAATATTATGATAGTATATTTGATATGTGTATATAAGTATTTCTGTGTATAGTTGGAAATTTGTTTGGTTGTGTTTGAATATACCCAATGAATTCTATATACCCTCATGAATTCTAGTCACATGAAAATTCTAGTCACAGACTACACTTTTCAAATTGTATTTTACTCAATTTTTGTCTTGTTCTACTCTCTGTATTTTTTGTGTCTGTGTTTGGCTCTACCCCCCACCCCCACCCCCACCCCCCCCCCCCACCCCCATTTCCTTAGTGCTGCTACTGCAACTAAATTTCCCTTCGGGGATTAATAAAGTTCTTCTTGAATCTTGAATCTTGAATAACTGATGAAATGACGTAGCACTTTTTTGTATTACTTATCCTTAATTAACTTAAGGTATTATTAGACAGCAGCATTAAAGAGGACATTTTTATATTGTGTTTTTTCCTCAATTATAATCCTCTACTGTAGTTAATTATTTTAATGGCTTGTTTTTCATATAAATATGCAAATTAGATGTTCATCTTTATATAAAGCATGTTTACATAACAAATTATGTATATTTTTACATAAGCTGGTGTGTTAAAATGTAATTTCATGAATTAACTAATGAAACCTTTCCTGACTGATTACATTTTAGATTTTTTTTTGCCCACATCTTCAGTGGAATATTCCTAAAATAAGAGTAGTTTATATGCCACAGAATACGGTTTCAAGAAAAAATTCGTTTTTAAAATTAAGACATTACATTTTTTATTGAAATATATAACTTCTATATAACTTCCTAAAATACTATAAATTGTCTTGAAGCATATTAAAAAAATTCGCATACACTCTAAAACAGGTGCAAACTTCAAGATGGTTTCTTCTGTATACTAATAATAGAGAAACAGCGCCCTCTGCCGTCGCTTGTGAGAACAATCATCCAGCTTGTTTAGCGAAGCTAACGTGGGAGCTGCAGAGATGGACGACGGGGACGAGCCGGGTTTGGTGCTTTCTCACACCTCTTCGGGATCCAAGACGGGGAGTGACAAGATGTTTTCCCTAAAGAAATGGAACGCTGTGGCCATGTGGAGCTGGGACGTGGAATGCGACACGTGTGCGATTTGTCGGGTACAAGTAATGGGTAAGTGTTTGACAGCTAGCTTGGGACGCATACCCGGCTAACCCGTGCTAGCTTAGCTAACACACGGACGTGTTTGGGGGATCTAGGCTGCTTGGTGCTTTAACTTTATTTCTGACACTTTTACAGACGCGTGCCTCCGATGTCAGGCGGAGAACAAACAGGAAGACTGTGTCGGTAAGACGCCCCAAGCTCTAAAAGTTCCACCAACAGCACAATCGGTTAACCGGATATGCTAAAGAGGGTTATCATCAACGCTGCGTCCCACCACAATAAAAGCTCAGGCGCGCGGCTTTCTCGATTCTAATAGAAAATAAGTTATTATTATGATGATGATTATTATTGTTATTATTATTTAATATGTAAAATGCAACAATAGGACAATAACAATGAGAATGCCAGAGGTTGGCACATACATTACAAAAAGCATTGTAATACATTAAAAACATCCAACCATAGACAGCTTTCTTAATGTATTTGTAGCTTTTTTGTTTACATTAGCAACAAAATAAACACTGAAAACAAAAACTTTTCTGTGATTTTTAAAATTTACCTAATATCCTGTAATAAAGAGATGTATCGCCACTTTTATGTTCAAGTTCATGTTTTTTATAATTTGAATAAAGAAATACTCAGAAATGCATTTTAAGCTTAATTTTCTTTATACATGTCCTCCATCATCAAAAAAAAAAAAAAAAAATCTCACAAGAACATGTTAAGAACACCAAAAACGTGATTTTCATTGGAGGTGGTCTTTAATAGTTTGAGGTATAATCAAACAAACTTTAATGTTCTTCCCTTCTTCAAGGGAAGATTTCTCTATAAACTGTCACACAAGTCCGGCTGTGTTTATGTAACTGGTATGTAAACAAAACGGGAAGAAAACAAGAGCACTAATAGAAACGTACGTCTTTCATACAATGTATTGTCTTTGAAAATGTTTGTCATTCCGTGTTTAACCCGTTTGTCTGCCTCCATCTTCCAGTTGTTTGGGGCGAGTGCAACCACTCCTTCCACAACTGCTGCATGTCCCTCTGGGTGAAGCAGAACAACCGCTGCCCCCTCTGCCAACAAGACTGGGTGGTGCAGAGAATCGGCAAATGAGGACTGAGCCGGTGTGTTCTTCAGAGCCGTCCTGGCCTTCTGTGCCGTCTTCCTGCTCGCCATCGCATGTTTCCTTTGTCACAGCGTGAAAGGAGGGCGGGGAACAAACACGCGTACAGATCAGCTGCTCTACCCTTTAGAAGCCTCATGGAGGGATGGATGACAATATACAGTGTTTGACATTTAAGATTAACTTTGATGTATGTTGCGGTTTTTGGCACAAGAAGTGGTTTTTATTTTAGAAATAAAAGAATTGTGAAAGCTGCAGGTCTGTTTTCATGTGAATAATTTCCATTAATCCTATATAACCATTTGCATCGTATTTTATACATACATTCCTGAGACCCTAATATCATTAACATGATCCAAACTTTCCTTAAAAAAACATAGTGTAACGCTTCTAAGATTATGGACTAGACGCAATAATCAGAGTTCGTCTCAGGGAGCCCAAGGTATGTAAATGAAAACAAGACAGCGATGAAAGTAAAATGCAATCGATTGTATTAACAAAAAATAGACATTTGAACAATACAAAAAAAACAACAACAAAAAGGAACCGGGATATGGGTCTGAGTCCTATTGAGTGGTTTCCAAAAGTCTATTGGTTGGGATGTAGTTGAGGTTTGCTGCAGCTGATGAGTCGTTATTGAAGATGGCAGTATCAGGATCTCAGATCATGTAGTTGGGTAGCTCACCATCAAGTTGGAGATCAAAGAAAATACACACAAAAAACCTGACCTGGAAAGGGTCAGAGAAAACAGAAATCAAGAATTGAACAAAAGCAAACTAGTCATTTCACTGGGTGTACTGAAATGGATCATATTAACCATCATTGTAGAAAGCAAAACAGGAGAAACAATATTCTTAGCAAAAATCAAATAGCTGTTTCAAATTGAATTCAAAGTGTGTGTACACAAGTCAAACAATTCAATGTGTCAAGGTTCAAGGTTTCTAAGTTTCAAATCTTAAATCAAAATGTACTTTAAAGTTACGAATTAATCTTTATTCCATTAGTAATCAAAGTAGAATAATTATAAACAAATTAAACATTCAAATTTCAAATGTTGCGCAACATGGGTTTTCATTCCATTATCTAATTCAAAGACAGTGGCCATTTTGGCATCATGGAAATAAAAGTAACTAAAACAGTTCAAAGTGTTCAATTAACACAAAAGAAGGAAAGCGACTTAACAAACATGCTTCAGCTTGAATTCAGCCGATTAAATTAAAACAAATCAAACAAGAACCATTAAATAAAACAAAGTCTCAAATGTGAGGGCAGCATTAGCTTAGCTTTGTGACTAGGATAAAGCTCTTTTCTGTTTTCGGTGTCGCGACCGCAAAAACTCACCAATGAGCAGGTATGTTTGGGGTTAGTTAGTGTCCAAAAGTAAATGCTGAGGTTTCCAGATATGTTTGTATCAATAAAGGGTTTTCAGGCGTCCTGGTGTGGCCACAGCAGCAGCAACAGCTGAGAGCAAGAAGCACCCAACAGGAAGCAGGAAACAGGAAGCAGGAAGTAGCAACCAGCAAGCAGGGAGTGCACCAGCTGACCAGGAACTTATATACACACACTGGCCCTTCCATAATAAGGGCGGGGCCAGGTGTTCACAGTTAGTCTGATGGCTAGTCTGATGCCAAGGGGTTACACTTCCCCCCCCTTATCCCATGAACGTCCTCGTTCATGTGAAAATTGCTCAGGCTGACGAGTGCAACAGGATGATGCTTCAGGCTGTTCATCATCCTGGAGGGCAAAGAAAAAGGCAGAGCTTAACCCATGGAGCACGGTCTGGATACTTTGCAAAAGGGGTCTCCCCGGTTTCTGATACTGAAGGCGGACTGGTTGTGTTCTGACACGTTGTCCCCTTCGCACTTGCGGTTCCTCCGGACTTTCCGACTCAGACGTCACAGGCGAGGTTGGCTCCTCTTTTAATTGTGTAGGATCCGCAGACACTGGGACAGATTCAACTGATGAGTCTGGTCCCGCTTCAGCTTGAACTGGTCCAGGAGTCTTTGGTGTTGTAGCTGACACAACTCCAGAACCTCTGCTGGCATGCGATGTCACAGATGCGGGACTGGATTCAACAGCACCCACCAGTTCCTGGTGGAGGATAGTATCCTCTTGGGTTTCTCCCTTTTCAGCGTCATCCACATCAGCAGCGGTAGTGACAGCCGGTGGAGCTGGGAGAGGGGTTTCACATTGGGTGGTAGGATCTGGTTGACGTACTGCAGGCAAGACAAAGGTAGAGGTGAAACTCACAGGTTCAGTAGGTGATGGAATATACACCTGTTCATCTTCATCCACTGAGGAATCTGTTGCAGTAGGTGGCGTAGGCAACACAGGAGAACTGTCGTCCTTCAGTGGTTTCTTTCTGGAAACTGGATCCCCTGGAGGTATTGATGAGAAGGCACAAGGTAAGAGAAGGTCTCTATGTAATGTCCTCAACGGCTTATCACAGTACTCTGGTCGAACGGTGTATACTGGTAGATGGCCGGCCTTACTCACAACAATATACACTGATTGTTCCCATTTGTCCGCCAGCTTGTGCTTTCCCCGTTGTCGCACATTCCTGACCAGGACCCGTTCTCCAACATCCAGATCTGCAGCTATGACATGACGATCAAACCTATCTTTGTTCTTCTTCATGGCTTTTGCTGCATTAGTGATGGCTGCCCGCCTATTCTCCTCCAAGTGGGAGGTCAACTTCTGAACATACTCCCTGTAAGAGGGTGATCGGTCCTCTTTCAAGGGAAGCCCAAAAGCGAGATCTATCGGTAGGCGGGGTTGGCGGCCAAACATTAACTCATAGGGCGAGAATCCGGTTACATCATTCTTTGTGCAGTTGTAGGCGTGGACGAGGGGTTTTACATAATCTTTCCAGTGTTTCTTTTCCTGTTCGGAGAGCGTACCCAGCATGTTCAACAGGGTACGGTTGAACCGTTCCACTGGATTTCCTCTTGGATGATAGGGTGTTGTCCTTATTTTCTGTACCCCAGCCAGACCACAAAGCTTACGGATGGTTTTGGATTCAAAATCGGTGCCTTGGTCACTATGCAATTTTGCAGGGATCCCGTAGTGGACAAAGAAGTTTTCCCAAAGGCATTTCGCGACAGTTCCTGCTCTCTGGTTTGGTGTTGGCACAGCTACGGCATATTTGGTGAAGTGGTCAGTCATCACTAGAATGTCTTTTGTTTTTCCATCCGGTTCAACAGATAGAAAATCCATACAAACAAGTTCCAAAGGATGGGATGTCTTGATGTTGACTAGTGGTGCAGCTCGTTCTGGTGGAGTTTTACGCTTAACGCACCTCTCACAGCTCTTTATTTTGTTGACTATGTCGATGGTCATCTTGGGCCAGTAGAACCGGGAACGAATGAGATCCAAAGTTCTCTCAATGCCCAAGTGGCCCATTTGGTTGTGTAGCTGATGCATGACCACAGGTCTGTACTCTTCTGGCAGAACCAACTGATAGGTGACATCCTCTCCAACCTGCCTTCGCCTCACCAGAAGGTTGTTATGGAGCTCCAATTTGTTGACTTCTCGGAGGAGGAAGGGCAGGTCAGGTAGTTGTTCCCTCACGGCTGGGGGTGGTGTTTCTCCCCGCTCAAGCTGAGTAATCACATGTCCAATGACTGGGTCGGCTCGCTGCTTGGCTGAGAGATCAGCTATTGAGAGTCGAGGGAGAGCAGAAGAGGTGAACTGGGTGTCATCTTTAAAACCGTCAGGCAGGCTGTCAACATCTGTAGATATTGAGAGAACAAGGGCATGAGCAGGATCAGGGAATGAGCTGTACACCAAGTGACGATCACAGATTGCTCTTGTAGTTGACTGGTCAAGTGTGGTGACTGTTTTTAGGTGTTGCTGTGCAAATCTTTGGATTCGTTCTTGTTCTTTGATAGAGACAGCATCATTGGACAGCTCATGCGGTCGACGTGACAGGCCATCGGCATCAAAATTTCGCTTGCCAGCCCGATAGACGATCTTGAAGTCAAAGGTGGACAAGGCAGAAAGCCATCGGTAACTGGTAGCATCAAGTTTGGCCGATGACAGGATGTACGTCAGAGGATTGCTGTCTGTAACCACAGTGAACTGTGCACCATACAGATAGTCATAAAACTTCTCAGTCACTGCCCATTTGAGAGCCAGGAATTCCAACTTGTGGGCAGGATACCTTGTTTCGCTTCTGGAGAGTCCCCGGCTGGCATAGGCAACCACTCTGTCTTTTTCTTCATGTTTCTGATACAACACTGCACCCAAACCAGTTGAGCTGGCATCAGTATGGAGCGTGTATGGCTTTTGGGGATCTGCAAATGCCAGGACAGGGGCAGTAGTGAGTTTTTCTATTATCTTGTTGAAGGCTTGTTGGCAAATCGGTGTCCATCGTTCTCTAAACGGCTGTTTAGGATCCAGATAGGCCCCTGGTTTGACTAGTGGTTTCATGTTCTTTTGAGTTGGTGGATATCCTGCGGTCAGATCGTGCAATGGCTTTGTGATAGTGGAGAATCCCTGGACAAACCGTCTGTAATATCCAACAAAACCAAGGAAGGATCTGAGTTCTTTGAGGGTCTTGGGGACAGGCCAGGTGAGGAGCGCGGAGATCTTGTCAGGATCGGTCTTAACTCCCTCCTGTGACACCACATGTCCGAGATATTTTACTTCGGTCTGGAAGAACACACATTTCTCCAATGAGAGTTTGAGGCCAAACTCCTTCAGTTTATTCAAAACTCTCATGAGTCGTGCTTCATGTTCCTCCAAAGTGGGTGCGAACACAATGATGTCATCAATGAAGACCAATACTTCCTTTAAATTTAAGTCTCCCATACACTTCTCCATGAGCCTCTGGAAAGTGCTTGGTGCATTTGTCACACCTTGTGGCATTCTGTTAAACTCCCAAAATCCAAGAGGGCACACAAATGCAGTTTTTGCTTTGTCCTTTTCCTCCATTTCTATCTGGTAGTAGCCAGATTTCAGGTCCAGGACAGAGAACCACTTTGATCCAGATAAGGCAGAGAAGGCATCTTCAAGTTTGGGCAGGGCATAAGCATCTTTTATTGTCTGGAGGTTCAACTTCCTGTAGTCAATGCATAATCGCACTCCTCCATCCTTTTTGCGAACAACAACAATGGGGGATGCAAATGGCGAGTCAGACTCACGGATGATCCCGGAGTCAAGGAGATCTTGAAGGTGTTTTCTAACAGCATCAATGTCTTGAGGATGAATGGGTCTGGACCTTTGCTTAAATGGAGTAGGGTCTGCAAGCTTAATTTCATGCTTAACTTTGTCAGTTCTGCCAAAGTCTAGGTCGTGTGTGGCGAAAACCTCAGGGATGCTGTTTAGCTTCTGGGTTATCCTTTGTCTCCATTCAGCAGACATGGGTGACTTTCCAAAATCATATTGCAGGTGGGGAGGTTGCGCTGTATCTGGTTCTTTGATGCTTTGTTCTTTTGCAATTATAGTCTGAAAGGAACTGACTTCTGCGACTAGGGCTCCTGCAGGGATCTGGATTTGGTGGTCAGACTCATTACACACCACAACTGGCAGGTGACATGGCCGTTTTTGTGGTAGGTTGACAAGACAGCTTTTCACGAGTAGACCACCAGGCAGAGAGCCGGACTGTGGATGCTCGATGATTACAGTCTTTTCACCCTGTAGCCTTGCGACCAGGCTCCCCTCTATAACAGTGGTTTGTCCAGCCAGTATAGTTTTAGGCTGGTTGGATCGTAGAGTGGCGATTTGGCTTTTTGAGTTGCAATTTGAGCGATGTTGGAGGATCTTGTACAAAGCCGAATAACCAGAAGCAGCAGGCTGAAATCTTTTCTTGGTCTTGTGATGCTTGTGATAGGCAACATCTAAGGTATTGGTGCCTATGAGGATCTGAGGGTTTGACTGGTTTTGATCTGGTACAACAAGTGCCAGAGTATCAACATTTATGGGTTGACCAAGGATGTCAGCCGGAAAGGTCAAGTTCAGTTCAATAAACCCTAGGTAGGGCACGGCTTGCCCGTTTGCACCTTCGATTTCCAGTAAATCTGTGATTGGTTTGATGGTATGATCTGAGAGGTGGGCTTTATGGAAGGAGTGTGGTATTGTTGTTACTTGAGAACCAGAATCAAGAAGACAGTTGTATGATTGATTGTTTATTTTAACTTCTCCAGTAGTCTTTGTTCCGATTAGGCCTCTTGGCAGTTGCAGGGGTTCTTTGGGACTCTTTGGGAAAACAGCTGCTGAGCGTCCCACCACAGAAGCTGGCTTCAGTTTAACTGATGCTTTGTTTCCCATGCTGCTTGTTTTTGACGTAGCAGTGTCTTTTTCTGTTGCACCAGAATTGGATTGGCTCCATTGGTGCAAGTGGAAGAAACGTGACCGTCTTCTCCACAGTTGAAGCAATACCAAGGCTTGGGCTTGGCGGATGACTTTTGAGGAGGGCTTTGTTTGAGACGTTGTGTGGTGGATTTGGACTCTGCTGCCAGATTTCGGGTCAGAAGCTGTGACATCTGCTTTTGGAGTCTTTGGAGTTGTTCTTTCATCTCCTTCAGCTCTCTGTTTGGAGGTGGACTGTGGCCACATGAACAGGCGCTGTGGGATTGAATGGTTGCTTTCTGTTTAGCTGCACCGATGTGTTGCTTCATCAATGACTCCTTGGCAAGTTGTCTGTCCTCTTCTGTCCTGAGCTGAAGCAACAGGTCAGAAAACGATGGTGGATTTGGTTTTTGCTGTTCCAGTTGCAGCTTCATTATCAAAGAATTGTCCCAACACCCACGGCAGAACTGCTTCAAAAGATGTCTGTCAACTTCAGACGGTGAAACACCCCCTTGCTTGACAACTGAACTGAGTGCTAGCTGCAGCCTCTGGAGGTATGCGGATGGTCGTTCCCCAGAGGTTTGGAGGGTATTCAGGAACTGGGCAAACAGTTCTTCTCCATCTTGAACAGTTCCAAAAGCTGCATCAAGGGTATTCAGGAACACTGCTGGCAACGTGTCTGGCTTTAGCCCTTTCACCAGGTCAGCTGCAGGTGAGAGAAGGCTCTCCATGATCCTTCGAGTGACTTGCAGGGCGGACAGGCTGGGATCAGTCAATAGGAGAGCTATCTGGCCACGCCAGGAATCATAATCTGCTTCGTTGCTTTGCTTGGGCGTCTTCCCTGAAAAGGGTCGCAGACGTGGAAATGAAGCAAGTAGGTCAGTGTTCCGAACCACATGTTCCACAACCACCTTCTGGACCTGGGGTGGATTTAGTTGGTCAGGAGACAGCGATGTTCTTTGCCTTGCTCCAGGCTGACGGGGTAGCGCCTCCTGCTGGAAAGGTGGTGCAGGTTGTGGTTGTTCTGAGCCAGTGTCAACTCCTCTTGCTTCCTCTTCATCTTCATCACTGTCCTCATCGTCATCATCCTCATAATCATCTTCATGCTTAAGAGTTGCATCCTTTGCTGCTGCTGCTGCTGAATCCAAGTGGTGGCCAATCTGAGTCATCACTGACTTCAGAACATTATCAAAATCGCAGCCACTTCGATCTGCAATCTTCTTCAATTCGGCCAGATAGTCGGGGGGGCTGCTGTTACTGTCTGCTGTGGCAACACATTCGGAGGCTAGAGGTGTTAAGCAGAACTCTAGCTCATCATCTGCCGATGTATGAGTGCGCGGCAACAGTGGCTCTAAAGCAGCGAATGAATTTTCGTCTGCGAACTCAATGATCAGGTTTTTGTGTAGTGCGCTCGTGGGATCGTTTACGTACAACACACGGCTTAGGTTCCCGTAATTACGCAAACAGTCAATAACATCATTATCTGCTTTAGTGTTTGTTACCCCTGTAATCAAAACAGACTTATTAACATTAAGTCCTGATTGTGTCACAAACTCCATTGTTTTTGACAATTAATGGGGTAGAACGCAAACTAATTACGGAAAAACATTTACACACCAGGGCTCCTAGCTAGCTCACCAAGTGTAACGCTTCTAAGATTATGGACTAGACGCAATAATCAGAGTTCGTCTCAGGGAGCCCAAGGTATGTAAATGAAAACAAGACAGCGATGAAAGTAAAATGCAATCGATTGTATTAACAAAAAATAGACATTTGAACAATACAAAAAAAACAACAACAAAAAGGAACCGGGATATGGGTCTGAGTCCTATTGAGTGGTTTCCAAAAGTCTATTGGTTGGGATGTAGTTGAGGTTTGCTGCAGCTGATGAGTCGTTATTGAAGATGGCAGTATCAGGATCTCAGATCATGTAGTTGGGTAGCTCACCATCAAGTTGGAGATCAAAGAAAATACACACAAAAAACCTGACCTGGAAAGGGTCAGAGAAAACAGAAATCAAGAATTGAACAAAAGCAAACTAGTCATTTCACTGGGTGTACTGAAATGGATCATATTAACCATCATTGTAGAAAGCAAAACAGGAGAAACAATATTCTTAGCAAAAATCAAATAGCTGTTTCAAATTGAATTCAAAGTGTGTGTACACAAGTCAAACAATTCAATGTGTCAAGGTTCAAGGTTTCTAAGTTTCAAATCTTAAATCAAAATGTACTTTAAAGTTACGAATTAACTTTATTCCATTAGTAATCAAAGTAGAATAATTATAAACAAATTAAACATTCAAATTTCAAATGTTGCGCAACATGGGTTTTCATTCCATTATCTAATTCAAAGACAGTGGCCATTTTGGCATCATGGAAATAAAAGTAACTAAAACAGTTCAAAGTGTTCAATTAACACAAAAGAAGGAAAGCGACTTAACAAACATGCTTCAGCTTGAATTCAGCCGATTAAATTAAAACAAATCAAACAAGAACCATTAAATAAAACAAAGTCTCAAATGTGAGGGCAGCATTAGCTTAGCTTTGTGACTAGGATAAAGCCCTTTTCTGTTTTCGGTGTCGCGACCGCAAAAAAACTCACCAATGAGCAGATATGTTTGGGGTTAGTTAGTGTCCAAAAGTAAATGCTGAGGTTTCCAGATATGTTTGTATCAATAAAGGTTTTCAGGCGTCCTGGTGTGGCCACAGCAGCAGCAACAGCTGAGAGCAAGAAGCACCCAACAGGAAGCAGGAAACAGGAAGCAGGAAGTAGCAACCAGCAAGCAGGGAGTGCACCAGCTGACCAGGAACTTATATACACACACTGGCCCTTCCATAATAAGGGCGGGGCCAGGTGTTCACAGTTAGTCTGATGGCTAGTCTGATGCCAAGGGGTTACACTTGGTCCATGTTTTCAGTCATGTAATTCGTCAGCATTCCACTAGGGGCAGTAGAATGGCTTTTCCTGCTGATTTCAAAATGTCTGTTTCCATGAAATCTCAAAAACAGTTTTGTCGGGAATTGTCTTGCAAATTGTCTAAATTTTATGCAGAGAATAACTCATCTATTATTTTACACTTTTTTAAATGACTATCGAAAGAACACACAAGTTGTTGATAATTAACTTTTTATAACACATTTACCTATGGGTCAAATGTGAGAGTGGATAAACAAGAGGATCCCCCCCCTAAACACTAATGTCAATTTTTTTGCATCTTAAAATAACATTGTTGTGAGACCAAACTTACCAAAACACCTGACATACTGTGACTGATCATATCTATATCATTACAATATGATATGGCTATATTTCTATACGTTTTAAAAACAACATTTCTGTCAGTTCTTTGATGTTGTAGCCCTTACGAGGTTAAACAAAAAGATTTTAGTTCTGAGATTTAAGAAAATAAAAAACTGGGACAACATTTTCCAAATGATCATCTTTTGATCTTCAAAGCGTTCACAGTGATCTTTTAAATATGATGATGCTGTTTTTAGCTAAAATAATAATAAAAAAAAACTGTCATAGTTCCTGTAGAGAAGCAGTAGTTCATCATAAATTCAACTCCTAGTTGGTGGTAGGACTCCCCTCCTCTTGCTGAGAGTTCTCTGTTTATACTCTCTCCTCATTATTATGGGGCAACAGAAATGGTGATAAATATCCAGCCGTACATTTTTGAGCCAGATGCCAGATCCGCCGAGGAACACAAAGACGTACATGGATTACAGTAAGGAGAGATCTTGAAGTAGGACTGAAAGGCTTACTAGTGAAACAGGAATTTGTGCATGAAATAGTCTGTAGTCTTTGGCGGTTAGGTTCTGGGCTGGAGACATCTTGCATGCCTGGGATGACCTCAGACCGTCGGAGAAGAGACCCCAGAGGCTGGACGCTGATGGCGATTGAGCCCCAGACCGCTCTGAATCAAAGAGCCAGGAGGAGAACGGGGTGGATGAGGGCCGGTGAAGTGTCTGGAATGCAGACAAACCAACTTCTATGAATTCAAAGGCAGGAATTAGATTGTGATTGGCTGTGAAGAAAGAGAGCACTTTAGCTATTAGCTAAGAGTGAAGACTAACTGATGAGTGACATGTAGAATGAAGAACTCTGTGTAGATGAGGTAGCTCTCCCTTATTGATATTTTGCCATGGCTTCACATGGTTGTATGCAAGTGGGTGTATCAGAATGGAGAATAGCAGGGAGCTTGTGTATGTCACAAAAAAGCCTTTTTTTTTTAACTGGATTTTTTGTCTGCTCCTGATTCACAACTATTTGAATAAAGAAAAACTCAGAAATGCAATTTCAAGCTTGGTTTTCTTTTTATATGTCCTTTATCATCAGAAAAAAAGATGTTAAAAACACCCAAACAACCATTTTCATCAGTGGTTCTTTAATGTTAATGTGCAGATGAACTCACTAATGAGAGTAATTTGATTGGGAAGTGGCTGCACTCTGTGCTGTGAGCTTAAGCTGGTGTTGTTACACCACTAAGCAGCACAACATTAACCCAACAAAACCAGGGAAATCTTAGAAGTGAGTTCATTTTGTTCTTTGTGTATTTTTAGTTTTAGATGAATACATTGTGTTTTCTGCCTTTCCCTGTGCACACAAAACGCACAAACTTGGTGAATTTAGAGAGGAAGAATTACCGGCATAATTGACTTAGTCATGAGGCTAATGACGGCTGGCCTCATTGTCCTTGTTTGACATGTGAGCTTTTATGGCATGAAGCTGCTTGATTAGGAAAAGAAATGTTTAGTTTTAACTAGACAAAACTCCCTCAGCTTCTGAGCTTCTAAGTGTGTAGGTTTGACCTAGTGTAGGTGCATTTATTAAAAAGTTGTTCTTGCTTTAACTTTTCAGTTATGGCCTGCCACTTTGTTAGCTGCTGTTCAATCACAGCACGGCACCCTGTGTCTTCTAAGAATAGATTGGCCCAAAGCCTCTTAACCACAGACCACATAAGTTGCTTTCCCTGCGTGCCCATCTTTGCACAAACGTGCAAAGGCACTTAGCAGGAGCCAAATCCCTGAGCGGCGTGTGGACATGGAGGACGTTCACCAAGCAGGTGCTGCCAGCGCTCACTTGAGCCCAATGATTTGCAAGATGGATGTCCTCAAGTCTTGTCGTTTGTCTGCTGCCTTTCATCATGCCACATGATTCACCCCCTAAGGGTGACCCGGCCGGGCTGGAGACTCTGGTGGCGAACACGGCTTACCTCAAGGGACAACAGGCCGGCCGCAATGAGCAGGGCATGCAAAGAGAATCCCTGACGCTGCCCAACCCAAAGAAATCGACTGCTCCCCGGGCAGCGACAGAGAAAAGCTACGAGTGGCTGTGTGAGCGGCAGCCCATCGGGAGGAAGCTGTTCCTGCAGTTCCTCATGACCTCTGACCCGCAGAGAGCAGCCGCTGCAGCGTTCCTGCAGGAGCTGCACGACTGGAGCTTTGCTGAGGATGCAACAAAAGAAAAGGTCAGACAAAGGATACTTGCCAAGTTCTGTCATCCTCAGTCTCAGACGTTTCTGTCTTACCTCGCAGAAGACTCAAACATGTGCACGATCTTGTCAGTCAAAAGCCTCGATGAGGAAACAGTTCAGAAGATAACAGACGCCACAAAGGACTTCCTGAAGGGTAAACCTTTCCTGGAATACTTGAAGAGCCCCCATTTCTACAGGTTTCTGCAGTGGAAGGAGTGTGAGAGGCAGAAGATTACTGACAAGTACTTCTATGAGTTCAGGACTTTGGGAAGAGGAGGCTTTGGTGAGGTACGTACCTAAAAATGTCAACATCTAAAAACTAAATTCATGCCTTGGCACTGAAGTGTGTTGCAAAGTGTCCTCCTATGTGCAAAGTCAAAGTCTACATCATTTACTATGGTTCTTTAAAGAGCCACTCAGGCGAAATTCACATTAGTGGCCTTTTCTGATGATGGAATTTGAGAGCTCGTCAAAACTGTACGACTGGACAGCCATTTTTGTTGCACCGAAGATGTTAGGTTGAGGGTGTGAGGAGTTATAAGTCAACGGGATGATGGGAAATAAGGCCAGGTTGACGTACCAACAGTGCAGAAACTAGAAAACGACACAGGTTTTGTGATTTTGGCTTCATCATAATTAAAAGACTATTCAACGGCAGTGGCTCAGGTGGTTGAGTCCAATGATCGAAGGGTCGGCCAGTCAACTGTCGTTCTGTCCTTGGGCAAGACACTTCACCTTCTCTGCCTCCAGTGTTACTTCACTGGTGTGAATGCGCATGAATGTCTCAGGGATGGTCAGAGGGGTCGTAGGCGCAAACTGGGGCGGCCGTGGTGCAGCGGTAGGGCAGTCGACCCATGATCATAAGATTGCAGGTTCGATTCCCGCCTTGCACGCCCATGTGTCGAAGTGTCCTTGGGCAAGACACTGAACTCCACCTTGCCTCTGGTGGGAGGTTGGCGCCAGTGTTCGGCAGCGGAGCCGCCATCAGTGTGTGAATGTGTGTGTGACTGTGTGTGTGCATGGGTGAGTGGGACTGTGACTGTAAAGCGCTTTGGGCCTTCGTAAGAAGGTAGAAAGCGCTATATAAGTATACGCCATTTACCATTTACGTACGC
This sequence comes from Oryzias curvinotus, assembly GCA_023969325.1. Lineage (NCBI taxonomy): Eukaryota > Metazoa > Chordata > Actinopteri > Beloniformes > Adrianichthyidae > Oryzias > Oryzias curvinotus. Next base: position 31,671,375 of record CM043718.1, read on the forward strand.
CTCTGTCAGTTTTCCCCAGGGCAGCTGTGGCTACATCAGTAGCTTACCAAGTATGAATAAGGAGTGGATGAATAATGGACACATTGTAAGCGCTTTGCACGTCTGAAAAGATCAAATAAATTCAATTCATTTCTATTATTATTAAAATAGCTTAAAAGATGATTGGAGTGGGGCCTTAAAATATAGATGACCTACACAACGTCTGTTATGGTTTTTTGCTGTGCTGGTTTGGCAGGTTTGTGCTGTGCAGGTGAAGTACACAGGCCACATGTACGCCTGCAAGAAGCTGGACAAGAGACGTCTGAAAAAGAAAAGCGGGGAGAGGCTGGCCCTCCAGGAAAAGCAGATCCTGGAAAAGGTCAACAGCCCCTTCATCGTAAACCTGGCTTACGCCTACGAAAGCAGGACTCACCTGTGCCTGGTCATGGACCTGATGTCCGGAGGAGACCTCAAGTTTCACATCTACGAGTTGGGGGAGAGAGGCATCCGCATGGAGCGTGTGGTTTACTACACCGCACAGATAATCTCCGGCATCCTCCACCTGCACTCCATGGACATAGTGTACCGGGATATGAAGCCGGAAAACGTGCTGCTGGACGGCAAAGGACAGTGCCGAGTGTCCGACCTCGGATTGGCTGTGGAGCTGCCGAACGGGAAAATGATCTGCCAGAGGGTTAGTGGAATAATCTGAATCCACAGATTATTACACATTTACACCGGAAAACACTCAAAATCCACTCCATGATGTAGGTTCTGCACATACATGTTGCACATGTCTTGTAGAAATCACACAACTTTCTGTCCTCATCGTCACATAAACAGTTCATCTGATTAACGGGAGAAAAGAAGAGACCCAGTGGGATTGGGATTAATCTGATTTGAAGAATGCCTGACCTCATGCTCGGTTGGACTTTGAAGCGCATGCTTGATCAACCAGAGCTTGTTAGTGTTAGCTCTCTAATCTTTGCACGATGGAAGTGTCCGTTGGAGTAGACGAGCCTGGAGATCCCCTGCAGAGTGCAGACAGGTTGTGGTCCAAAGGCATGCCCACCCAGACCCTCCCGGATGTGCTGGAATTTGATGGAAAACATCTCAACATCATATAAAAATGTCAAACTTTATTCTGTTTACCACTGGAAGGAAGTTTACAAAACATCATAGCAGTAGAAATGACAAATATAGACTGTAGTGACATTCGACCATATTTATAATTGGAAAATCTTATTTTGAAGGACATCATAATATATAATAGAAATACACATATTTTAATCATTATAGTAAATCCAGGACATGACAGATTGTCAATTGCTAAAGTTATATCTTTTTTTTTCTAACAGAAAAATAAAACATCACTGTAGTAAACATATTTTAAAATAACAACAATTTTTTTTAAATGTATAAATAACTTAAAGCATAGATCTTGCTAATGTTTTCTCTGTATTTTGAATTGTTTAAAGTAGATGTTAACATATTAAAAACCAGGGACTGTGTTTATTTATTTATTTTAAATAAAAGGAAAGGAGAAAATGGTCTCTACTTTTTCCAAAAACACTTTCCGAAATATTTAGAATGACTGAAAATTATTGATGCATTTTTTTTTAATTTGGTTTACGTTAAATTTTTTTATAAATTTACCGTTAAAGTGGACATCCTAATTGCATACTAATGAGCCTGCAGCTTATAAACCTCCTACTGAATATACATGATGTAAATATTTCTCCACAATAACAGTGTTTTTTGGGGGGGGTTTCTATTCTCATAGCTAAACAGAATCTGAGAACAAAATAGTTTTCTGTTTATAAATAAATATTTGAGACAAGGTAAATAAAAAGGGTCTGCAACCCTAAGATAACTATTTGGGCTGGTTTCTACTGACTCAAACCCAGAAAGAGCCACCAAGACCCACTTTGTCATTTAGAAACATGATCTCTATGATTTTGTTCATTTATTCATAAAACGTAACTTAGCTGAGATATCGGACATCTAAACAGAAATGACAAAACTTAATTAACAAATTAATCAAAACTACAAACCTATGATCAATTTAGACTTATCAGGGTTTTTCTTCAAAGCCACAATGGAGGGATGAAGGAGCAGCATGTGGCTCCCGAGCCTCAGGGCACAGACCCCTAGGTCAGAAAATTTAAAAAAAAATTACAAAGGAGGTTATAATAAAACGCAACTCAATGCATTAATTAAGACATTCTGACTCATCTTTTTAAGTTAATCTGAAAGTATTCTTTTTTTTACCCCTCTGTGGGTATCTGCAGGCTGGAACAACAGGTTACATGGCTCCTGAGGTTCTCAAGCAGGAGTACTACCGCACGTCTGTGGACTGGTGGGCTCTGGGCTGCAGCATTTATGAGATGGTTGCCGCTCGCTTGCCTTTCAGAGACTTCAGGGAAAAAGTCCAGACCACTGAGGTTACCCGTCGTACTCTGGAGGACGACTGCAAGTTTGAAGACAAACGATTTGATTCTCCAACGAAGGAAATCATTGTCCAGTTCCTCAGGAAGAAGGTTGCACATCGCCTCGGGTGCCGGTAAGAAAATCTGTCCTTTTGGGTTCAATAGTTCCAAAAAGATTAAAGTCTGAGAGTCAAGGTTGGATCTCTTCACAGCACTCTGACAACAAGTCCAGAAAGGACAAGAATAAAAAAATATGAAAGAAATAAACCAACAGAAGCTTCACACATAAGATTGAAATAATACTTCTTCCATATTAATTAAGTCAATGTTTATTTCTGTAGCAGCTTTCTCAGATTAAATCATAAAGTGCTTCACAATAGTAAAAGGGAGCATGAAATCAAACAGAAACATTATATTACAACCATTATCACACATTTATCAGTAAGGACAAAAAAAATAAAGATTTCAGATCGAATGATAATACTCTGCAAAAATATAAATCTAAACGCCTTACACCACTGACAGATTTTATTTAAATAATTTCTTTAAAAATCTGCCAATGGGGTGAGAAAAATGGTCTTAATTTAAGAAAAAAATGTCGTCACTAAGACATTTTTCTATTGAAAAGCTTTCTCGATAAGATTATTTTTCTAGCAAAAGAGACAATAAATCATCTTTTCTTAAAACAAGGGTCTTTTCACTTATCACTTTCTCCTAAGTTTCAGTTTTTAGAAACAAATTTTAACTGTGTTTTGAATGTCAATCCAGGGACATGGATTTTGTAAAGATCACCTTAAGATTTCTGACAATTGGCTGAAAAAAGGAGCTAAGAGAGCTTATGTGTTGTTTGAATGAAGGGGATTTATTAGGGACAAAAATGTTTTAAGATTGGGAAGAATAAGATTAAGATTGGTGAAGCTAAACTCAGTTTGAAGCAAGTTTTTACTGTAAAAAAAGTTTGAAAAGTGATTTTTTTTCTAATGACACAAACAAAAGAACACAGTTTTTACTGTTTGATATCAATCTGCATGATTATAGACTGTGGGCAGGCCAATCGAGCAGAAGCTCAAACATGCACACAATGTCTTCTTCGTTTCGTGTCAAGAACTTCATGGCGTTGATGGGAGCGTTATGATCCCCTTGCTTAAAACCTCCCACCAAATGCTGTTTTCAGTTAGTGATTGCAATGGAGAGCTTTGTTGTGTTAAAAGCATCTTCTGACAGTCTTTAAAACTGTGAATGTTGGTCTTTTTACACAGAACTCCAGCTGAGGATACAATCACTCCAGCTGGTTTTCTCAGTAACCATTTTAGTTTTTGGTTGCTTTGGGAAAACGAACAGGTCTATGTAATGTTTTAGGAAGAATTGGCAAAAATAAACTTTTTTTGTTAACCACGCCCACATTCTTAATATGCTCATATTTTATTTTGTTTCCTTCAGCTTGACCCAACAATTCATGTATTACATTTTCACGACATTTCTGTTAAAAAAATGCGAGAGTGATAAAGGAATGGTACTTTTGTGAGCCCTCCACGCTAACGCCAACCACACCAAGTAGCTTTCTAATGACGCTCAAGGAGTTATGGGGCGATTACATGAGGAGATTACATTTGTAGAAGGTACTAAAGGTGATATTCTTGGACCTCTTCCCGAGGTCAAAGGTCAGCAAAATTTTAATCGTGCTTCAAGTTTCATGACCTTTTACTTTCATCTCTACACCTGTTTTATGAAAGCAAACGTTCACTAAATCCTCAAAAAGTTGTTCTGGAATTCTCTGACGTGTGACCTGCATATGTTGCTTCAACAGCAAGGGGGACGACCCACGCAACCACTCATTTTTCAAGAACATCAACTTCCACCGGCTGGAAGCAGGGCTGGTGGAGCCCCCCTGGGTGCCGAAGGCCAACGTGGTCTACGCCAAAAACATAGAGGACTGTCGGGACAACTCTGATGTGAAGGATGTAGAACTGGACACCAAGGACGAGAAGTTCTTTAAGGAGTTCAGCACAGGTGCTGTCCCCATCCGATGGCAAAGGGAAATCATTGACAGTGGATTGTTTGATGAACTGAACAACACCCAAATGAACGGGAATTGCCACAAAACTGTTTGGATTTCCAGGATGTGCATCATTTTGTGAGCTAAAGTAAGCTGGAAGTTGAGGTTCTTGAAAACTTTGTTGAAAAACAAGTGCCTGTTTGAATTGCATTGCTAAAGTCTCTCTTCTAAAAGAGTAAGTAAAGTAAATATAACTTAAATTGAAGTTGCGAGTGGCAATGTATGGTATCCGCCCTTCCCGCCTCCATCTAAGATGCCCTCTTGTAAAAAATATGCAAGCTCAGGGAAACGCCACTTTTGCAAGCTCTCCACGCTAATGCCAATCAAAATCTACAACACAGTTTTACATCAAGTAGCTTCTCAATGATGCTCGAGGAGTTAAGAGGCCATAGATCGAAAGCCCCCAGGAGGAGTTCAAAAATTCAAGGTCAACAAGACTTTGGTTGTGGTTGTAGACTTAACCCGGTGGCATGTGAGGGAAGTTTCATAAAAAATCCCTCAAAACTAAAGTTTTCTTTTCCCATATCTTAGGAAAATGTGAAAATCACCAAATTTTCACAGTTTGCCACAAAATGGCCACTAAGCTATAGGTCCTGTGGACATCCCATAATAATTGCAAAACTTCCTTTGAACATCCTGACACATTCGTGGATTTAGACATTTTTCTTTGAGCCTCATAGGAGATTTTGGTCTCATTCCGTTTTTGACAGTCCTGTGATGTCACCATTTGGGGGGGGGCACTATGCCCCAAATTAATTTTCTCCGGGGACCAGTCGTGGGCAAATGTTTTTGGGGCTGTATTTAATTTGTTAAATACTACAAGCTGGCATGAGACTGCTTTATCGTGTGCATAAGCATTTACGGTAACGATTTATCGCAGTTTACGATACGCCTATTGCACAGGCTAACATCACGATGACGATAAATTTTCAATCTATTGTGCAGCTGTACCTAATAGACAGAAGGTGCAGGTGCTTTCATAGCCTCCATCATGCAGACATTTTTTCTTTTTGTTTGCTGCATGAAGATTGTTGCCCCTGGTAAGATGTAGTTTTAATTCAGCATTCTAATAAGTAAAGTGTCATAACTTTAAAAAACTTCAGCAGTCCCATTGCAACCTCACTGATCTGTCAGTTGCAGAAATGTACCACTAAGTGCCGCCAGACACCAATTATGTGCCTTCAGCCTCTTTCACCCTGTCCTTATCATCCTGACAGCATTCATCAGGCATTTACTAGCGTTCATTATCTTCCACACATGGTGTTTATAGACTTAAAAAAGCCAGTGTCCTCTAAAAAGCTTCAAAAGTCTGAGCCAGCCAATAAAACTTCAAGAATGGAGATATTAAGAGATGAGAAACCAGCTGCAAAAAAGCTGTTGAATCACAAAAAGACATGTGGGAGGTTGACTCTGTTGTTCCTGTCAGCTGGTCTCCATCAGTGTTTTCACCTGTGTTCACATCAGCTCCAATAAACCAGAACATTTTGCAGGTGGAACCTTCAGACACACGACTCTTTCTTCTGACTGTGTTTACAGGAAGTGCAGCAGTTTTACCCTTATAAGAAGCAGTACTGAAGTTTAATTTATTACCGGTAAGTGTAATTGAGTATAAGTATAGTCAAGTGTACCAGGACGTATACTAAATAAATATTCAGTCTAAATCTGACCAATTTAAGCTTACAATGTATAGATAGTATACAAAAAGTCAACTTCAGATATGCTACCTCACTTTTAGTAAAGTATACTTGTAGTACACTAAAATAGACTACTTTTTGCTAATGGGATAATTTGAACCAGTCTGTAGGAAAGAAAACAGCCCATTCAAAGGTAAACATTTGTTTGCAAGCTTAAAAATTAATATTCACCAATGCTTTTATTATTGATTACTATCTAAATTTCCATTGTAAGCTGACAGAGTTAGCAGTTTATCTAGCTCACAGTTTGTAGCTAATAAGAGCACCTGTTTATGTCTGCATCTCCACTGAAATTCTAGTTTATTTATAAAAACTATTTCATGTTTTTAAGCACCATTTGCTAAATTATTACAAAGCTGCATCCTCTATGATTAATTGAGCAGATTTTTGGTTATTTTGACCATGTTGTCCCCTTTAAAGCATGATCTGTTCATGTTTTGCTTTAATTGCTTCAAATCAGTGGGTTAGTGGTTCGTGCTCTTGCCTCACAGGCAAGAAAAAGGCCTTAATTCAAATCCCAGCTGGGACCTTTTTGTGTGGAGTTTGCATGTTCCCCTGGTGCATGCATGGGTTTTCTCGGCTTCCTCCCACAGTCTAAAAAAAGTCCACCAGTAGCTGGGATAGGCTCCAGCAACCCAGTGACCCCGAAAACGAATGGATGGATGCTTTATATCAATACTTTTGGATCAATTTACAAAACTTCCTGTTCCCTGTTTATCTACTCAATAACTCAAATAATAACTAGGATACTAAGGATTACATAATTCTATCTGATAGGTGTAAGTGCAGAAGCAAAGACATCAAACTTGAATCCGTGTTTGACTTGACTTGATGACGTGAAATAATTGTTCTTCCTAAATACAAACTTAATGTATAAATGTCAGTTTTTACTCTGTGAGTGCCAGCATTTTATTTTATATACTTTTCATAAGGATCGCTCATGCTTTGGTAAACAAATAATTCCATGCTTTTTATAGACCTTTTCTACATTTTAGATTTTTTTCTCTCACACATTTGAAAAAAAAGGAAAAAGTGTGCTTGTTGGTGTACATTGCAATTTTATCTTAACACATTTTTTTTCATCTTTTATTTATTTTTCTGCATGTTTGCAATGAGGTCTGAGATGACAGAAAGTTCATCTGTGCTAAATGTTAAAATGTATTGCACATTTGACAACAAATAGACCTCAAATCTTGAAAAGTGAGGTAAAATTTCATTGCGTATTGATGTATTGTAAAAGCATTCCCTGTGGTCTTTTAATTATGATTATGCGGTTTTTAGCCAAAAGGGGAAAAAAGAAACTTTTCTTGGACATAGTTTCTGTTAAGCAGCTCTAGCTCCTTATAACTACTGTTGTGGGTGGGACTAATGGCCCGCCCCCACTTCCCATTGCTCATCTGTTTACAGTCTCTCCCCCTAGTCTATAGTACCTCAAACCCCCAACTGAATATTACCGGTGCAACAAAAATGGCGAGCAGTATGGAGCTATCCAGCTGTACAGTTTGGAGCCAGAAGCCTGTTCAGATAAGCAAAAACAAAGATGTACTGTTTGAATTTTGTCTACAAGTGGATGCATCAGAACGGAGCGGAGCAGGATGCTTGTGTCCTGCTGGTATCATAGCTGCAAAGTTTGCAATGATTTGAATAAATAAATACTCAGAAATGCCATTTTTAGCTTAATTTTCTTAATATATTACCTCTATCATGAGAAAAATACCACAAGAACATGTTAAAAACCCCAAAACATTTTTTTAATTGGAGTGGGTCTTCAAATAAAAAAAGAAGAAATCATTTTTGGCCCTGCAATGGACTTTTGACCTGTGTAAAGTTACACAGGTCTTGTTTTGAGATCCTTGTTAATCGTCCTGACAAACAGTTTCTGTCTGAGAGCAAGAACGTGTGTCTAATTACAACATGGTGTCGACACAACATTACAGGCACACTTATTAATTTGTCGCTGTAACACCACAAACCCTCTGACATACCCAGGTAATGAGGAGCAAATAAATGTCTGTTGTGTTAAATCCTGCAAAGGGGGCGACCTTACACGGCTGCAAAGTGGTTACATTCACGGTTGACAGTCTTGAGATTAAAGGGCTGCTCAGATGGAAATCCAAGACGCAACATGATCATCATCGGCTGTGAAGGCAGAGAAGGGAGTTGACTGTGGACTATGCAACGACATGACAAACTCAGCAGAAGGTCTCCAGGAACACGTTTTTGGTAGGCACTTACAAGACCCTGCCAGGGTTCGGTTCCCTGCACGCAGCAGCGCATAAACATGCCACAATGCCTGCAACTCAGTCATGCTCAGGCGTAAACACACGCAGGAATGCATGTATAATTCTGCTTTGTCACTTGCAGGAAAATGTGTACGCTCTGCAGCACACTGCACGCACATTCGATCTCATTACTTCTGTAGAATCAGGCGTGCGGTTTTGGAGATCAAAGCAGGACAGAATGTAATTTGGTATCTACGTTTGTTACATTCCCGTGCTCTGGATTCACATCAAAGGCATGTGCCACACTTCAGTTCTGCCTTGGCATCCTCACCATGGTTTCACACCACTGATGTTGCTGCTTTCCTCCCATTTGGCTCTTAGTATCCATTTATGAGTCAGAGCAAAAGGTTTTTATCTGCAGGCTTCAAAAACCATCAACACAAACCCTGCATTGGTGTTTCAGTTTCACCTTGGTGGGAATGTCTGAGGGAGTAGGTTTATATTTAGCATAAGTTAAAAAATAATGATTAAGAGTTAACATGGTCTGCTAATGCATGTATGTGAGAAAGTTTTATGTTATGTTCCTCTAGGTGCCCCTAGACATAAAAAGAGGCATTACACAAAATTATCTGTATAAAAGAACTGCGTCTAATATCTGTTTAAAGGGCGGATTCAATTTCAGACTTTATTCAGTTTAAACAAACTTGAAGTTAAGTTTAAAAATAAGTAATAACAAAACAAAATTTAAAAAAAAAGCATTAAGGTTAAGTTTCCAACAGACATATTCAACTAAAATGAAACAATTTAATCAGCCAAAAAGAAATAAAACATTTTTGATGTAGACAAAAGAAAAATGAATAAAACTTCAGCCTGTTCACTTTTTTTTATTGTTGCCACTGAACTTATAATCGTGAATAAAATGTTGGTCTTTTTAGTCAAAAGTTGATTAAACATGGTGTGATTTTATTGTCACATGGGCTGCACGGTGGCGCAGTGGTTAGCGCCTCACAGAAAGAAGGCCTCCGGTTCAAGTCCCGGCTGGGGGACATGAAAAATACATCAACAGGGGACCTTTCTGTGTGGAGTTTGCATGTTCTCCCCGTACATGCGTGGGCCTTCTCCGGGGTCTCAGGCTTCCTCCCACCGTCCAAAAACATGCTTCATAGGTTAATTGGCAACTCTAAATTGTCCCTAGGTGTGAGTGTGAGAGTGAATGGCTGTGTGATTGTGGACATTCTACCCTTCAACAGACTAGCAACCTGTCCAGGTTGTCCCCTGCCTTCGCTCACAAGTGGCCAGGATAGGCTCCGGCAGCCCCGTGACCCCGAAAGGGAAAAACGGAATAGAAAATGAATGAATGATTTTATTTTTGTCCAAAATTTGCTAAAGATTTAAATTACAGTTTAGAAAGTCATTTTGTTTGGTTTTTGTGAGGGTACATGAAATTGAGTTTTAATAAACTGGAGGGACAAACAACCACCTGCATGGGCAAATTTTCTGCTGATTTAACTAAACGCATTTCTAATGAACTGCTGCCACTGCAGAAATCATGGCATAAAAAACAACAGGTTTTTGGATTTTGGCTAAAAACTGCGTAATCATAATTAAAAGAACACTGGGAACACTTTGAAAATAGATCAAAAGATGATTGGAGTGGGTCTTTTAAAGTTAGAAGTCAACAACATGGCTGTAGGTGTAAATCCATTTTTAGTATCATAACAAATCCACAAAGATTCTGCCTTAAACTCCGAGCTGAGACGCACCCCAATTATTCTTGATCTGAACTTTTACTGCTTCCGCATAAATCTGAGCTCCACCGCACCTCTCTCTGGTCACCTGTCACCAGAAATGAAGTATTCCCCCCCAAGAAGAAAATCTCACGGACACAGCTTAAATTTCAAAAAGTTAGAGCATCCTGATCCAGAGGTAGCCTGAGTGCAAAGCGCTCTGATGTCCTTGGCCCTGATTGAAGATCAACACATCAAACGGAGAGGAGAGCAATATTGATATCGAATGCTGTTCCAGGGAAACACTTTACAACTCCTCATCCTGGGCAGTGAGGGGAAAAAACAGTTGTGTCGCATGTGTTAATGTACTTTAATCACCATACGGCGTGGTTACTTCAGGGTCACAGACAGAGTGTGAGACATCTGTGCTTGCCTCTGTGTGTGTGTGTGTGTGTTGTCAAGAGGGAAACAGAAAGAAAGAGGGTGTGGATGTATAAAAGCAATCGATTCCAGTGTTGGATGACAGGTCAGCAAAACAGAAATACAAGCTGTGAGAGGATATGAGCGCCTCCAGTTTGATTTAATTAGCTGGTACTTATTGCATTCTTTGTCATCGGTGTAATGTGACTGACAGTTGGTAAGGAGGGAAGTCTGGACTCAGTCCAAGTTCATCCAGGCTCAGGCTGTAACTCACCTCCTGATGTCTGGCAGTGTTACGAAGTGAGTGTGTGTTTGACACATCGTCCTCTGACATCTGCAGTGTGTCCATGATGCTAATTGAGGCATTGCTGTAGCTTTAATGAAGAAAGGTGCTGAGGGGCAGTAAAATTCAGCCTCTTTGAAGGCCGACAGGCCCTCACACAAAAATAAAAAAATAATTATTGAAGGTACAAATGCAAACAACAGCAGGGGTAGTGGTTGGAAATCCCACCTCAAAGTCACATTGCCCTAGTTCAAATCCCAACTGTGTCCTTTCTTTGTGAAGTTTGCATGTGTGGGTTTTCTCTGGGCACTCCAGTTTCCCTCACAAAAACATGGTTCATAGGTTGATTGATGGCTCAGTTGTCCCTAGATGGGAATGTGATTGTGGTTGTTTAGCCCTCCAACAGACTTGCGACCTGTCAAGGTGTTACCATTGACTGTATAAAGCTACCTTCAGACCAAACTCGATTTGCGTGTCAGGGGCATCCAGTTTCAACGTCAGGTCAGTGTACAGATGCGATTAGAGGTCCTGCGGTGCATTTTGAGCATCTGGCACGGTGTATTGGTCTAACAGGGCATCACAGCATGTCCATAGTTAAATCTGAAGTTTGGCGAAGAAGACACGCCACATCAACCAATCAGGGATTCAGCTTTGGCTCGTGACGTGTCGATGGCGTGATCAGTGGGTGGAGTCTAAAAAAAACAACATAGAAGAGAATCTGATTGTTCTCCTCCTTAACTTAACTTTTTTTTTTTTTTTTTTGCATGAAAATGACAAAAGATCATGTCTTTATATTCCTTTTTTTCCCTCTTTGGACTAATGCGGGACAGCAAGTCATCAAACTGGGTCTTAGAGAGATGGAAGTCATTCTGATGCAGCTCCTGCAGCAGATGGTAAACCTCACCGTACTAAGTCTCTAAATGATCTCACAACACCACACAGAGACATGATTACAAAAGCTTTTGTCAAACTCTTTTACAATAAATAAACCTAACCTTTCAACATCATCCCTGTCTTCCATGCTTTGACTGTTGATGAGATATACAGTCAATGCATCCATGTAGAGATGAGGCTAAAAACCTTTGACAGAAGTTCCTTGCACACGCATCAGACGTGTCAGGTTTATAAACACCTTTTTGGACAGGCGTCGAGCAGCGAATTTGATGCATGTCAAAAGAATGGTGTCCAACCTAAAATTTACACAGAAGTCAGAGAGCAAGAATGTTATTTTGATAAATGAAATGACTGAGTAATAGTTAATTATTTCTCTATAGACGTCTACAGGATTTTGGCTTATGAGGGCCAACAGGTACTTCCTGTTTGAAATGTGAGGGGGGAGGGATCACTCAGTCCAGTTGGATGGATGGCCGGACGGACGGAAAGACGGATTGAAGGACGGATGGATGGACGGACGGATTGACGGACGGACGGACGGACGGACGGACTGATGGATGGATGGATGGATGGATGGACGAACGGACGGATGCTGACAAAAATTATTACGTTGCAGTAACCTTTACCAGACAGAACTCAGTATCCTTTTGGGTTACTTTCAGTTACTGACTACATTTTTCATAGTATATTTAAAGTTTCTTGCAAAAGAATGTCATTTCTTTATCAACTTTTACTCCATATTTGTTTTCCTCTTTTCTTTGACAAATTTAACCACTTGTAGTTTTTATTGGATACTAAATAAACAGTACTTCATGCTTCATTGTCATGTTCTTTGCTCAGTGCATCATTCATAAATTAATAAAATGATGCAATAATAAAAGAGAAAAATATTTATGGCAACAAAAAAAGAAAAAAGTGCATGGTATCACTGATTATTGACGGTCAAACACATTCAAGCATACCATCATATTCACTCCAAACAAGGTTGCTCAAAACTGCTTTGGAGTGATTATGATGGATCTTCCTTTTAAAACAGGATTTTAGGAAAAACATGGGACATAAAGTTGCATTCATATGTGAATGAAAGGCTTTCAAAAGAGTCTATCTAGAAAACTACTAGCAAATTATAGTTACTGTGAAGAATCAACGGAAATTTCCAATAGTAGCAAATATTTTAAACTATTAAACAAAAAAAAAAATGTTTGCACATGTGTTGGAACGCGTGTTTATAGGCTCTTCTTTTTATTTTAACAGACAGGCTAATTCAAGGGTGCAGCTTTGGGCTTTTCCCTGCTTCAGGCCAGCTTTCAGTATTAAAAAAATCAAACCCTGCTCACGTTGCCAATGCACCCGCAGTGGCACTAGCACGCTCTGAGAATACTTTCAGTGGTAACACCCCCTTTCATCTAAAAACTCCCCGCTGTAACCTTACCTCCCTTATTTTTATCTTTGGTGAATGTCGTTTTACACTAGCATGCGCAGTGGATTACAGGGTCGGGCTTTATCTTGTGATGATCAAGAGGCTGTGGTTTGCAGATCTCCAGACAGAAATGCACACAGACAAGCAAACAGGCCAACATCAAGATGGGCACATTCAACCCAGATGTTTCTCTGTTCAAGTCACCTGCAACTGCAGTACATGTATTTACTGCTGCATTCATGAGCAAAGTTAAAGGTTCTCTGCAGCTTTTCTCTAGTTAGAACCATTGACTGTAAACGAGAACTGGACTGAGTGACCCCTCCCCCCTGGCATTCCAAACAGGAAGTACCCACTGGCTCCAAGAAGCCAAAATCAGTCATTCTATTTGTCAGAATAACCATTCTTGCTCTACTACATTGTTTAACATGTTCTTGTCATCCTCATTGTTTGTCACTGTACTTTTGTGTAGTGCAAGATATTATGATATAAAATGACCAATCAATTATAAAATGCCTGAATAAAAGTAGGTGGTGCCTGCAGCCCCACGTCCAACATTTAAAAGATTTGATTCAATGAAGTTCATTGTGTCTATACGTTCTATTAAGCACTTAAATTATTTTTTATCAGCCATAAAATCAGCCATAACGGATCACTGCAAACAAGAAAACCACATCATGGACTGGGAAAAAGCCAAAGTCCTCCGCACGGAAGACAACAGACACCGCAGATGGATCATGGAGGTGGTGGAGATAAGAAAGCGAGCCCACACTTCCATGAACAGGGATGAGGGGGCTTTCCTGCTCTCTCACACCTGGAGCAACATCCTCCAGAAAAAGACGGACATCAAGGGGTGGAGTCACTTGTCAAAGTTTGACAGGTGACTCCGCCTCAGTCACAATCAGCTGTTTTTAAAGACGTCACACACCACCATCTGATGACGACCCTGACGAAGGCGGAAGGCATTCCGCCGAAACATGTCGGTACGTTTTACACAGAACAAACCCAGTGTCTGATAAAAAATAGCTTAAGTGCTTAATTTAAAAGATTTGCTTGACAGATTTTGTGTAGCCCCCTTTTAAGTGGTAGGGGTGTGGATTTCTAATAGGCTCAAACCTGATTGGAAAAACTGGTTGCTATAGAAACGTCAACTCAGATTATCTTGGACCAATCACTGCCTACTGATTTCTGGCTCCAATGTTGATGGTTTCCATGTTGCACTAAAATGGCGACTGAATTGACATCATTTTGTTGGAGCCAGAAGAAAACCTTTTTCTATGGATGATGTCACACTCACTCGCGCAAGTTCTCATTTATAGTTTAATCACATAAACAACCAAATACATGTTTGACAAAAAATGTGCACAAACTCAAAATACTGTCACATTCTAACTTTTTACTGTATGCATACTAAAAAGGCCAAAATCGAAATTTGCCCCATTTCCGAATGACCCCCACCTAAGACGACATTGTTTTTATTTCAACCCCTTCTGTGGGAACTTCACTTCAGGATCATACTAATATAAGCTAAATTGTTTTCTTAATACACTGACCAAAAATATAAACGCAATACTTTTGTTATTGCTCCCATTTTTTATCATATGAACTCAAAGATGTGAAACATTTTCCACATACACAAAATAACCAGTTCTCTGAAATATTGTTCACAAATCTGTCTAAATCTGTGATAGTGAGCACTTCTCCTTTGCCAAGACAATCCATCCCACCTCATAGGTATGCCATATCAAGATGCTGATTAGACAGCATGATTATTGCACAGGTGTGCCTCAGACTGGCCACAAGAAAAGGCCACTCTGAAATCTTCAGTTGTATCACACAGCACAATGCCACAGATGTCACAAGTTTTGAGGGAGCTGTGCAATTGGCATGCTGATAGCAGGAATGTCCACCAGAGCTGTTGCTAGGGAATTGAATGTCCATTTCTCCACCATAAGCCATCTCCAAAGGCGTTTCCGAGAATTTGGCAGCACATCCAACCGGCCTCACAAGCGCAGACCACGTGTCCCCACACCAGCCCAAGACCTCTACATCCAGCATGTCCACCTCCAAGATCGTCTGAGACCAGCCACTCGGACAGCTGCTGAAACAATCGGTTTGCATAACCACAGAATTTCTGCACAAACTGTCAGAAACCGTCTCATGGAAGCTCATCTGCATGCTCGTCGTCCTCGTCGAGGTTTCGACCTCACTCCAGTTCGTCGTCGTAACCGACTTGAGGGGGCAAATGCTCACATGCTGATGGCGTCTGGCACGTTGGAGAGGTGTTCTCTTCATGGATGAATCCCGGTTTACACTGTTCAGGGCAGATGGCAGACAGCATGTGTGGCGTTGTTTGGGTGAGCGGTTTTCTGATGTCAATGCTGTGGATCGAGTAGCCCATGGTGGTGGTGGGGTTATGGTATGGGCAGGCATTTGTTATGGGCGAAGAACACAGGTGCATTTCATTGATGACATTTTGAGAGATACCGTGACGAGATCCTGGGGCCCATTGTTGTGCCGTACATCCAACAACATCACCTCATGTTGCAGCATGATAATGCACGGCCCCATGTTGCAAGGATCTGTACACAATTCTTGGAAGCTGAAAACCTCCCAGTTCTTGCATGGCCAGCATACTCACCGGACATGTCACCCATTGAGCATGTTTGGGATGCTCTGGATCGGCGTATACGACAGCGTGTTCCAGTTCCTGCCAATATCCAGCAACTTCGCACAGCCATTGAAGAAGAGTGGACCAACATTCCACACGCCACAATAGACAACCTGATCAACTCTATGCGAAGGAGATGTGTCGCACTTCATGAGGCAAATGGTGGTCACACCAGATACTGACTGGTTGTCTGAGTCCCCTGACCCCACCAATAAAACAAAACTGAAGATTTCAGATTGGCCTTTTCTTGTGGCCAGTCTGAGGCACACCTGTGCAATAATCATGCTGTCATGTTTAAACCATTAAATGTGTGAACTCTCCCTGATATTCATCTCAAAGGAAAACTTCTTTGTGGGAGTCGTACATTTGAGCTGCTTGAAAAACCAAAAGTTGATGAAATCTATATATTCATGTATCCTGATACAAAGCAATGAGGCTGACTGATGACTTGTTTCAACAATTTAACTGAGGTTTTGTTACAGTATATATACATTACAGACCAAAAGTTTGGACACCCCTTCTCATTCAAAGAGTTTTCTTTATTTTCATGACTATGAAAATTGTAGATTCACACTGAAGGCATCAAAATTATGAATGAACACATGTGGAATTATATGCATAGCAAAAAAGTGTGAAACAACTGAAAATATGTCATATTCTAGGTTCTTCAAAGTAGCCACCTTTGCTTTGACTACTGCTTTGCACACTCTTGGCATTCTCTTGATGAGCTTCAAGAGGTAGTCAAGAAAACTCTTTGAATGGGAAGGGGTGTCCAAACTTTGGTCTGTACTGTATATATATGTGTGTGTGTGTGTGTATGTGTGTGTGTGTGTGAACAGAAATGGTTTTTTTCCTGTTTCAAGGTCAGGGAAAGTGTTTTGTTTTAGACCACATAAAATCCTTTTGCATCTTAGTTCCAGGTGTTCTGGAGACAGAGTACTTGACCAGTTCAAGATTCAGGAAGATCAAGATCTTACTGTGACAAAGCCATGGTGAGGGGAAGTGAAAACAGACAACAGGTGGATGGTCCGCACACTGACCCTGACAATTTTGGTCGTTTAATTCCAGTTCTGTTTTCTTGGTTCTTCTCTTGTTCTGTTTTCATGTTTGGTATGTTCCATCCGTCACAGTCACATCCGGTTCAAATTGTAAATGATCAGTTGTCGTGCTATATTGATTAAACGAATAATGGACCTTCCATATATTTAAGTGTCTGGTTTGCAGGAGATCTCCTTTTTCCCCTTTTTTGTTTCTTAAGTATGTTTATGTTGAAGTTTCTTAGGTTTTGAGGTGTCTGCAGTCAGGTCTGGTCTCCTACATTTTGGATCGTTCCTGACTCGGACATGGGCCATTCAATGACCCTGGTAATTCCCATTTGTTCAGTAATTAGAGGAAATTCATTTTTAAAGGGTGTCATATTAAACCTTAAGAGTTTACTGCTTCTTTAAATTTCTGTTAATTATTTAATACTGCAAAACTAAATTGTGGACAATTTATTTCTGTTTTTCAGAGCCATGAAGTTTCTGACCTCATTGTTTCATCTGCAAAACCCAATTTTTATCCTGTTTTTTTAGGAGATGTCTCTTATTAATTTTTAAGTATTCTTAACGGTTTCTTGCTGGATTTCATAGTGGGAGGTGTGTGATTTCTTGTGTGATAATCAATTTCGTCATTCTATAGGACACTTGGCATTTCATTTTTTATACAAAAGGTTTTTGCATTTATGTGAAAAAAAGATAATGGGTTATTTCTATCCAACATTACTGAAATTAAAACATATTTAACATTTTTTTACAGTAAATAAGTATAGATGAGGAAAATCAAAAAGCACCCTTGTTTTTAAGCTGGTCTTTCAGTAAATGTTGAAAAGTGTCTTGTTTTAAAGAGTGATTGAAAAGGTTTTCTATGTTCACACAGTACTTCATTCAGTGCAGCTTCATGCAGGCAGAATGCAATGAGGAGACTCGGCCTGCCAAGACTTTTCTGGGAAAAAGGATCACATCTGAGCCTCTGAAACCTGACATGAACAATTTGTGCTTCAGCTGCACCTTGCCAATTCAAACCACCTCACTCATTCAAATCAATTTTTTGTTTGTACTTTTAGTCTTCAAACATGACTGTGTTTTACCCATTCACAAAAACATTTTATACTTTTTACAATATACTAAACTTTTGTAAAGGTAAACACTACTTCTATACTGAGAAAGCTTGATCAGAACTTGAACTGCAGTTTTTTATGCTACTTTAAATTATTACATGTATTCATTTTATTTCATTTTTTCTGATTTAGCTTTTTCTTCCCCCACTTCCCAAAATGAATTCATTCTGATCTGGCTTTTACTCCAGATGATTTTTTTAACCTTTGATGTTCTGTCTTGTTGGTTCTCGCAGCGCTATAAAAGATATAAAAAGAAATGCATGTGTGTCTGTGCTGATGATTTGAAGAAAACCGTTGTGGATTAATTTAAATGCTCAAAAATTGTGTGTGTGTAGGTGTGTGTGTGGGGGGGGGTATGTATGGTTCTGAAATTTTTCTTTTTATGAAAAACTATTTACACCAGGCAGCAGTGGATGTAGTTTATTTTACAGACCAATAATTTTGTTTTGTTTGTACAACTTTATAGAAACGTTCTTGACAAAACTCAGTGTGAAGTATTTATGCAACAATGTTTGTCTTGGCTAGGAGCCTGCATAAAAAGACGTGATCAAGCAGCATCAGCAAAGTTAAGCATGTAATGAAAGTGTGCCAAAGGGAGTTGTGTATGCTTTCACTAAAATCTATTTCCCATTTACTTTAGACTAAAGACAAACAAAAGATGTTTCAAATCACATTTTTTTACAGTAAAGGTCTGCTTTACTGATGAAAATCTCTGGAATCTAATTGCAAAGTTCACGATTTATTTGATGTAGAACATTCACTTCTCTAAATATTGACCCTAACATTAAAACAAGTAGATTTCTTCAGAGAAACTAAAATTTCATTTCAAAGAAAACAAATTCAAGAATTAATTTTTTTGATATAGCATCTTCTTGTTTCGGTCCATTTTTAAAGTCAGTTGAGTCATTAGCCTATTCAAAACTAACAAAAAAGGCTTGAACTAGTTCTGAACGTTCACATCAAAGACCTTTAATCGTGAAGGCTATTTTCTGACCCAGCCTGTAAAAACTTACCATTTAGATGCTCATTAGCTCTCCAGGCTTTAAAAAAATGCATGCACTGCTTAGCTCCACAAACAGATTCCCGGAATGGCTGATCTACCCTCACTAATACGTTTAAATGCAGTCAGTATAAAACGTGTCCTGTACCTCTGGCAATACACATCCATGCAAATAATTAAAACAGTCTTTGCTGGTCTCCTCATGGTCAAAGATTGCTGGTTACATCTTGCTTTGGAGTTTGTGACAAGTCCAGTGACAAGGCCGTGGCCACACACGTGTGCAGCGCACTCACAAAAGGTCTTTGCAAGGGATTAGGCTGGTGACCTGTTTCACAGCGCTCAACTGTTTTCCACATGCTGGCCTCGCAGCCACAAGGACATCAGAGATGGACTGAGGCAGGCAGAGGAATGAGGCAGACAGAAATAGTCAGGGACTAAATGAACACATAGACAATGAGTGACAGAGAGACGCTGAGAGGTGAAAACAGGAGCAGAGGGTGAACGGAGCAGAAGCGACAGACTGTATGGATAAAATAGCAGGAGCACAGAAAGAGGGGAACAAAGAGCAGACTGTCTTTGCACGCTGCTAATCATCTCCTCTTAGGCTGCCAGAGACAACAGGTGAGAGTAGTTTGACTCCCTGTGGGCTTCGTGACGCTTTCATGGCTGTGTGTGCACATGTGTGGGTTTGTGCACCAGTGAGGGGCCACAGAAGCAGGCCGGAGCCAACTCAAGTGACAAGTGAAGAATGAGCAACACACTGTTGGATCTTTGTTTTCAGGCTTTCTCCTACCTGCAATATACAGTATATATAGTTTTCTAGAACATAAGCAGTTAGAGCAGGGGTGTTCAAGCTCTTTGCAAAGAAGGCCAGATTTGGTGAGGTGAAAATCTGTAAAGGTCAACCATTCAGCCTGACATTCGTTTGAACTACTTTAATACTATTAAATGCAAATTAAGTATTTAAAGTCCAACTCCATTTTATTTTTTATTTTAAATTTGTTTTCAGTGGGCTTTTATCATGATTATGCCGTTTTTAGCCACAAAAAAAATTCTGGGTTTTTTTATTATTATTATTTTATTTCTGCAAATTGGCAGTGGCTTATTAGAAAGTTGCCTCTGAATTGTGGACAGGACAGTTGGCAACCCCGCCCCTTTCTCCTCCCCATCGCTGAGAGCTCTGTTTGGGCCCTGCCGCGCAAGCTTAAACCCCTGAGGTAACATTAGCGATGTTGGAGCTATCCGGCCGAACAGTTTGGAGCCAGATCCCTGCTCAGATGAGGAAAAAAAAGACGCACATAAGGGGGTGAGGAGGAAGAGCAGAGTGAAGAAGTGAGACTTTGGCCCGCCCATTTCAGTCGCTGCATCACAAACCTGAACTTTTTCAAACGACACATTTCTATCTGCTTCTGATCCATCACGTTTTGAATTAATAAATCCTCAGAAACACAGTTTTATTCTTTAAATATTTTATATACATGTCTTCCGTTATGAGAAAAATGCTACAAGAACATGTAGCATGTTCTTTAATGAACATGGCTTATTGTTTATTTCTTCACAAAGAACACATTTAAATATATTTTACCCAAATTAATGTCAATTTGTTAATTTTTTGCACCGCTTATTCCCAGTGAGCTGGTCGTAGTTAACATGGTGCCTCCAGTTATTGCACACTTTGGAAACAGCGACAGTGTCCTCTGGCACATTCGTATTTCACTGAAAAATGTCCCAATTTCCACTCTTTTGGCCATCGCTCTTTCTTTATTACCAGTTGACATTTTTTTTAAATGAGCTAGAAAGTGTCACAGAAGGATCGCTCAACAGTGTTGTCAAAGGTTTACAACAATTTAAGACATCATTTAATCACAGTCAAGAAATCATGAACAGTTTTTGTAAGTGCTGAAGGCAACTTATTATTGATTTTGTGAAAGGAATCTGGCCCACAGGCCAGACTTTGGACATGCTTGAGTTAAGGGTTGTGTCTGAATTCCTTCACTACTCACTATATAGTGCACTGTCTGGTGCGTGTGCCATTTTGTAGTCCAAATCTACGATTGTCCTTGAAATTTTCCAGAAGTCTCTGCAAAAACGAGTGTGCATCGATGCTCTCTAGATCTGCGAATATAGACCACAATGCATTGCGTCAGAACATTTTTTGCCAAGAAAATTTATTTTAAAGTATTTTTTTTATAAACTATCAATGTTTTTATCTTCAGAAGACAGTGGATTCATACATTCAAATTAAAATTCAAATTAATTTTATTTATAAAGCACCTTTCATGTCACACAGACAGCTCAAGGTGCTTTCCATAAAAAACAAACAAGCATACAATAAAAACAAACCCCACACATGAAATAAAATTATTAAATAAGCCCCTCATAATAAAACACACAAAAACAAGCACAAGTAAAAGAGAAATGACAGAGCTTAAAATAAAGAGAACCCAGAAGGCGCAGTCTGCCCTGTCCTCCTGTTGGCTGGGGTGTCAGCATCTATGCAACACAAGTACAACTCATCCCCAGCACCCCCCACCCCAGAGACCCCCAACACACAGGCCCAGAGCACCAAACATGGGCGCACCAGGCCCGGCAGCCCGGGGAGTCGGAACAAGAGATGCCAGAGGTCAAGACATGGCCAGAATCTCTTGGAGCCCGAACACTAACACCCCAGCCAAGGGTGAAAAAACACTCGTAAACAGTCTAAAATGTAAAAGTAATAAAATAAGAAAGTTAAAATATAAAAACAGGTCAAATATGCAAATATTAATTAAAATAAAATAAGATAAGATCATTTAGTGCCTACAAAAGTCTAAAAAAGTCTAAAATATAAATTAGAATAAGTTAAGATATAAAAAGACTAAAAGACATTAAACAAATAAATATTTGATAAAATAGCAAATAAAATATAAGAGTAAAGATACCACATATAAGATCTAATTAAAAGCTAAGTTAAATAGATGAGTCTTTTGTTTCTTTTTAAAACCTCAACAGAGGATGAGGTCCTCACGTCCTCAGGCAGGCTGTTCCACAGACGAGGTCCGTGGCGTCTAAACGAGGCCTCGCCGTGGTTTTTTGTCTTGACTCTAGGGACCATCAGCAGGCCCGCGCCTGAGGATCTAAGGGCTCTGGGAGGTTCATAATCTAAAAGCAAATCTGATATAAATGAAGGAACAAGGCCATGGACAGTCTTAAAAACTATTAAAAGAATCTTAAAATTAATTCTGTAGCTGACAGGGAGCCAGTGCAAAGATTTTAAGATCGGTGTAATGTGCTCCTTCTTCCTGGTTCTCGTTAAAAGGCGTGCAGCAGAGTTCTGGACTAGCTGCAGGCGATTGAGAGTGGTTTTCTTTACCCCAGAAAAGAGGGCATTACAGTAATCTAATCTCGATGAAATAAAAGCATGAATTAAGATTTCAGCACTGGCTCTAGAGAGAAAGGGTCTCACTCAGGCGATATTTCTGAGATGGTAAAATGCAGTCTTGGTTACTTAATTGACGTGTTTTTCAAAGCTAAGATCTGCATCTAAAATCACACCGAGGTTCCTTACTGTATCACATATTTTCATAAAGTGGGTTGACAGATAAAATTGGACCCTATCTCTCTCAGCCCCAGAACCGATAACCAAGACTACAGTCTTGTCCTGATTGAGCTGCAAAAAGTTCTCTCCCATCTACATTTTAATATCTAAAATACAGTTTAAAAGGCTATCCAGGCGTCCAGTGTCATCAGGAGACACAGCTACATATAGTTGAGTGTCATCAGCATAGCTATGAAAGTTATAGCCGTGTCTCCTGATGACATCACCAAGTGGAAGCATGTAAAGATTAAAAAGTGTGGGACCCAGGATGGAGCCTTGAGGCACCCAGCAAGTCAGTTTGTGCCTTTCAGATGAGAAATCATTTAAATCCATCCATCTTCCTCCACTTATCCGGAACCGGGTCGCGGGGGCAGCAGACTGAGCAGAGATGCCCAGACTTCCCTCACCCCAGCCACTTCCTCCAGCTCCTCTGGGGGGACCCCAAGGCGTTCCCAGGCCAGCCGAGAGACGTAGTCTCTCCAGCTATCCTGGGTCTTCCCCGGGGCCTCCGCCCAGTGGGACATGCCTGAAACACCTCTCCAGGAAGGCGTCCAGGAGGCATCCGGACTGGCTCCTTTCGATGTGGAGGAGAAGCGGTTCTATTCCGAGCTCTCCGCGGATTGCCGAGCTTCTCACCCTATCTTTAAATGCACAAATATCATTTACTGTATATTTTTTTTAAAAGTTTGCTTTTGCTGAAGGGCTTGTAAATAAGCCATGCTAAAATACTCTAAATAAATTGTGTACTTATGTGGAGGATAACTGTTTTAGACAGTAAACAGACATCAAAAAAGTTCAAATTAGAATGGTAACTGGCCCCCTTTTTAAGTTTTAAAATCAGTTAAAACTTTTGAGTTTTAGGGATTTTACAATTTCTCAATTTTCAAGTTAACTTACCTTAAAATGTAGACTTTTCTTTAATTTTTTAATCAAGTAGGTAGTATAAATGCATACTAAAAAATGCAATATACAATAATTAAGCTCTGTTTGTTTTGATAAAGACTCTGCTTTCACATTCTATGAGAAAAATGTTCTTTATATCGTTTGTTTTAGAACTAAACATTCCAAACGTATTCACTTTTACTATATTAAAATATTGAATATTTTGGATTATTTCCATGCATTATAATTTTGATAAGTTTGGAATAAATAGTGTTAGTGTTTCTGGATGAAGTGAAAATTTGACCCTCTGAACAAAAAAACAAACAAAAAAAGGCCTCATGCCTTCTCAGGGTGGAGGAAAAAGGAGTGTTAGACAATCTTTCTTTCCACCCTGCTGTTTTACTCATTTCCACCCACAGTCCCCCACCCCACACCTACATCACTGCAGGTCAGGCTGATCTTAACGCTTCATATAAAACATGAATGTGCAAGGGGAGACCCACGGCGCCGGCCAAGCAATTGGAGCTTCAGGTAGTTCATTTCAGCAGATTTCATAAATGTAAAAGTCAAACAGAAGTCCAGGCTAGTGTGACCTTCAGAAGCTAAAGTTTCTACACTCGTCAAAATAATTCCTAACCTGCATGTGTTTATTCTGGAAACAAGGGAGTTCATTTAAAGGAGAACAAAACATGAACCTGTTGAAAAAAATCCCCTACTGGACATGAGAGGTAATTCACTCTACTATTTTTTTAGTCTATTTTTTTTTTAATCATCGAATTCCCCTGTTAAGGCCCGTACACACCGGGACGAATATTCGCCTGGCGTTATTCGCCAGCGTTTTTCGCCACGTCTTTTGTGTTCACACCCAGGCGATTTTCGCTGACGATGAGCCGAGCCAACATGCAATTTCATTCCCTGACATTAGATGGCGCTTAATGTAAAACAGAAATATTCCTGTACACAAGGTGGTCGCTTTTCACTCAGAAGAAGAGAGCCAGTATTTACGCGCTTGTCAGAATCATACAAAGAAAACATGAATATTTCAAGTACCAGTAGCTCCAGCTACAGTTCCAATGATGAAGACATTATTGTTCTGTTGAATGATGAAAGACGCCGGAAAAGACGCCGATTTTGGGTACATCCCATAGTTACGAGAAGGGAAGAACATGGTGAGTTTTATCGACTGGTACAAGAGCTGAAAATGACTCATGAGCGTTTTCGGGGATATTTTAGAATGTCCGTCATTATTTCTTTGCGGCAGTGTAGCCGCTACTTGGCGTCTATCTTCTTTGCTGGTATGTGTGCTCAGAAAGGCAGTGTTGTGTTTGAGCGCCCCCAAGTTGTGTTTCACTGTAACTTCAGAAGCTCCAGACACGTGTGCAAAAGTGCCATTCTCATTGGTCGAAAAGATTTCAAAGCGAGGCGTCAAAAAAAAAAAACGAACGAGAGGCGTTTTTTTTTTTGTTGCTTTGACGCGTGGCGTTTTTTCGCGTCGGTGTGCACACTCTCATTGGTGCCCTTTGTTTAGTCACGAGGCGAATTTCGCCAGCGAAATTCGTCCCGGTGTGTACGGGCCTTTAAGGTGAGTGTTGCCATTTTTCCAGATTGAGAAAGTTCTGTGCTTATTCTCTGACAGCAACAAGAGTCAAAAGCCTATTTTCATTGTGCCACACCTTCTTCCAGGGTAATGGAGAGGATGGAGTTGACCCAGCAACCATCTGGCAAAGGCAGGGTTCTCCTGGACAGTTCTATAGTCCATAACAGGACCACAGAATGACCAACAACCACATTCACACCTAAGAGATCATTGAGAGTCACCAATGAACCATGTTTTGGACTCCAGGAGGAGGCTGGAGTGCCTGGAGAACACCCACATATGCATCTGGAGAACATGCTAACTCCAGTGATTCCAGCTGGGATTTAAAACAGGTGTTTCTGGTTGTGCGTCAAAAGTGCTAACCACTTCACCATCATGCAGCTTTAGGTAGTATGCTTTTAATTTTCATGCAAAACTCTGCCATGAGAATACATTAACTTTAGGGCAGTGGTGTCCAAATCCAGGCCTCAAGGGCCGACCTCCGGCTGATTTTTCAGAAATCCTGCCATATCTGCTGTTGGTTACCTGGATCAGGTGCGTTTAGCCAATAAGGAGCTTCAACGCCAGGTTGGTTAGAAAAAATGTAGGGACATTTTAGCCACAGACATTTATGTGTGTGTTGGTTAAGGTTGGGAAAATGTTCCAAATGTTGTCTGCTCAAATGCTTTCTTACATTTGCAATCAACTCATTTTGACATTCTGGTACCAAAATGTGCTGCCGATCAGATGGCTGATCAGGAGCCCCTGAGCGTCTTAAGGCTCGAAACTCCAGAAAAACACCAAGCTAAATGCTTTTGAAAAGGTTTTTGTCTGGGATGACATGGTGCAGAAACCTTATTAAAATTAAGCATATTATCATAGAACAAATCCTGCTGGAAGAATGGGTTCCCATTCGGTTGCATTGTGTACAAACACAGGTCCAGGCTCCGGCTGGATTTTAAAAAGTACCATACAGAGCAGAAGGAAATTTGGGGAGTTTTCTCATTTCTTTGAAGTTTCTACATTTGGGCCTTGTCTATGGGCGAAAAATAGGCAAACCTGTATAAGGCGCGCAGATGGCCTGCACCAAATATCAAGGTTGTAGACCACTCAGTCAGCACTTAGAGCCAAAATGTTCATGCACATTTCTTTCTGCGGGCAACAAGTGGTAGTAAAACACTTTTACAACAGGTGAAGGTGAAGTAGGTAAGATGCAGGCGTGTTGTACACATTTTTTCATTTTGAAACTGTCATGGTATGTTTTAACTTGACGGACCCAGATGCTGGAACCCAGAAAAAAACCGAGGAGGCGAGAGGTGTGAAGTGTGAGATATTTAATAATAGGTAAGGAATATTGTTTGTATGCTTGTAAGTTCGAATCTGGAGAAATGAGCTTGAATCCTTGGCTTGAAGGTGGGGCGTGGCTGGAGGGTTTCGGCAGGAGGTTTCCAGAACAGCAAGGCAGTTGCAGACGGCAGGACATGAAACCAGGGAAGACTTCGGTGACCAGGTGAGTACCCGTGGACGAGTAATCCTCTAGGCGAGGCGTAGCAAGATTAGCGAGAGGCAGATAAACATGAAACAAGATACTAGAGTTGACCAGACTAAGCACCGTTGAGGAACAACGAACTGGCGTTGAATAGTGGCAGTGGATCTCCTTAAGTAGTAGTGGCTTGATGAGATGAGTGAAGTCAGCTGGTCACGTCCAGAATGGAGCAGAGGAGGAAGGGGGGAGGAGACCGACAGAGGCACCATGACAGAAACCCCCCCAAATCCTAAGACCTGCGGAAGAAGTCAGTTAGTGCTGTTCATGTGATGAGTGCGTCCTCTTTACATGACCCTGACTGATAAAAAATAAGGAAATTAGATGGAGCGTAGTTTTTGTTGGCATCCCTCCAGCGTCCTATGGCTACTTACATATCACCTGCAAACCGCGTGCGTGCAACATTTGGGTGCGGTTAGTAAGGAGGCAGTACTTGCACCCTAATAACAACTAAGTGTGGAGTAAGGGCAACCTACAACAGCATCATCTGTATGTCATAAGTGCATGCAACTTCCATAATCCTTACAAATACTTCACAATACACTTGCCATATGCACGACAATTGTACATTCTATGATTTTAGTGGTTGTACGAACATCAAGGAAACTGGGAGACACATCTGCGCTCCCCCTAAGATGTAACCGCTCCTGTCTACGAGTCTCCACGGTCCTCCACAAAAAAAAACCCCATACATGCGATAAAAGCTTTTATGATCACTCTATTTGATCTTCCTTCGTCAAGTCAGCGATTTTGAGCCTGACTCACATGTATGATGAAGTTTCACTGCCAGATTCCAAACT
Source organism: Oryzias curvinotus (assembly GCA_023969325.1). Taxonomy (NCBI): domain Eukaryota; kingdom Metazoa; phylum Chordata; class Actinopteri; order Beloniformes; family Adrianichthyidae; genus Oryzias; species Oryzias curvinotus. The sequence goes on from CM043718.1 coordinate 31,698,703, forward strand.
TTATTTCTTAAAAAAATAAACATTTTACTTTAAATGAAAGCAGCAGGGCATAGTGTAAACACAGCTATTCAGCTGACAGACAATACCCAAATGTGTGCAGATATCTGGGACATATGACGGCCTCGTCTTTTTTCTTCCTGCCTTTCTCTAACCATATCCTTGTTTCCTCTGCAAGCTTTTTCTTTTATGCCCGCTGCATGGAGGGGGCTGTTTTGAGTCAAAGTTACAGGATGAAAACCTAAACATCAATGTTTTGGATTTCCTTATCAGAGAGATCCGTTTTCTGCTGCACGGTCATTCATACTGGCACTTTATCTAACATCATCCTTTCCCATCTTAGATGAGGGCACGGGGTGAGCCAAGTTACAACGCACAGCCTTTTGTATAGACACAAAATTGCAAGCTGACACAAAAGTGCTAAAAAACACTGTCCCCCCTTAAAGACCCCTCTGCCTTTTTCTGCAAGGTAAACGCTGTGCTACGGGCGTGTGACGTACATTAAGCCAGGTCTTTCACTTGTAGTACAAGAGTAAACTGTGTGGGCACAAAAGCTTATTCAATAAGGCTCCGCTGTAATTTATCTGCTCTCAAATCAGCGTAACTGTGACTCTGAACAGCTCCCTTTTGATGAAGCATAACTAATTATTCAGCATTTCATGTGGGAATCCTTTTTCTTCAAAATAAATCAACATTTTCCGTGGAAAAAACTCAAATGGAGGGAATTTACCCACAGGGAAACCAGAGGGGGTTTCTCTCCGAACTTCTGGAGTAACTCAAATAGAGCCAGAGGTGAGGTGAAAGAGGATTAAAATAAAGTAGGACTTTGAGCGGATTACAAAAGAAACAAGTTTTTTTTTCTTATGTCCTCTTTAGCAAACCAAAGCAAGCTGTGTTGGTTGGCGTCCAGTGAATGTGCTCTCTATGCTCTGACAGACAGCGGAATGAGCTGCTTTATTACCTCTTTGCAGGGCTGCCAATCATCATAGGGCAGGTATGCCCCACGGTGGTGTAGAAACAACCAGAGTTTAGTGTGAGGGCTTAAATACTTCCAACTCAACAGATATTCATCGTCATCCTGATTTTTTTCCCCTGTAGTGAGGGGAGTAACCAGGCAGCTGACAAAAAGACCAAACACTGGAGGTTTTGTATCCGATCCACACACTTCCATCTTTTCCACCGTCCAGTAAGAGTTCAGGCTTTCACATCCTCCATCCATCTCCAGGGTCACACTTCCTGTAATTATAGGGTTTTATTCTGTCTTCTTTAATCCAAATTCCACCAAAAGCAACCCAAACCTATCCATGATGGTTACACTTGCCTGCTTTACTTGCCATTTTATTTACATAAAAAGAAAATCCTGTAGACAAAGAAAAGAGAAACACACTGTTTTAGGATTGGAAAAGGTACTGGCAATCCAAAGCAAAAAACTTTCATCCTAAACTGACCTCCATCCCTCCAAAATAATTTCTAATAATTGCTATACCTTATAACTGAACAACCTGCATGTATTTTCAAGTTCCATCAGAAAAGGCTAAAGGTAAAGATGATTTTGTGATTATAGATGCTGTTTCAAAATCCTCCTCTGTAAGAGGACTGTTTTGTATCATAATGATGATTGTTGACATTTTAGTTTTTAGCTTTTATTTTGTTTTAAAAAAAAAAGGGAAAAAAAGAGATGATGACACTACGTCAATATCAACATTTCATTTATTTTTAAAGCCAACAGGGTGTGTTTTTGTTTGGTTTAGTCTCATCTCTGTTTAATTTGTATCCCTTGACAAGCTTTTATTTTATTTCAAACTTTATTCCCTATAATCTGTTTTATCTATAACTGTCTTTACAATTTGTGAACACTTAGCTTTTTCATTTTTTTTTATTAAATGTAACAGGATTACAAATAACGTTGAATGCAACATGAGTTTCAGAAATGACATTATACTGAAGTATTTTGGGCTTACTTTGGATAACATTATGCATGAAGAATTAAAATATAAAAACAAGTTATGTTCAGAAACTTAAAAGAAAATTTTGGACAAACCATAAAATCCTTTTGTGTGAGATTCTGATGAGTTTGTCACACAACTCTCGTGTCAGGAAATCTCGCGCTACTTCAACTTAAGCCGATCACAGGTGTTTAACAAATCAGTGTGCAGTTGAGTTTAAATTTCTCCACATTTAAATGGTGAAATCTGTAAATGTTTCTGCAGTGCTGCAGAGAGGTAGCACTGTAATTTATTGGATTTATCAAGATGTTTATGAAGGTTATTTTGGCCTTGAAGGACATCTTTACACCACACAGCAATGGCAGTAGCAAATGTTAATAAATGAAGTCAAAGCATGACAAAACCATAAACAAACTGGGGGGAAAAAGGTTCCAACGCATCAGAAAGTCAGTCAGTTAAATACACTGAGGATGATTTACTTAAATGAAAACACTTGTGGATGATTAACAGCTTGAACCAGGGGGGTATTCCAGAAAGCAGGTTATGCTAGTTACCATGGTAAGTTTGAGGCTAAGGAAGTGGATAGCCTCAGCTTGCGGTTTCCAGAAATGGAGGTATGTTTCAGGGTATGTCAAGTTACCATAGCAACTCATGCTCTGAACATAACCTGGTCTGGAGCAGGTTTAGTTGAAGGTTAGTTTGTTTTCAGAGAGGTGAAGCAGCATGGCGTGTCCATTTGAAGATGATTTAGTGGATGAAGAAGCTCCGATAATACTTTTTCCACCGTGAGAGGATGATAAGACCACATATGGATGTTGGAAAGATGAACTTTTTTACATTCTTGATCTAACTTAATTATTTGCTTCTGTTAAGATAAATCAATTTTTTTTGTTAAGGCATCTTAAAAATAACACAGAGTTTTCAGACAGTTATTTTACTTTCATTCAAATGAATTCAATTAAGTAGGTGTAACTTTGGTGCTGCTGTTAGATTGGCACCGCAAGGAATTGTGGGATACCATTCCCTTTGCCTGTCTGGACGGATTTGGGTTGAAGTGTGGGTTTTTGACCAAATGTGTTTAGCTGTTTTACTGTGTTTTGCCGAGTTATTTTGTCCTACTATGCTTAAGTCTCTGCACCATGAGTGAGAGGAAGGGAGAGGATGATGAGTTTATATAGCAACACTACTGTCTTTACCTGTAATAATGATGTTGGAAAATTGGTAAATGAATACATGTTCTCATATTCCTTTATTATGTTCTTTTTATTGTTATACAAATAAGTATATCTGCCAGCTCAAACTTAGACATCTGAGAGTTCAAGAATTATAATAAATTAAGATGGAAAAAATATTTAATTGAAATGCAGAGATTTAAACATAGTAGGACAAAATAACTCGGCAAAACACATTAAAACAGCTAAACAACGAAACACATTTGGTCAAAAACCCACACTTAAACCCAAATCCGTCCAGACAGGCAAAGGGAATGGTATCCTACAATTCCTTGCGGTGCCAATCTAACAGCAGCACCAAAGTTACACCTACTTAATTGAATTCATTTGAATGAAAGTAAAATAACTGTCTAAAACTATGTGTTATTTTGTAGCTGACTTAACAAAAAAAATGATTTTATCTCAACTGAAGGAAATAATTAAGTTAGATCAAGAATGTAAAAAGGTTTATCTTTCCAACATCCTTACGTGGTCTTATCACCCTCTCATGGTGGAAAAAGTATTATCGGAGCTTCTTCATCCACTAAATTATCTTCAAATGGACACGCCATGCTGCTTCACCTCTCTCAAAACAAACTAACCTTCAACTAAACCTGCTCCAGACCAGGTTATGTTCAGAGCATCAGTTGCTATGGCAACTTGACATACCCTGAAACATACCTCCATTTCTGGAACCGAAAGCTGAGGTTATCAACTTCCTTAGCCTCAAACTTACCGTGGTAACTTGCATAACCTGCTTTCTGGAATACCCCCCTGGGGGGTATTCCAGGAAGCATGTTTAAACTAGCCTTACTTTAAGCCTGAACTCTGGCTGAAATCCGCCTGAACTTGCTTACTCTGGGTATGTCGGTTCCAGAAGACCGGATATGAGTTGGCGTAATTACGCTCGACTTGGTAACCCTGGGTTAACCCACGTGCACGTCGTGTACATAAAGACATTCTCAATAGATCGCCGATTTCTGGAGTCACCATGGAAACGCGTGGGGAAAAAAAAGAAAAGAAAGAGAAAATCAACAGACAAAGTAAACGCACGAGTTTCTGATCTTGTTTCCATTTTCCTTGTGACGCATATATATATATATATATATATATATATATATATATATATATATATATATATATATATATATATATATATATATATATATATATGTTATATATATCTATATATATAACTCTCATACGTCTAAGTTTGAGCCGGTGAATATGCTAATTTTTATAACAATAAAAAAGACGGTAAAAAATGCACGGAGTGCAAAAATTGATTACAGAATTTCCCATCATTGAACTTGCAGAATTGCAGTGTAGGGGTGCTATAAAAACTCATCATCCTCTCCTTCGCTCTCACTTGTGGTGCTGAGACATGAGCACAGTAGGACAAAATAACTCGACAAAACACGGCAAAACACAGTAAAACAGCTAAACAACGAAACATATTTAGTCAAAAAGCCACACTTCAACCCAAATCCGTCCAGACAGGCAAAGGGAATGATATCCCAGAATCCCTTGCGGTGCCGATCTAACAGCAGCACCAAAGTTACGCCTACTTAATTGAATTAATTTGAATGAAAGGAAAATAATTGTCTGAAAACTATGTGTTATTTTTAAGGTGACTTAACAAAAAAAATGATTTCTCTTAACTGAAGCAAATAATTAAGTTAGATCAAAGTAAACAAGTTTAATTTTCCAACATCCATATGTGGTCCTATCACCCTCTCACTGTGGAAAAAGTATTATCTGGGCTTCTTCATCCACTAAATCATCTTCAAATGGACACGCCATGCTGCTTAACCTCTCTCAAAACAAACTAAGCTTCAACTAAACCTGCTCCGGACCAGGTTATGTTCAGAGCATGAGTTGCCGTGGCAACTTGACCTACCCTGAGACATACCTCCATTTCTGGAACCGAAAGCTGAGGTTATCAACTTCCTTAGCCTCAAACTTATCGTGGGAGCTAGCATAACCTGCTTTCTGGAATACCCCCCTGGTGTGTCTGACAGAGTAACAAACACAAAACCTGAAAACAGAAAATGACCAAGAAAACAACGTAAAGAAGAGCAAAAACCTCCCAGAAAAAGCAAAGGATAGAAATAGAAAGTATTTTTTGTTTGAGCTACTTTAGAGAAACTTTCATTAATGAAACTTGGAGAAAAACTACAATAAAACATAGCTTCTTCACATAAGGACGTTCTTTTCAGAAGTCTGCTGTAAAAACATTAACAATCATGCTGTCAAATGCAGTAACAAACAATCTAAGCATAGTTTCATGGTAATTAAAGGTACAGAGGGTATAAGTGTGATAAGATGAAAACTAATAGGTTACATTATTGAGTAAAAGAAGCTGTGGTGCAGTGGTTTGACCCAATTATCCATCTTCTGTCTCATCACAAGCCTGTACAGCTCCTAAAAACGGTTAACAACAGAAGATGCAAAATGTTTTTTTTTTCATGTTGACCAATTAGAACATGTTCTTGCTGATCTTTGACTTCAGTGGAAAAGGAACATCACACAAAGTTCATCTTGTTGACAATAGAGAGGCTAAAGAGGGTCGAATGTTAACATATCTGAAGCTATAGGCAGGAATGAATGCTTTAGCAAAGCAACACATGGTTAACAATGTATACACTTAAATAGTTTTATGAATTATGGCATCCTTTAGTTTCAATCTAGCCAAACATTGAGTGAGTGACTACAGTCTTCTCTAACCCTGATCAGCCTTTCTTTAACACTTGTTTGGTATTTAAGGTATTTTGGTATTTGTAAATGCATTTAATGTACCACCCCCTTATGGACCCACTTCGATGAAAATTGTGTTGTTTTTACATGTTCTTGTAGCATTTTTCTGATGATGGAGGACGCGTATGAAGAAAATTAAGCACAAAATTGCATTTCTTAGTATTTTAAGACATAGAAAACACGCTGGCCACAAGCTTCCTCCTCTGCTCCAATTCGCAACACGAGAGGGGGAAGGGTTGCTCCACGCCAACGGTCCCGCCCACAATTCAGAGTTGAAATTCTAAATAACCCCTGCCACCCTGCAGAAACTATGTCCTAAAAAATGGCTAAAAACAGCACAATCTTAATTAAAAGACCACTGGGGAATGCTTTGAAAATAGATCAGAAGATGATCAGAGTGGGTCTTTAAATATTGGTACTTGCTGCTGGCATGGGGGCAGTAAGGTGATCTTCAGACTATCAGCAGACCATCAGTACCATCCGGGGTATCCGTGTCATGTCTGGCATGTTCCAGCGGGCTCAGTTTGCATCACTACATCCCGAAGTCAAGGATGAAAGATAGTTGCTGTCCGGGCTCCACGCGACTCACATCAAAGAGGGGCAGCCATCTCCTTCGATTAGGTTCAGCAATTAAGCCCTGTTTAATCTCTGGTTGTTCAGTGTTTCCACATGCCAACAGAGCTTTGTGACCGCACCGCTGAGTGCTACAGAGCAGCCGGCCTTCATGTAACACCGAGAGACCGTGGGGAGCCTTTGACCGTCTGTTTGAGCTGACACTCAGAGGCACTTTCCAACACAAGTTGTCGCTCATTCATTCCTCCTGTCAGATGGCGTTGGACCGATCGAGCATTAAACACAAAGCTCCAAATTTCAGACAAGCTTCAGAACAAGGCAAAACTTTGTTTGGCCCCTGCTATACACAAACAGACACGCGCCCCCACCCGCTGACCCCCACCACCATATGCCAAAAATTATCATACAAGTTTCTCTTTGTATCCATATATAAAACATGATGGAGAAGAATTGAGCCTTTATGTGACGGGAAGGCCGTGTGTTTATCCAACAGCGCCAGCACCAAGAAACAAGAGAAAGCCCCCATTGCTGTCGGAGGAAGCCGGAAAGTGTTGGAGGCTGCGGTGCTGGAGGGAGGAGAAGTGAGTGGAGACTGGGAGGGGAGGAAAAAAAAACACATTGACAGACAGTTTTTTTTCCTCAAAGTACCTGAAGTTTAGAAAAGCTCAAAGATTTATGAGAGAAAATCATGAAGGTGTTTTAACCTCAAAAACAGAAGAGAATCTATTTGCAGGTGTGTCTGTTTCTAATTTTCACTTTTAAACATTTAATGTTTAACATGCAGCATAAATCAAATCATCAAGATTTTCTTTTTGAGTAAATAATTTGAAGTTGCAGCAGCAGACTGTGAGTTTTTAAAAGAGGAGTTCTTCTCATGTGTGATTTATTGCTCACTTTTCCTTTAGCCACGTGAAACGCAGGACTCCCCCATGACGACAGCTGACTGACATTTGAGATCCGCTGGTTGTTAACATGCATGTTGGTTATTTCTGCGCTGTGTTCTCCAACTGAGCGTGTCTAAAAGCCTTTTGAAAAAATACTGATTCCAGACACTTTTTCTAAAAGAAATGTCTGTTTACCACATTCAAAAACTGCCATCTGTTATCGACTAAGAAATGTTAAAAAAAAAAAAAGCTTCACATTAAACTACAAATATTCTTTGTTTTTCAATGCAAGATTGCATATTATTTTGTTATCGGTTTCATATTCAAGCTTTGGTTTTTACAAATCATGAGGAAGCAACTACATGAGGGCTGAATCCCGGTTGGGACCTTTCTGTGTGGGGTTTACATGTTCTTCTCATGTTTGTGTGGTCATTCGCAGACTAATCGAGCAAAAGTTCAAACATTTTGAAAACCTTTTATATTTTCTGTAAACTGTAATTATTTTTAGACTAAAATGTGATTGAAAGCCCTGCTGAGAACTTCCAAGGTCTGAAAATCCGAAACAATCAAGTCTGAAGATCCTCGACAGACCCTCACTTTGCACATTTGGCAGTCCAGCCTTCGCTCCGTGTAAACTGGCCTGCATTCAATCAACATCAAGCCATGAATGCAGCTAGAACTTAAATAGAATAAACTGCATTGCATGAGGCAACTGGAAAATGCCATTTTTTATTAAATAAAGTATTCATCCTTTTGTTTTCTTTTCTGTAAAGCTGTGTTGCCAAAAATATGATGTTTCAGCTTTGTGTCCTCTTAAATTCACAAAACTGCACTGTTCTGAAAGTACACGCCAGCAAACTATTGAGAGGGAACAAGATGTGGGGTTTATAAATGGACCTACTGATGGATCTGTGTTTTTGCTCGTGTCAAACAGACCAAAGACTGAATGGGCCTCCTCACGACCCTCTGGCCCTCGTTCCACATTCGGGACGCTCAGGAAGGCCTGCGGCTTGAAGGTTCTAAACCACAACGACCTTCTCACTCCGTCCATTTCACTTTTGGACTTTTTAACGTCGGAATTAGACTCTAGATAAATTACAGCGACCATGAAGGGCCCCCTTGTTCTGCAAGAATAATAAAGAAAGGATACCCTGGTGAAGAACTTTGCAGTAATTTTGCCTGTAAGTGTCTGGGAGTGGGTTTGGACTCAGCTGAGGGAGGCAGGGCAGAGGGCAGAGGGAGAGCAGCGGTACAGCCAACCTCTGTCATTCGGGAAATGATGAATAATCCAACGTGTTGTCCAGTGTTGGACAGGTTGGGCTTTGCGTCTTGCTAACACAAATCTGAATATAAAAAAATGGAAAAAGACCTGATGGAGTTTACACAATTTTCTTGAATGAGAAGTGAGAACACATTTTTTTCAAAACTGACCTAACGTTGATGACCAAACAGCTATGATCGAGTGTCAAAAGGATTCTGTAGCAAAACTAGCTCAAATAAAAATACAATAAAAGTATTTGAGATTTGACCTCTTTCGCTTTTTGCTTGGTTACGGTCAGGTTCTTCATGTCACGCTGGTTCTCTAAGTCACTGTCACACCCGGTTAAATTAGCTAATTATCCACAGCTGTCTTCTGTTACTCATTCATCCTCCTCAGTCTGATATTGGTTGATCTTTGTTTTATAATCCTTTTTGGTTTTTTCCTTTGTTCACTGTCATGTTTAAATGCCGTTTATCAAAGTTTTGTGTTTCTGTCATCAAGCCTGGTCTCCTGCATTTTGAAAACTTTATCAAATGGTCTCCTAAACCTTTCCTGACCAAATGGACCCAATGTGAGATTTATTGCAGTGGCAGTTTTATCCATACCCTGCTGCAACAGATACAGGTTTTCTTCTGTTCTCCAGGTAGGTTTATGTGGCTGCTCTTCTTCACGTCTCTATTTCCTGGAAAGAGTCACCAGGGCTGCTCTTCTTCAAACCTATCCTTGACAGAGGTCATTGGGACCACTCCTCTTCTTCCTGTCTTTTCTATGAGGAGGAGGTTGCACCTGTTTGACTGTAAGCATCTGGACTGCTCTTACAGCTCTGTTTTTGATGGATTGTCTTAGGACACGTGGTATCTGCTCTGTCAGTGGGGGGTACTGTGAGAGTTGTGTCCTTTCAATTATTTCAATCATCATTTGGTTCTCACGTCATGTTGTGTCATCAAATTTTGTTTTTGCTCATTTTCAGGTTTAGTTCCATCATTAAATCTACTTATCCAGGTTTTAAATGTCTATCACTGAGCTCAGTCTCCTGCATTTTGGACTCTGAACACCCTTTTTCTCAACCCTTTGTTGGTTTTTTTAACTGTATGTTTTTCTGTTGCCATTAACTTCATTTTCTCCTCACAGGTTATTATTCCTTAAATGTTAAAGGCATTAAAATAGTTTAAAAGTTAAAATAAAAACTGTTGGTGGCCTTTCAAGGAACAACAAAGATCAAGGATAGCTTAACCCTATAAATAAATTGAAGTTGCTCTACATTGGTACATCAGATTTATCTCTGCGTGTTCCATTGTGAGTGCAGTGCTTTAGTTCAATCTCCAACCTCTACAAAAACAGCCCACCCACCCTTTACATGTGGACTCTTTCCAGAGGAGAGTCCACCTGATTCCCTCATCCATCCACAGGTTATAAATAGGACTCGCTCGACGAACTGGTGCCGGGGCTGCAGGGTGGATGGTTGGGGTGGGGAGGTGGGGGGGTCACAGTCAGTTGATATCCCTGTGTCTGTCCTCCAAGCTCTCTCCAGAACAACCCTCTCTGTGCTGCCAACTTTTTCTCACATGCAAGTCTGTCACAACTTTCTTCCCTTTTAATTCCCTCTCTGCGATGGCCCGCCATATGTCCCACTTTCCTCGGCCTGTATAACTTGTGTCACTCCCAAACTCTCTGGCATGCCCCTCAACACCCCATTCCCCTAAATCCAGCTGACAGATTGTAATTGAAATGGTCAAGCACATGAAAACATGACAAATGGTAAAAAGAATTTGTGCTTCATCATCTTCGTCGCCCCGTATTTCCATCTCTGTCTCACTTGACAGCTCGTAATTAAACTCTCCGGTACACAGCCAAGGGGGGGCAACTTAGCAGATTTGTACTCCACTGTAATAATTATAACGATGCAGCATCTGCATGGGTTGAATCAACAAACTGATTAAAAAACACAAAGTCCCACTCTGATCAACTGTGAATCTATTTTTAAAGTGTTCCCAGTAGTCTTTTAATTATGATGATTTTTAGGCTAAATTAAAAAACCTGAGTCATTTGCTAAGACATAGTTACTGTAGAGTGGCAGGAGCTCATCAGAAATTTACCTCTGAGTTGTGGGAAGGACCCTTGGCCCAGATAAAGCCCATCCCCGTTTTCCATCATTTATCTGTTTACATTCTCTCACACGCCAAACCTAACATTACCGCTGCAACAAAAATAAGATAAGATAAGATTTTCCTTTATTCGTCCGACGATAATATCGGAGCCATCTAGTTTTGAGCCAGATACCAGCTCAGACGAGGAAAACAGACTCTCATGGATCTAGTAGTCTACAAGTGGATGCATCAGAATGGATCAGGAAGCTTGTTGCTTGTGGTGACTGTAGCACCTACGTCAAACTTACAAGCTTTTTCCAACTACATTTTTGTCTGCTCCTGTTCCAAAATGATTTGAATAGAGATACTTGGAAAAGCAATTTAAGCTTAATTTTCTTGTATATATGTCCTCCATCATTAGAAAAATGCCACAAGAACATGTTAAAAACACAAAAATACCATTTTCATTGGAATAAGTCTTTAATGACCCAAATGGATAAGAGAATAGATTAACAGTCCTGCATAGACTGCATGGGTAATCCCTCCCATCCCTTCTTCAGGGAGGTGGACAAACTGAGAAGCAGTTTCAGTGGCAGACTTATACCCCCCCCCCCCCCTACCCGCTGTGCCAGAGAACGATACAGGAAGTCATTCCTGTCATCGTCCATTAGACTTCACAATTCATCTGGCAGACTTGGATGTACATAAGATTTTTTGAGAGTTCTAGAGTTTTCGACTGTGTAGTTATTTTATTTTATTTTATTCTCTTTTCTTTCCTGTATATTTTGTGTCTTGTGTTTATCTTTATCCCCCTATTTCTATGGTGCTGCTACTACAACTAAATTTCCCTTCGGGGATTAATAAAGTTGATCTTGAATCTTGAATCTTGAATACACAGACCATTTCTTCTGACTTATATCAGGCTATACAGTACGGACCAAAATGTTGGACACCCCTCCTCATTCAAAGAGATTTCTTTATTTTCATGATTGTGAAAATTCTAGATTCACACTGAAGGCATCAAAACTACAAATTAACACATGTGGAATTATATACATAACAAAAAAATGTGAAACAACTGAAAATATGTCATATTCTAGGTTCTTCAAAGTAGCCACCTTTGCTTTGACTACTGCTTTGCACACTCTTGGCATTCTCTTGATGAGCTTCAAGAGGTAGTCACCTCAAATGGTCTTCCAACAGTCTTGAAGGAGTTCCCAGAGATGCTTAGCACTTGTTGTCCCTTTTGCCTTCACTCTGCGGTCCAGCTCACCCCAAACCATCTCGATTTGGTTCAGGTCCGGTGACTGTGGAGGCCAGGTCATCTGGCCCAGCACCCCATCACTCTCCTTCTGGGTCAAATAGCCCTTACACAGCCTGGAGGTGTGTTTGGGGTCATTGTCCTGTTGAAAAATAAATGATGGTCCAACTAAACGCAAACCGGATGGAATAGCATGCCGCTGCAAGATGCTGTGGTAGCCATACTGGTTCAGTATGCCTTCAATTTGGAATAACTCCCCAACAGTGTCAGCAGCAAAGCACCCCCACACCATCACACCTCCTCCCCCATGCTTCACGGTGGAAACCAGGCATGTAGAGTCCATCCGTTCACCTTTTTTGCGTCGCACAAAGACACGGTGTGTTACGACCCCTGGTAGTGTCTGCATGTCTTGTGGGTGCGTGGACGTAATATAAGTGATATTACGTCCTCTCTGAAGAGGGACGTAATACGGTGGTTGGAACCAAAATTCAAAAAATTGGATTTCCACTGGTCTAATGTCCATTCCTTGTGTTCTTTGGCCCAAACACGTCTCTTCTGCTTGTTGCCTTTCTTTAGCAGTGGTTTCCTAGCAGATATCAATCATCAAGAGAATGCCAAGAGTGTGCAAAGCAGTAATCAAAGCAAAAGGTGGCTACTATGAAGAACCAACAATATGACATATTTTCAGTAGTTTTACACTTTTTTGCTATGTATATAATTCCATATGTGTTAATTCAGTTTTGATGCCTTCAGGGTGACTTCATAGTCATGAAAATAAAGAAATTTCTTTGAATGAGAAGATGTGTCCAAACTTTTGGTCTGTACTGTAGCTCCAAACTAAAGAAGGTCGAGTATCAAGCTTCCTGGGCCTTCATTATCCTGTGAACAGAGATAGGACCGTTATCACGAAAAGACAGGAGGTTCCACGCTGGGCCACTTGCCTGGGGCAGAAAAAACCAACAGCAGTTATCCACTCGTGCTGATATAATGGGTCTGCCTGCCACACGGTGTCAATCAAATGACCAGTAGACACAAAGCTGTTCAACATGCACCATACCAACACTGTGTGTTAGCTTGGTTCTTTTTTTGTGCTGTTTTTCCGAGTGCTTTGACCCACCCTCACAATTACTGTGTAAAAGTAATCAAAACCAAATGAAGGTAGGAAGTTTTTTAACCATCCTTGGTGAGCTGAACTGAATTGACATCAGCCTGGTCTGTTCTTCAAAAGTCTTTAAATCCAAGTTCTCAATACTCTTTATGTGTCATTTTTGTGATGAAATTAATTTGTCTTTATTTCAAAAATAGTAAGATGTTAGTGTTTTTGGAAACTCTTCCTTGGCAAACTGCTGTTCATTTAAAAAAACGGAACTTTATGGCAGCACAAAACACACACATATTTTTTTTTTTTTTTCACCATACGAACAGATTTCCATGAAATATTTGGTATGATTGGTTTATGGATGGGTTACTCTTATGTCTTTGGCTAAAATGTCTATGTTACTTTTGATCTGTTGTAAAAGCATTGCCACTGGTCTTTTAATTAAGTAGTTTCTGCAGAGCGGCAGCAGTTCATTAGAAATTCCCTTCTGAGTTGTGGGCGACACCGTTTGCGTGGAACAACTCTGCCCCCTCTTACAATTGAGAGCTCTCTGTTTACAGCTAGCTTACAGCCCCTCACATCCCTAACCTCACACTACCAGTGCAATAAATATGGAGGGCTATGTTGGAGCTATCCAGCCGTTCATTTTTTAGCCTAATATTAGCTCAGACTAAGAAAATGAATGGAGCCTGGCCGCCCATTTTACTTACAATACGTTACAATAATGAGCTTTTTCAAACTGAATTTTTTTTATCTCATCATTTACCACCATTTGAATAAAGATTACTCATAAATGCAATTTTAATCTTAAAAATGCTATAGTAGAACATGTTAAGAACACCATAAAACACAATTTTCATTGGAGCGGATCTTTAATAATATTTCATCTACTATTACAAAAGGAAAGTTTATCAATTTAACATAACTATACATGAAGCTAAAAGATTTAATGTTTTATTGATATTCTATGTTTTTTTTTTTTATTGTAGAAATGTTTTACTAAGTCAGCCTATATTTATAAAGATCTCCGACCCCAGACTTTGATCTCAGACAAATTTGATCTCAGGCAAACATTAGCTTAAACTAAGTCTCAACTTTGTTTGACTGATATCTCCTGGGTTTCATTGTTGTGTCGTTATCTTTGCTCCTAAAAGTCCCTGTTGACTCTAATTAAAGGGTAAAAGCTGCTTTGTATCGCAACGCACACATCCAGCTCTGTGGGCTGGATTTAATTGTTCTGCCCTGCTGTTTTGTTGATAATGATTTGATAACATGACACTACACACACTTACATGCACAGGAATGCATCCGGGGAATGTAGCGTGTGGAATATCAGCAACTGCTCCCTCTTGCCAAATGCATAATCAGGTTGTTTTGGTATTTCCAGCTATCTAAAGCAGCCATCTTTCAGCTATCTTAAGCAGCTATCTTATGTCTCTGTCCTGTCCGCCATCAGTCGGGAAGAGAAGAGTGAAAGGCAGACAACACTGGATCCACTGATAGTGGCGGGGTCTTGTTTTCCCATGTGCACTGCCGGGATGCGGTGTATAAATAGGCTCTCCGAGCTGTTTGTGTGTGAGGAGGCCTGAGTTATGTGACTATAGCTCGATAGGGGCCGTATGTGGCTGCAAGGCGGTGGCCAGTAAAGTTATGGTGGGTCAGGCCTGTCGGTGTCTTCTCATGTCCTGAGATCTGAGAAGCCTCACCCAGGAGGTGGTGACGGGTGGCAGAAGGGCATGGATTCAGAGTATTTTGGTGTTAATTGAGCTTATTGGTCTGCTATTCACAGGCTTGACATGTGATTGATTTACAGTCCAGTGTGAGCGCATGACTGAACTGACCTCTATGGCGGTGGCTCCTTAGATACAACCCCATGATCACACAGCTGTAACCAATGATCTTCTGCCTTTTTTATAACTGAGCACTCCGTTTACCGTGTTTTTACTCCTTCTGTGTTTTTGTTTTCCTGAAGATGAGGAAAATAAGAGGTCCTGTCAGGGGGGACAGGGACTCGCACTTGAACATTTCAATTAGTATTCAAAAAATATTTATTTACAAGCTAGAGATTTGGACTCCACAGGCAAATAAAATGATTGGACCGGGTTTACCTCTGCAAAACAAAGTGCCCTCAGCTCTGCAGTTTTGTCATGTTCACGCAGTAACTTTGAAGCTACAACCTGGATCTTGTTATCACAAAGATGTGAAATGAGGATAGGAGGGTAGGACATGTTTTGCCTGAAGGCTGTAGTTAGCCCAACAAATAATCCTTCCATGAAAGTACGACGTTTATTTATCTGTGTTTTAACCCCAGAGGTAGGAGGATCAGGGAAAAGCCAGAGGGCTGTGCCACAAAACAAGATTAGAGGCTTAGCGAGCCAACTTTCATGCTAAACTGGATTTTTAGTGTTTAAAAGCTGCTTAACCGTTTTACCAAGATGGTGAGTGCATGAAAAAATTATTTTATTTTTTTTATTTTTTTTTTTTTGAAGTAACATTTCATACAGTGGTGTGTGTGACGAAATACAACTGTGTAATTTTATCGACCTCATTAGACTGTACAGAAACACAGTCACTCGCAATTACTTGTCTGTTTTTGCTGTAGAAGTGTTGACAGTGATGTTGACAAACCCAGTGATTGACACATTACGGTAGTTTAAGTCTATCTGAGTTAAGGGAAATGGAGTGACTCATAACTGTTGAAGTTGGACTATCAACTTGGTTACATCTACAAAGTGTGAAGACAGTGGGATCATTGGGCCACTTATACACTCTCAGCAGACCCTTTATTGGGTGCACCTTGCTGGTACCGCGTTCAACCTCATTTTGCCTTCAGAACTGCTTTAACCCTTGGTGGCATAGATTCAACAAGGTACTGGAAACATTTCTCAGAGAGTTTGGTCCATATGGACATGATAGCATCACACAGTTGCTGCAGATTGGTTGGATGCACATCCATGATGCCAAATTCTCGTTCCAACACATCCCAAAGGTTCCCTATTGGGGTGAGATCTGGTGACTGTGGAGTCATAGTCATGTTAAAAAAAAACAGTCTTACATGATTCCAGCTTTATGACACAGCCCCTTATCCTGCTGGAACTAGCCATCAGAAGATGGGGACACTGTGGTCATAAAGGGATGGTCATGGTCATCAACAACACTTAGTTAGGCTGTGGCATTGTAATCATGCTCAGCTGGTACTAAGGGGTCCTAAGTGGGCCAAGAAAATATCCCATAAGAAGTATCTGTCCAGTGTCTAAATATCTATGTGTTTTCAAAGACACCAAAGCTCTTTTAGTTCCTTTAAAGCCCTTTGCATTGGCTCTGTGGAGTAAAAAAAAAAGGGGTCTTGCCTAAAGCCAGCATTATCGAGCCTCAGGCCCAACAGATTCTGACCAACAAAGATATTCAATTAAACCCAAAAATTCATTAAGGGTTCAAAGAATCTCAAAATCACATTTAAAAACATTTAAAGTCAAATATACAGTAAGTCTATAAAACATTCAGAACCAGTCCTACTTGTGTGAAAATGGTTAAAAATGTTGCTCTGCTGTTTATGATCTTTTCTTTCTGTAGCATAATGTTGGGAACCCCAGTGACCCCCACTAGCTTTCTCAGAAGACTTTTAAAAGCTTCGTCACTGGCCTTAACAGAATAAACAGCAACTGCAAGTGTTATTTCCAGTCAGATATGCTGCTTGTTCCTTTAACCTTGCTTGGTCCAACACCCCTCAGTCCATTTTTAGTTTTTCCATGTGGGTCTGGCCTACAGCCTGAAGTTGGTCACTTGCTTCAAGCCACAGTGAAACTCAATCGATTCCAACTTTTATTGGTGCAGGAGGATTTCTTGTCATCAGTGAAGACGGATTACAACATCTCCAGCAGTTACAACCTTAGCTAATGATAATCGATCCTTATTTTGACCTCTGACAGAAACAACAGAAAAAAGTAAAATATCATCTTTGAACTTACCATCCAGCAAATTTATCCTGAACTTACATCTAAATCTTTTGACCTCCCCTTTTCCCCTCATGCAAAGTCTTGATAATTCAAAACAGCCCCCACCCCTCCTGACTAAGACTGTATGGCTAAACACTTCTGCTGCTTCAGAAATGCTGCTCTGAGGACATTTGATCATGGAGTTGTGTGTGTGGGCAGAGACTTTAGTCTTTAAAAACAAAGGGGAGATGCTTAGCTGTTAGCAAAACGAGCTATTCAGCATGAGCTTCCATGAGCAAAAATACACAAACCCAAAGATCGTATGCGGCTCTGCGTAAACACACAAGCACCACTGTTTGCTGTCTGGAGCCCATAATCTACCTTTGCTGAAATAACCACATTCTGGACTTTTTTTTTACAGCTAACACAAACTTTTGGACCCTTAACGTTTGCAAAAATTCCTCCTTGTGAACACAATTTATATTAGAATGTCTCTGAAAAATATTATTCTCTTGTGGGCAGTTTTTCTTCAGATTAGAATAAAAGATGAATCTGCAAAATCTGAGAACTTTAATAATCTCAAAATATGAACAAACAATCTGGAGCAGCTAATGCAAAAGAAATATTGAACCTAAATTTATATTTTCATTCTAAAGACTTTCGTTTTTGCAGATAAATCACGGTACACTGGACGTGGTGTTTAGGATTGGTTTGTTCTGGATGTTTCCCGCCATCTCTTTCAGAAAACACTTATAGAAGAACTTGTAGGTTTGAAATGACAAAGGTCACACTGCAAGAGGCAATTGGTCAATGAAAATGCTTCCCTCATTTTTTCCAATTGAGTCCTTAAATTACCACATTGTTTGCAAAGATAAGATTAGACCATTGCAGAGGGCTTTCTCTGCACTAAATAGGAAGTATGCTGTGTTGTTTTTGTTGAACGTGTGGATAAATAAAAGCAAATTGTTTGAAGGGAAAATCCCCAAAAATCTACATTTTCTGCATTTCTGTAACCTCTCAATTCAACAAGAGTGAGATGTTTTGGGACTCCTGCAGCTCAAATCTAATTTCAAGCTTTTTGTGCTTCAACTATACAATGAAATGTAGTTTAAATTCTTTTGTGCATCATTTACACAGACTAGGCGTTTCTTTTTTTGTTTTTACATCTTCGGTTGCTGGTGTGCCTCTTGATTTTGGTTTTTGAGAAAAGTGCATTTTGGCTCAAAAAAAGGTGGAAAAACAATGCCTTAAACCAGTGGTCCCCAACCACCGGGCTGCGCGACTCTTGGCACCGGGCCGCGGAGCGGTTCCAGGCCGCGGGAAATTTTGGCACCGGGACGCACAGAAAGAAAAAATAATTTCCATTTTATTGTTTTTTTTTTCCGACAAAAACGTTTTATTTTGAAAAGTGACCGGATTCACTTTGTTACATGTGTCACACTTAAGGCACGTCAAAGTCGCGACACCAAACATCAGGTGATACACCCCACTAAAATTAAACCCAAACAACCAAAATGAGCCAAAAAACAAACTTCTTTAGAAAGTTGCTTTGACAAGGGGAAAATTATTATTATTATTATTATTATTATTATTATTATTATTGTTATTATCATTACTAAAGAGAAAATACCACCCCCGGTCCACGTTAAATCTGTCTTGCGTTGCACCTCCAACCCCCCCCCCCCCCCCTCCCCCCGGTCCGCGGTAAACATGCCTTGCGTTGTACCGGTCCACGGTGACAAAAAGGTTGGGGACCACTGCCTTAAACAAAAAACCAAAGCTCTAATTCATTATAAACAGAATAAACTTTGCAGTTGTTTGCAGGACAAACAACAGATCTCCCTCCAGCTGTTTAAATGCAGGTTCCTAACAAATTGGTACTGTTTAAAAGTGTTATAAAACAGCTTTTGCACAGTGGTGTAGTGGATTACACTCTCTCCTCACAGCAAGAAGGCCCCGGTTTGTATCCTGGCAGGAATTTTTCTGTGTTCTCCTCTTACATGTGTGGGTTTTCTCCTAGCACTCAAGTTTCCCCTTAAAGTCCACAGTTTTCCTAAAAATTAGTTGGACATCAATAACGTGAGTTAACCATTAGATCTGAGGATGGATGAGCAGCAAAATGTCACCTTTTAAAGTCCAATTGCCCTGAAGAAATCCTGCAGTAATATGAGCTGCATCACAGAGAATCTTCAGACATAATTTAAAATTGACATTAAGAGCATTTGTTTTGAAAGAAAGTACCCCGGTCAATTTTTTTTAAACTTCACTCGGGTAGTGATAATTGTCTCTATAGTTCTGAGTGCACTACATCTCCCAGCAACCCCAGCACATAGTTTCTGGATCCCACTCAACTGACTTTTATTAGCAACCACTCACAGCATACTCCAGCACTGAGCCACACTCAGTGCTAAGTATTGTTTGTGCCACTCTGTTTGTGCCACTCTGCCTGCATTACAGAGCATTACATTCAGACCTGCTCTGATTGAAGTTGCACTTCTGAGTATTTCTTTATTCAAATAGTGGTGAATCAGAAGCAGAACAAAAAAAATGCTGTTTGAAAAAGCTCTTAGTTGTATCATAGAAACTGTGATGGGAGGGCCAAAGTTCCACTGCTCCACACCATTCCAATGCATCCACTTATAGACAAATAGATTCATGTACGTCTTCATTTTCCTTATCCTCGTTGATATCTCACTCAAAACTGTTGGTGTAAGAAACTGATCTGGTGGATCAAAGTAGCAGATATAAGGCAGACAAAAGTTCAGACATTTTATTATGACTAGAAGACAAAATCAGGAGTAGAGGCTGGACTGAGCTGGGGCTGGCTGGCTGTTTATTTAGGAGCTGGAGATGGGAGCTAGAGCTGGAGATCAGGACTGGAACTGAGAGTTTGAGCAGCAAGACAGGCAGGCAGGAACAAGGAATGCTCATTTGACAATCTGGCATTGTGTAAGGGAAGGAGCTTGGTACAGTATTTATCCTGTAAGAGTATGAATGGGAACATGGGCTTCAGGTGAGTGGGAGGTGGTATCAGGGGAGGAGGCAACCCCAGCAACTCTCTGCCAAGCTCCTGTAGAGAGTGTGGAGGAAGGATGGAAACGGCCAGGTGGTATGGCTGGATCGCTCCCATAATGCTCGCCATTTTTGTTGCGCTGCCAAAGTTAGCTTGAATTTGTGAGGGGCTTTGAGCTAGCGGGAGAGAGTGTAAACAAAGGGATTATGGGAAATAAGCAGAGGCTTACTTCCGCACCAACAGTCCCGCCCACAGCTCAGAGGCCGGTTTCTAATGAACTATTTCTAATGAACTCTGCAGAGACTATGGCCAAGAAAACGCTTAAAAAAATTTGGGAGCTAAAAACAGTGTAATCATAGTTATAAGACCACTGGGAATTCTTTTAGAATAGATTAAAAGATGATTGGAGTGGGACTTTATCAAAGATGTCATCATCCACGCGATCAACATGAATCCACTCATTCTAACGAGGACAAAAGTGGCTTTGGCTTTCAGCTTTACACTGACATGCAACACATTACTAGCACCGCAAAGCCTCTTTTCTCCACAACAGAATGAGCAGATTTAAACTGACTGCATAAACACTTCACTACTGTAAAGTGTTGTATATCAAAATAAAGCTACTTTTATCCGCTTCAGAGTCCGCTGGAATTATGTTAATTGCGTAAACGGTTGAAGAGTTACGGTAGTCGAAAGATAGAGCCAGCGCTTTGGTTAGACTAGGATAGAACCCAAAAAACGACCCTTCCTCGTCACAATCAGTACGATTAATGCTGCATCGCAAACTCATTTTATGAAGATCTTCTGGAAAACTTGCACCTGAGAAAAGGCTAAATTCTCTATTGATTTAATTACAGTAATGCAGAGATTTTCCCAAAGAGGCAGCAGGGATTTCTTACCTGCCCCAGACTGCAAAGAACATTATCTCGTTTTATGACTGCAGGATGAGGAACACAGATGAACCGTTGTGATGAATCGATCCCATTCACTCAGCCACCTAATAGCACTGCATAAAACTGCAGAGCAGGGAAACTGAGATATTTTGTGCACATTGTCCTGTCATTACAGCTAATAACTTTTTCAAGCTGCAGACTTGGACCGACAGAAGCACAGTTGCTTAAATGAACATCATTGCACAAAATGAAAAACGATGGTAAATTTCACCACTGGTCTCGGTTGGCGGCAGATTGCAATTCAAAGGACAATAAAGGAACTAATGATGTGATTCGAGCTTCAATAATTTCCTGTTATAGATCCTGTTAAAAGGCATTTTCTGGTCCAGATGCCCTGCTTTGTGCGTGATGTGTCTCTTGTTACACTCATAATAACCTGAAAAAAACCTGTGCCTGTGGGATAGGAGAGCCATGCCAGCTTGTGGCGAGGTTCTCCCATTGTTCCACATGAAGTTTATGGCTGCGTTCCTGATATATGATAACTAGTAAGTAAGAGGCGGTCAGTGCACGACCCACACTCGAACCAACCGCCTGATAAATGTGTGAAATAAAAGATGGGGGGTTATTTGTAAAGGCTACTTATTACAGAGATGGAGACTTGACATGCAGCGGTACAACATACATGCGAGTAAGTGGGAGAAACAAATAACACATATCCATTTTCTCCACAAATGTTAAAGTGAATAGCACTGACCTTCTAAAAAACACATCTGCTCCAAGCCAGAAACAATTGAACCTTCTCTATTTGCCCATGTTCCTGCACCCGTGCGTGTTTCAGGTCAGGAAGAAATAACACGATTAGGTGAAATAAAAACACACCAAAAAAGTATAATGGTATCCTATTGTGGGGCCCAGGAATCACAGCAATACTGTGGTCAGACCTTGTGGCTCCTGGACCAATCAGGGACACAATGTTATTTGTTCTCCGTGGATGTTTTTCAGTGAAAAAGGGGAGAGTTATTGGTAAGATTTGTTTGTGTTTTTGTCCTTGATAGTTTTGCCAAAAGTAGATAAGAAGCAAAAGTTTAACTTTATTTGGCGTCAGGTTTGCAAAGCATGTTGGCACAGAAATATAAGATACTGAGCTTGAACGTGCAGCTTTGTTGCCCCCGCATTCACTCAGGGGAAAATATCACTGTGAAAACGTGGAATGTGTTTTTTTTATTTCTTTGCCGCAATCAGTACAGGTGTTTACTTGGACTGTTTTTACATATTTTGTAAAAGGACAGTTCAACAGACAGAGTCACAGCAAAGTCAATTACATAGCACTTTTATTTTAAAAAAAATTCAACTACCCAAAGTGCTGTACTGTAAGACAAAAAAATCAGTTGAATAAAAAGTATAAACATCATAAAACAACATAAAAACAATTAAATGAGAAAAGCCAATTTAATTCAAGCAACAATGGACACAGACACGAAAATAAAACCATTCTTAATCAAAATAGAAGTAAAGCTCATCTGTGTTTAAGGACCCACTCTGATCATCTTTTGATCTATTTTTTAAGTGTTCCCAGTGTTCTTTTAATAACGATTATGCTGTTTTTAGCCACAATTACAACACAGTTTCTGCAGAGCAGTAGTTCATCAGTAATTTGTCTCTGTGTTGTGGAAAAGCTCGTTGGCACCAAGCAACCCCGCCGCCTCTTCCTTTCCCTGTTGCTGAGAGCGTGTGGCCCGCCCAGCATGTATTTGTGTCACAAATATGTTTTTTTTTTGTCTGCTCTTGATTTGCAATGATTTAGATAAAGAAATACTCAGAAATGCAAAGTTAAGCTTAATTTTCTTTACATGTTTCCTCCAATATGAGAAAAATGCCACAAGAACATGTGAAAAACACCTTTTTCATTGGAGCAGGTCGATAAAAACAGTAAAAAGATTTGAAGGGAAGGTTTGAAACCTGAAACATGTGCAGAAGTTCTGATGTATAGATGAAAACAGTTCCATAAATTAGGTGCAACTACTGCAAATGCTCTGTCACCCCAGGAAGGTCTGTAAGACAATCCATTAGTTACTACTCAAAGGGTGACATGACCTACTTCTCTTTGTCTGATCAGATAATTTGGGTATATAGGGAGGTGATTCCAGGCTAATTAAGACATCTCCAGTGGTTTCTGAATCTCCCATTGACCATGTTTGGATGATGAAAAACGATGTTCGAGCCAAATGTCAAAACCACCTCAGGTAGCTCCTCTAGATGAAGAGACATAGCAGCTCTATGAAGTTCTCATACTCCTCTCTTTTCTAACTCATGAACACATTTCCCAGATACCTACACTCCTTCAACTGTGACGTACTTGTAACGTGAAGGGGGTATTCCACCTTTTTCTGGAGGCGCGGGCACGATTCTCTTCCCAGCTGGTTCACAGTTCTCAGCAATGACTCCAAGAGAAAACTTAAAGGTTGCAGAATATTTTCATAGCACATTTCATCTCACATGACCGGTAATGTGAGATGGCCTGGAAATGAAATGCTATATAAACACACAACAAACACTTATCTGCCCACAGACCTAAAAAACAACAACAAAACTGTAGTTTTTAATAAAACACACAGGACAGACATATTTTCCTATTTTTAGGGATGTTTTTTTAAGGTTCCTACACCCAAAAAGTAAATGTAAGGAGATAAATGTTGACTTTTCATCGTTGAATGTTATTAATGATTTAATATTTAAATTGCTTTTGTCATCTTATATATTATAAATGTATCCCACATTAAAAAAAAAAAGTCGGGGCATATTAGTTTAGACTGCTGCCCTTGCAGAAGAAGGTGGATGAATTAAAAAGTAAAATAAAACACTAATAGTTATGTATAGTTGCATGAAAAAAGAAATGTGTTTTAGCTTTTTATTTGATCAAAGGTGTCCTGTCATTGATACATCCATGTTTTAATTTAGTTCAGGTCCCAATAGAAGTAATACTCCTTGACATTTTTTCCCTAAATGATTGTAAAGGATATCTCTGCACCCGAGAACAGATCAAAAGGTCTCAAACTTTACTCCAGCTTTGATTCTTACGTATAACTCCTGAAAAAGATTGTGTTCCACTCGTATCTTTAATACGACGGAGTATTAGGGCCACCAAAAAAAAAAAAAAAAGTTAAATTACGACTTTTTATCTCGTAAATTTAGGAGATAAAAACTCGTAAATTTAGGAGATAAAAACTCGTAAATTTAGGAGATAAAAACTCGTAAATTTACAAGATTTTAAGTCGTAAATTTATGATTAATGTGGATGTGAGCATACAGAGCAGCAGGTGAACGCCGCGCAGCAGCAGAGCAGACCCACTAAACTTTGTTAAGCAGGCGAGATGAATGTTCATTGATAACGTTCCATATGTCTGGAAGCTATTGATGGGTGGTGCGGGATCTCTGCAGCCCGATGAAGCCATCGTCGGTATTCCTGCAGCTGTCCACGACAATCCTTACTTCCTCCACCAAAGACAAATCTCTACATTTGTGTGACGCTTCCGTCCGAGGAGGAGCACTTATTTGTCATTTTCAACGTTCTAATGATAATATAAAAGACTATTTTCATTCCTCTTTATTGTTTTATGCTGAAACGTGACATTTCATCTGCAGGAGGGGGCGTATGTAAAACTGTTTACTTCCGCATTGGTGTTCGGATGACACGTTCATGACGTCAGTTGACAGATGAACTTCAGGGTGTGACTGAAAAGGAGAATAAAGGCTGTAGCGGTCCTCTGCACCCAAACGTGTCTCTGAGTTCCTTATTTTACGCATTAAACTCCGCTTTACTGACACTGAACCCCGGACAGACGGTTCCACTGACAAAAATCTGATTTTAAGTCATCTAAAGGTTCAGAATCTGTTTTTTAAACCTGTAATCCGGAAATAAAGCTTCACAAAAGGCTCCACGTATTTAATCTTCAAGCTAGGCTCCGATAAACGACAACTTCGGTGTTTTCTCCTTAATCTACGACTTTTTATCTCGTAAATTTACGAGATAAAAACTCGTAAATTTACGACTTTTTATCTCCTAAATTTACGAGGTAAAAAGTCGTAGATTAACTTTTTTTTTTTTTTTTTTTGGTGGCCCTAATACTCCGTCGTACTTTAAAGACCCACACATGAAAATTGTGTTTTTAACACATTCTTGTGGCATTTTTCTGATGATAAAGAATATATGTAAAGAAAATGAAGCTTAATATTGCATTCGAAAGCAAACAAAAAACTCCTTTTTGGAAAAGAGCGTATTAATAAAAAATACGCCGGGTGGGCCACAATCTCCCTACAGCAGTCCCACCCTCAACTCAGAGGTGAATTTCTAATGAATTCCTGCCGCTCTGCAGAAACTGTGCTCTCGAAAATGACACAAGTTTTTAGATTTTGGCTAAAAATAGCATAATCATACTTAAAAGACCACTGTAAATGCTTTTTAAGATGATTGGAGTAGGGTTTTAATAACAGTCGCAAGAAGGGTTGCATAGCTTCTTCAATGAGCCCCTATTTTTTAAATGCTAAAAGTTAGGGGCAACCGGACCACGATCACCCTCCCATCAAAGCACTTGTGTTTCATTCACTAATAGCTTCAGTGCTGTCACGCAGTAAGATATCATCTGAAAGCCTGGAATGTTCTTCCCTTCTTTGCTCCGGCTAAATTGAAGTTGGGGGCCTGAAGCCAGAACTGATAAGGTTCCGGCACACAGCCCCCATCCAGCTCAATTTGTCATCTAGGGAGAGAATGAGAGTAAACTTCCTTTCGGAAAGCGGAAGTAAATTGGTCTGATCATGTAAATTTAGAAAATGTAAAATGTCGCAGAACAAGATTTATAAAAACAATTGGGTGTTTAACTCTTTTCTGTTTCTGCAAAAAAAAAAAATTGGATTTATTTTCGGAAGCGTTTCCACTAAGTAAAGAACTCGTCTCACAGTGTCATTGTGATGTGGTCTTGTACTTGAAAACGCTGCCAAAAATGGATCAAAGTGTTACAAACAAGCAGCCATTCTCAGGCGAGACAGGTGCAAAGCTACCTTTAACAGACAGCCTAATAGAGACAGCATGCAGTTGACAAGCAATTCAGTCCTGCAGGGCGAGAGGCCAAAATCCTTGAGTTCCACCCCCATTTGAGGAAAGATCAAATGCTCGGCGTAACAGCTGTGGAGCTACAGGCTCTTCCCATTCAGCCGCTAGATGGAAACAATAGCCTGCTCCCCGCTATCGCTCTGGCCCTCCTCCTTTGGATTCAGGACCCTCTTTTCTACCGCACCGTTCTGTTTGTTCCACGTGTGTCTGAGTGTTTTTAAAGCGACCCCGTGAAGCACTTTGCACTGAAAGTCCCACCAGCTGCAGGACGGCTTTGTCTTCAGGGAAACCGACCTGCAGCGCTCAATAAAGTTTCACATTATACTGCGTGAAAACGTTAGCAGAAGCGGTGACTGGGTAATTTGGAGTCAGCAACAGTAAAACACCAGTGGGACTATCACTTTACCAGAGGAGTGGGTTATTTTCTAGAAACACAGTGGAGAAAAATAAAGCTCACAGAGCATGAGTCAGAGCAGCAGTGGCAAAGTTTTTATTGGGGATATGGAGGGAATAGGTATTGCCTAACAAGAATTTCTCTAAAGGCCTTTTAAAGCAGCGTCGAACTCTGCAACGATTGGTCAAAATGAGGGGAAACTGCCTGCTGCACGCCAACACAAAGATAACCTTTTCCATCATATGCCATTTCATATTTACTTTTTTTTGCTAAATTTACAGTAAGCACTTGTGTTGATCGATTAGTTTGATCTACCATAAAAAAGATATAGTTAATCTATTGTCTGTTATACAACCCTTCCACGCAAAGGGGCAGCCATGGTGTCAGAGGTAGGTTGGTCAACCTCTAAAGATTGCAGAGGGCTCTTCACTCATGTGTCGAAGTGTCTGGAATAATATGACACCAAGTCAGTAATATACCAGAATAGAGCTGAGAAAGAAAAAGCCTGGAGCAGAGCAAGAGAGTAGCAAGATTTGCATCGCTTTGACATTT
Organism: Oryzias curvinotus; assembly: GCA_023969325.1. Classification (NCBI taxonomy): domain Eukaryota; kingdom Metazoa; phylum Chordata; class Actinopteri; order Beloniformes; family Adrianichthyidae; genus Oryzias; species Oryzias curvinotus. The sequence continues at coordinate 31,725,673 of CM043718.1, forward strand.
TGAACAAAGCATCCACCAACTCTGAGCACATGCGCGAGCATCGGGCAGCGACAGTCTAGTTTGAACACTGCATGCATTCAAGAACCCGCATTCAGCACGTTCTTAAATGTGCATCACATGCCCGGTGTGTATGTAGTGTTATAGTTTGGTGCGCCTTATACATGACAGAAGTTCAAAAATAGACCTTTTATTTATTTACTGTGTGTGCCTTAAGATAGGGTGTGCCATATAACTGGGAAAATACGGTACTCAATAAATATGATTTGGATTTTTTTTTTTTTTTTACTTAGCCCAAATTTGAGATATCCTCCTTCACTCTGATTGATGTAACAAGGAGAATGACCTCATCTCAAATTCCTAGTTAATTTCAAAGAAGTTATTTACCTGGTCAGCTCATTTTCAGACAGATTTCAGCCATCTTTCTGCCACGGCCATAAGCAAACTCAACCTTCGAACTGTCTGGCAATTGGCAAAAGAGAAAAAGCTCCATCGAGACGCAAAACTTGTTTCTGCTGTTTGATGTGTGAATGAAAATCCTTTACTAACTAGAAGGCCTTTACCATCTAAACTCCCCAGAAGGATGTTTGATGAACTGTCTATATCTTCTTTGACCTAAAGTCGGTCTTCCAGTTGTTCTATTATGAATGTATGGAAACAAATTTGGACCAAAACTAAGAATTGTCTTGAAAGTTGCTGTAATAAAGCTGTGCTGTTGCAGCTAACCTAAGGGGCACAGTGGGGGCCCACCCTGATTATCAACCCAGAGGCCCCCTAATGCTTTAATGTGGCTCTGTCCTGATGGAGCATTAGAATAAGTGCCTTAAAAATCTAAGGAATCTAAAGAAAAATAAATAGGGAAAAGGGTACAGGGTGCGAGATATGCTGATTTTTTGTGTGTGTGCTTTTTAAATACTAATTGAATCAAAAATCAAAAGGTTAAGTAAGGTCAGGGGTTCTGAAACGAGTTTGTCATGGCTGCTGTTTCCACATGACTGCTCAATTCTTCGGAGCAGAAATGTCGGAGGTATTCGACCATCCTCCAACATCTGTCTGATCATTTTCCTTTTGCGCGGTACCCGCTTGAAACGCGAGCGTCACGGAGCGCCGTGCTCCTCCTCCTCCTCCTCCTCCTCCTCCTCCTCCTCCTGTCTGCCTGACTGAAGTCCCGCTGAGCTCCTCTCAAACTTTACTGTCGAGCCTGGAAGCGGAGCGTGAAGGTCTAGAGTTGACCGACAGCCTCTCCCCGCCTCGCAGCCTCCCGGCGCCGCAGGAGTCGACCGTCTCGGGCCGCCGCTCGGTCGGAGGACGTATTCTCGGGGTTTTTTACGCGTTTTTCTGACCTTTTTAATCGAGCTTTCCGCGTATTTTCGGAGCTTCTGTGCGGATTCTCTGCAGAACCCGGGAGCTGTCAGCCTAACAGAGACACGCTTTGTTTGTGTTTTCGGGGTTCCTCCAGCAGGCAGAAGCGGAGCGTCCGGAGCTCCTGCGGACATGTGGGAGTAGCGGAGCTCCGTCTGCGCTCGGACCCTTTCATGGTGACTTCCAGAGGACGGCAGGCGCAGCGCGTTCGTTTCCGTGTGAAGCCATGAGCACGCAGCGCGGCTGTCCGGTGCAGGTGTGGACCTTCCTCTGGGCGCTGCTGCCCGTCTCCGCCTCCAGCCTGGAGATGAGCTTCTACGACCTGGAGCGGGACCGGCCGGCTAAGTGCGAGCCCATCGTGATCCCCATGTGCGTGGGGATCGGCTACAACCTGACCCGCATGCCCAACTTCATGGACCACGACGACCAGGCTGAGGCGGCCATCAAGCTGCAGGAGTTCGCCCCTCTGGTGGACTATGGCTGCGATGTGCACCTCCGCTTCTTCCTCTGCTCCCTCTACGCCCCCATGTGCACGGACAAGGTGTCCACCTCCATCCCCGCCTGCAGACCCATGTGCGAGCAGGCCAGGGACAAATGTGCCCCCATCATGAAGAAGTTCAGCTACACTTGGCCCGACTCGCTGGACTGCTCCAAGCTGCCCACCAGGAATGACCCCAACGCCCTGTGCATGGAGGCCCCCGAGAATGAAACCCGGACGGAGGGGAAGAAAGACAAAAAGAAGGGGGAAGGCATGCTTCCGGTGCCCCCTCGCCCCAGGCAGCCGGACACCCCCAGCAGCCGAATGCCAGGCAGTGGCAACTCCTGTGAGAACCCCGACAAGTTCCAGTTTGTAGAGAAGAGCCAGTCCTGCGCCCCGCGCTGCTCCCCAGCCGTGGACGTCTACTGGTCCAGGCAGGACAAGGACTTTGCCTTCATCTGGATGACGGTGTGGTCCATCCTGTGCTTCGTCTCCACCGCTTTCACCGTCCTGACCTTCCTCCTGGAGCCCCACCGCTTCCAGTACCCTGAGCGCCCCATCATCTTCCTCTCCATGTGCTACATGGTCTACTCTTTGGCCTTCATCATCCGCTCTGTCGCGGGCGCCGAGAACATCGCCTGCGACCGCGAGCACGGGGAGCTCTACATCATCCAGGAGGGGCTGGAGTCCACCGGCTGCACCATAGTCTTTCTGATCCTGTACTACTTTGGAATGGCGTCTTCCATCTGGTGGGTCATCCTGACCCTCACATGGTTCCTGGCAGCGGGGAAGAAGTGGGGTCACGAGGCCATCGAAGCCCACAGCAACTACTTCCACATGGCTGCTTGGGGCATCCCTGCTCTAAAGACCATCGTCATCCTCACTATGAGGAAGGTGGCCGGAGATGAGCTGACGGGGCTGTGTTACGTGGGGAGCATGGACTCGGGGGCGCTCACGGGCTTCGTCCTCATCCCGCTGTCCTGCTACCTGATCATCGGCACGTCCTTCATCCTCACCGGCTTTGTGGCTCTCTTTCACATCCGCAAAGTGATGAAGACGGAGGGCACCAACACAGAGAAGCTGGAGAAGCTGATGGTGAAGATTGGCATCTATTCCATCCTCTACACGGTGCCGGCCACCTGCGTCATCGTCTGCTACTTCTACGAGAGGCTCAACATGGACTACTGGAAGCTGAGGGGCCTGCAGGAGGAGTGCGACTACAACAGCAAGTGCTCCCTGGAGACGTCCGTGCCCACGGTCGCCGTGTTCATGCTGAAGATCTTCATGTCGCTGGTGGTGGGCATCACGAGTGGCGTGTGGGTGTGGAGCTCCAAAACCCTGCAGACCTGGCAGGGCCTGTGCAGCAGGAAGCTGAGCGACAGGACTAGCAGCAGGAAGCCCTGCAGTGGCGTGAGCTGCAGCAGCACCCACTGCCACTACAAATCCCCCACCGCAGTTCTGCACATGGCCAAGACGGACCTGCACTCAGAAAACCCCACGCACGTCTGAGAGGAAGGGACTCCGGGGGCCCCGCTGGAGAAGCGGCTGCCCTGAAGTGACACATGCTTTCTCGGCTGCCCTGAGGGACACACAGGTACCGCCGAGACGAAACAGTATTGAGTTCAGAAAGGGAAGAGTTCAGTATTCACACTCATATGTTCCTGTTCAAAGTGTTGCCAGACAAAAGAAGTTTAGCTGTAAAAATCTGTATAAATGGTTTATTTATTGTAAATATATTTAATTTAAAGCCCTCCCTGGCTCTTACTTATTTTGATGTTAAGATGCGTTCATGAGAAGTGCCTTTTAGAGGAGCTGTGGTCTTTTGGAGGTGAATAAACTTGTGGAAGAACCGTGTGCAGCCTCAATGCTTTTTTTTTTTTTTTTTACCCCTCGCTTCCTTCTTTGGCGCGTCTTTCGGCGCAGGATACTGAGCGGTTGCGTCGTCTTCCCGGCTCATCATCCCAGAGGCGTCCTCGACAATAATCCTCAAAGAGAATCCATGATGAATGGAGCGACAAACCGTGGCTGGCGTGAACGCTTGCGTCAGCAGGCTTAAAAAATGCAGCAGTGCTTTTCCCGGGAGGGGGGGGGGGTATATTTAAATAATGGCTGTTTTTAATCCCCCCCCCCACAGTCGGCGTTGTTGCCCTCTCACACAAACACTCAGCACTTTGATCTACGAGTGCAAAGCTCAAGTGGATTTTAGACGTATTGCATGGTTTCACTGACAGATTGAAGTTCGGTTCATCCACTTAAAACTGGAGGAGCTCTGGATTATCAGGGATTATTCCTGTAATGTTTAGGTGTGTGCTCCTGGAATATCTGATGTGAATTTAGGGACTTTCCCTACCCAAACGCATGTTCTTCCACTCAAACAATGTATCTTTAAGAGCTTGGAAGGTATAAATAATCACAGGCTGAGTCACGGCACAACTATGTCAGACATTATTTTCCTTAAATAAGAACCTCAAATTGGTTCTCGCAATTAACTTCTGTCTAATAAAGTCTGTTTAACAATGAGCCCGAGCCTCCGCGTCCTCCGATGGTTCGTAAAAAGTGAAAGTAAATAGCTTTTACATGACGAGGCTGCAGCAGCATGCCAGTGCCAACACAAATTGCAGTCTCACACAGCAGAGAGTTTGACAGCTGCGGAGCTGATTGTTTATTATGTCTGTGCGTAATTGTGCGCTGTGTCACCACCCCCCAGCAGCAGAGTTGGGAATGGGTGTTGGAAAAACAGCGGTGGGTAGGAGGAAGCAGGCGCTGGCTTCCGTGCAGGTCAGAGGTCGTTTTGTCTGTTTTTTAACTCCCAGTCCAGCATGAGCATTGAGCTGGTTCTGTGCAACTTGATTCTTAGATTCACTTAAAGACCCACTCAGATGAAAATGGTGTGACATTTTTCTCATGATAGATTACATATATTAATATAATTAATCTTAAAATTACAATTTTTTTTTTTTAATCAAATTGTTGTGAATAAGGAAAAAGCCTGTAGCTGTGACGTAGGTGTTAAAATCGGTGGCCCTCAAGCTCTCTGCTCCACTCCATTCTGATGCCTTCACTTGTAGATAACTAGATTCATTTATGTCTCTGTTTTCCTCGCCTGATCTGGAATCTGGCTTCAAACTCTACGGCTGAGTAGCTCTGATATTTTGTTTACCATTTTTGTTGCAGCAGGAATGTGAGGTTGGAGTTGTAAGGGGCTGTAAGCTAGCAGGAGAGAGTGTAAATAGATGGATGATGGGAAGGAAGGGAAGGCTTCCTCCGCACCATTAGTCCCACCCACAACTCAGAGGGGAATGTCTAATAAGCTCCTGCTGCTCTGCAGGAACTAGGTCCTAGAAAATGACACACCTTTTTTTGATTGTGGCTAAAAACAGATTCATCATAATTAAAAGACTACAGGTAACAATTTTATAAAAGATAAGAAGATTATTCGTGCTCCTGTACCTGACCGTGTACCTCGTCTCTGGCTTGCCTCTAATACTGCTTCTACTCCTGGCTGTGGATCTTGTCTGCGGCTCGTCTCGCGCCTCCAGTTGTCCCCAAACTTCATCTGGATGAAGATCGTTTGCTGGACTTTAAATATGTAGTTGCAGAGTTAGATAAGCTTATTCTTCCCTAAGAGTTCTGGTACATCGCCTGACCATCCTGGGGGAGGATCCCTCCTTCATGTCGACACCCCTGAGGTTTCTTCGTTTTTTGCGGATTCGGTTTTTTTTTTGTTTTTCCTTATCGCGAGGGGGGGGGGGGGGTCTAAGGGCAGGGATGCCAGTTTAGTTTACTCTGTTTAGTTAAAGTTTTAGTATTATTCTACTGAATTCTATGCATTTATGATCCTTTTTGAGTGTATGTTTACCCTACAATTACCGGTACGAAGCCCATTGAGACGACTGTCGTTGTGAATTTGGGCTATATCAATAAAATTGAATCGAACTGAATTAAAGATGATCGGAGTGGGACAAAAAATGCTTTCAGGAGGAAAAGAAACAATATTTTCCTAAAGCTAAACCAGAGATGTCCATAAAAAGTCTTAACACAAACTTACTCTATGGAAAAGATCATCAAACCTGTCGATTGACACACAACAAAACCTGAAGTGCACTTGGTCATCTAATATCTTGGACTAGAGAATAGAAATTGCCTTTGTATTCTCCGCTTCTGTTTAGTGGATTAACAACTTCCTGCTCTGCCCTTATCGTGTACCTGCACGTTCGCCACTGCAGCAAGTGTATGAGCAAGATGTCGTCCATGTTATTACTGTACAGTCACAAGCAAAAACCGGCCAACCTTTGTATGAACTGGCACGTCCCTACATGATATGATTGATGCAACGGCTGATCCCCATGAAGCATAAACTGCATTACTCACAACTGTCCTTATGGGTGGACGTGGACTGTTTGCAGGCAAAAAGATGGGCAAACCTGTTTGCAGGTGACAAAATATCATAATCATAGACTGCTCGATGAGTCAGTAGAAAGAAAATGTTTATGTACATTTCTCTACGGCATGCTGCGGTCGACATGTCATAGTGAACATTTATACAACGTGTAAGGGTGAAATAAGTGATACACAGACACGTCGAGCTCGTTAGTGCTGTTCACATGATAAGTGTGTGCCCCTTGCGTGCTCCGTAATAGGTTATCCAAATTTTGCTAGCAGACAGTCCGTATCTAGCCATAAGCCAGTGGTCAGTAATAATTTACTAGGGACACAGTGTAGTTTGTGGACATATTATAGGCGTCCTACCAGGACTTCGGCATCACCTGCACTCTGTGTGCATGCAGCATTTGAATGCAGTCTGTAAGGAGCCAGTACCTGCACCTTACTAACGACTAAAGTAAGAACGCCATACAACAGCATCACCTGTATGCCACAAGTGCGTGCAACTTAGCCTTACAAATACTTAACAATCTAGTTATCACCCGTGCGACAATGTTAAGTTTAATTTTTATGGCGTCCCCAAGGCACAGCTGTGCTTCCCTTAACCCTTGTGCTATCTTAGATGACCCCACCCTCACTTTGACGTGTTCTCCCTACCATGACAAAGGTGGATAAAGGTGGAGAAATTTCATGTAATCCATTGAACCAGTGAAGATCACAAATCATTGAAAAAGAAGGTTCAGCGCACAGTGGGTCTAGATGACCCAACTCCCAACGGTAAAGTGCCTAGGATAGCACAAGGGTGACGATGCTGTCGATCCTCTCTACAACCTGGACAACCTGCAACAATAACCATAAATGTACTTACTACTTTCCACCACGGATTGATTTCATGATTAATTAACTAAATTCATGTAATGTACAAGTTAACCTAAAGGACACTTTCCTCCCTTCTTCAGGTTGAAATGAGGGTTAACTACCATCCTCCTCCCCCTCTGTGTTTTCATTACATTGTAGACGCTGTCCATGGCTTGGCAGGCGAGCGCTGCGAGTCCTGGACTCTGACACTGTGGATCACATTTTACCACCAAAAAAAAGGGAAAAGAGGGGGGCCGGGGGGGTGTTTTGCTTGGAGCGCGCTCGCAGCCAGAGCCTCGGCTGGTGGTGTTTCAGCCATATGTTCCAGTTCGTGGGCGCCTGAACGGGGGCGCGTGCTTCCTCCCCCGTTTACACGTCAGTGACATGACCCAGAGAGGCCAAACACTTGCTGTGTGAGACAGGGCAGCCTGTCCCACCTGAGCTGATTAGATAAGAAGGAGGTAGCTGCAGAGGGTGAGGGTGGTGGGAGAAACTGCCAGGATTTGGAGATTTCTATTGAAACACTTTCAGTCTGCATCACTGAATCTGACGAAAGAAAGCCTTTTGGAGTCAGTGCAGAGATGGGAAGCAGCAACAGGATGTCTTTTCTCCGTATTTTCCTTTTCTGCAGAAATGCATTTCCAGGTCACTGACAGCTATTTTTAGCTGCGCTCTTTCCCGACAGCACAGCGCCTCCGATAGAGGCACCAAACAAAAGCAAGAGATTGTTTGAACTGTTGTTCCTTTGGCGCCAGAGATGTGGCTGCCGGGGGGGTGGGAGCACCTTCCTGTCACACACAAACACCTGATGTCTGCTGCGCCATGGCATCCCCAGCCAATCAGCACCAAGCTTTTTTTCTAAAAAAAAAAAAGACAAACATCCACCCCATCTCCAGTAAAGTCCAATTTCAGGAGCAGGAGAGCTGAGCCGCGCTTGGAAGGTTTAGCTTGGCTGAGTCTCCGAGTTGTTTTTCTTCTGCTTTGGCTCAGGAGGTTAAATAGTGTCAGAGCCACTGAAGCAACTTTGTCTGGGTCGAGACGAGGGAGGCTCCTCCCAGAAAAGGCAACGCTTTTCCTAAAAGTGTTCCCAGAAATACTGAAACTGTGAACTGGACTCTCTGTGTATTTATCAATTTTCCTTCACAGAACAGGCCTGTTTACACAGGATTTGTACAATTTGTTTTTGGTGAAAAGGCGTGAAAACACCTCTGCGATCATCCCGCCTCACGTTTTTGTCTGCAGAGGAGAAATCCCTCCATCTGGTCATGGGTCTGATTAAAGGCGATCATTATGGCATGAGTGCGCCTCCCTCCTGGACTTAAACCTCTGCCCACCCCTGAGGGTGAAAAAAGGAGAAAATAAAGCATCCTTCATTACACTGCCTCCTCCTCCCCCCCCACTTTCAGCACTATCCCTTTCCTGGGCTGTTTTGATGTGCAAATGAACGCATTGAAAACCCTGCAGGCCCCCAAAGAGATGCTTTCCATGAAAATGCTCCAGTCAGAGAGCAGCAGAGTTCACGCAGCTCACCGCGCCTCACAATCAGACGCCTCAATACGCCACCGATGTCTCGCCTGTCAGGGCAAGACACGCTCTCCCGCACACAAAATACAAGCGACACACAACTCTGACTCATGTGATCGCTTACACAGTGATGGAGGCAGTGAGGCCCACCCCCGAGGCGAAGATGAGCCGGGAGAAATCAGGTTTCACCAAATACAAAATACCACTGAAATAATCCTGCAGTGGGCTGCACAGTTAGCACCTTGGCCTCACAGCGAAAAAGCCCCGGTTCAAATCCTGGCTGGGTCCTGTCTGTGTGGAGTTTGCATGTACTCGTGCGTGTGGGGGTTTTCTCCAGGCACTCCAGCTTCCTTCCACGGCCCAAAAACACGCTTCACAGCTCCCTGGCCCTGCAACAGACTGGCAACGCAGTCACACCTTCAACCAACAGTATCTGAGCAGCCCCATGACCCCAAAAGCGATACATAGAGTTTATGAAGATGGATTGAAAGATGGATAATCCTGGAGCAAAGCAGCACTTCCATCTATAACATGTTTACTCCTGTGATTATAATGACATGAAACAAATATGGGAAGAAAAGAAAACACAAGAAGAACTGCAGTCCATGACGGCTGTGGGTCATAATTTAAGTCATGAGCAGCATTGGATGACCGAAAGCATTGTTCTCCCCCATCTCTCACCGCCCCACCTTGACCCAACGCCATTGGCTGCGCGGCGGCTGTACGTCCCACACTGTACCTCTCTGCCAGCCTGGTCAAAGCTGCATGTGACAAATTCAATAAAGAGAATCACTTTTTTCAAATGGCGGCTTTGTCTGTTGGGTTTATCTTCATTGCAACCATTACATTTTTTGGTCACCTGGTGGTGATGAACAGGTCTATGTAATTTCAAGAAGAATCTGCAAAAGTACATTTTTGGATTTCCCTGGCAACTGAGGATTTTTGTTAACCCCGACTACATTTCTAACATGTTAATATTGTATGTCATATTGTTCTGTCAAGCTCAAGCTAGCGATTCATGTACTGCATTTTCACTGTATTAAAAATATGTGACCAACAAGGGAAACCTCATTTTTGCGAGCTTGCCACGGTAACGCCATTCAAATCTATAAACTTTAAAACCCAAATTTTTTCCAAAGTAGCCTCCAACAATGATCAAGGAGTTATCAGAATCCCTCAGAGGTGTTTAAATTTCTACTTAATACTAAAGGCAATTTTTTTTGGGGGGGGGCGGATTCAAGATGTCAGATGCCCCGAGGTTAAAGGTCAACAAGCTTTTTGCTGTGGTCATAGACTTAACCTGGTGGTGTGTGTGTAAAATTTTGTGAAGTTTGCATGAACAAATGTATGTTTGATTGCTTGGTTATTTTCCTTACTGCAAAAAAGTATAAAACTCACCCAATTTTCCACTTTGCTACAAAATGACCACCAACCTGTGGCCATCCCATAATAATTATAAAACTTTATGGTTTCATGAGTGGATCTTGGACTATTTTTTGAGATGCATGAAAGATTTTGGCCCTATTCATTTTTTATGGTTTTTCCTGCTGTGATGTCATCACTTTTTGGGGCAGGTGGGTCCTTATGTCAAAAGTTCATTTTTTCCAGGTACTACATGTGTGCAAATCTTTGTGGCGGGGGCAACATTTTTGATCAAGAAAGAAAAATTGTGAGCAGAATCTGGTCCTAGCAGTGCAGGACTCCTATGACGCGGGGCACAAGGAAATGCTGTATTTTTTTAAACAGTAGGGGCTTTGGATTATAAGGCGTGCCGTCAATGAGTCATCTATTTCAAATAAATGTCATATATAAGGCGCACCAAGCTACAAGACACATAAAGAGAGACAAAAGAGTCAGAAATAAGTCTGTTAGTCTGTCCGACTTTAACTGCATTCGCAGTAATTGTAGGACTTGTTTGGAACAGCTACACATTACCCACGTGTTGGCATATTTATAATAACACCTGACCTAGTTTGCATCTCGTAAAGAAAACAGATCGACATTTTGACAGAGTACCACGGACCTCTCAAAATCGCTTCAACATCAGAATTAACAACCAGAATTATTCGACATATAAACCCGGATTATAAACCATACAGTCGTTTTCTAAAAAAAAGTTAAGGCCTTTACTTGTGCCTTAGAGTGTGTAAAATTTGGAATTTGGCTTCTAAGAGAAGTCGGACTTATTAAATGCAAAAAAATATATTTATATAAAAAACCTCTTCTGGCCGACAATCAATTTTTTTAACGCTATTGTTTTAAAAATAACATCTATTGTCATTCAATTTACAGGAATGAAGCCAAAGAGAGCACAGATTGACAAAAAGTATGTCAGGTGCATTAAAGGGTATTGTTCAGGAAGGGGGAAGTTGAAACAAGAAAGTTTGCAGCTTCTCGCTGATTCTTTTTTGTCTCTTTCTTCATGCGGGCTTTGATCAACGAGCGGATGACAGAGGAGCAAAGCTTCCTCGTCTCACTGCACTCATTCCTGAGCTCCGTCTGCCTGTGGCTGAAGGGGAGATGAATCGTCGAACAGAGGGAGGTTCTGCCGCTCACTGGCGCTCTCTGAAGCCAACAGCGCCGCTGTGATCACTGCTAATCTCCTTTGCCACTCTGCTGCCATCTCCTCAAATGCATTCATCTCATTTCCAAAACCATTCAAAGCCTCTTCCTCCTTTCTAATTAGGCAAGATTTCCCCCCCATGTGGAGTTTCTGCAGCAGGAGAAATGATTCTTCCAGCTAAGGGGTCAGCAATGGCAAGTATTTGTTTAAGGGTTAAAACACAGTGGGCCTTTCATCTTGCTGTTATGTTGCACGATCAGAGGCTTGGGATTATATAGGTCAGACGTTGGGTATTGAGAGCGTCTCTTTTGTAGCTGCCATTTTTATTCAGTTGCTAGGCAGCGCCCGCTCTAATCTCTTGTACCAAAGAGTCTTTCCCTGGAGAAAAGGAGTTACAATGGACGGGAAAAAAAGTGAAAACAGCATCAACAAAGAGCACAAACCCATGCAAGGGCTACTTTTAGAGACACTCTAAGAGGGAGAGAACTGGGAAGGATGGCGAGTGGGGGTCTAAGCCACTTAGGCCTGCTAGGGCCCCCCCTGAACATCCTAAAACCCTGGTAGTCTGATTATGCCACTGACAGGTAAATCAAAGGGCGGCTCCAAGTCAGCATCTGGACCTGTTAATGCTGGCGAGCAAGAATCCAACTTTCCTGGGGCGTTGAGTTTAAGTTGAAAAGAGGTGAAGCCGCCATCCTGACGGTGTCCCGGATCCGGGTTGCACAGAAGGGGGGTCAGAACCACTCGGATCTGCGGGTTGCTTTGTCTGGCAAAATGCTTGCTATCACAGAGCTGCTGCAACCCGTCCTAAATGTGCTCATGTCACGCTCCGCCATCAAAGGCTCCCCCCTTGGCTCCGTGCTCAGAGAAAGGAGCCCCCCTCCATGCACTGCTCCTCCCTTCCCACCTCAGCCCCAAGCTAAGTAAGGATCGGCAGCTCTCCGTTGTGTTCACTCCTTGATTTAGAGTTTTGAAGTCTTGTCTATCTCCTTTTCTGTTTGTGTTTCCCATTGACTGTCTTTATCCGTCAAGTTCTTAGAAAGAGGCCCCTCCCACTGAAAAGCTGTGCTGATGCTCTGATGCTGCCCTTCCTGTGTGCCTGCAAAGACTCAGCTAAGTTTCACAAGACTTTTACTTTGAAAAACACAGATTATTCTGTATGATCCCATAATCCCATATTCCCACAATCTCCTAAAAGACAAAACATTTTTTATTATGTGTTTCAAAGGAATAGAGCTCACTTCCAATTCAAAATGTGGATCTGTTCAATCACCTTTTCAATCAGATTCAATAAATATTTCACATTTTCAGAGTTCAGAAACCAATTTACAGGGTTTTTTTTTGTTTTTGGTGATGCAATTGGTAAATACACTGTAAAGAATGTCCTTCTTAAAACAAGTAAAAAATATACAATACAAGATGTTTTCCTATGTTGTAAATAAAACAAATCTGCCAATAGGACAAGTAAAACCTTTCTTAATGAGATTTTCTAGAACAATATACAATGCTCTGCCCTTTTAAATCAAAATATAATCTTTAAACTGCCAATAGAAACTCATATTTAGGCTACATTGCTCTGGTAATTCATCGTAACCCTTGTGCTATCTTAGATGACCCCACACTTCCATTGACGTGTTCTCCCCATGACAAAGGTGGATAAAGGTGGAGAGGATTTAATGTAATCCATTGAACCAGTGAAGATCACAAATCATTGAAAAAAAAAAGGTTCACCACACTGTCTAGTGGGTCTAGATGACCCAACTCCCAACATTAGTGCCTAGGATAGAACACGGGTTAAAATCAACGTGTTTTGATCAAAAATTTTCTTTTACTTTAAAGTAGATACTTTACCCCCAAATATATCTTATCTTAAATATTACAATTTCTTACTCTTATTTCTAATAAATTAAGACTAGAATAACACGTTTGATGTTACATTTTTTTCTTAAAGATCAACTTTGAGGAAAATGGTGTTTTTGGTGTTATTAACGTGTTCTTGTTCAATTCAATTCAATTCAATTTTATTTGTATAGCCCAAAATCACAACAACAGTCGTCTCGATGGGCTTTGAAGTAAAACATGAACTCAAAAGGATCATGAATACAAAGAGTCAATAGGAAAATACTAAAATAAACTAACAATCTAACTAAGCTATACTGGCATCCCTGCCCTTAGACCCCCCTTCTTGGTAAGGAAAAACTCCTAAAAAACCGGATTCCGGAAAAAAAATGAAGAAACCTCAGGGGTGCCCACATGAAGGAGGGATCCTCCCCCAGGACGGACAGGCGATTTACCAGAACTGATAGAGAAGAATTAACTTATCTAACTCTACATCTATATATTTAAAGTCCAGCAGACGAGCTTCATCCAGCCGGGGTTGGGAACAGTCAGGGGCGCGAGTCGAGCTGGAGACAGGAACCACAGCCAGATGTAGGAGCAGGAGCAGAGACGAGGTACACGGTCAGGAACAGGAGCACGGATGAGCCAACTGGAGTCTGGAAGTCTTGTAGAGTTTTTCTGACAATGGAGGGCATGTATGAATAAAATTTATCCTAAAATTGCTTCTCTGAGCATTTCTTTATTCAAAAAATTGTAAAAAGATTTGAAAAGATTGTATTTGTTTGTACATAAGCTCTCTGCTCTGCTCCATTCTGATGCATCCACATATAGATCCATATAAGTCTTCATTTTCATCGTCTGGGCTGATATCTGGCTCAAAGAAAGAAAAAACTGTCACTATGTGCTTAAAACAGGATGTTTTCAAGATCAAATGACCTAACAAAATGTATTGACTTTTCATCCCACTAAAAAGTTACTAGTGACTTAGTTTTGTCTCATATCAAGTGATAGAAGATACTTAAACAAGAAACTAGACACAAATACTTGCTGAGATGATGTATTTGCAGATCATACGCTGCAAAAAGAGGTAGCTAGAAAAACAACACCAAATTGTAGAGGAGAATCCCCAGAACAAAACAAAAGATATGTCCATGCAGCAAGTCTTTTTTACTGAACAATAAATCTTATAATAAGATACTGGTATCTAGAAATAAAGAATTCCCCCCACACACTCAAAAAAAGGAAAAACAAGATTAAAAAAAGATAACGGTTTGATAGAATTACTTCATATTCAATGTCATACATCCCAATAAGAAGTATTTTTTGCTAGTTCTAAGAAAATGGTTTGTATTTTTTTTTTTTAATTTTTATAAACCTGATTGTAGTTCACTTTTATTACAGTGAGAAAAACTATTGTAATAAGTGGAAATGACTCCTTTTAGAACAAAATGGGAACCAAATGCGAAAACAATGTCAGTAGAAGTTGGCCCATTTTGATATATTTTTCTCATCAAATCTGAAACTAGCATTTATTACAAAAAAAGGCTAAATTTTTGTTTCCAAAATAATGACAATGAATTGGGTTTTTTTAGACTTAAATCAAGCCTAAAAAAAGGAAAGGTGTAGAGCAAAGAGAAGTTAGAACAACTAAAAACCTGGTAAAATATCTTGAATGTTTCAATCTTAGTAAATATCAAGTAGCTTGCAGTGTTTTTCTGTTGTCCTCTGTAGATGGGACAGAAGCTCGACTGGACCTCAAGCACATTTCGCCAGAAAAGGTTTGCCTTCATCAATTAAGCCTCTTTTTCAGCCAGCACTGTTGACTCAGGCTGATCACTGTGCATAAGTCAGTCTGTGTCGTAAAGGAAACCAGCTGGGACCACACTCTCTTCAACACTGGACCTTTTGTAAAAGTCTCAGCCCCCTACAAGTTTAAATTAAAAAAAAACCTTGTTGCATGACAAAAACTCTTTGTGTGGAAGCAGACGCTGTTCCTATTGTGGCGTGTCAGAGCCGCCATGCCAGGTCCAACACGGTGCTGAATAAACGGCGGTTTGTGTACCTACTGTAACTGTAGGCTGTGGAAATGGAGTGAGGCAACGGTCTGTGATGATCTTGGCGGCCGGTGAGAATTTGGCATGCTGAGCGAGCGCTAGAGCAGCAATACCACATGCAGCACTTTCCCTCTGGGTAATAAGTGCCTGCGGAGCTTGGTGGGAGCAAACCTGCACAGATCAGCCTTCCCCTTCGCACCCATGGTGCTTGAGCTGGCTGGATCTGTGTGTTGTTGTGGTCCTCAGACATTTCCTGTGTGTGTTTTTGGGTTTGCATCTGGGCTTGTTTACAGCCCAGGGTGGGGCTTCATTAAGTGGAACATGGTGCTAAGCGGATGTGGGGGAGGCTCAAGTGCCTATTAGTGGGGCCGCTATATAGCCCCAAACCAGAACCCAACTGGGCCAGGTGCTCCGTCCTGCGGCCTGTTTCCAAAGCACAGCATTAAACAAGCCTGACTCAGTGCATAAGCTCGAAACAGAAACCCCGCAGCAGAACAATGTACTGTTGAAAATATCATACTATCAAGTACAGATTTCAATTTTCTACTTTAATTTTAGAATTACAATAGGGTACAGATTTCTATTCCAGCACAAAGTTGGTTGCAAATTGCAACTTTTCTGCTAGGTGTCGCACGTTTTTGAAAGCTTCAACTACGGTTATTAACTTTGTCAGTTTTCTTTGTTTTCTTACCACATTCTGCAAGCTTAAGAGGAATCTGTAATGTAATAAAAAATAATATTTTACAAGAGCGTGCCCCAAATCTTGATCCGGATCCACATGACATTTTACTGAACTGTTCAAATTCCACAGAAAGGCCAAAAGCAGCAAAGCTTCAGTCTATTTCTCACTAAATCAGCGTTAAGCTCACATGGGTTTTTTCCAATGTCTTAGTAGGATTAACAGTCAATATAACATAGACACCACTTTAGAAACTATTCAACCACTGTCTGTTTCCTTTCTTACAGACCCTGATTAAAATGTTGTTTCCTGGGTTTTTAACATGCTCTTTTTGCATTTTACTCATGATGGAGGACATTTATAAAGAAAATTAAGCTCAAATTGCACTTCTAAGTATTTCTTTTATAACTTGCTGTGAATCAGGAGCAGACAAAAAAATGCAGTCTTAAAAAAGAGTTCATTTGTGACGTAGAAAAACACGTTAGGTGGGCCCCAAGCTCCTTGCTCCGCTCCATTCTGATGCTTTCAATTGTAGATGACTAGATTCATGTATTACTTAGTTTTCTCGTCTGATCTGACATCTGGCTCAAAACTCGACGGTTGGATGGCTCTGATATTGCTCACCATTTTTGTTACACTGCTAATGTTAGGTTTGGGGTGTGAGGATCTGTAAGCTAGCAGAAGAGCATGTGAACCAGGCATGTGCAAAGTCCGGCCAGCGTTCAAATTTCCACTGGCATGTAAAATCAATAACATGCGGCCCCCAGCGTGTTCTATAAACTATGTACATTTTCTTGGTTGTGATTGGCTAAATTACGTTTTAAGTCATTCTAAAGCTGTGGCAACACTGTTGTGCGATCCTTCTGTGACACTTTCTAGCTCATTTCTAAAATGAGGGCCAACACTTCCAGGAAAAGTGGAAATTTGCATGTATTTTTTAGTGAAATATGAAACAACTGTGTTTGTCTAAAATATGCCAAGAGACTGTGTCTGATTTTATAGAGTTCCATGTAAAAAGAGACAATCACACAAGGGAATCTATAAGGGGAATTAACGGTGCATAAAACTTAGAAAAAATACGTATGTCACTGTCATGACATGTTCATTAAACAGTTAATTTGCATTTAATGTTATTAAAATAGTTCAACGAATGTCATGCTGAATGGTTGGCCCTCAAAAATTTTCCCTTAACCATATCTGGCCTTCTTTGCAAAACGCTTGGACACCCCTGGTGTAAAAAGATGGATAGCAGGCTTCCTCTACACCAACAGTCCCGCCCACAAATCAGAGGTGAATTTCAAATGGTTCACTACCACTCTGCAGAAACTAGCTCCTATAGAAAACGACACAGATCTTTAGATTTTAGATGTTGGCTAGAAACGGCATCATACCATCTTGGATAACAAGAACACTTTGAAAATACATCATAAGATGATCAGAGTGGGACTTTAAAGATGACGAACCAAAAAAACTAAAACTCATAAATAGACTAAGAGGTCATTAACAAACAGAAAACAGATGAGCTGATTGAAAACTGAAACCAGATGTGAAGATGAATCAGAGAACATGAGTGAAAACAACATGAAAGTGAGTAGAAATATGAATAAAAAAAGGTCCTGGTCAATAAACCTAATCAAACACATCTGTTTAGTAAAAATTGTTTAAATTTTAAGTGTAATATTTTTAGGGTAATTGGTTTATGAATTGTGAACAGAAATCTTTTTGGTCCCTTTGGTTCATTGGATTCCTGTCATTTGTTTTACTGGGTTTTGGTGGATTCTCTGGGAAATGTGACTGAGGAGAAGGAATGATTTATGTGTTCATCATCATCAGGTTATTTCTGCTTTTACAAATGTAAAACACACCAACATCCCCCTCCTCGCGTCAGCACTGCTACCATAACCAAGAAATACACAAATACCATCTGGTAAATGGCGTTTACTTACATAGTGAAGGCCCAAGTCGCTTTAAAGTCACAGTCCCATTCACCCATTCAAACATACATTCACACACTGATAAAACACTGGCACCAACCTACAATCACCACAGGTAAGGTGGGGTTCAGAGCTTGCCCAAGGACACATTGACACATGAGGCAGGACTCGAACCTGCAATATTCAGTTTTTAGCTGGCCGCTCTACCACTGCACCACAGCCGGTAACATCACTTATACAATTTAAAAAAAAAAAGGTTTCCTTTTGAATTATTTTTTTTCAAAATGTGTACAAATTTATGACATGTATGACTTCAATGTTTATATGATTTAAAACGTATTTGCACAGTTTGTATCAGAAAAGACCATTATTTCCCCGAATGCAGTTCAGTTTCCGGGTCAGATCGGCTCTTTTTCACGATTGCGCCAGGCTTTTTCTTTTACAGATCTACTCCGACAGATGAAAGACTTGGTGTCATAGAATTCCGAATGGGCACAAACCGCAATTATTCATTTCTCTTCCATGGTCGAGTTTTATAGCATTGGTATTTCTGTGGATTCAAGGGGACGCCACCCAAACGTCACCACCAAATCTGAGTCCCAGATTGGTCAAAGTTCAACCTTGTTTAATGTGCATTAATGTGCATTCAATGGCTGCACATTTTGTTCGTAGAGCCTGAAACCAGTCGTAGATTCGAGCGTAGATGCGTGAATGTTCTGAACGCGAAAGTCCAAAACACGCATTTACACACACATACATAGACTTTTCATTGAAAACGAACGCTCGAATGTTGCAGAGGGCGGTGTGAACATAGCTTTAAAAGCAGGTCTGATCATTGAAAAGCCTGAAATAGTTTCTTCTTTTATTGGTTTTTCTGGTGAAGGTTTGATTTTGTGTTGGGAATCCCTCTGACTGCCTCATCTTCAGGGAGTTCATGAATTCCTGCAGAGCTTTGCTGTGATGGGTCCTGCAAACATCAAGCTGCTCTGCAGAGGAGGACAAAGCAGAGAGGGATTAGCATCCCCAGGCTGTCTGCTGGTGCTCGCTCACACAGCGTGTAACCCTCAGCATAATTAAACACTCTCGCAGCGTGACACCCAACACAACCAAACACTCTTTTGGGGCTGCGCTACTAACAACAAACCAAAAACCTGGGACCCCAAGGACAGAGGAAAGTGGTGGAGGAGCTGGAATGACGGCTGCGAGGAACGCCATATAAACTTGTGATGTTTATGTAGAACAGTTAGCGAGAGGGAAACACAGGGAACATGATCCCCGTGTTTTTCTTACCCCAGCTAATCTGACAAAGCGACAGCAGGAGCAGATTCCCTTACAGAGAAAGCTGCCACTTAGATGTGTATCCTCGCTGAGGCAAACATGTGGCCCCAGCGGGCTCTTTTCATTGGGAAACGTGAGTGGGTGTGATGCTCAGCTACATTGATGTAAGGTGTGACGTTTTGATTAGAAATAAAAGCAAAGCCTGCAGGCCACCCCAGCTGTGCTTTTCCACAAAGTTCATCACAGATTGAAGGAAATAACAAGTGGATTTGAGAAAAACAAGTGCAGTTTGACTTTAAAAAAAAGAGAGACTAAACTA
The DNA here is from genome assembly GCA_023969325.1 of Oryzias curvinotus. Classification (NCBI taxonomy): domain Eukaryota; kingdom Metazoa; phylum Chordata; class Actinopteri; order Beloniformes; family Adrianichthyidae; genus Oryzias; species Oryzias curvinotus. The sequence continues at coordinate 31,744,941 of CM043718.1, forward strand.
GATTGTGTGCTAAGGTGGAGGACAGGGTGTTGCATTTCTCCTCATGCTGTTTGTTTTCAGCCAGATGGAATAGTCTCAAGCTACGTTCAAGAACACACATTTGGCTCATGGTGTTCACACTGGACAAGCAGGGAGGGGCTTCTTCTTCTATTTCTACTGTTTACTAGCGCATGTCCACCACCTACAGTGGGAGTAGGCTTAGTGTGAAACGTTGAGGCACTCCAAATCTTCCATTTTGGGCACAAAAAGGGAAACAGATATGGATATGGATATGGATTATGATCATGTCAGGAGAAGGGTTCATCTTTATTTAAAAGACAAACGAAGAAGTCACCAGGCTCGTCACTGTGTGTGGGTTCACCAGATGACCCAAATCCATACGTCACTACTAAATTCGAGTCCCTGATTGGTCAAAGTTCAACCAGGTTTAACTGGCAACGTACGTTTGATGGCCACTTGTAAGCCCGAAACACGCATTTACATAAACCTTTTATCAGAAGTGGTCGCTTGAGCGAGTGTTGCTGAGGGTGGTGTGTACCGGTATGTAGCTGCTCTGACATGCACAGGCGTCATGCTTACAGATGTTTTGGCTCTGGAGGCCAGTTTTTCAAAAGTGCCTCTAAATGTCAAGAACAGAACCCCTCCCCCTTCATTACCAAAGACCTTGCCATTTCAAAATCATTGACTGTACATGAATAGTGGATTGAGTGACCCCTCCTCCCTGGCAATTCCGAACAGGAAGTACCCGCTGGCTCCAAAAATGCCAAAATCCCATAGACTTCTATAGAGAAATAAACAGTCATTCTATTTGTCAGAATAACCATTCTTGTTCTGGTATCTTTTTTTAACCATGTTCTAGATAATCCTCTTTTTTCATGATATTTTTAATGTAGTTCAAGTTATTCAAGTTTAATGTAGTTCAGATTATTCAAGTCGAAATCTGACCAGTCTGCCTCAATGAAAGTGGGTGGAGCCATGTCCAAAGAAGGAGGATCCTCCCCCAGGATGGACAGGCGATGTACCAAAACTCCTAGAGAAGAATTAGCTTATCTAACTTTACAACTACATGTTTAAATAGTGATATTTTTGTCTGTAGTGCAAGTTATAAATTAACTAATTAGATGACTAAATAAAAGTAGGTTAGGCCAGTGTTTGTTTGACAGATTTTGTGGTAGAGGTGAGGACTTCCAAGCTCACTTCTGATTGGCAAGATCGGTTGCTGTAGAAACTTTAACTCAGACCGACTCAGACAAATCCCTGTTAACTGACGTCGTCTGGCTCTAACATTGCGCATCGTAAACAAATGGTGACCAAATTGACTTCCTTTGGCTGGAGCTGTAACCCTTGTGCTATCCTAGGCACTTTAAAATTGGGAGTGGGGTCATCTAGACGCCACTAGACAGTGCACTGAACCTTTTTTTCTTCAATGATTTGTGATCTTCACTGGTTTCCATGGATTACATGAAATCCTCTCCACCTTTATCCACCTTTGTCATGGTAGGGAGAACACATCAATGTAAGGGTGGGGATAGCGGAAGGATTAAGTAAGCCATCAGTCAGGTCCACTTCTTATATCTATTTATTCAACGTCGAGGCTGGAGCCAAATGCATGCTAAACTCCAAAGTGACTCTATGTTGCAGTCATTCCTGTAGTGAGTTCACACTGGAAGCAGCAGCCTCGGATGCGGCTCTCACTGTGTTTACCAGTCCCCTCTGGATGCCAGAAACCCGGGGCCTCTTTTATGAGCTGGCTCACAGACTTCCTTGTCACGTTAAACTGAAAAAAAAAACGTATTTGTTGTGCTTACACCTTGTTTATAGCAACACAGGGAAAAAATCCAAACCTGCTTTACAAGCCTGCAGACAGGAGACACTGTGGGAAGGAGCTTCAAGAGCTTCAGTAGATAAATGCTCCAGAGAACTCCTAACAAGAGGTTGAGCTGGTTCTGCTAATGCAGCACAAAACATCCTGCACCCCCAAAATGATTTAGTTATAATAAAAAAAACTGCTGCTTAAATATTCACTATAGATTTTACTGCAAAATGTCGGTAAAGGTTCTCATTCATACAGGTGATGATTTGCGACAACATTTTTTTAGGAAGAAGATTTTAAATCCAGTTCCAATGACCAATGATAATTTCTTTTTTATACTTATATTGCATCTATGAAAGGATTGTTCACCTTTTAGCACTTTTAACATAATTTGTGGTCATTTATTTCTCATTTATAAACATGTTTGCTATGTTACCATAAAATTACATAAATGATTTAATTCATAGCCATGAATTGAGGTGAGGTGAATGAGTGGGGGCCCCACCTGATTCCATGTGGAGCCCCCTGCTGAACAGGTTCAGACCCATCGTGTGTGACCTGGCTGTGCGTTCAGCGTGAGAGCATGTTAATTGGTGGTGAGGCGCCAGTCTCCTCTCAGCCCTCCTCCGGCGTCGAAGGGAGCCAGGAAAGGTGGCATGGAGCCTGGCCTCGGAGCGCTCCAGCCCCTGTGAGTCCAGGGGGAACCGCAGGGCTCCGTTCAACTCCTGCAGAAAACTCCAGATACACAAAAACAAAACAAAACAAAAAAAACAATTAACACAAGACAGAGATCTCTGGAAGGAAAAAGTATTTTTCGGTTCAAAAGCCGAGCAGTTGAAAGAAAATCCTTGTTTCCTGCTTGAAGCCTTTCACACGTCACGATTGGCTGATTGGTGTGTGTTAGTGTGTGTTTGTGTGTGTCCTCTGGCTCCCGTCTGCCATCCGTCTGCCTCCCCTGGATTGGACTCCTGTCGCCTTCACAGAGCAGGGCCACTCAACCTAGGTGGATATTCTTTCCTTCACATCTGCTACAAATTTACCAGAGTGAAGCCATTCAAAGGCTCCTTTATGGAGCCGTCAGCAGCCCTCTGCCTGCTTCCTATGAGCCGCACTTGGCACACACGCATGGCCTTGATGAACACATAAACATGCGCATTGACACTGCACTCATGCTTTACTATACATTCGAAAACTCCAGTTTTGCTAGATTTTTTTTTTTTTTTGCCTTCTTTCTTTCCACCGTAAACATGCGGATAAAGACCAAACTGTACGTGCCGAATCCACCACCACAAAACATAAACACAAGTCAGACCCAGTCATTTCTATAACAGATTTAAGGCTAAAATCTTTCTGGACGTTTGCAAACTCCAGAAGCATACCATGTGACAGCAGCCAGACCATCATGCAACGGGAGACGACTTCAATCTGAGAGCAGGAGAAGAAAACTGCTTATAAACAGATTTCAGTCATTCAGAGGAAACTGTGGGAGCAGAGGTTTCCTGGTAATTCTCAATGATATTGTTCACATAGAGTTAGTTCTTTTAACAATGATTTACCTTCTACCAGGAGAATCCACTGAGTGAGTGCTCAAACACAAAACACCCAAAATGATCATACACGAAAAATGTACTAAAACATTCTTTACCTTACTACAAAAACACTAAATATTGTCTAGATTCTAATTTAAATATCTTCTTTTAGTTGATATAAGTCAAAACAACCTTACTGGTAACCTTTCAGCAAGGCTAATTTTAAGGCAGTAAATCTTGACTACCAGTATCTTGTTCAGTCATTAGATCATAAAAACCTCCAATTATATGTAAAATCTCTAATAAAACTAGTTTTTGACTTATAACTTTTATCTAATTTTGACAACTCAAAATGTGTAATTCTAGTGGTATTTTAAGTAATTGGTCCAGAAATTAGTATAGTTTGACTGTTGTAGTGCTTAAAAGAGGATATTTTGAAGGGAAAAGTACATAAATGTATCTACTTTAAAGATGTGCTTTCTTTTAACAATACACTCTGATATTAAGGCATACAATTTCCAAATATCTGAGCCATATATTTCAGCAGAATTACCATTGCAACAACACATCATCAGTAGGGTGAAACTAACCTGTCTCACGACGGTCTAATCCCAGCTCACGTTCCCTATTAGAGGGTGAACAATCCATCGCTTGATGAATTCTGCTGAGTCTATTCTAATTTCAAGATTTAATTTTGTCTAAAAAGGACAGAACGTACCTTATTTGATTTAAATCTCACCAAGACAAATTCAACTACTTCTCTGGTGGATTTTTTCCCCCATAGAAAGAGAATGACATCTATATTTTTTACTTGTTTTGAGAATTCTTTCCAGTGCACTCTAAAAATGCATCAGAAACATAAAATGTATTTCAACATTAAAACATTTCTGGTCAAATACAAATTTCAAAAACAAAAAAGTGTCTAAACTCTTGAGACAACTATGTAAAGTTACAAAAATCTCTGCCGTGGTAAAAAATATTCAATGAAAACTTATAATCACCAGGCTGTATTCAATTTTATGTACCTCCCTGGTTTTTCTTCTTCTTCTTCTTCTTCTTAAGCTGTTTTGAGACGTTTTGACACACTTTTGCTGAGAACGTTTGTTCCAAATAAATATGCCAAAGCGCTAAATTTTATATACAGTAGTCTCCAGTTAACTTTTTTCTACAGAATTCATTGCTGGTGAAGCTGCAAAGGTCAACAGTAAGAGCTGGTGAGGAGGTATTAAACAAGATTTGGATTAAAACCTTTATTAAAACCAAATAAATCATGGAAATCCCATCTCCTCCTCCATTTATTAAAGTAAAAGAGGAGAAAACGGCAACAAGTCGGTCCTGGAGCACAAGCTCAGAGTGCAGAAAGTCAATGTTAGAATGAAGGTATTGTGCTTTGTGAGGAGGGTAGCATTATTTAACATCTGCCAACACTTTATGCAGATGTTGTACAAGCTGGGTGTTGAAAATGCTCTGCTTAGTGCCGTAATCATCCGCAGGAGGGACTTACCAAGAAAATAGACTCATTGCCTGGAGAGGGATTTCAGGTTGCCGACTGACTGCTTCGTCTTGAGATGATGGTGGAGAGCACCAGCATCAGCAGTCATCCTCTTGTCTTCAGCCAGCACACCCGCGCTTTTGGAGGCAGACTGCTGGCGCTGATTTTATCGACAGGAAGTCCACCGCTCCTCAGGCCATCAGGCAGCTTCTAAAACCTGAGGAGGTGAACAGGTGGAAGGGGAGTGTAAAGTTAAAGCTAAAAGTAGTTTCCACATTCTTTGAATTGGGGATTTAACCCCCCCTAATACAGCCCCTTAATGCTGAATGTCAAGGGAGGCAATAAGTCCCATTTTAGAGTCTTTCTGGATTTGAACCCTCAGTCTACCAGGTTAGACACTCCACCACAAGGACACTGAGTTGGTTTAGAGAACGTCTAATGCTTTTTGACGGATTGATCATTTGTGTTTCAGTAAGAATATTTAAAACAATTCTAATGCTAACCTTTTACTTCTGGATTGAAGCTCATTTAAAAAAGAAAGTTTGTCAGAAACCAGATGGATTTAACTTCAGAGAGATTTTTATGCAAACAAGTAAGTTTTTTTTCCCTGTAATGTAAAAGGATCCAACTATAAAATAAAAGCCAACATTCTCTCAAAAATGTTTATATTAGTTTTGGTAGATTGTGGTAATTTTTGCATCATTTTATTTTTTTAAATATTAATAATAAATATTGAATCAATTATTGGCACTTAAGTTTTGTTATTTTTAATGTTTAAATCATTTAATGTTGAAACTGAATATTCACTCCAACTATGGAATAATAAGGAATCATCCTGTTAATTTTTGATCTCAGTGTTGTAGCTCACATCCTCCGTCTTCAGGCTTCTCCTGCAGTGATCTCATCCAGTTGCTGCTGCCGCCATATTTGGATCTCTGAGTGGAATGATTCTGATGTTATTCTCTTTGAATGGCCTCAGACAGCTTCAAACCTGTCTCCGCGTTTGTGTGTAAAGTGAAACACTCGCAGGAATGTGCGAGATCTTACCTGTTTGATGAGCGTTCACCTGGAGGATTTAGCCGAGCATCTTGGCACTGGGATGTTTGTGGTTGCGTTTATCACAGAAGAGGCAGCGTGAGTGATATGTAAATCCCGCTGCCGTTTGGAGCCGGGTCTACAGGAAGATTCAAACTGTTTCAGAAAAGATCCCCTTTGGGATGAGAGCTCAGCGTTCCCAGGAGAGAAGCAGTCCTCTGAACTCCTCCGATCCGGCCCCCCCTCGCTTTTCTCCCCTCCACTTTGGTTTTATCATCAAAGGGTTAGAACACACATCAGTGGAGAAAATTGAGGCAGAAGGCTCTGTTTTGTGAATAATGCATTAATAATCATTTGTACTTGCACTTAAAGCAGAAGGCAGAGAGAAATTTGGGGCATGTCGCTCCTAAGATGGCAGGAGTTTGCTTTTGCAGGTTTCATGTTGGAAACACCTTTACATTTCCTCATGATTTTTCCCTTCTCTCACTTCTGTCAGGGCTTTTTTTTTCTTCCTGTCTTCTCCATTTCCATTCCTGCTGCTCCCCGCATGATAGATTATTGACCGCGCTCATTTTGAAGTTTGCCGTGATACAACACCAATCAGGTTTAGCAGCAGACACCACCCCAACAAGGGAGCTGGAATCACCGTGACATTTTGTCTGACGGCACTGGTGGGAAAATGTCAAACCTGCAGAAAGGAGGCCTTGATATCGCCTTAACCTTAAGATCTAGAAATGCAAACAGAAAGATCTTTTTTGGCATTCCGTAAGAAGGAGATGACAACTTTTTCACACTCCAGGAATCCTCTTTGGACCCAGAGGAGCAGGAACGACGCAGAAATCCCAGTTGGTCAACACAAATACTAAACCTTCACGCAAGCAGGTGTCACTTACTTCCTGGAGAAGCGTTGTCAACATCCCAGAATAGTGTTTCATCCCAACAAATGACAGAAATTTTGAAGAATCCTGAAATAAACTGCATTGAGATCATGAACAGTTCAGTCAGATGTTCCCTCAACTGTTTCTGATTTCTGAACAGAAATCCAAAATCAGGAGAAGGTCTTTGTTTTAAACCTTCATCCCTGGTTCCCAAATGTCACAGTTTCTCAAGATACCACTGGAGGGGGGAGGGGGGGGGGGGGGTCTCAGAAGAGAGTCTGCGTTAAAAAATCTGATTCTACACCCACAATAAACATGTTTGACCTTGTTTGATTGCATTTGACTGCTTCATATTAATCAAAAAACCAACAATGAGATGAAGCAAATAACTGGACATTGTTTATTATTCATTATCGAAGACCATTCACCTCTTCTCAAAGATGCTTCTCAGTGCTGTGGTGCAGGAGCTGGTTTATTTCTCCTACGAAGAAGGAATTTATGGCCCCTCCTTGTATTGGTTTGAAGATTACTGTCTTTTTTTTTTACCATAAAGGGTCATACCAATGAAAATATATTCATGAGTGGCACTGGATTATAGGGTGAATTAAAAGAAACAAAAAAGTCAGGAAATGAAGAATGACCACATTACCCAGAATGCCTGTAGGGGGCAAAAGGCAGCAGGGGCTTGGTCAGAGGCTTTAATGGGAAGCTTTCTGGTGAATTGTGTTGTTTGCCTCTTTTATCCTCAATAATAATCAGCCTTTGCAGACAGAGTAACACAAGAGATAAGTCCAACTTTATTCACAATAACAACTAAAAAACACAAAACAATACTTTTTCATTTTAATAATGTACCAGCACAGTGACTACATTTCCCATAATGCTCCAATCCATTCAGCAGAGCAGTTACATAAATTACCACTTTTATCCTTACAAATGAGGAACAAAACCAGAAAAAGTGCAGCTCCGGGTCACACATAAAGCCACTTTTATAAGGTTTCCTGTTGGTCTACCACAGTTGATTGGTTTTACCAGCATCCTGACCGTTTCAGTCTTTGCTGCACTGGATGGAAAACACCACATGACTCTGACTCCAGCTCAGGATTTCGTCTTTGTCATGATCCTAGGGCTCATTCTTTGTCAATGTCAACAAAGGGCTTGTATAAAAAAATGAAAGAGCACAATGGCCAAAACCCGTCAATGGTCAGAAAAGGCGAGCTAAAAAAAAGACTGAAAAAACAGTGAAAATACTAGATTACAAAAACTCCCAGACATAAAAAAATATCATGAAAGTTTTTTGTTTTACTTTTTCCTTCCTTGCCTTTGATTCATACTAACTTTGTTGTTGCTTTTAAGCTACGACACACCAGACATGCGACAAGCGTTCAAGAACACGCTACACGTTTAGCCATTTAGTCTGTTGGGTTCACACTCCAAACAGGGAGAGGCTTCTTCTTATTATTCTTTTTCTACTGTTTATAAGCCGCTGTTCGCCACCTACAGTTGGAAGGGGGTTGGTGTGAAATGCTGATGCGGTCTAAATCTTGTGAATCTTGCTCCACGCTGTTTCTTTCACAGCTCTATTCCGAAATATGACAGATTCGGTGTGATAAAATTCCAGCCAGGCATAAACTGCAATTATCAATTTCTCCTACATGATCAATTTTCAAACAGTTGGTACTTCCACAAATTCAAAGTGACATATGCCATCCATACATTACTACCAAATCCGAGCCGCCGATTGGTCAAAGTTTGACCGGGTTTAACTTTCAACCCCACATTTTGTGCGTAGAGCCTGAAAAATGTCATAAAAATGTGTGTAGTGATGCATGAACATGAGTTTTGAATGCTGAAGGGCAAAATGCCCATTTACAGGCATTTACATAGCACTTTCATGGAAAGTGGCCATTTGAACAGTGTAGCTTTGACGTTTCTCCCTAATCTCCTCCTGTATTAAAGTGACAACACTAGATACTGACTGGATAAAAAAATTGGGATATAAAAGTTTATAAGTCATAAAAGTCGCCATTATTCATAATACTTTATTTCTTGTACTGAAAGTATTTCATCAATGTCACTTATTGCCTGACAGGGTCAGTGAAGAGTTAAATAAGTGCCAAAACTCAGAGATTTGTTGATCATCTCATGATTTCTAGGAAGAGTTTTTCTGAATCTTTGAAGATCTGTTACCTTGTGGTATTTTGGATGGTGTGTGAAGGACAAGAACAGCCTGAACAGCAGTCTGCCCTTATGGCATTAGAGTTCAGCAGACTTAAGCTCCCTTTGGGAGAAACAGGTGGCTGAGAAGGGAAAAAAAACACCAGCCGCCCGGATCATATTCTCGCCTTCAGGCAGACGTTTTAAAGTTCCCCTTAAGGATAGTTACATACGAACACCTTCATTCTGATGGTTAACTAAATCAAAAATATGCTTTTATTTTGAAGTTTCAGTCATCGTGACATGGATTTTTACATCATATTTACATCTCTATCAGCTCCCTGAATCCTTTACGGATCACTTGTTCTGATGTCTTTTGCATATGACATTTCTATGTCTAGATGTGAATTAAAACACTAGGTTGTGTGTTCACAGGGGTCTCCAGGTGGATCTATTAAATATTTGAGAATTGCACACACCTTTATTCAACATTCAGTTCAGGCTTTGACTGTGTTTTGTAAATTCAGTTGACAAGTTGGATAAGCACAAACATTTCAGATGTGAGCTTCACTTTTTGTTGCTCCCTCAATACTTTGGCTGAAATACCATGTAAAGAAATTTTACAGTGTATCTAATAATCCATAAATAAACAAATGCCAGTTAGTCACTCTTGTGTTTTCACGTTGTTGCAAGCCCAAACCAAAAATGTTCTAATTTATTTATTAGCTTTAAATTATATTATTTTTAGGTTTAAGCATTTCTGTGTAGTGATTGTTGTTTCTCAATTTAGTTTTGACTGAACTGAAAGAAAATCTAACAACTATTGAACGGTAGAAACTCTGCAAATGCTGCCACGTAGGAGGGTCTAAGGGCAGGGATGTCCAGTTTAGTTAAGCCCTTGTGCTATCATATGGGGTCAAGATGACCATTGACATGTTATCCCTACCATGACAAAGGTGGATAAAGGTGAACAGGATTTCATGTAATGCATGGAAACCAGTGAAGATCACAAATCATTGAAGAAAAAAGGTCAGCGCACTGTCTAGTGCAGTGTTTTTCAACCAGTGTGCCGCGGCAAGTGTGCCGTGGGAAATTGCCCTCATTAACTGATCTAGAAACATTTCCCATCTCCAGGAAATCAGCTCTTTGTTCATCCAAACAGGCCCTGATAAAACACTGAGTAGTTAGGAATATAAAAGATCATAAAATTATTTTTTCTTTGTTTATTTGATTCTATTAAAGACATTTTGATAAGAATGACGGTACCGCGATTTAGCTGCAACTATAACTGTTAGCGGAAAAATCCCGCACCTTTAACTGTCTCCACCAATCATTCTTGAAGGCTTGATCACATGTCATCAGTCTGACCAATCAGAAGTGGTTAAAGTCTTCACTTCCTTGTTTAGATTTAGCTCAAAAAGTCTCTCAGTTCTAACAAAATTACCAGCTAAAGCTCGTCTTTAGCGGAGTAGCTTTCCACAGAATCCGGCGTCAGACCGTGGAACAAGTGATCAAAACAATAAAGCTCAGAGACGTTGGTCTTTCTGCATTTGGCGGATTATTGAACTACATCTCCCATGATGCATTGGGTTAAATTGACTGTCTTAGCGCACAATGAGCCTCTCTTCTTAACATCTTTAAACAACGAACACACATCAAACAGTTTTTGAATCTTTTAACTTAACTTTTAATACATCTTTTAGAAAACAAACAACTGCAGCTTCCAGCTTTTTCTCCCACAATTATCACAAAAATGCATGTGAGATTGCAGAGGGACTGTTGATCAATACAGATTTAGTTTTTCCTTTTTTTTTTTTTTTTTTTGGATGCTGGTGTGCTGCGGGATTTTTGTCAAGGTTAAAGTGTGCCGTGGCTCAAAAAAGGTTGAAAAACACTGGTCCAGTGGGTCTAGAATATGATCCAACTCACTATGTTAAAGTGCCCAGGATAGCACAAGGGTTGGTTAGTTCAGTTTAGAATTTTTCCTATGAATTATATGTATTCATAATCCTTTTTATTTTATGTTTTACCCTACATTTATCCGCACAAAGCCCATCGAGACGACTGTTGTTGTGATTTTGGGCTATACAAATAAATTTGAAGTGAACTGAATTAAATTTCAACGTTTCCCACTGTTCTTTTGTCTGGATTTACTTTCACACTGCACTTTCAAGAGTGGATCAAAGGCTAAGGAGGACCAGGTGTCCAGAAAAAGTCATACAGTTTCTACCATTCTGCCCTGAATTTGTCTAGGACAACCACTGATCTAAACAAATAAACTGCCCCTGCTGCTGGTATTGTTTGATTTTTAATCAGTATCTTCACATCCTTACTGCTAACAAGATATTTCTTACATTTTTTTATCTTCTTATCACTTCTTTTCTATAGAATGGGGCTTTCAGGCAGTTTTTTCCTGTTGTAAAAACAAACAAAAAAAAACATTCTTTACTTTAGCTTTATAGTCTGCTTAGTCATTCTTGTGAAGGGGTCGCTCCATTGTGGCTCTTTACTAAAAAAGAAAAAGGACTTTTTTTTATTTTTTCTTTTTCTTTTTTATTTTCTTCTTTTTCTTTTTCTTTTTTTTTCCGGTTCCGAGTTACGGCAAGATGCGTGGTCGCGGCTCTCTGCGGATACAACTATCTTTAAATTACTTGAAAAGTTGATTTTCTCCAAAAAGAGAGCTGACCATGCCCCCTAAGAAAACCCAGGAATATGAAGACCTCAAAAAAGCTCTTGATAGCATTCAAGAAACGCTTAAATCTTTTATGGATCAGGTGTCGGCTAAGTTAACGCCAATCATGGAGATGATGGAAGAGTTCCGAAGATTTCGGGCTCAAAACGAGCAACGAGAAAACCGGGTCGACATTCTGGAGAAAAGACTGGACGATGTGGAACAGCAAGTAAGGATGAACAATGTCATTCTCACTGGATTACCAATCAAACCTGGAGCGAAGCTAACTCCAGGAGCAAGCACTGCTAATGCTAATGCTAGCGCTAGCGTAGCTAGCAGTGCTAATACGGAGCGCGGTGTAGAGTCTCTGGATCAGCAAATACATTCATTTCTCACGTCTAAAGGGATTTCCCTGGATCTCAACACCATCGAGACCTGCCACCTGCTCCCCAGGAGAAAGGAGACGGATAAACCAGCGATCCTCATCAGGTTTGTGAATCACAAACACAAGCTAGCTCTGATGAATCAACGTAAAAACCTCAAAGGTTCTGCTGCTTATCTGAACGACCATCTGACCAGAAGGAATGCTGAAATCTCCAAACATGCACGGCTTCTCAGGAAGCAGAAGCAGATTAAGAACACTTGGGTTAAAGGCTGCAGGATTTACGTCAAACCACTCGGTCCACCGGACCGGTCCAAGGTTCTGGTTGTGAACACTATGAAGGACTTTGAGAAGTGCTTGTTTACAGTTGTCTGAATCAACATGGAGTAATAAACCAAAGAGCCAAATAATTTCAAGAAATATGACACCTGGATTCATCACTTTCTCCACCGTCTGACGTCACCTGAATTAACAGCAGAGCTCTGACCTGCAGACAAGTTGACCTCAACTTTCACCGCAGCTGATTTCAGCTGAAGAAGGATATGGACCTGAATCTAATGTCTGCAGACATAACATGGAAGAGACTAGAAACTGTTTTGAACCCAGAAGGACAGCTGTTTTTTCAGCAGAAGAAGAAATGCCAACCTTGGATAATCGACGGATTATGGACCCTTTTATTTTATTTTTTTCCCTTACAGCATTACCTTATTAAATATAAAAAGAAAAAGAAAATAAAAGAAAAATAAAAGAAAAAAAAAAGTAAAATAAATGATTAATCACTTATTGAAAATGGTTACATTGATCGATGTTTAATGATATTACTTCACTTGCTCCAAAAATTGATAAATTGATTCGAAAATCTTTCCTAATGTAGCATAATTTTGTACGTTTTTAACTTTTGATACTTGATGAAAGTTTACTATGAAAATCTCTGAAACAGTGTTGTCTATTTTACTGATATAGTGTCAAGCTCTAATCATATGAATGACTTTTATGAGTAGCATATATTTTAGATAACTGATCTGCATTTGCCATGTTGATTTCTAAAAGTTATTTTTTATTTTTAACATAATAATTAAGTAATTCATCTTTTTCATGTGCCTTATCGATACCTTATGATTTTTAATTCTGTCTGATAAAAAACTGGGAACCGGATATTGATAAATCATGTATTAAAATGGTTATAGTATAACGGGGTGGGATTATATAAGTTCGCTTCCTTCCACTCCCTTTCAAGCAATATTTATTAATATGTCTAATTATCCTAAGTTTGATTACCGGTAGTTACTGTATGAATGTATAACTGAAGATTATATTGCTTTTGTGTATTGTTTCTACTTGATTGCTTGAAATAAACCATTTCAAATCAAATTCAAATCAAATAAAAAATTTTCAAAAATAAGTTTGAGTAAATAGTAAGTACTAAAGTAAAAATAAGTAAAGTAAACTAACTCAAACTTTATTTAACTCGTTCACATACCCTTCAAGAACAGAGGATATTTCTCCGCGACGCTCTTGACTACAGTACCCGTAATCCTCCAACAATCCATCAAGCAATGCGGCTCTGTAGGTCAACAAAATAAAACAATTTGACAGATTTTTGAACGCCGTGTACTACACAAAATCACTTTGAGGTCAGTAAGCACAACCAGAATTCACACTTAATGCGCACCAATATAGGGTAGATTTTCTATTATTAAATACATTTAAGGATGTTGAGTGCACCTTATGGTCACTGAACTAGTTCTGATTTAGGTAAGATTTTGGTAAGATTTACACATTTCTGGAAAATATGCAGCACAAACTGTGAAATAAAATTTTTTTTAAATGACTGCTGTCATTTGACCATCTACTACTTCATTTACTGCATTAACATGATCCTTTGTGACACAGGGTGTCTTTTATTTTGAAGGGAAGTCATGTGAGCCTCTGTCAAAAGTTATAACTTATTTCATATTTTGAATAAGACTGTTTTTCTCTTGATGTTTTAATCATGCCAAATAAATAGTTCATTTACAATGACCAAAAATATAAACGCAACACTTTTGTTTTTGCTCCCATTTTTTATGGTATGAACTCAAAGATGTGAAACATTTTCCACATACACAAAATAACCAGTTCTCTGAAATATTGTTCACAAATCTGTCTAAATCTGTGATAGTGAGCACTTCTCCTTTGCCAAGACAATCCATCCCACCTCACAGGTGTGCCATATCAAGACGCTGATTAGACAGCATGACTATTGCACAGGTGTGCCTCAGACTGGCCACAAGAAAAGGCCACTCTGAAATCTTCAGTTGTATCACACAGGGAGGGAGCGTGCAATAGCAGGAATGTCCACCAGAGCTGTTGCTAGGGAATTGAATGTCCATTTCTCCACCATAAGCCATCTCCAAAGGCGTTTCCGAGAATTTGCCAGCACATCCAACCGGCTTCACAACCGCAGACCACGTGTCTGCCCAAGACCTCCACATCCAGCATGTCCACCTACAAGATTGTCTGAGACCAGCCACTCGGACAGCTGCTGAAGCAATCGGTTTGCATAACCACAGAATTTCTGCACAAACTGTCAGAAACCGTCTCAGGGAAGCTCATCTGCATGCTCGTCGTCCTCGTCGAGGTCTCGACCTCACTCCAGTTCGTCATCGTAACTGACTTGAGTGGGCAAATGCTCACGTGCGATGGCGTCTGGCATGTTGGAGAGGTGTTCTCTTCACGGATGAATCCCGGTTTACACTGCTCAGGGCAGATGGCAGACAGCGTGTGTGGCGTTGTTTGGGTGAGCGGTTTTCTGATGTCAATGCTGTGGATCGAGTAGCCCATGGTGGTGGTGGGGTGATGGTATGGGCAGGCATATGTTATGGGCGAAGAACACAGGTGCATTTCATTGATGGCATTTGCACAGAGATACCGTGACGAGATCCTGGGGCCCATTGTTGTGTCGTACATCCAACAACATCACCTCATGTTGCAGCATGATAATGCACGGCCCCATGTTGCAAGGATCTGTACACAATTCTTGGAAGCTGAAAACCTCCCAGTTCTTGCATGGCCAGCATACTCACCGGACATGTCACCCATTGAGCATGTTTGGGATGCTCTGGATTGGCGTATACGACAGCGTGTTCCAGTTCTTGCCAATATCCAGCAACTTCGCACAGCCATTGAAGAAGAGTGGACCAACATTCCACAGGCCACAATAGACAACCTGATCAACTCTATGCGAAGGAGATGTGTCGCACTTCATGAGGCAAATGGTGGTCACACCAGATACTGACTGGTTGTCTGAGTCCTCTGACCCCCTCAATAAAACAAAACTGAAGATTTCAGTGGCCTTTTCTTGTGATCAGTCTAAGGCACACCTGTGCAATAATCATGCTGTCTAATCAGCATCTTGATATGGCACACCTGTGAGGTGGGATGGATTGTCTTGGCAAAGGAGAAGTGCTCACTATCACAGATTTAGACAAATTTGTGAACAAAATTTCAGAGAACTGGTTATTTTGTGTATGTGGAAAATGTTTCACATCTTTGAGCTCATACCATAAAAAATGGGAGCAATAACAAAAGTGTTGCGTTTATATTTTTGGTCATTGTATTTTTATTATAATTGTAACAATACCATAAATGCTAATCAGTAGCTGTGGTTACACGGACAAAAGTAATCGGAATAAACCCCTGAGCCGAATAAAAATGGGTTATGTAAAGACACTGGTCGGAATACCCCAATCAGACACATTCGGATCAAAATGTATTTTGTATCGAGATAGGTGGGTTGTGCCAATTGTGGATCCGATCGTGCTGCATATTAACAGTTTATTCCGATCATGGGTCACGCTGGCTTTTACGTCATGCATAGACGGTGTGGCGCTCCAGAGAAGGTTTTGGAACAGGACTGGCTGCCAGCTCCACCCGAGCAAAGCATGTCTCTGAGCAGAGCAGCCGGACTCAACATTTCTTCTTCTACAGTTGTTTGCGGTATTTTAGAGAGTTCTGCGCATGTCCAATCCAAAGTGTGGCATATGTGAACATTTTTTATAATAGGATAAAGTTTTCCTGGGCCCACATACACAGTTCAATTCTATCTTTGATCCGATCAAAGATGTTTTGCACATGCAGCTAGTGCCTTATTTTTCTAAAGGGTGAAGTGAGAATTTGTGGCTCCCATTAGGTCATAGAAAGTTAGAAATTGACCCGAATGGCTCTTGCACGGTCCAGTCCAAACCAGTCTGGTATTTTGACTGTTTCCATTATGAAATTGACCCATTAAGTTGAACCACATCGTACCGTTTTTGGGCTCTCGTTGGTTGTAGGTCCATTAAAAAATTGAACGAAGGGTTGAGCTATTGTTGAACCCCGTTGATTGGCTGAAGGTCATTACGACAAAAGAAAGAGGCTGTATTCCTCTTCATTGCCCTTAATCGTCTCTCAGTTAACATTAAATGACTTGTATATACCAAATACCAAAAGCCAAGCGGAAAGAAATGAGCTGCTGGATGACCTCCATTGTTACTGTTGTTAGTTTCACACACACACACACACACACACACTCACACCCCGCCCCCCCAAGTGCCATGGTGGTCCAACTTTGAGTGGAAACGCTCACCTGAATTGCTTTGACCATTCTAAATAGGACAGCTCAGTGGAAACAAGGCTTCAGAGTTGAAGACTGTAGACCATTAATCTAGGATTTCAAACTGTTGCCAAACTGCACCAGAGTTCACTTGCAAGTGAACTAAGACCAGATTGTTTTTTGATGAATGGGAAGACATTAAAAATTGTAAATCCACAACAACAACAAAAAATTCTAAAAGAGGATTTAACAAATAAATAAAGAGGACTCAACAAGGTATACTGAATGGTATTTTTACTTGAAGAAAGATTTTTTCTTTTTCTTTAGACCTTAATCCGTTGTTTTCAGTGTTTATTTCTTGTAATTCTGTAATATTACTGTAATAATACTGAATTTATTGCTATACTTGTGTTTACGGTGTTTATTTTTTTATGACTTCAAAAAATAATTAAATAAATACAATATGTTTTCATCTGAACTATATGGACTTTTAAAAAATGTTTTTAAATGATCTCACCATAGAGAGCCAAAATGAAAAATTTAATTATAATGTAGAAATTGTGGCTTAACCTTTTTTCCCCTTTTTCTGTAGCACTGAAAGTTTAAATAAAGCTTCTTGTCTTTAAGTTTCACCTGCTTCTTGTCTGATCTTTTCATGAAGGACATTTATTGGAGGACAATACACAGGTAACCCAACACATGTGGATTTATTTTACCGAAGACATTTTTTTTGCAAACCTTTCATGAGTTTATTTTTGGGATTTTGCAGTTTTTATTGACAATGAAAGCTTGTTTGTCTGTGAATCTGAGGCAATCAGCTGCTCATGAAGGTAAACTGAAAGCTCTACATCTGCTTCCTGGGCTTGGAATCATCTAATAACCTTTGAAACATGTTTAATTGTGATTTGCAGAAGGTCATATACCACCGAAGGGATATCATACAGACAGTTATCTTCAAGTCTCATTTTATGTGCAGAGTTGGGGTGTTTTTAGAATATTGACAAAGGTTTGTGCTGCTTATTTCTGCAATGCTGCAACCCTTTATATGGTTTCTAACTTCATAAATCTCATTTGAAATTTAAGAGAATAAAATCAGACTGCATGAGTAATACTGATAAATTAGTATAAAGGATAGAATGTGCACGCATTCAGACATGCCAGAGGAATGAAAAACTAAAGGTTTGGCCCGATCAGAGTCTGTTCTGTCCTGCGGGTTGGTCACATTTCCCCTCTCGACATAACAGTGCTCTGACCTGGACCAGTCAGAGGTAAATATTTGCAGTGCATGACGTTGGCGCGGTGCACATGTGTGGACGACGCTTCTGTCAGTTCGTTCTGGGGTCAAAGATCAGCCTGCACATGGCCACTATTTGCCTGTTCCAGATCCCGCCGTTCCAGAACAATGTGTAGGGCAGCATTAATCAGAATAATAACTGTGTGATACGGCTGAAGCAGTGTCCTGCCTGCCAAACCACACAGCACTGCAGCAGCCTGCTGTGAAAAACACTGCGAATTACACTGATTCATGGCCCTAGTTTGTCACGAAACCCTATAACATATCATCAAATGATCTTCCAGTTGTAACACAGCGAGAGAAAAACCCATATTGTTTAACATTTCTGCAGCATCAGGCAAGGAACTGGTGGAATTCATATGGACACAAACTGACCAGACTCCCGCAGCTCCAAGGAGAATATTTATGAATGCTATTAATAACCTCAATTATTTTTGTGCCGTGGCACGAGAGGAAACTTCATCCAAAACCAAAACAAATGTCATAGCATTCCACTCGATACTTCTCATAAGGAATTCCTCCACTTTGTGTTTTTTCTGATTAAACTTTCCGTGGAGCTGGATCCTGTGCAAACACTGTGACAGCGTGTGTCATTGCTGACCTCAGAGAGGAAGTGAGGCTCCTGTGGCTGGAGGAGCTGAGTTAGGGTGACGTGTCGGGTTCAGTTATTTTGTTGCATTTTTAATAAAAAATGTTTTTTGGGGTTTTTTTTTCTGTTTTTAAGAAGTTCTTAAATGCTGAGTCAGAAGAAAACCTCCCTTTTCAGAAAGTTTAGGTGAGGTTCCTCCATGAGTTCCTCCAAAGCAGGCAGGGTTGGTTCAGGTTTAAAGCAACATTTAGATGAGGCAGCGGAACTGGACACCAAAACAAACAGAAACTTCAACTGCAAAGAAATTCTCAATATTAGAAACTGTGTTGCCTGATTTCCAAGGAGGAGACGATTTTAGAGCTTGTCTTTTCTGAATGATGTGAGAATCTGTTGACTTCAAGAGACGTTAACATTTTTGCAGCATTGAGGACCTTTAGGTGTTTTGCAGGAATATTTTCCGTAGAGATTTAAGTTTAAAAAGGTTTTTAGCTTAAAAATGTTTTGTTTAAAACAACAGTTATGACAAATATTGTGATTCCCTTGGAATCATTCTTTGGAACTTTGAGTGGAGATTCATCTGGGTTTTTTCTTTTGTTTTGACCTTGCCTTTCTTCTTTTTTTTAGCGATTAATTTCATGTTGTGCCCACACGTTTGATCTTTTGCTATAAATCATAAATTGTTTGATCTCAATTTTGTTTAATAACGAAGCTATGGCTGGACTTAAAAGCTTGGTATCAAACATTGCCACAAAAACATACGTTTTCTAAGATATACAAAAAGCGCAAATTGTAAAGTAGAAAAAAAACATAAAAGACACAAGTCTGTCCATCCACCATCCATCCCTTTATATGGAAATTTGTTACATCATGTTAAAAATGTGTGAATCAACTTAAGATGGTGGAGAAAGAAGGAGCTTGTTGCATTTTTGCACCTTAAACTAACATTTTTGTCAGCAAAAATGTTTTGAATCACCCAACATTTAGCGGATGCTGTCTTTATCTCACAAAAATGACATTGCAACCTTATGGGGTGGATTTCATCAAAGATTTTGAAAACATCTTTCTTCCAAAACATTTGAACTTTCTGTCAATGATGGGATCAGTGTGGATGAAAGAGCCTGGATCAATTCCTTTAGTGATATTTTCGATTCTTTCGCTTCACTTCAGTTTTGAATCACATGGTTTACACATTTAGACATATTATAGAAATAAAATATGTTTTAAAGATATTCCTATGAATAAATATTGTTAACACCATACTGTGTTAAATGATTTCTCAGACAGAGAAGCTCCAACAAATATATGCAGGTCATTTTGTTTTGCCCTTCCTGGTGGGCGTTTCCGTTTGGCCACTAGGTGGAGGTCACGCTGTAGCGTTACGCTTTATTCTAGAAGATTTGAGCAGAAAACGGTGCTTTAGACCAGACTGCTGAGGACTGAGGCAAAGTCCTATTCTCCGATGAAGCCTCTTTGCGATTGTTTGGGGCATCTGGAAAAAGGCTTGTCTGGAGAAGAAAAGGTGAAGGCTACCATCAGTCCTGTGTCACGCCAACAATAAAGCCTCCTGAGACCAATCATGTGAGGGGTTGCATCTCATCCAAGGGATGCCCAAAAAACACAGCTATGAATTGACATGGTACCAAAACACCCAACTGCAACTTCTTCCAACAACAGTTTGGTGACGATCAATGCCTTTTCCAGCACGATGGAGCACCGTCCCATGAGGCAAAAGTGATAACTAAGTGGCTCGGGGACCAAAATGCTGAAATGTTGGGTCCATGTCCTGGAAACTCCCCAGATCTTAATCCCACTGAGGTCAATCCTCAAGAGGCGAGTGGACAAACAAAAACCCACTCATTCTGATAAACTCCAAGAAGTGATTGTGAAAGAATGGGTTGCTATCAGGCAGGATCTGGCCCAGATGTTGAGAGCATGGCCAGTCTAATTGCAGAAGGGCCAACACTGCAAATACTGACTCTTTGCATCAATGTCATGTAATTGTTGATAAAGCCTTTGAAACGTATGAAGCGCTTGTAATTATATTTCAGTACATCACTGAAACAACTGAAATAAAGATCTAAAAGCAGTTTAGCAGCAAACTATGTAAAAATTAATATTTGTGTCATAACATTGGGCCATAACTGTTAGGTCAACCAACCGTTAGCGTCAGCCGTCCTATGGGAAATTCCATTATATGTTTGCATCAAGGTAGCAGACTTTGGTTTACTGCTGTTATGCGTTAGGTCGTCGGAAAGGAAAGGCATTAAAGCTCAATCTCTACTTTTATGGATCGATTACCGATTTAGTAAGCTTGGATCAATGAATCAATTTGATCAACCCAGCCGTAAACAAGACAAATCATTAATTTAGGACTTTTTTTTTATCGTTGGTGGGTTTTTCCAGGGATTTGGATCTGATCCACAGACATGGTTCTGCAATAAAACGGAGAGGCTTGCTTTGAATCTGTAGTCTTTATTTGAAAGTTTTTACATGTGAATCCTCCATCCAACCCAAACCCAGCTTTAGACTATAAATATATATATAAAAAAAAAAAGAAGTGTAAAAGAATTTAGCAGTTCCTCCCAGAACAAAGAAAGCATTTACAGTGGTATCTCACTCGGAGAAGGGCAGTCACCTCAGCTATGTTTAACAAAAATGATTGAACGGGGGATTTGTGGATCAACACAGTCAGTGTAGCGCGTCAGAATTTAAAAACACCAGTGGCCGAGCAGAACCAAGGGTTCTGGATGAGAACGGCACGAATGAAACACGTTGGAGCACGGCACGGTCCAGACAGGGGTCGAATCAGTATACACAAATATATGTACATATACACACACCGCTGGGAAAAAAAACAATGTTTACTCAACTTTTCTTGTTTTTTTATTTAGTGGGGGGTGGGGGGGTTGCTACCAAGCTGAGCGTCAGAGCCGCAAGAGTCAGAAGCCTGTCAGAGCAGACAGAGGATCTGGAAATGCCAGGACCAGACCACTCAAAGTGCAATGCTAGGGCGCCACCTGGTGACCGGAGCGGACCACTTGCAAACCCCTCCAAGGAGTCGCTTGGTTTGGCGTGAACGGCATGGAAACGTACGGGGTGATGATTGAGCTGGAAACGTTTGTGCTGACCGGGAGAGCCCTCTGCTATCAGCCGGATGTGATTCAAGATCCACAAACAAGTCACAACTTTACAATACCAAACAATATGTGCAAAAATATCAAATATTCCCCCCAAAAATGCCCCCCCCCCCCCTTTTTTTTTTTTTTAAACAAACATCACGCTGGCTGATTTCAACATTGTTTACAAAGTTTGTATGCACATCATATGAAAGTCTGGTCCTGCAGTTGCTGGCGTATTGGGTGCACTTCACAGCAGAGGAGTGCAAACAGACGGATAGATGGGTTGAGGTACTGGGGTGTTTTATAGTGGCAGGGCACTGCAGAGCAGGAAAGGCTGCACAGCTCTAAGAGCCACAGGCGAGTTTCCTGAAAGATTCTGGCACTAAGAGCTGACGTTTCAAATCACTGACGTCGTTTCAACACGTATACTCACATTAGAAAAAAAAGTCTGGTCTGGAAATTTGTAGCACTGCTGTGAAGCAGGAAGGAGGAGGTGAAAAAGGAGAAGTGATGCTCCTGGTGATGCTGCACTACAAGGTGGGGATAAGAGCTACGGGAGCCACTCACTGTTACAAATGTGATGGTGGGGAAATAAGAAACGATCACCAGTATTAAACATTTTACAAATATAAATCCATTTTTTTTTTCTTCTTCCAAATATGAACAAAAGTTCAGAAAAATTCCCTGTGAGGATGGAGTCCTGCTGGCGGAGGAGGTGGAGGATAGACGGAGCCGGGTCTGCACCCTGGATTTCAGGAACGTTTTTGTCTCTTGGAATGTCGTGGCCGGCCGAACTGCTCTTCGTCGCTGCTGGCGAGGTCGCCGCGGCCCCCCTGCTGGCGGGCCCTTCGCGTTTCCTGCTCGCCGTCACTATCCTGCTCTCTGTAGTTCTTCCTGCTGGAGGTGGCAGTCGCCCGTTTACTTCTCCTTCTGCTGTCGTCCTCGTCTTCCTCCTCGCTTTCACTTTCCTCCACCTTTTGCCTCCGACTTCTGCTGGCTTTCTTCTTCTTGGACTTCCCGTTCTGCATTTGCTTCTTTGGCTCCTCCTCCTGCGCTTCATCGTCCTCCTCCACCTCTTCTTCCTCTTCCTCCGATGAAGCAGCGGGTTGGCTGGCGCGTTTGCGGGAACGCCGGCGAAGGTAGCCGAGCCCGGGCAGCAGCTTCTGGAGCAGCTCGGTGAAGGCCTGCTCCGTCTTGACCATGCAGGAGAGCACAGTGCTTCCCTGCTCGTTGTACTCCTCGGCGTTGGAGAAGACCAGCTTCAGGTCCTCCAGGAAGTCCTGGCCGTGGCGGTACGAGCCCTGGCCGAACTTCCCCAGCATGGTCTGGAAGTCCATGGGCTGGGAGATGATGTCCAGGTAGTCCTCGGCTTCATCGGGGGAAACCGGCTCCCTGAAAGCAGAGCATTTACAGTCTGGTCACATAAATCATGAAGCGAGATGTTTGCCTGGTCTGGAGAAAGTGTCTGGACGTTTGCTCTCACAGGGGTGGCTTGATTTGCTCACCTGAAGGGCCAGCTGTAACGGAACTTCATCAACTTTTTGAGGATTTCCTCACACTTCTCCAGCTCCAGCGCCTGCCTCCTCGGCCCAGTCTGGGAGGTCTGTCGCACCTGCAGGCACAGACGCCATCAGAGTGGATGCAAGAGGGGCGGATGCTGCTAAGGGTTCTAGACCTGCGTCTCGGTTTCTGTACCAGCTCATCGATGTCCGCCGGGCTGCTGGGGATCGTCCTTGGCTTGCTGCTCTGACTGCTGGAGGAGCTCTGCTTCTTGGATTTGCTTTTAGAGCTTTTTTGGCGAGATGATGACTGCTTATTTTTTTTCCTTGGTCTTACTGCAGCCACAAAAACAAAAGAAGTGCCTTAATTTGACGTGTATGAACAAGAAGTGGGCGTGTCTAGAACACAGAGCGTGGACCAGCATCCTGACAGCACTCGCGTGATGCAGCACAGAGGAGGATCATCCTGCCACATACTCTGAGTGAAGACAGAGGGAGACGCTCCAGCTTCAAAGCACTGTCCAGCTGGGACTGTTGTTCAACGACGACAAGCAGACAATGGAGGCAGAATGAGGAGCGA
The DNA here is from genome assembly GCA_023969325.1 of Oryzias curvinotus. Classification (NCBI taxonomy): domain Eukaryota; kingdom Metazoa; phylum Chordata; class Actinopteri; order Beloniformes; family Adrianichthyidae; genus Oryzias; species Oryzias curvinotus. Next base: position 31,768,552 of record CM043718.1, read on the forward strand.
GGCTGGAACTCGCTGTTAGCATTCCTCCCAGTCCCAAACCAAACAAACCTCGTTCAGAGAGACACCGCAGTTCTGGACAGATGGACTTCAAATGCACCATCAGGTTGATTTCTGTGCTCTAAATCAAACCACCTTTAACTATTTAATCTGGCCCACCAAACTGAAATATTGATGATCCTTATCACCGTTTTATTTTCCCTGATATTCTGGGGTTTCTCTAGAAAGAGTGCACTACACCGACCTTGTGTTTAAGTGCAGACAGTTATTTTGCATTCGTGTGGTGTTGTAAGGTGTTGGGTTTTTTTTACGTTAAAGAGTGTTTCCCGTGTTGGACGGTCATTTTTCCAAACATTCCAACCCCACATGAACGCAGCATTTCTCCAAGTTTGCCAACAGGACATCAACCTGTTGCTGCACCTGGCACTAAAATGAGAACAAAAGCCAAAGTCTATATATAAAAACATCCAAAATGTTCTGTTTTCAAATAAATACAGTATTTTTCAATAAGCATGTTTTCTGTTGGGTTATCAAATCACTTGGCAGATCTGCTCGGTTCAGTCCTTCTGTCAGACTCTAGAATGAACCGTCATGAAACATCTTCATACTCACAGCTGTGGCCCATGGCTTTGTAGTAATTGTCTTCCTCTTCATCCTCCTCGTCCTCAGAGTCCTCCTCTTCAGACTCCTCCTCCTTCTCTTCTTCATCGGAGTCTTCATTGTAGTTTCTAAACAGAAGAGTCAAAGTAAACTTTATTTAATCAGCACTTTTTACACAGATCATCCCAGTGAAACATGCAGAGTGAATCAAAATGAATTACAAACACAAACAAATATGAAACAAACACACACACACCTACACACACACACACACACACACACACACACACACACACACACACACCCCGGCTGTGCTGTATAGCTGGTCTGTGATTCTGGTGACGGCACTCTGCTTTGTGTTTTATATTTCTACAAGCCTCTTGGCCAGGTCCTGTTTGTAAGTGATAAACTGGGTTCTAAACATCTGGACCTGAAGAAATACAGGCTCTACTGCTACTTATTCCGACGGACTAAACACACTTGATCCAGGTAATCAGCAGCAAGAAGTGCAGGGAGATCTGAAATACAGGCGGGGTGTTTGATCCTGAGGACCAGGACCCCCTCCCCTTGTGTGTTGTGTGTGCTTTATTTCTTTGTCAGAGTGGAACCTCACTGTTTTGTGTGCGTCTCTGTGTGTTGATGGATTTGGGGTGTGGTGCTGGACAGATGAAACCAGCAGATGCAGACAGCCTTCAAATCACTTTGTGAACCTTGAGTCCTGGAGAAGGGCCTTCTGCTCAGCTCGCTTCTCACCTTTGGGAGACTTTGAAAGACCAACTCCAATGAAAATAATGTTTCTGAGGTTTTTAACGTGTTCTTGTGGGATTTTTTTTGATGATGGAGGACTTTGATAAAGAAAATTAAGCCTAAAATTCCATTTCTAAATATTTCTTTATTCAAATTCTTGTGAATCAGGAGGAAACAAAAAAAGGCACAAACATGAGCCCAGACAGACACTTGACTCCTCCTGATCTCCCAACATCGGGTCCAGTAGTTCTTCAACAAAGTGAAGGAGCCCTTTCCTCATTTTGTTGAATAATGAATTTGATCTTGTTGTTTTAGAGCCTTTTGCCATTAAAAAAATGTCGACAATCGTGTGGATGGTTATTTTAAAACATCCAAAAACCTCCCAGGTTTTTATGTAGGAAGGACAGTTTAGCTTTGTTGCCTTCATTAAAAACAGAAGAAGAAACATGCAGATTAAGCCCAAATAAAAGCGTTGGGTCTGCTTTTAAAATTCCAGTTCTAACCCTCTGCACGGTGGAACCTCAGAGAATTCCTTGCTCTTGGAAATAACCTGTAAATGTCCTTTTTTAATATTTAGATTATTCGTAGCAAACGTTTTCAAAGCCAGTTTGTTTAGACCTGAGGAAACGTTGCTGTAGAACCTGGATTTGGTTTCCGTTTTTCCCAAATAGACACAGCTCCACGAAAGCTTCTTCTTCTCCATTATAGTTTTAAAGGAACCATGACCAGACGGCGTGACATGGGGGGCGGGGTTACCTTAAGCGCGAGCCTCGTCTGGCAACAGTGGGCTGGCAGGCAGGACAGAGCCACTCCCCAGAGGGGATGCGGTAGAGGGCCGGTCGCAGGCAGAACAGATGGAAGGCCTTGTTGCACTCATCACAGAGGATCAGTTTCTCATCGTCGCCTTGAAGAGATCAAGACAAACGTTAGGGCAGAGTGACACAATTCAGTCCCCGCGCCTTTTTGAACAAGTTCCACCGTCCAATCTAGAGGCTCAAACATTTACGTCAGTCTAACCGATCAAACGTGATGCCATGTGGCGATTTTAACTTCCACGCCTTACTGAGAGGGATGACGTCTCTAAATGACGCCAAAAACCACAGCTAAAGGTTCGGATTGACAGTTTGTTCATATATTCTTCATGAAAGTGGAGAAAAACTATTTGGTTTTCCTAATAATTTAGAGGATTAACTAAAGACGCCAATCGACCAGAACGTATTGTGCATATGAATTTACAAACCGCGAGTGTACATTTACTAATCATACGTGTGAATTTACCAATTGTGCGCGTGAATTTAAAACCGTACGTGTGGATTTAACAACCGCACATGCAAATGTACCAACAGGGAGTTTAAATTTACCATATGTGTACATTTTCTGCGTGTGCACATTTGCCGACTGTGCATATAATATTTCCAACCGCGTGTGTGACTTCACAGCATGTCTAACTCTAACACGTGTGTTAATTTACAGTGCATGTGAATTTACCAACCAGTGCTGCTTTTATATATTGTTGGAGGTTTAGAGATGCTTCACTTTAGCTTTAATTTGAGATAAATTACTGTTTAATAAGAACTCCATCAATCCTGCTCATTTCTTGAGGATGACATAAAGTCCACATCCTTAAACTAGGAGTTCAATTTGTGCGTTTATCAAACTATCAAACTTATTATTGAAAAATATCAGAACTTTTTTTTTTTTTGCATCTTCATAGAAAAACAGTCAAACTGAACAATCCTATCATCCTGGAGGGTCTGATGCTTTACAGCAGGTTTTACCTGATCCTCACGTTTCACACATCATCATCGTCATTCTCAGATAGAACCTCAAGCTTGCGTCAGATCAACACGTGTTTTTTCGGGTTCACCTGTGGGCCGCCGCAGCTCTCGCCTCTGAACGTAGACCTGCCTGACACAACTAGTCTGATCTGCTCTGTGCTTCCTGCTGCCCTGTCTGGATCTGGTCTCCCTCAACTTCAGCACAGGGTTCAGCCTGAGCACTGGACAGGAGAAACGTGGGGTGATGGACCTCTGCTCAGACAAATCTGACTTCACCTTTCAAACAGTTCAACTGGGAATCATTTGCAGAAAAAAAGTTGCACAGAAATATCGATAATGTCTTAAATGACAAACACAATCTTTTTAAAGGGCGCGGTCTTGAGGTTGAGTCATAAGGACTGGACAAAAAGCTTCTTTTTGACGCTCATGAGCGTCCAGCTGCTATGTCCTTCACAGACTTTAAAGGGTGTTTTGGGAGTTCTGTCATTCCTCAGCTGAAACTTAAAAAGGAGGAACTTTCTTTCCCTCAGATGTTGGGACAGACGTCAAAGTGTCTCCTTACCTTTCCTGCGACACACTTTGCAGCGAGCGTTCTCCGCAGACATGTCCCACTTTATGCAGGCGTCCAGCATTCCCAGCAGCACGTGCATGCGGGAAAAGGTCTGCGCCTCCCTGATGGCCGTCTTCCACTTCTCCACCGCCGTTGCCACCTAGGAAACGAGTCCAGCCACACTCAGCTCAAGCGAAAGGCCTCAAAGCTTTTGACATTTACCGACTGTAGCTAGACGTCCACTCTTATGGGAAAGACGCGGGTTTGTTAGCTGGATTCCGTACCCTGGCCTCCTCTGCCAGCCTCTTCTCCTCATCCACCTCCTCTGCTTTGCTGCTGTCCTCTCCGCCTTGCTTTTTCTTCTTCTTCTGCTTCGGGGCCATGAACCCCTGCAGGAACTTTTTGATGACACAGGCCTGGAGAGTGATGATGGACTCCCCAAAGTTTTTCAAGCTGTCCATTTCTTTTAACTGTGAGCAGAAATGAGAACAGACATGTAAAAACTGACGACAAGAGAGTCGAATCTTGAGAGAGAAAAAAATCATTTTGAAATGTAGGTTTGCATTACGTGCAAAAAACAGAAACAGGTTGATACAGACAAAGAAGAATCCAACATCTGAAATATTTCTCAATAAATGGTTTTCTTTTAAGCTCATAGCCGGACCATTGACCGTATCTTAGAACTGGACCGGTGTGTGTCGGATCACACAGAAAATGGTGTCAAATCAAGTGAAGTCGATTCAGTCGTCATTTTTATCTTTTGCCGTATGGACGCCGCCATGCTGGAGGCAGAAAACTCCAGCAAACAGTGATGTTGAGTATTTTTCCCTCACATAAGTCAATGTGCATCTCAATCCATGGTCCAAACCTAAACCTAAACAGATTCAGTCTAGATATTTATCATTCATTTGGCATTTAAAACTGTGAATGAAAATGCAGAAACTATTTCTTACTGCAGAAAATCTCTTTGTGGCTAAATAAAACTATAGTCATTTATTTAGACATTTTTTGAAGTGCTGTATGTTTAGTGTGCACAGCTAGAGGTCGAGCGATTACTGGCAACAATATTTGCTATTTTGACGTATATCGGATCTGCCTTTTTTAATCCGACGGGCCGGTATTGAACCGGTTATTTTGACTGAGAAAGTGCCTCAGCTGCTCTCTGGGTGGCTATAACTCTGGCCCCTCCCTCTACGGCTCAGTGTCAACATTAAGAGGCCTTCAAGTGACTTGCAAGAAAGTTTCTTTGTGCACCCCCCTGATCAGTACTGAGTGAGCACGTCTGCAGCAAGGACTCTGCAGCTGTCTATAGAAACAGAGAATCTGTCTTTTGTGGACATGGGGGCCAGCAGGCATCCCCTGCTTAAAATAATGTGGACTACAGACAGATTTGTCACGAACAAAACGAGGATCGTCAAGAACATGAACAAATGTTAAAGAAAAGGTGCTCACTCAGTCCAGCTCTCGTATGCAGTCAAGTTTAGCATCAAAGGGGGACTCACCTCATCCTCAATATCAGCGTTGTTATCCAGGTATCCCAGACCCCCCTTCTGCAGTCTGGAGGCGATTTCCTGAATGTCACTGCGCATATATTTCAGCAGCTCCTCGTAACCATCACAGGTCCTCAGGCCCAGTTTGCTCTTCCGGGTCAAATGGATGGAGTGCAAAATGTCCTGGTACCTGAAACAGGAGATCCGCTGCTTTATAATCTGCTTTGGCCAAACGAAACTCCTAGATTTAACCCAGATCTGCTGGGTCACCGCCTGACTGGCGTTGGCTCATGCTGCAATATAAAGTCTTCAGCATGTCGAGCTGTAAGCACGGATGCTCGTGAGGATACTTCATCAAATTCACCTGCTTTGGATCTTTGCTTTGAGCTCGCTCTCTCTGACCCCCTGGGGATGAAGACTTTCCACCAGCTCCTCCAGCTCTGCGGGGCTATCGACGACGAACCTGGACTCAGGGGTAGAAAGCCCAAATGTGAGGAAGAGGAAGTTCAGTCCAAACAAACGCATCATCTGGAGGATCTTCTTACCAGAGGTTCTGTCCCTGCTTGGGGATGGTGGTTTCAATACAGACGTCTAGTGGAGCCTCCTGCTGGACACCTTCCATCACTGCACCGTCAATGCTTCCGTCATCTTTTTCAGCTCCTACAGCAAACATTTACTGAGCATTTATACAACCATTCTCATATTTAAAATATCAGTTAAAGAACACATCTGGAGTAAAAAAAAAAAAAAAAACATTCAGAGCTTAAATCCCAGGTTTTTAAATCCAAAACAGAAATCCTGATTGTTCTGTTTCTCTAGGATTTGTTTGTATGACGGTCTTTCAAAACGTTTCTTGATAATAGGGCTTTGCTTAATGACGCATTTGCTTCAAAAGCACAGTAACTTTCTCACACACCCTGTGAATCAGGAGCAGAGGCTGATTCCCCATCCTCCTCTTCCTCCACCTCCGGCTCCGCTGCTCTCTCCTCAGGTGGAGGGGTGAAGCTATAGTCGATGCTTTCGTGCACCCACCCTTTCTCGATGTACAAACCAGGGACCACGTCCGAGAAGAGCCAGTACCTTTACAAAGAGACCACAGAGCGGCCGTTAGGAGCGTCTGGGGTCATCGGGATAAATGCCGAGGATCAGAGGTTCACTCAGAAAGCGCGTCCAACCCACCTGTTGTGGTTTCTGTCGGTGCCCAGGGGAGTCCTCCGCATCACAAGCTTGGCTTTCGTGATCCCTTCCTGAAAGGCCCTCTCTGCTGAAGCCTTCTGCTTACGCATCCGCTCCTCCTCCGCCTCCTTCTCCATCCGCTCTGGAGGGAAGACAACTGTTAGCAGCTGCAGATTTCGCCAAATGAACAAATGTGCGTCACATGTTTTCCCTCACATGAAACTCACACGCGTGTATTTACCTTTGTTCTGTCGGTCCAGCTCCTCTTTTTCTTTCTTGGCCTGCATGGTCATCAGTCTCCGGCTCTTTACTAAGCTGATCAAATCCTCTGGCTCCACTTTAACTTCCTTCTTGATCTCTTTTTTGATGTTTCCTTCTTTTTTCTTTTCACCTTTAATGCACGCGGATAAGTCAAACATCGTTTAAGAACATGTAGAGAAAATAAACCCCACAGAATGATGGGGACGTTGTGAAGTTGAGCTACAGCGTTTAAAGGAAGAAGATTTTCGTTTTCAAACAGAGCCAGACGCTCACCTTTGCTCTCCATCTCCTTTCGCTTCTTCTTCTCCTCCTTCTTGCGGTCGTTGACCTCCTTAAGCATGGCCAGACGCTCCTTCCACAGCTCGGCGGATCGCTGCTGCATCGCATCGACGTGGTCTTCCACAGAGTACGTCATTAGGATGCGGTGGCACAGCGCCACCAGCAGGTTGACCTTGTCCTCCGGGCTCAGCTCAAACACCTCAGACGTTTCGAGCTTCTCTAGGAACTCGCTTGTCACCACGTCGTCAAAGCCCCCCAAGGCTCCCGAGTCCTCAGACCCCTGGGCGCTCTCCTCGCCGTGGGCGTCACACGGGCGCAGGCACAGCCGAGCCAGCTCTGACGCAGAGTGCATGGTTAGGGGGATCTCGGATAGGGGCATGTCCAGCTCGCTGTAGCCTTCCGCCAACTCGTCCTGCAGCAGCGTCTGGAGCAGCACCACCAGCACCCGGTTCAAGTAAAGGAAGCCCGACCGATCTCCTGCCAGAGCCTCCATCAGGGCCATAGCTGTGATGGGATACTGGTCGTTCGGCATCAGCAGGCCGGCATAGCAGTGAAGGAAGTCCACAACCATGGCAACGCTGCCAAAGAGCGTGTTGGGCAGCCCTTCAGGTATGTCCACCAGCTTAAATGCCGGAAGGGTCTTGCCACCCTCTATCTCCTGGTCTTCGTATCTTCGAGACTGTTCTCGGCGAACAAGCATCTCCTTCTCCCGTCTCTCCTTGGCCTTTTCGCGTAACTTCTCTTTGAGTTCTGCGCGTTTCTTTTGGATCTCCTCCTTCTTTTCTTCTTCACTCATGGCTGCCCATCGTTTCTTCTGCTCCAGCAGCTCCCACCGTTTCTGGACAAGCTCCTTAAGCTCCTCGGGCAGCCGGTCGCGGTCATCTGGGGTCAAGGCCTTTGCAGCTTTGGTGAGGAGGTAAGAAAGCGAGTTTTTCTTGTCCTCTTTGTCCTTGTTCTCCTTATAGTAACGCAGAAGGTGCAGAGCCATGGGGTGCAGCGGCTTCCCCAGTTTGGGTGTACCTATGCTGGAACTACGGGCTCTCTTCTTGGGACTCCCCGACGGCGTTCCTTTAGCCAAATGAAGCAGAGTCATCTGCTTCATCTTTGGGGTCTTAGTACCAGCTTTACCATCTTTTTTAGAGACATGAAGTTTCTTATCTCCGCTCTTCCCGCTTTTCTTGCCCTCCTTCTTGTCTGTGCTCTTCTTGCCAGACTTTGGAGTGGAGGGAGCTGAGCCTTTTTCTTCCCCTTTCGTCCCAGAGTTCTTCACTTTGAGTGGGGAACCGTTCATTTTGATTTTCTGAAACACAGATAGGAGAAGCCACGATGCACACAGATGGCATTAATTATAGGTCCTCCATGTTTGTTAGCAGGAATGTCCAAATCAGATCACGGGATTGGAAAACAGGCCAGATCACACAGATTTAGACTCGATCTGAATGAAATGTTTTGTTCTGATCAGGGATTGGATATTTATTGTATTCCTTTTCTGATCAGGGCTATATATTTCAAACGTGTTATAACAGATAAATACATCAGTAGAAGTCTCTATATCATGAACACAACACATTTTATTGCCGTAAAGCGCAGCACGGCACTAGTTTGAGCAGGAACCGCACAAAAACTGTGCGACAGAAAGTGTCTCTATTGGTTTGTCTCAACTCAAACAATGACCCAGACAAACGTTTTTAACTGAAAAAACCTCAGGTTTCTGTTTCGTTTGAATGAGAATGGCTCTCTCCGTGGTGCTGACAGAGAGACAGCAGGGAGGCTGCCAAGGGACCGTGTACAAAGTGCAAGCCCCGGGAAAAGGTGATAACAGAAAAAAAAAATCCATAATCTCTCTAAAAAAGACTAAAACTAATAAAGGATTACAATGATATGATCTAGCCATGAATACTCTTTATCATATTCATGTAAGGATTTTATAATTCGTAATATCTAAGAATTTCTAATGGAAATATGAATCACATGATCAAAAGTGTTCAATAGTTCTGAAGATCCTAAAGCTACAGTCTTTCTCCATATGACTAATTATCACCTATTTTTATCAGATGATCTAGTTGCACTATTCCTAATTGGTTGTTAAAGCTACATCACAGGGACAACCTGAATCTGTTTCTTAAACATGTTCATTTTTTTTAAATGTATTCAGATGTGCTGCCAGATAGCTAAAAATCAAACGATCCCTCGTTATTAAGTAAAGAGAAACAAATCAATCAACCAACCTGCATGTGGCCCCAGATGGTGGGACTCAGTGGCATGCCTAAAGAATCCTTCTTATTCTTTTTCTTCTCCCCTTTCTCATTTCCAGAATCTTCTCCTGAAGCGTCGGTCTTCAGTTTCTTACTTTGTTTACCTTCTGAGGACCCCAATCTCTTTCGCTTTGTGGAGGGATTCTCAGCCAAAAACTTCAGGGAAAGATGCAAACCAAAGATTTAAATCGATTTAAATGACACCGTATGCATATAAACATGTTAAGCACTTATGTTACCTTGTGTGGATCGAGGAGAAAGTCACTGAATTTACTAGGAAGGTTGAACTTTTTCACCAGCTCATCCTCAACTACCCACGGAGCACTTTCTCCTTTGCCCAGCCTAAGAGCATTGTGCCTGATGAAGTAGCGCATGATCTCCTTGGTTGGAGGACGCTCTGTTCTAAAGAGGCTGTCAGCTGGAACGTCACAGATCACCTGCAGTTCAAATGAATGGAAGAGTTTAGTCTAAAAAAAAAAAGCAACCCCAGAAAGAAAGACTCTTTAAAAGCATCAGTTAAAGTCTTGGTCACAAGCACCTAGGGCTGGGCGATATGGCCTAAAAATAAAATCTCCGATTTAAATTTTTTAAATTCGATTTCCGATTTTTCCCCAGATTTTTTTTCCCCCCTACTTAAGGAGAGCAATAAGTACAAACGGCAGACAACTTAAAGCAAATGTTGCTTTTATTTAATCAAACGCAAGATAAATGTAACCCCCATTTCTGGGATGAATAATAAATAAATAAAAACACTCTTGGAATCAAAGTTAAGTATAACATTTTTCTACTTCTCACTCCCTTTTTGACTCTTTTTGTTTATATAATTTTGTTTTGTTTTATATAATTTTACTATTCTACAAAGGTTACTTACTAAAGTCCCAGTTGTGTTTTAAGTCCCACTTTGTAGTCTAGACTAAAAGGAGACAAACATTCACCTTGAGAGTAGAACCATTTTCTAAAGGATTAACAATACAGCTCATATCTGGGCTCTAAGGTTTTAAATAAATTAATAAACGCTGTCTTCTCCATGGAGAAGATGATGAACCTGCAGGGGTTGCGGCAGCCTCCTCCAAAGACAAAATCCTACGGTTTAGACTTTGATCGCTGATTGTGATGGAATTTTGGGCGTTAGTAAGGTGCGTGAACCGTCTCTTTGATGACCACAAACAAATGCTGCACGCTCAGGGGGTGCATGTGATAGACAAGTGCCTGCAGGATGTCCACCCAAACTACTCTCTGAATGTCTAATTTCCTCACATCCAACAGTCAGTCAGGATGTTAGCGTTAGCGCTAATAGGCTTCTTGTGCCTTTCCCCCTCACTTATCCGTGTCTGTTAAGTGCTCACTATAAATTGTCGCCTGTAGAAGAAATGTGCATGACAAAGCGGTCTCCGACCTTGATTTTCTGTGCGGGCCACCTACTGGTTGGGCTAATTTTCGCCCGCCTGCAGCAGTTGTGACTAAGGCATAAACAAATGCAACAACAGCTATTGTTCATCTAAAACCTGAATGACAACGGTGAACACACCTTGTCCTCATTGATAAGCTTGACGTCGTATTTATGAGGCAGGAACTTTGGCATCACCCACTTCTTCTTCTCTTCTTTCAGGGCAGTGGTAAGTTTCCGTGGGGACCGCCGCGCTCGATCACCTGAAACATTAGCTGCTGTTAGCCATACGCAGACGGGATCAGTCTTACAAATATGACAAATTCTGGCATTTACTCAGACTCTCTCGTCGGCTTTCTGCCTCGCGTGGCGCCACCTCTTTCCTCTGGTTCTCCTGGCTGGCGTTCTCTTTGTCGCTGGACGGTGAGTCACAAGCACCTTCAAGCTTCTTCTCTGCCGGCTCTCCTTCAGGGTTTTCCAACGGGTGAATCTTGACCACCTTTACCCGCAAACTTTTGTCCTTCCCCACCTAAAGTGGAAACGGCCAGTGAAAGTCACCCCAGGGCATTACAGGATGCTGGCCATCTTTGACGAGATCCCACATTTAACAGAAATCAGACCTACAAGAAAGTCACACTCTTCGTCCACTGCATATTTGGTGAGAACCTCCAGCCATGACATCTCAACCAGCTTGTCCAAAGACACCGTGTTGTGGTGGACCATCTCCAGGACTGGCTTCTCAAACCACTGGGGATACTCTTCTTGGAGCCTGCACAAAAGAGCATGATAAAAGAAAACATGAAGCTAATAATGAATGTATGGATTCCGTATTATTTTTACACCAGACAGTACTTCTCAATTACTACAAAAAGACATAAAAATAGTTCTGCTGCTTTTGAATCCAGAGTGGTACTAGATAATAAGATGAAAACAACCAGTAGTGGGATTGAAATCTGAAGATAAAATGTAAAAGTTAATAATCCAGAATGGCTTTGGCATGGTGCTATGCGGTTACATTTATGTTGACTTTTTGCTACGGGGTCAAATTATCACGTTAATTGGGATTCATTCATTAATAACAGACAAATCGGAGCTTTATAATTTTTTAAATTATGTTAATCTAATTTTTAATCTATAACTTTATCCATTATGTACGAATGCTTGACAGGGCCCTTCTGTTATTAGGAATAAAATATTGACATTGAGGGCTGATCGCATCGACAGTTGTTTCTTCAAAGTCCATTCATTTCTGCTAATGCACACCTCATTATCCTGCTTATAGCATGGTCACTTAAAAAACAAATATCAGTTATTAGTACTTTCTTCTTGTTTTTTTTTAAGGTGTAAATCATTTACACAAAAAAAGCATAATTTATGATACACAGTGCGATGTGTTGTCATGGTAATAGATACAGAACCTGCACTGACTTTGCTTTGCCACATTGAAGGAAAGTGGTATATATGTTAAACACCATACGTGAAACAAAGCAGCATTTCAGAGGGAAAGTTCACCTCTTCCCGCTTGTTTTTTTTCTCTAATCACAGCAAAAGAAACAAAGTCTAAACTGTTCAATGCTCCAGTGTCACCTCCTCGTGTCTCATCTCTTCCTCTTTATTCTCTCTTTTGCTGCATCCCAATCTTCTAAGTTATCAAATTCACCAAACAGGTGCAAGGCAACCATAAAATCACTCGTCTTTCCTTGCTGTTGCAATAAATAAGCCATGTCTACATGCGTTTTGTGGTATTAATATGACGTTTGTGGTGAATACTTTTGGGATTGCTCAGAAAAGTGTTCCTACTGTTCATTGATGTGTTAAACTAGAGAAGTCTGGACTGGATGTTTTGGTTTTTACTTTACTGTTTGAGATTGAAGAAAATACCCCTGGTGGTATAAAAGCAAAGGTTTGAAGTCTGTAATCATAAAAGATTTCAGAAAGCCACTTTTTCTACACCTCTAAATGAGGCTTTTTCACAGCAATTATGTGAGAACAAAATTTGATAATTTTTACTAACTTATCACAGATAAAAATCAATTACTCAAAAAAAAAAAAATCAAATGACACGACTTTTTGCATTAAGTGAATGTGCATCGCTTGCAGTGACATCCAAGCGGAGGAATCAAGTCAAAGGTTGCTACAAGTTAGACCACAGTTTCTCAACACCAGGATATGGGAACTACCATCAAACTATTGCAGAAACGAGTGATGACTCATTCATCGTTTTTCTTAAAGGAGAGGTGTAGGAGGCTTTTGAACTGCAACAAAGCCAGATCTTTCAGGGAAAGTCTCTTCTTTGGCATGCTATTATCAGAGATAATTCCCAGAGTAAGTAAAAATACGACTTGACATTTCTTTGTCAAATGCAAAGCCATCTTTTTTTTTTTTTTAATACTTTCTCCATCTAAGGACACGCTGTTCCACAAACTTGATAGACCAGCGGAAAAACTATAAACCGAGGTTCCAGCGGTGGTTCTGATACTAACAGTTCTGTGACTTCTTGCTCCTCCTCCCACGCCTCCTTGTGCGTGAGCTGCAGGCTTCCCGTGCTCTTGCATGTCCAGATGCGCTCGCCATACTTCTGCAATCGGGCTTCGTACTCTCTGTGCACACTTGGTCAAGGGAATTAGAAATTTACAGTTCCACTTTTAGGGCAAAACAAACATCAAGAGTGAAATAAACATAAAAAAATAATCTGTCAGCAGTTAACCAATTAAACAGAAGAAAAAAAAAGGCAAAAAGCATAAAAGAATGAATCTTTGCTGACAGAATTCACCCTAAACGTCAGTTTATCTTTGTAATTTCTCGAAAGTTAGATTCTAGGATGAATGCATGCTTCAACGAGTTTCAGAATAATGCATAAGAACCCAGCAAAATCCCATCATATCATTGGATTAATGAGAAATTTTAAAAAAAAACAGTTCTAATCTCTAATGGGACCACATTTGTGTCAGGTGTAGTTAAAGGAGCCGCTCAAATGTCCCCTTCACGGTGTTATCAGGAGAAGACCAGTTAGGTTCGCTGAACACCAGTCGTTAACATCAAACACTTTCGAGATTTTTTCCCCCAAACGAAAGCGAAATATAAACAGCTTTGACATTTTGACAATAAAAATCTGCCATCGTTCACTCCAGAGCGTCCGGTTAACCTTGCTAGCTTTAGCGGTCCAAATAAACAGTGTAATTAGTACTAATGAGACCAAAGAGGCAAAACAAGCAGTTACACAACAACTGTACTTGGCCCACTTTATTCAAAATAAAAGTAGACCTAAAAATAGAGAGTAAAAAAATACTTACTACTAATGCGAACTAGGCTAAGCAGGAGCTTAAGATGTTTGTGCTCACAGCAACGGCTAGCAGCGGTGACATAATGGGACACCTACCGTTAGCATGCTAGCCGCGTTAGCATCGGTGACAGAAAGCTATCAATTTTAAAAGAGAAACCATGTTTTTCCACACATGTGTATAGAATAGTATATGCTTGTGTGAATAAAACTATTAAATGCGGCAAGTCGCATCCTATTAACTATAACTTTTGGTTTAAATAAACTGTTAACTGTTAGCTAAAACGTGACTTTTAGCACCACTGTTAGTGTTAGCTCGTCCCCCAGTGTTAACTCTACATGCGGTGAAACATTTAGGGAAGAAAAGTCCGGGTTCGCCGAAATCTTTAACTACATAAACGTCTCTTAGAGCACGAATGTGACGTTTTTTTGGACAGACGATTTAATAAAACTATTCTTTTGAAATAATCATGCCTGGCTCGCTTCGTTTAGGCTAAGGCAGTCCCAAACAGCATCACGGTGAAGGATACTCTTTGTTCCTGAAGGCCTCCTTGGTGTGCTCGATGATGTAGACCTCGTCTCCCGGGCCTGGAGCCTCGGCTAAAGGCTTAGCCAGTGGGTACGGCTTCCGGCCCAAAAGCGGTGCCATATGAAATCCAGAGGTGGCAGGGTTGCTGGAGGTGAAACTGTATTTCCCAGCAACAATTTACGAATGTAGGATTCGCCGATGTGTCCTTATCATGTATCTGAGAGCTCGTAGGGTCTCTTCCGAGAGATGAAGCCTTTCACGTTACCGCCGGCAGGCCCGGCTCTCACTGTGCAGCAGCTAGCCGATCAGCTAACAGGCTGGACTGCTATCTCGTTACAAAACAATAACAGTGCACTTCTCAGCTCCGGCCTCATCGCACCATTATAGGACTTCCCTTACCGCGACGGGTTGCTGGTTCAAATTTAAATTTTTAATGTGTAATAAACCCGGAGTTACCGCTCTTGACAGTTTATAAACTTTCAGCTCCACGAATCGAAAACAAACTCGCGGCAACAGTCAAGGAAGCTGTAATGCGACGCTAAAGTGTTATGAAATAGAAGCTTCTCGGTTCTTTAAAAGTGACCTTGCTGCTTAACGATCAGACTTTCCAATTGTTCGATATCCGAATCAGCAAGTGTTACGCGAAAGTAACCTGAATCAAACAAGAGGTTAATTCCTTGTCGAAATGGCGGGAGTTTCTAGTCCACCGGCACAGTTGTGTAAAAGCTCAGCACCCCGTTTCCCCGGCAGCAAGCGGCGCCTCAGCTATTCCCCGCCCACTCTCGACTCCTATTGGTTCTCCCAGTGTAGCGGCCTCCTTGAATTGTTTTAGCGGTCTGTGATTGGTCGAAACAACATGTCTATTATTATAGTCGGGAAGCCACTTAAAAATAAATCAGGTTTATTTCAATAAGAGCAGATTTTAAAAAACCAAACCATTATTCAATACATTCAATAAAGAGATCAGTTTATATTTTAAATCTCTGAAATTAATAAAAACAAAAATGCAATAAAACTGTCTATTTTCATTGAAGATCACATGTTGTATGACAATCCCTGGTATTGTAAACTACAATTTTAATGTTATTTTTTTTTTTTTTGTATTTTATTCTTTTTTTATTTCTTTTTGTTGTAGCTGTGTGTATATATTTGTTTGAAGTTGAATTAAAAAACAGTTACAGTAACAAATTAAAAGCACCTGGTGTTTTGAGAAAATAAAACGCACCATATACTGTGTTCATCACAAAAAAAAGGTTTATTTCAATGAGCAATAATAGATTGTTATTCTTTTTTTTATCTAGTGTACTTTGCTTTAAGAGAAAGAAAATTAATTTAGCTGGAAACAAATCAAGAAATAAAAAACAACTTTTTTCCCCAAGTTTTACACAGAATGATTCTTACATAGTGAACTAAAAAGAACAAATTCACTGCAGCCTTGGGTATGCCTCTTTTTATAGCCTTGTTAAAAACATAGAAAATAAAATCTGGGTTGTGATTAAATACAGTTAAATAATTTGGCTTTGATCTGGCTCACCAAGCAAGGGTTGTTGTCTTTGGCAGCCCCTGACAGCGAAACGGGATTGTACAAAAAAAACAGGACAGCAAAAATACCAAATTTCACCAAGTATTCCAAGAATCTCATTAGACTGGATTAGAGACTAACTAAACTCCTAGTAACTTTTCAGTAAAATGTAAAGACTTGTTGTGACACAATAAATCTTGAATATTCAAAAAGTTCGAAAAGGTTTTCTTTTTTTTCCACACAGTATTTTTAAGGTTTAATTTACTTTACACTATACTTTAAGCTTTTTTTTTTACTTTGTTAGTTTTTTTCACCTTTATATAGTTTATTATTTTACTTTTTTTTTTTCGAACCTAACATATTTTTGTTACTTTATCATGAACATGTTACTTTATTTAGTTATTTTTTTTTTTCAACTTTACACAGTATTTATAGTTTTTTCTTCAACTTTACATCGTATTTTTTTTTATTTAACTTCACATGGCATTTTTACTTTTTTGTGAACAGTGAGGGGTCTTTTTACGAGAAACAGACTTGATTGGAAACTGGAACTATTTATTTGACTGTTTTAACAAACATACATTCAATCTTTAAGACAATTAATTCTAGTCTTTCTCTAAGAGGAAATATATTCTAAAAAGAATTGGAGTGTTTATTAGACCATTGGGGGTAGGACGGTTGTGTCAATGAACCTTTTTTTTTGTAAGCAAAACATACATTTTTAGATATATGTCCAATAACCAGATTAATTTACCAAAATATAAGCGCTTATTTTCAATACCTATTTTTTCTTAAAAGGGCAGAACATTACAACTTCTTTTAGGAAAGATTCATTTGTTCCATCAATTGGTTTAACTTACACCAAGAATTAAAAACATTTTGTACTTAATCATTTTTAATTTGTTTTTGAGAAGAATATTTCTTTCATTGAGCATTAATGTGTAAATTACTTTAGTTTATCAGAAGTTATAATTTCTCACATCATCCCTCAAAAAGGGAATAATTCAGGAACTACAGAAAAAAAAACTAAAGAAAAGCCCTAACATGGGAGTTTTTGCTCCTATAACATGCATTTCAAAATTGGAATGTCAAATTAACACATTTTTAAAAAGCAACATTTTTAATCATAGCCAAATTATTTATCAACAGACATCCATTACTTTCAATGGACCACAATGACAAATCATTCACTTGCAAAGACGGTCAAATCATATTTTAAAAATGATTTTATTGTCAAATGTGTCAAGCCAAAAGGTTTTCTGCAGAAAGCATCTTATATCGAAAGCATAAATGGCACATCTAAAGTTCAATCTGCTTTAAGCTGCACACTGGGCATTTTTTCCCTAGTAAACCTTACATAATAAAAACAATATATGAAAACATGCTAACGTAAAAAACTGATGTCAGAAATGTGTTTGCGGCAAAGAGAACAGAAATCTACAGTGTGGCCAGGTACATTCAAAGATTGAAAACACTTCTGCTTTGCACTTTAAGCTTCATACAGTTTAAAAAGTCTCAGCTGAACTGTAATGAGTAATACTTGCATAAACATGTAAAAAGGAACCCATCATAATTCTGAAAGTGTTGTTAATTTCCCAACATCCAAGCAGGTTTCTTATGCATTTCGGACAAAAAGGTGGTACAAAAGCTATCTCAGCGCAGCATTTTCCCCTTTGCAAATCCTCTTCAAAGGCGGTGCTCCCGATTCATCTACCGGTAGTTCCTCCTGCTGGACGAGAGGACAGTTAGACATGTCAGATTCAAACTTATCATGACATAACTAACTCGACGTGAAATGGAATACAGTGTCCCCTCGTTTATCGCTGCGATAGATGAAATCCACAGAGTAGCATTGCAGATGTTTCAAGGCTGTAATGCCTACTACAGACTTTATACTCTTTTCTCAGACAGACATGACCATTTTCCCAGTTTTTTTTCTCTTGCTTAAACTCTCAAAGTTCAAACGTTCCCAGAAAAATAAGTACAGGATTATAGACGGAAAACAAAAATCTGATCCCAATTGAAGATTTGTGCCATTTTTCAAACAGACTGCATAGGAGATGATGCATGGAGGAGATTGATTGACAGTGGTCAACAGCCAACGAGGGGGGAGAACACGATATGCTGTTAGAAAGAACAACGTGCAGAATTACACTGAAAAAAATCTGCGGAACAGTGAAAGGTGAAGCGCGATCTACTGAGGGGACCACTGTATTTCATGAAGATGTGCTTGAGTTTGTCTTGGAAGCAGTCAAAGTGAAACCTGTATATCTGAAGCTCCCCGTTTGATGGCTCCCGATGAAAGAGGGTCCTCTTTAATAAGAGTAGGGGGCTCATCTGCACCTTCCTGTCCCAAATGGACTGGTTCTGCATCAAGAGAGAGAGGACACTGTGTCATTAAGTTAGGAAGAGATTTATTTTTGTTTTTTTAATTCATTTAAAGTCATCTTCTGATCTATTTTCAGTGTTCCTAGTGGTCTTTTAATTATTATTATGCTATTTTAACCACAAAAAAAGTTGTGTTGTTTCCTAGGACAGTTTCTGCAAAGCAGCAGGAGTTCATTGGGAATTCTTCTGAGTTGTGGGCGGAATCACTGGCGCGGAGTAATTTCCCATCATCCCCTTTGTTTATACCCACTCCCAGTAGCTTATAGCCCCCTACAACCCCAACAAAACATTACGGGTGAAACTGGTGAGCAGTATTGGAGCTATCCAGCCAGCTTGGACAAGGATCTTTACAAAGGCGTACATGGATATGGAAAGGAGTGGAACAGGGAGCTTGTAGGCCGTCGACTGTAGCTACAGCCTTCATCCTCCACCACTTTTTTTTTTCATCTCCTCCTGATTCACGATTTGAATAAAAAATACTCAGAAATAAAGTTTTAAGTTATAATTGTTCATGGCCATCATCAGAAAAATGCAACAAGAACATGTTAGAAACGCCAAAAACAGGATTTTAATGACAGTGAGTCTTTAAATAGTGTGTTTTTAGAGTCCTGGACATGGTTTTATTTACATACCATCCACACTCTCCTGGCCCAGCATGGGCGGCTGGGAGTCCTCCGCTCGGAGGCTGAAGGTATGCGGGGGGCTGACCTGCTGGGAGCTGGAGTTGCTGCTGCTGTTGTCCATTTTCGGTTGATAAACATCTGACATGAAGCTTTGATTGCTGTTGTCATCTAAGAGCAGACGTTTGGAACAATAATGAAACCCTTGGAATAGAGGATCACTTTGATCTGGTTAAATCAAACCCATGAAAAAAGAAAATGTTCTTCAGGAATCCCCAAGCTACCTGTGAAATCCAGCAAAGAGTTGGTGTTTTCCAGAACCACATCCTTCAGTCCCCTAACGTCTCCACCCGTAGATTTGGTCCGAAAGATCTGGGAAGAGGATGAAACCCATCAGGAGGAGGCAGGTCGTGACACAGAGCTCTTTGTGATTTATTGAGGCTCACACCTGTTTCGTTTCAGTGACTGGAACCCACTTGAAAATGCGCAGAGACGTGTCTCCAACCGTCACCCATTTCTTCTCCCTGAGAAGAAATGTACGTTGGATCATGGGGAAATCTCCTAACAGCTGCTAGATTTCAGGGCGTCGTAATGATATAGAAATGAACGCATTTATTGTTTTCACGTGTGCTTTCATAGTCCGGTGCAGCGGAGATAACATCTGATTAAAACCCTTCACTTCTACGTGCACAACAGAATGGAGGAACTTCAATCTAACGCGTTAGTGTCTGATTTCCACGGCGATGGAGCTCTCAGCAGGCTCCCCGACTTCTCAACCCGCCGCATGTGAAGCTGCTGGAGCCATATTGACAGCTGTCGGCGGAAAAACTCAACTAGCCCCGCCTCCTCTGTCAAACGGGCGCGCTGGTTGGTCGAAAGCGCTGTCAATCATCCAACTTTCCCGACTGAAGTTTGTTGAGCTACGCAGCAAGATATCGCGCCGCGGTCTCGATTTTCATGAACCTTTTTGCGCCGCGCAGTTTACATACCATTTGCGCACTTTCTCGATGGCCGCCAGGACCTTCTTAATATCGTCTTTGGCCCGACTTCGGGTCTCAGCGCGGCCTGATCGTCCAGACATCTTGATCCCGTTATGATTCATCTACCGATGCATCTGAAACTTCAAGCCGCGATCCTCCCAGAGGGATAAATCTCGCGATACTTGGACCTCCTCGTTTTCTGTAATCTTGAGGTTTTGTGCTCAGTCATGTACCGGTAATGTGTGTCAGTGTGTGGTCGAAGTGCGTGGGATAGTTTTGAACAACATTCCAGGCAATAATAAAATATGTACGAAGGCACAAATGGCACAAAAAAGACAAATGGTTCCCTCAAATTAATAATTTGTGGCCTCGGATTAGCTAATTAGAAATCTATGCACAAAACAACAATTTGTGCATGTAGAATGTGCATACATAATGTTATTTTGTAAACACAAAATGTTAATTTGTGTGTGATAAATGCTCCTTTGCATACACAAACTAGGCCTACTCATTTACGGCCACCGAATTTTGTAAAGATACAAACAAGTTTCTGTCCACAATTTGTGCACACAAAGTAATAGTTTATGCCCACAAATTCTTATTTGTGTGCACAAGATGCTAATAAATTGTAACTTGTGCACACAAAATACAAATTTTTGTCAAGAAAATGTTCATACAAAATGCTATATGTGACCACCAAATGCCAATTTAATGCTAATTTGTTTGATCAAAATACTAATTTGTGCGCACTAAATACTAATTTGTGTACACATGTTGTGTACACAGCAAATTTGTATGCACAAAAAAAATGTGTGCAAACCAAATGCGTACTTGTGCCCATAAAATCCTTTTATGTGCCCACAATATGCTAATAAAAGGCTAATTTGTTTGCACAAATACTAATTTGTGCTCATTAAATGCTAATTTGTGGGCATGAAATGCTGATAAAAGGCTAATTTCTGCCCATAAAATGATACGTTGTGATTACAGAAGGCTCATTTGTGGCCACAAAATGCTACTGTGCGACTACAAATTGCCAATTTGTGCAAATAATAATGTGTGTGCAAAAAATAGTAATAAAATGCTTATTTGTACACACAAAATGCTAACTTCAAACTTGTGTACTAACCTTTTTTCTATAAATGTTAATGTTAATAAAATGTTAATAAAATGCTGATTTGTAGCCATAAATTACCAAAATGTGGCCTCAAAATGCAAAATTTGTGCACACAAAATACAAATTCATGGCCACAAATGATTATTTTTTATATTTCTAACATGTCCAGAGCTACATAAATATGACCCTGTTACAAAACACGTGAGGACGCGTGTTAGAAATATAAATAAATATGTGTTTGTCTGTGTTCAAATATTTAAATCTACATTTAAACCTCACAGAAATCATGTCACGTGTTTTATTATGACAACATGTGAGTGGCAGTCAACATGGTCACATGATAAATGAAAAGCAAGCAAGGCAGGTGGCATAATTCCAAAGGTATGGGGGTGTGATGTGTTTTTCTATCACTTCCTATGTAGATATTCACATCTAACCCAACCCTTGGTAGATGCTTTTTTTTCTTTTTACTTTTTTATTTTGTTATATACAAATGCCAAATAATGAAACCGTTGTGGTTTTATTGGTTACAAACTAACAAATAACGTAAAGACAGACAAGAGGAAAACAATGTCTTTCTCCCTTCTCACCAGCAGGGGGCAGCATTGACTGAAAAGCAACAATCATGACTTTGACAACAGCAACGACTCACGACAAGTTTTTTACTTCAAAAAAATTAAGTGCACTAAATCACAGGGTTTACTTTGCCTAATCACTGTTTACCAGTCGGGGTGTTATTGTGAGGTTTATGGGAGTATTTTGTGGTAAACTAAAATAGGTGCCAAAGGAGTCTTTGTTTAGTTTGATTACGTTTTTGTTGTTTTTTTTTTTTTTGCAAAAGTGGAGGAGGGAATTCTAAGGAAAACTGAGTTACACGACTTCAAAGTACACAAGTTGTAGATCTGAGGGGAATTTGTTTTCTTAAGTAAAAATTTCAACAAATTCTTGTTAACTCCTAAAATAAAAAAAACAAAAAACTTTTATATCGAACCATTTGAGGCATAGTAAGATTACTTGCATAGCACATTTCAAGGTACATTACTAAGTACTTTACATAAAACATTAAAAAAAAACATCAAAAGGAATAATAAAGGCTTGATTATAATATAAAAATGTAAAGAAAGTTCAAAGAACTGAATTTAAAGCTTAAAGTAACAGAGCGGATGTAATAAGAACCAGTCAAACTGACTCAAGATGAAAGCATGAATTATTTTTTCCAGGTCTTCCTTTGCTTAGACATCAGATCTTCAATTCTTGAAATATTTTTAAGAGCTGATTTTGCCTTAGTGTGTTTATGAAAGCTGATGTGTGTGTGTCCATCACTACAGCCAAGTCTCTGGCCTGGTTGGTAGGTTTTGGGTGAATAGATTGAAGCTCTGTAGCGACCTCCAACCACTTCTCTTTAGCCTTCAAGTTAACATCCATGTTTTCTGGGGATGCAACGATTCATTTTCCCCACAATTACTCGATTTTTCTGGGTCATGGTTTGGTTTTGGTTCATGTATATGGTTTGGTTTGTGCATGATTACAAAACAAAAAGCGAAAAATTGAGAAAAATCCTTTTTTAAATTTTTTTATTTGCTAGCAAAAGCAAATGCAGAAAGGTTGGTTCCGTTGGCTCAAACTACGCCTGGTGCAATGCAATAAAACAAAATGACATACAGTAAAGTGGGCCGTCGACATGCAGTAAAGTTAGCACAACACACCTTGACACTTTCACGTAAGCAAAGGGGATGCAATGACTGACTTTCCCCACGATTCGGTTTAATGGTGTAACATACGGTTTTGGGGCCTCCCTGCTGTTTACAGCGCCGCCAGATTGATTTTGACGTGCAGCTCCTCTGAAAAACAGTCTCAAGAACAAAGTCGGTTCTTTCAGAAACCATGATGCGTTTGAAAGGGACACAGTCTGTGGTCACGTCACATACTGGTTTATAAGGAGTTTATTTTGAACCAGTTTTTCAGCTTGTTGGTTATTATTGTTATTCTTACAGTTTTGCATAAACTTGATCCTAAATGTTGGACTGAAGTGAAGTTCTGCCGTCAGATTTAATGAGGACACTCCGTAGTTAATAAATACATCCACAAATACGTACAGAAAGCTCACTTTTCAGCGACATTGTGCTCATTCCTGAGGCAAAGTTGAAGTATTTTACAGTAAAGTAAAAAACTAACAAGCCCCTAGTGGTTCAATAAGGAAAGCGATGTTTTACTTCAACAGAAACCCCAACAGAGCTCCTTTGTGGAACAGAAAGTCACAATCTGGTTTTGAATAACGTTCTCATCCCTGCATTTGAGGATGTAAAGATGACAGCTGTGTGCGTGTGGGGATTTACCTTCTGAACGTCATTTGGTCTCTGATGGGTTTTCTGGGTCCATTTCTGCCTCAATGCTGATTTTTTAAAATGTATTTTGGTTCTGGGGTGTCTTTTTTTTTATTGACAATGTTTAAATATACATTAACAAATCAAACAAACAATAGTGCTAGAGATAGCGACAGCATGCCAAACAAATATTCTCAAACAAAATAGAAAAAAACATTAAATTATAGATCAACAAGCCAAACAAACTCCAAAGCATCAGGAGTCACAGAAACAACACAGTTTTTAATTTGAATGAATAAAGGATTTAGAGGTTTTTTTTAGATGAAAACGTGCATTTGTGGATATGAAATTTAGCTAGTAATATAAAAAGATGAAACATAAAATAGTTATCTGTGAGAGCTGTTGTAAAAACCAAGCAATTTATCTATATATAAAATATTCGAATTTTCAAAAATGTTACATTGCACAAAAAAGAATGAAAATGATGTTGATCCATGGCGATGGGTGACATGACAACACCTTCATTCATCTTCTCTTCAGACATGAAGGGTGGAATCAAAACAGTAAAAAGGGGCATGAGGGTGTTGTATAAGTAAAATAAGAAGTAAAAAAAAAAAAAGTAATGTATAGCTCTGAAAATCAGTCATTTATTTTGTTACACAAGCCATAACGTTTTCAATTTGTATGTGCAAGAAACCACACCTCACCATAGGTGTGGGCGGAGCCTCCACAGCTTCAGCCAATAGCGGAGGGCAGCGGGGGGAGTCAGGGAGCGTTGCCAGAGAAAATATCGCCCTGCTCAAGCATCCTGGGAGTGTCAAGGCAGCAGCAACAAGATGGGACTTCCTGTTTCAAAGTAAAAGCCGTTCACACAAGTTTGGGGTTTTCATCAGCAATTCAGCATCATTTATGGATTTTTTCTAATGATAGATTAAGTTTATTCTTTACGAACGATTATTCAGGCCAACATAACAGAAACAGGCCAAATAAACAAATATTTGAGATTGGGGTTGTACAATTATGAGGACAAAGTTGTAAGATTTTCAGAATAAAATCACAAAATATTTGAGAATAAAATTATGAAAACTATTTTTAAAAGCTGTAAACTGCAAGAAAAAATGTAAATTTAAAATAATGAGAAAAGCATTGTAAATTTTATCAGCAAAAAGTCATAAAATTATGAAAATAAAGTTGTAAAAATTCTAAGAATACATTAGTAGAGTTATATGAAAAAAGTCGCGAACTATATAAAAAAAGTTCAAACTATGATGATAAAGTAATTAAAATATTGGAAGAAATTTGTAAAATTATAAGTAAAAAAGTTGTCAAATAAAAAAATAAATAATTTTTGAGAATAATCTCAAAAATTAATTATTTAATAAATCGTAATTAGCCTACTTGCAAAAATCATAATTTTTCCAAATAGAAATGTTACATTTAACTTTTAAGATGTTTCAACAAAATCAGTCAAACATAACCCGTTTAATTAATGATGCAGACAATTCAGAGGAATGGGTTGGACAAGCAATATTCAGCTTTTGCTTCAGATGTCAACTCGGATAAGGAAAACAAAGTCTTATATGGATCTATTTGTCGTCCACACGTGGATGCATCAGAATGGGGCAGATCAGGGAGTTTTTTGCCCTCCCAGCCTATTTTCTACATCGCAAAGAGGCCAACAATCTTTTTCAAACAGTACTTTTCCGCCTGCATCTGATTCACCATAATTTGAACAAAGAAACAAAAAAATGTGAGCTGAGTTTTCTCTAAGTATGTCCTCCACCATAACCATTTTCATCGGGTCTTTTATTGTGGTTGTTTATTTTCTCAGAAGGTTTACTTTGAAAGTAAAAGCGGAAGTGGAGTGTCCCATAAGCGTTAGTGGCGTCCACCCTTCCCCTCCAGTCATTAACGGGCACTACGACAAAATGCTCCGGTGAACGAAGCGACCATAGCGGCATGGACGGCTGTCCGCCATAGTAGAAACTTCCTGGGTTTCTTTATTTTTTTTTTATTTCTTTATACATATATTTTTCAAATACAAATTTACAGATTTTATTTCTCTATTCGACACATTGTCCGCGTAGCGTTCCTGCTTTTTTTCTTCTGCTGCCCCAAATGGATCGAGTGAAAAGCTCCATGCAGCAAGTTCCCAACGCCATCCCCAAAGTGATCCGGCGGACCGGGGGGGCCAACAGCCTGGAGACGGAGAGGGAAAACTTCGAGAGGGTCCAGGTAGGAGGGAGGGGGGCCACAGCTGGAGCCGCGGTGGGGGGGGGGTCGGGTCCGCTCGGACGGCCGGGAAGGTTCACGGGACACGTCTGGTGGATAAACACACCAGACGTGTCCGTCACGTTGTATGAAAAGCCACGCACGCACGTGCTGGGATTTTTCTTCTTCTTTATTTTTAGCGGCATAGTAGTTCTAGACCCGCGGCCGCCGCCGTTCTGCTCCCGCATGTTGGCGCGGGAGACGAGAAAAAAACAAAACAAAAACAAAAACAAAGGAGGCTGGGAAATGTGGGCCGCGGCTTCGTGGACGTCCGTGGAAGTGTGCTGTCACTGATCATCCTACTGGACCGAACCCGACGGGTTCCAGACAGGACCTCCCGTTGTGAGGCCGGGGGGAGTGTGTGTGTGTGTGTGTGGGGGGGGTCTCTCCTGAAGCCTAGATGGAGGTTACTGACTGAGCGACATCCTCCTCACGGATGCAGACGTGTCAGGTAGCTTCGTGGATGTGGGCTGTTTGTTTCTGCACTTCTTGCCTGGTGGTCTCCACCCCCCACCCCCCCAACCCCCCCCTCTCCAGACCAGGCACAGGGGAGGGAAGAGCGTGGAGAAAGTAGGTCAGATGAATGCATGGCTGCAGCCATGCATTCAGTGTGTTGATGCAGCAGCTGCTGCTGCCAGAAGCATGGCTGCAGCCATGCTTCTGGCAGCAGCAGCTGCTGCATCAACTGCAGCTCTGGCCTGCATGCGTTGAGGGTGAGGAGACCACATTTACTCAGGAGGTCATGGGTAAAATGCATCAAAGCGGGATTAAGTTTCATTCTTTACAAAAGCTGTAGATATCTATTATGATCAACGAATACTAGATTTAATATCTATTGGCAGTAACTGCTCTGCTTATTTTGACCTTTATAACTGTACATTGATCTCTTTTTATTTTTTTTTTATTTTGGGTTCTCTTTTTTGTTTTTGTTTTTTGTGGTTATTTTTTTAAATTGGGTTGATGTTTGAATAAAGATCTACAGCTCTTCCAGGAGGCGCAGGAATCAATGAATCTACTGTCTGCTTCACAGGGGATCAGCAGGACGTAATCTCATCTGATCTGTTGTGCTCTAAAGCTGCCGAAATCTGCTGGGTGACTGACTGGCTTTCACCTCTTGTGAAGAATAAACCCGTCTGCTGCTCCCTCCCTCCTTCCCTCCCTTCATTTATTTATTTATTTTAGATTGACAGTCATCGCTGGCTCTTTTATGATATCAAAACTCTAGCTCTCAAATACATCGTCTTCAATAAAGACCCACTCCAATGATAATTGTATTTCATTTAACATATTCTTGTGCCATTTTCTCATGAGGAAGAAAATTAAGCCTTAATTAATTAAATACGCCCAAACCCCTTAATTAAAAACCAGGTGTGGAAGCAGGTGAGGACATTGTGCAATCAGGCAGGCTCCACTGCCACAAGGTTTAAAAGGGCAGTGGTGTCCTGTGAGGGAAATGAGCACGCCAGCCTCCAGACAGTAAGGTCGTGGCATTTGTTGACGGGGAGCATGTGTATTGTGTATGTATTTTTACACGGAGTACATTCATAGTAGGGATGGGAATAGAAGCCTCATGAAGCCTCATTGGGGTTCTTGTAATTGTGCCGGAAAAATGAACCACCCATTCAGGGCTTTGAAACCACACCGAATAGCGGCATCTGTTGGCGGACTGGACGTATATCGACATATGTTTCAACTAAGCTCCTTGTAACACTTCAATGTGGAAATGATGATGGAAAAACGTAAAACAAAACAATGTTGTTAGTGATGATTAAAAAGAACAACGTAAAACAACACAACATGTAGAAAACATCACATGAGGAAAAAAAACGCAAAGCAAAAATAAATAAATAAAAATGAAGTGCTGGTCTTGAACCTTGAACCTTTAGATGTGTGTCCCATTGACCTTTCCACTGAGCTATCACTACCGATGGCACTCTGTCTTGCCATTATAAATCTATCGAAGCATTTTTGTTATACACCATGTTCATAGTGTATTGTTTTATTAGGAGAAATCGTGTAGAAACGATCCTGAGCCACAGTACGTTTTTTACAAGGATACAGGGGAAACATTAGAACTGGTCGGGAAACATTCGGGATTCATTTCGTGTTTCTAGAGAACAGCGCGCCCAACTGTTCGAAACGCAAGTGACATCTGAACCGTGGTTCGACCAAACAAAGCATTTGGCGCGTCATACGTCATCAACCACGTGATCTGCGCTAGTTGACACACGCCCCGAAACATTGTGCCGAAACACTTTGTTTCATGAAAGTGAAACGCGCGCCGAAGCGCCGTGTCAAACGGGCCATCCCTAATTCATAGTGATTATTATGAATTTCTTTACTTGTAAATATGATTATTTCAGAGCCTTTGTGTTCGTGTTGGCTGGGGTTTTGTAATGTGATGCCGCTGCTTTGTCCCTGAAGCAAAAACAAAATGTGGAGAAAGCAAAGTCAAGCTGAGGGAATTCCTTCATGAGTCTGGGAGGCGGAGCCACCCAAGTTGGGTAACCTGGGATCCGAGGGTCCTAACTTCAGCGGTGGAACAAAAATGGCGAGCAATATTGGAGCTATGCAGCCGTACAGTTCTGAGCCAGATGTCAGCTCAGACGAGGAAAACAAAGACAAACATGGATTTAGTCGTCTGCAAGCGGATGAATCAGAATAGAGCGGAACCTGAACATTTGATTACGTCATAAATAAGCTCTTTTTCCAACTTTTATTTTCATCTGCTCCTGATTCACAACAGATTGAATGAAACACAGTTTGGAGCTTATCTTCTTTTTGCATGTCCTCCATGAGAAAAGTGCCACAACAAACACAACAAACTGGATTTTCATTGGAGTGGGTCTTTAAACTTGTGCGAAAGGCCTGTTCTGAGAACTGCATGCCTGTCCTACAGTTGATTTGTGTAAACAACCACAGAGTGTCCAAAATCCTGTGTCACGCTGTCATAAGGTTATAAAAAGCTCGTACCAGAGCGTCCTGATAACAGACAGGCTTTCTAATGGCACGTTTGGGCTCGTAATAGCAGCAGAGTCTCTTATTTACCGGCTCCATGGGCCGCTCGGTCCTGAATTAGTGTGTTAGTTTCTAACCTCGTTGGGTGTCTCGGTTTCACGCAGGAACTGTCACAGAAAAGCTAAATAACAAGCTGGAGCTGAACCCTTTTTATGACTTTTTATCTCCAAACTTGGAGAGATAGCCACTTCCTGGAAGCCATCAGAGGTCCCAGGAGGCTTTGCATTGGCCTAAACAAGAATCTCTGGGCTGATATGGACCAGGAATAGTTCTTGTGGGGAGAAAGATTCTGAAGCACCATTTGGGACAAACAGTGAGCCGCCGACTGCCACCACATTGTATGTTATGTAACAGAGGCTTTAAATTTAGACGTTGTGTCAGTTGTTCATGCTGAGGGGGCTCTGTGAGAGTGGATATGATTCCTCATCATTAAACCGTCACTCAGGGTTTCAACCACAATGCCTTTTAAGTGGCTGTAAGTTACATTTTTTTAATAGAGTTCTCCATGTTTGTTTCCCAGTTGGTGCTCCAGACAGACGCCTGTCTTTTTCTTTATTGTTGGTTGATT
This sequence comes from Oryzias curvinotus, assembly GCA_023969325.1. Lineage (NCBI taxonomy): Eukaryota > Metazoa > Chordata > Actinopteri > Beloniformes > Adrianichthyidae > Oryzias > Oryzias curvinotus. Next base: position 31,797,689 of record CM043718.1, read on the forward strand.
CCATTGACTCACCCATAGAAATTGCTTGCTTGGCAGCTGTGGTGCAGAGGTAAAGCAGTTGACCTCTCCTGCTCTTGGGCAATCCTACATTGCTCCTGGTGGTTACCGGTTGGCGCCTGTGAAAGGCAGCAGAGCCATCATCAGAATGAGTGTGTGTGTGTGGGTGACTGTAAAGTGCTTTGGGCCTTAAAACAAAGTAGAAGCTCAATGAAGTCAGTTGCCTTTTTATTTATTTATTTTTCTCGTGATAAGGATGCCGCCACATTGGTGCCAGGTAGAGCCCTGCGCGGGACTATTTTCTTCATCCCGCTCCCGCCCGCACCCGCTGAATTTCTGACCAATCCCGCCCGCTCCCGCAACGTATGCGTTACACTCCCGCCCGCTCCCGCAATATGTATGTCCACTCCCGCCCGCACCCGCAAAACTCATAGAATTTAGTCCCGCACAGTAATAGAGATGCATTGATTTTGTATCGTCTCCCGTCCCGCAGGAAAAAAACACGTATTTGTATTGATATTATTAAAGAGATTCATGTCCTCCTCCAGCCTCATCTTTTCATATATTGCTCTTTGTGTAATGTGCAACTTAATTATTAAATATATTTTCACAAATCCTGTTCGGTTAAAATTGTGCGTGTTTGCGCGCGCAGACAGACGGCCTGAAGCGCGCTGAACCAGCTGGTAAAGATGCAGGTCAAAGTCATTTGAATTTATGGAGAAAGAAAAACATTAATGGTTCAACAGAGCTGAAAATCTATGAATTAATTTTTTCCTGACGGAAAAATACTTTTTTTTTTAGCTTCAGCCTTTTCCCGTTTTTGCTGTTTTGCGCCTCTGTGGGGTATCAGCAGGCAGATCTGAACACCATGCGTGTCTCACGATGAACCTCGTTTGTGGTTCTTTTCTGCTTTATCCATTGACATCATGTCCCTGCCAGGTAACCTGCTCCTTATCCCGCGCAGTGTTGCCAGATAGATTGACAGCTCTTTCATCCTAGAGCGTCCCGACTAACGTGTTAACCTGCTATGACCGTATTTTGCGCTCTCTGTGTAGAATACGGGGAAAAAACAACTCAGCTACAGAGGATGTGAACAGGTGAACAGGTAGAGAGGAAAAGCAGGTAAAGATGCGGGGGAGTGGCTTTGGCTTCAGACTCTGTCAGAGATGGAAACACGGGCGTCAGATTTAGACGCAGCTTTCACTGCAGGAGTTGAAGCAGAGACTTTCTCTGGGATGATCTCATGATCTCAAACATGGAAACATGATTACCAAGTAGAACTATTCAAAATAATAAACCTGATCTCTCCACATTCTCCGTGTCTACCATGCATTAATAAACACATCGCTCCATGCAGCAATCAGACCATAACTTTAGCTGGTAGCTCCGCCCATACGCGACCGCGGTATCAGGCTTTAAAGAACACAATTTCTAAGAGGCGGGGCGCACCCCCAACAACAGGTTAGATGACAGAGGCGATTGGGCGTCTCTACCTGGTGCGTTCACGGAGATTCAGTACATAAGACTCCAACAGCCGCACAGCCTAACGTAGTCCGCTAATATATATATTCATGAGATATTCATGGCAGCACTGGTCCCGCTGAGTTTTTTTTTTGCCGCCCGCTCCCGCCCGCAGTACAATTCAAACCGCCCAATCCCGCGAGATTTGGGTTGGGTCCCGCGGGACCCGGCGGGACCCAATCCCAATGCAGCCCTCTAGTGCCAGGCATCGTCAGTAACCAGTGATTGTTCCGAGTTGATCTAAGTCAACATTTCTATTGCAACCATACTGGGCAATCAGGAGTGATCTTATTAAAAATCCACACCCCTACCGTTTGAAAGCGGGCTACACAGAATTTTTCAAACGTTTTGAATGTCGGATGTGGGGGGCAAGCAGGCTCCGCCTACTTTTATTGAGGTATCTGGTCAGTTTATGACTTGAACAACTTGCACTACAGAAAAAAATATGGAAAAAAATTAGGATTATCAAGAACACGTATCAGATTAAGAATGCTGTTATTTCTCTATAGAAGTCTATGGTATTTTGGCTTCTTGGACCCAGTGGGTACTTCCTGTTTGGAGGGCTGGTGGGGGGGGTGTCACTCAGTCCGATTTTCATATACAGTCAATGGGTTATTCCTAATCTGCAAGTTTTGACACTCAAAGTGGGACTCAGCAAGCAGAAAGTAATTTGTCTATCTTGATGTTCTTTCCTTGCTAAATTGCTCGTTTGGAAAAAATTTGCCTTATTTTGTTACTTTCAGTTTTGTGATGCCGACACACCCACAAACACAATCTGCCTCCATGCTAACGTGAGCATGAAGGGAAGTCCTGTGAAAACACTGAGGCAGCAGAAACGGTGAGCGCTGGTTTGTGGCCTCATTGCTCTGACCCTGTGGGGAATAATGAAGCTGGACGTGACTGACAGGCCTATATGTGGAACAAAGTGCGCTGATGAGTTCCTGGCGGCATTAACAGTAACTGTTTTGGAAGTTCTCCCCTGTGTAAAGCAGCTCTAGAAAGGGGAAGAGGGTTGGGAGGAGATGCGCTGTTGCCTTTTGTTTCGGCTGAGGCAAATGTCAAACGCTGGAATGAAGCCCACATCTCTGTTGTATGTAAATACAGTCAGTTAAATGCAGGAAGCCCCAGTTAAAAATAAAAGAGCTGACGATCCCGAAAGCGGTAATACTGTACATCATTTACAAAGCCCTCTGTTAAAACCTTTTAAACTCCTGCTGTAGGTGAACTCTTCACATCATCCAGACGATTGTCACATTTTACTGAATTGTTCATCAAAAACTAGGTATTAAAAAAAAATTCTAGATGGGTAGTTGTCATTTTAAATGTTATGGTTTCAATCAAATTATTTGATCTTTTGCTTGGCATATTGGAAAAGAAACTAGTCTTCAAATAAGGTTTATTTTTGCAAAGCAGTAACTCCCACTATGGTCTATCGCAGTGTTTTTCAACCTTTTTTTAGCCACTTTAACCTTGAAAAAAATCCCGCGGCACACAAGCATCCAAAAATAAAAAAAAATAAAAACATAAAAAAGGAAAAGCTCATAGTCTGTATTGATCTACGGTCCCTCTGCAATCTGACATGCATTTTTGTGATGATTGTGGCAGAAAAAGCTGGAAACTGCAGCTTTTTTTTCTAAAAGATTTAATAAAAGTTAAGTTAGAAGATTTAAAAACAGTTTGAGGTGTGTTCGTTGTTGTTTTAAGACGTTAAGAGGAGAGACTTATTGTGCATTCACTTTAAAGCAATGCATCATGGGAGATGTAGTGCAAAACTCAGCCGACCGCAGATAGACTAACGTCTCTGAGCTTCATGGTTTTGTTCACTTGTTCCACGGTCTGATACCGGATTCTGTGGAAAGCTACACCGCTAAAGACGAGCTTTAGATGGTGTTTTTGTTGGAACTGAGAGACTTTATGAGCTAAATTGGAACAAGGAAGTGAAGACTTTAACCACTTCTGATTGGTCAGACAGATGACATGTGATTAAGCCTTCAAGAATGATTGGTGGAGACAGTTAAAGGGGCGGGACTTTTCCAAAATACAGCCGAAGCTGCAGCTAAATCGCGGTACCGTCATTCTTATCAAAATGTCTTTAATAGAATCAAATGAACACAAAGACAAAAGTATTTTACGATCTTTCATATTCCTAACTACTCAGTGTTTTATCAAGGCCTGTTTGGATGAACAAAGAGCTGAAATCCTGGAGATGGGAAATGTTGTTAGATCAGTTAATGAGGGCAATTTCCCACGGCACACTTGTGTGCAGCGGCACACTGGTTGAAAAACACTGGTCTATCGAGTCCTTTATAAAAATAAGGCAGATTCACAATGGGCCTGCCAATTTCTGCTCATAGTTTGGCTCTGAAGCTTCAAATTTTTCACCCAAACTGTCATTCATTCATTCATTCATTCATTTTCTTATCCGTTTTTTCCCTTTTCGGGGTCACGGGGCTGCCGGAGCCTATCCCGGCCACTCATGAGCGAAGGCAGGGGACACCCTGAACAGGTCGCTAGTCTGTTGCAGGGAAGAATTTCAACAATCACACAGCCATTTACTACACAGCCATTTACTCTCACACTCACACCTAGGGACAATTTAGAATTGCCAATTAACCTATGAAGGATGTTTTTGGACAGTGGGAGGAAGCCGGAGACCCCGGAGAAAACCCACGCATACACGGGGAGAACATGCAAACTCCACACAGAAAGGTCCCCCATTGATGTTGATTTTCATGTCCCCCAGCCGGGACTTGAACCGGAGGCCTTCTTGCTCAAGAAGCGCAAGAGCGCTAACCACTGCGCCACCGTGCAGCCCCAAACTGTCATTTTATTCAAAAATACCTGCAAAACGCACAATCTCAGGAAGCTACCAGGTAGTGCTGTGCTGAAGAATTAATATAAACTATAAAAATCATTTGTATATACAGTACTTAACCTAAAACTGACAGGTAGCTTAAAGTGAAAATGCATCTTAAACCAAAAATTACTTAAAATTAAATAAAAGTTTACGCTAATTAGCATTAAGTGGAAAGCTTAAAGTAAAACTTACGGCTTTGTTTTTAACTATTTTAATTTCGAGATTTCTCACAACTTTTTCATTATGAAAAACCAGCCATGAAATCAAAATCAAGTTAAATAGTTTTTATTAAGCTGAAGTAAAAATGCCAGCAGTTTCCTTGTTTAGTTGATGATAAACAGAATGTTTTCAGGTCTTATGCCTTGATTTTGCTCCCTGCTTGATTTGAAACAAAATCTTTATTTTGATTTTGTTGGCCACTAAAAAGTTGTAGTCTGAAATAAAAGATCCATGCCTTTTGGCTTTAAAGTCAGATTTTTATTGTTATTATTATTATTATTTTTCATTTTAAAATCATGTTTAAATAGTGAGGATACCAACTTTTGCTTTTCTTCATTTACAAAACGTTACATAAAAAAAACACCTGATCCCGTCACAGAACAGCAGCTCCTGAGCCTTAAACGCATGCAGAGTGACAGTTGATGCACCTAAAAGGCTGGCATGCCTTGTTTTTGAGGTTGTTGGAATTTCTGAGGAGGAAATGTTGGTATCTGAATGAAAAGCCCGACAGTTGGACAGCTGCATGTGCGGCTGGTACCGAAGACCCACGCCGTACCAGGAAGAGAAGAGACTCTGCAGAAAACAGTTGACATTGTTCAGAGACAGACGGAAGGCTCTGAGGTATAACAGGCTGATCCAGGGGGCTCATGAGACAAAGATGGATTGTTTGGGCTGCCTTTGGCTCAGATGGTCAGTTGATGGTCTGCACAGGAGAGACCAGCCTACTTTGGACCAATAGAAGAAAACCCCATTATGTTTGAGGATCTTTGTTAAATTCCAAGGTGATTCTAGTCTCTTTCTTTGTGTTGGAAGTGGGTTAACAAACCAGTATGAAGGTGCTTAAGGAGGCTTTTCTATTGGATTGGACTGGATTCTTCAGGTGAACCTGATGTAGCATCCTGTGCGTCTTAACTTACTACTCCTGATGACACACATTCATGGACACTAGATTCTATAACTTTCACAGGTCATGTAGTATCTTAAGAAAGCAGACACGTTAAAGGATCCTTTCAATCAAGTCCAATATAGTGGTTCCAGGCTTGTTGTCTACAAGCTGAATGAGGTCAAGTACTTAAAATACTCTGAGAACTGAAGTAAATCTAATGAGTTCTTTATAGGACAGAAGAATGAACCAGTTTGAGCTAATTGGAGGAATCTGAAGACCTTAAACATTAAACTTTGAAGCCAATGAGTCTCAGCAGCAAAATATCACCCCTGGTGGGTGTCAAAGGACAACAGAAAAATACAATGGTCTTGGGTTAATGACCGTTGGCCACCGGCTTGGAGAAATCTGTGAAATTTAGCAGGATTTGTTGCACTTGGTGATTCTTTTGATATTAAGGGTATTCAAAAGGATTCAATGGACTAAGAGTTGTATGCTATTGAGTTGCAAAATGTGCAACAAGTTAAAGATGGAACCAAGAAATGTTTTATAGATTTGATATCATTTGGAGTTCAAATTGCACTAAAAAGATTTTTTTCAGCAATCGCACATCAATTCCTGTCCAGGTTGTACCCCGCCTTCATCCAAAAGTAGATGGGGTAGCCTCCAGCAACCTCTTGACCCTTCAGATTTTTTTCCCCCTTAAAAATTAAGGGAAACTGGAAGCTTAGAAACATCGCATGCCAAATTCAGCCTCTTTAAAGCCAATTTGGGAAAATGTTGTTTGACATTAAACCAGTCTGTGGCCCAAAAACTGATTGGAATCCACTGATTTTAATGACCTCAGATGATTAACCAAACCCATCTCTTTTGCTTGGTGTAGATTCTAGGCCCTAAATACATTTTCAGAACTTGGACTTGCTTTTCATGTCAATCACTTCTGGAACTGCCTGTACTTTTTCTCCAGTAATGTCATTACCCATAATTGGATCGACCTCTTTATAGGGAAAGGTGGTCTGGCAGCCCAACAGACCCTAACCAAGCTCGAGTTGATGTAGACTCAGTAGAACCAAACCTCTCTCAACTCCTTTGACATAAGCTGTGTACAGGAAGAGTCAGCGTTTGATGGCAATACATTGGACAGAATTGGAGACTGAGAACCACCAGTGTCTCTTAACAAAACTCTCCTCTTTGCCCTGTTAGAGATACAACACAATCTAAGATAAAAAGTATAAAACCAATGTGGGTCAGATTCTTCACTTTGGAGGTCAGCTGGAGCCTGGGAAGTTTTACCTGTCCATCCTGCTTTTGCTTGTTGTTGGATGTGCTTCACACACTTGCTCTAATGTTGGGACAGTCTGTAACAACATGACGATTTTTATATAGTTAAATATTTTTTAAGACTTTGGAGCATCTGTGGGAGAGGAGGGTCTTCCTTCTGAGACGTCCCTCTGTCTGTTGCTTAGCTTTTTAACAAACATTCAGCTATCACAGCTGCTGTTTTTTTTTTTTTTTTCAAGTATATCCTTTTTGTTTACTAAAATAGACCATCATGCGATCTTATGCTGGCTCTACATCATTTTATGTCAAATACCATTTTTTTTCTCCGGTTCCTAAACTGTTATCTGTAACCTTCAGGACTGAGTTCATAAGCAGCAGCAATAGCAGATTTAACCTTGTCATATTGTAAGCTATAAAGATGGCTGAACATTCTTTGTAGCTGCCACACGTCTGTTCCATTAAACATGTTCCACTGCGAGGAAACGAAGGGTAATTGACATTGATGACACTTATTTGTGTGTTTAAAGATGATTTATTTAAGCATATTTTGCTCATTTGTTACTATTGGCATTTAACGTTTACATAAAAAGCATTGAGAAAGCTTTGCCCAAAGTGAAGTCTAAGTCTTAATTGTGTCAAAGGGGTCAACAAAGCATCAAGTGTCACAGGGCTCAATGAAAGGTGTATATCTCCTGCTTACCTGCACCAACGGGCGTTCATTTCACCTGAGTGAACAGGTGAACTTAATTTATATAATCACCACTATCTACCCAAGTGACACGCCCACCGCACCAGTGTTAACAGGAAGTCACCTGCCTTCATATGAACAGACACTTTCAGTTTTCGCTTTCCCCACCTCTTTACACTGGACTTGCAGAGGCCAGAGCTCTTAGTACAGGTCTCAACTTTGGATTCATGGAATGGAGGCACAAGTGCATTTTCTTGACTTGCATCAAAAGTGTATTGGCTTGTACAACCACCAGGTGCAGCTAGAGAACACGGAGGTGGTTGAGACGAGAGCAGCAGCAGATCTGTTGTGAGCGTGTGGAGAAATGGCGCCATGTGCCCACAGTTCAAGTTGGCTCAGCTGTAGTTCCTTTCAGTCTGTAGTTGTTTGTGTCAAACCAGACACTGGTTGGAATACTATGATGATACAGATAATATTATCGGATAAGAATGGCTGAGCAAAATATATCTGTCACAGAAGGACTATCTCTCTTGGAGAACATGGACACATTAAGCAAAACAAAACGGTTCTGTTATGCGGTTTGACTATGTTACCTAGAACGCCTGGTGGGGCCAAGAGGCAGGTGATTGGTAAGAGGGGTTGATGGGAAGATTTTTTGGCGATCTGTGTCATTCATGTGCTTCTGCTCAAGCTACAATAACAGGCATTCACAAGAGAGAGGAACACAGTAACACATAAAAAACAGAACAACACTCACTTTTTCACTTCATTTTGTGCTGTGCTGTTTTTCCACAGCACAGCACTTATCACTCCACCAGGCCCCTGACTACAGTACCCACAATGCTCCAACAATCCATCAAGCGGTGCGGCTTCGTACTTTACGAAGGTTGTTGTAAAACATTTGTACAGATTTTAGAGCAGCGTGTTCCACAGAAAATCAGTTCTAGGCCAAGAAATGCAATCAGAAGTCATGCAAAAGACACACTGGTCCATACAGCGCTTATAAATCCAATTCTTTCTAAAATTAAGAACATTAAAATATTTGAAGTTCATCTTAAGATCCAGAAATATGATATTTAAAAACCTAAATGTCCTAAGACTTTGGCTGAATTGAACTTGACCTTTAGGAATTCAAACCCTGAGAAAAGAGTGCCATATTTATTAGGTTTTCAGTTGTAACAAGAAAACTTGATACACTAATGAAAAGATGACTGTCAATTCAAAACAAATATACTTTATTGCCCCAAAGGAAATTTGTCCTGGACTTGCAGAGCCAGTGGCTGCAAATTACATTTTCACGCACACACACACACACACACACACACTACTCAGTTCAAGCATTACGGCAAACAACACAAGTGCACATAATACCTACAGGGTGTTGGGGGTTTTTATACAAAGATGCAGCCTCTAAGAACCACTTCACTCATTTTTATTAAAACAGAATTCGCCGTGGCTTCTGTTGTCAAAATGAACGAAAACACCTCTTAAATGTGTAATCACTGGCATCTTTTCAAAATAAAACTGTCCTATGCTACCCTCGTTAAACCTCTTTCCTCCCCTTTACCATCCCAGGTAAAGTTTCCCAGAACCACACAGACCCTTCATCTCCACTTCTGTTATTGTCCTTAAATGCCTGATTAGCAAACATATGTAGGTAGTTTCTGTCTAAAGAAATGGACATTTTAAAAACAGTTTTTAAAAAAAATGATTTTGTGGGGTTACAAAAATTCTAAGTAGAATTGGAGTGTAAAATGAGTGAGTTGATTAAAGAACTGAATTTCTCTCAGGGTTTCTAAGATGTGAATGTTCACTAAGGAAAATGACATTTCAGAGATCTGAGGTACTGCTTCTTACAACCTAATCCACTTAGAACAAGGGTCCTTATCCATGATAGTGGGGCATTGTTGAAAAACAAGACACTGATTTGTATTTGTTATTATTACAATCATGATACATTATAATAGTAAAATCTCAAATATTAGATGTAAGTTGAATCAAGTTATTCCTACTATCAGCCCAGAGCAGGCTGAAGCAGTAGAAGTGAAAGCATCCATAGAAACTTCTAGAAAACATATAAATTAAGTATTATTTTTTGGCACAAAACATAAATGTAAAGATAAAATAGCTGTTTTTTGAGATATGAAATGGTTTCTATTTGACGGATATTCTTATGATTTCCTTTCAAAATAAAGGAGCCCCCTGCTCCACATAGGATTGTCTCAATGCAGCTTATTCAGTTGTTGGTAGTGCAATGTCAGCAGTGATCAATAATTAAAAAAGCACTTTGTTTTACTGCCGTTTGTGTAGCTTGGCCAGAAATGTGTAAATCCAAACTAATTGAAGTGTACCCTCACCATATTTTTTGAACCATGAGGCCCATTCAATCCAGAAGAACCCAGCCAGATTTTTCCTTAAAGGGAAACATGTGTCTGATGTTTTTCTGTCTCACTAATGTCACCATGGGTTCTTTTGGGTTAAATGATGAATTTTTGCTCTTTTTCTTTCAAAAGTAGCAAATCTGTTTTACAATTTGGCATTTTTTGAATATAAATTCTGGCTGTGCTTATTGATCTCCAATTGATTTTGTGGTACACGGCGCTTTAAAATCTGTTACACCGGTTTAGTATGACCTTGGTAAACTACAACGCCACACCGCCTGATGGATTGTTGGAGCATTTTGAGGACTGTAGTCAGCTGCCTCGTGGAGTGAAACATACTACTGCTTCAACTGTTTGTGAATGAGGTGAATAAGGTTTGGCTTATTTGACTACTTTGTTTCTCTTGATGTGTTACTAATGACCAGAGATATTCTGTCGTCAAACATGAGCATCACCAGAGTATCTGTAGAAAATAACAGCTGCTCCAGGTGACACGGCTTCCTCTGTGTGGTCAGGCTCAGAGTAGAAAGGCTCGGCCCTCCTCTTGGAGTTTGATCTATCTTGGTGCCAGTCTTCGTTCTGATCCATTGAGGAATTAGCCTGTCGTGTTTCTGCTTCTTGGTGAGGAAAATCTTGATCCTGAATGTCTCTTTATTTATTTTTTTTTTACCTGAGAGCCACAATGGAGAGATCGAAAAGCCACATGTGGCACCGGACCCCCATGCTACAGACCCTTGGGTGTAGCTCAGGCAAAGCTAACCATAATGGTCTCCCTCAGACAGACCAGATGGGGGCATCAGTGACCCAAAAGTGCTGAAAGTGGAGCTCCCACCCCCCCCCTTCTGCTTTCTCCTTTGGAAGTTGCTTTAACTTCTGTCCTCCATCATTACTCCCATCTCCAAAGGATTGGATAGAAAGTTTGTCCCTGAGCAGGCGTTCGTGCCTCCGGCACCTTAGAGGAGGTGAAGGAGCAAACCTCCTCCTCTTCCTCAGGCTCAGAGGAAGCGTTTCTCCTCGGGTTTTCTGTCGCTCCTGCTGGATCTTTTAGCTCCACGGCTTTGGTGGAGGTTCTGCTGTTTTGCCTGGACCCCGGTCCCCTCCCCGGAGGGTCCCCGTGCCCCAGCGGGCTTGGAGCAGCCGTCTCCGTCGGCTCCATGCTGCTTTTGTCTCCCAGACTCAGACTGAAGCTGGCCTGCTATCCGCGCGTTAGCCGGCGCGGGGGGGCTGGTCAGCCTGCAGCGGGGAGGGTTGGCCTGCAGCCGTGATCGCTCGGTCAGCTGCACGTTTGCTTTCTGTGAGCTCGGCGTAAAAAGGACTCGGAAGCCCCCCCCCCTTCATTTTTATTGTTTTTGGGACCGGACGCGCGCGGCGCTATCCGCGCTCTCGTCTCCCTCCCGAATGCGTTTATTGCTCCTGGCTAATTACTTCGCGTTCTGACACCCCCCCCCCCTCCTCCTCCTCCTCGGAAGGACCCCGGATCATCGCGCGGAGGGACGATCATGGATCTAAGTAAAATTGTGAGTCGAAAAGGACCGAAAAACGCATAAAGTAACGGGTTGCCGCGGGGTTTTGGGGTTTTGTGTTTTGGAGGTGGGGGGCGGCGGTTCAGATGGAGGGGTTCGCAGGAACACATGCATGAATGAATGGACTTGTCTGCTGATGAATTGGATCTACATTCCTTAAATCTGTCTGTGCTGATTCTTCCCTCATGTGTGGAGAAGCGGATCCATGAGGAGGTGCATGAGGAGGTCACAGCTGAAGGCTGCTCATCATGGCTGAAGGAGCAGATCAGGGGGGGCTTTCCAGCTCCAAAACACATTGAACTTTCTCATAATGTAGCTGTGGAGTCGCTGATCGGTTCCATGTGCTTCTAGTCGGGAGCGTGTCTTCTGTTGCACATGGTTTCCCACTTGTCTCTGTTGTTGTTGTACATATACATGGGTTTTCTGCTTGTTTTAAACCCGTTCCTTAGACGCTATGGTGGGAATTTAAAGACCGCTCAGAAGACGTGTCGTCTGGGTCACAAGCGGTGGAAGCTCCTCAACAATGAGAACTTTATGCCACATTTCCAGACTTTAGTGAAGGAGGTGATGGAGGAGCACAGAGCGGCTGAGTGTCTGGGGAGCACCGCCCGAGCAGGTGCACAGAAGCCACGGGAGCAACAACACCAGCCTTTCACTGCTGGCTTGCATGGATGGGTGATGCTGTGCAAAGGTGTGGGAAGGGTGAATGATGAAAGACACCCCCAGTCTGTCCTGTAGGGCAGTGGTCCCCAACCACCGGGCCGCGGGAAATGTTGGCACCGGGACGCACAAAAAGAAAAAATAATTCTCATTTTATTGTTTTTTTTTTCCGAAAAAAACGTTTTATTTTGAAAAGTGACCGGATTCTCTCTGTTACATCTGTCACACTTAACGCACGTCAAAGTCGCGACACCAAACATCAGGTGATACACCCCGCTAAAATTAAACCCAAACAACCAAAATGAACCAAAAACAAACTTCTTTAGAAATTGCTTTGACAAGGGTAAAATTATTATTATTATTGTTATTATTATAACTAAAGAGAAAATACGACCCGTGTGTGTTGCGTTGCACCCCACCGCAGCTTTTCTCGGCTTCTGAATTTGATGGTAATTTGAATGTGTAAACAGTTGAAGAGTTACGGTAAACACTGGAGCTAAAGCCCTGAAGTTACAGGGTTAATATTGTAGGTCCTGGAATTTTCTTTCATGTTGCTCAATTTATCGCATCTTCCTTGGTTTTGTGGGACTATAAGAAGACGATGCAGATGAGCACAGAGCACTTGAAACCTACTGAAAGTCACATTTTAGCAGAGGAGGGTGTTGTTGTCTTTGGAGTTGTGTTTGATCTTCATCTTAAGATTTACTGGGTGGATGGGTGTCAAACGCGTTGAACCAAAAGGCAACACTTTCACTTCCCATTTGAGGCTGGATTCAAACTGAAACTGGAGTCACAGGAGTTTACCTGAGGTTAATCTCACAAGAAAGTCAGTTATGAAGTTTGATTTGTTGCGAAAGTGTTGTCTGTAGGGTTGTGCCGATGGACGATACCATCGTCCATCGTGATGGGTGACTGACATCACGATGGAGAGACACCATCGTGATGCCACGCCCCCGCCACGCTGCGAGTCGACACCATAAGCCGTAGTTACATGAACAAAATATCTCGATCGGATCAATGGTCGGATTAGAATCCAACCGTGTACATGAGCCCAGAAAAACTTTCAGATTATAAAAAACGTTCCCATGGGTCAGACTTTCAGTTGGAATAAAGCATTCGCACATGCACAGTAGTGGAAGAGAAGATTAGTTTAGTTAGTTTACTTTTTTTAAAGTCACCTCCCTCAGTTTATACTGGATCATCGCGGATGAGTCATTATTTGGAAAATAAAATAAATAAAGTAATAAAGTAAAATAACGAATAATAATTATATAATAACGAAAACTTATCTGTGCACTTGTAAAGTCTCCCAGATGTGAGCACGCGCATTGATCTATAATGACAAAACTCACGTTACAAGTACAATTCTTTTGCTTATCAAATTAACCTATCAGCAGACGGACTGTCAACCAATCAGTGTAGTGCTTAAACCAGCCAATCAGATGTATGATATCCATGCCTCCATTCAACACGATGGAGACGAGACGAAATGGTGGAAGAAACGCAGAAAAAAAGCTGTTTATCATTATTAGTTTGAGGAAATTCCGATGATAGTTTTGTCTCGTTTCCTTCAGTGTTGCACAAAGAAACTGTTTTTTTTTTTCTCCTGACATGGATAGCATACATCTGTATGTGTGCTCATGGATTCACGTGACATTTCACACACGCACAAACCACTTTTGCAGACCAACACGACTTTCTTATTATAGTTGCAAAACCTTTTTGTGGATCGGCAATTTTTTTCAACAAGTACAAAATCTTTTTACAGACGGTTTTGTTTTTTCTACAAATACAAAATGGGCTATTTTTTTTAGTTAAGCTGCTTAACAAACTTTACATTTTGTCATTTTAAAATAAGAAGTTGAGTAATTCTCAAGGTGTTTCTGAAGGTAGTGCAACACTTTAGCCCAGGGGTCGGGAACCTTTTTGGCCGAGAGAGCCATAAACGCCACATATTTTAAAATGTAATTTAGAAAGAGCCATACAATAATGTAGCATCCCTGTCCCACACTGAGGCATGGAGACTTAACCTCTTTTAAGGTTATTTATTCTGGTTACTGCAGACCGCAACAAACGCCGTAAAATTAATACAGTAACTCCTCAATCTCTCCCGCCGAGACGAGAGCGCTTCTCCCAACTTTATATTCCCCTGCTCCCGCTCCAGTCCTCCTATTTCCCTTATTCGGCCCATAGCTGAACCCCATTGGTCCAAACTACCTAACAACAGGCTGAGTGACAGAACTGAGAGCCAATCAGATCTCTGCTTGATGCGTTAATGAACTCCAGAACTTTTAACGCGGCTCAACAGCGGACCCATCTCAGTCCGCAATAGGGATGGGTATCGTTAAGGTTTTAACGGTACTACTACTCTTATCGATACTGCTTATCGATCCGGTACTCTTATCGGTACTCTTATCGATACTTTTTGAGGACGAAAAAAAATAAATAAATAACAAATTAAGAACATAAAGTGTTTTATTTCCTCACTATGCAACAACATTGTTTTTTTTAACAAAACATTTTACTTTATACATGAGAATATTCCAGACAGGATATTTATTTAATTATTTAATCAAATTATTTTTATTATTTATGAGTGTGATGTTTCCTTTGATCTTTTGTCCATTTTCCACAACCTTGAATAGACTTTTCTGTCTGTCAAACACCCAGAGTTAAGTTAAGTTAAATGAAATGATGGAAACAAATTCACTTTGATGCAGACTCCTTTCTATTTATTTATTTTTCTTTAAATCCAGTAAACCCAATAAATGATATTAATTCTACGGATAACAACTTTTATTAGTCATTAATTATTATTAAGTATTAGGAAGCAGCTGATAGTTTGTCGCGGGTCTGGAATCTTAAGCGGTGAGTCTAAGCCCCGCCTCTCTATCTGTATGTTGTATTCTCCGCGTGCAACGCCCCCACCCCACCCCCCCTCCCGCTGCCCCAGCCTGTTCTGCACAAACAGCGCAACATGCGGTCATCGTAGCAGCAAGGTGACAGGATGGTCGGCAAACGTAATAATTTTTACGCAGAAACATTAGTTCTTAGTCTAGGGCGGCATGTGTCCCCTACCACAGTGGTCCCCAACCACCGGGCCGCGGACCGATACCGGGCCGCGGGACACTTGGCACCGGGCCGCGGAGTGGTTCCAGGCCGCGGGAAATTTTTGCATCGGGACGCACAGAAAGAAAAAATAATTTCCATTTTAACGTTTTATTTTGAAAAGTGACCGGATTCACTTTGTTACATCTGTCACACTAACGCACGTCAAAGTCGCGACACCAAACATCAGGTGATAAACCCCACTAAAATTAAACCCAAACAACCAAAACGAGCAAAAAACAAACTTCTTTAGAAAGTTGCTTTGACAAGGGGAAAATTATAATTATTATTGTTGTTATCATTACTAAAGAGAAAATACCATCCCCGGTCCAAAATTAAATTAAATTACATTAAATCTGTCTTGCGTTGCACCTCAACACCCCCCCCCCCCGGTCCGCGGTAAACGTGCCTTGCGTTGTACCGGTCCACGGTGACAAAAAGGTTGGGGACCACTGCTCTACCAGATCACCACTGACTGTGTGTGCGCTGCCTTGTCTTGTGTGTGTGCGCGCGCGGCGCGTGCTGTCTGAACAACAGCCCCGCCCCCCGTGCACACAAATAGACAGACAGAGCTCTCAGCTTCAACGAGAATACCGAAATTAATATCATCATCTATAATTAACGCAAAATTGACTGACTTGGTGAGTTAAATATGGCAGATAACGTTTATATTTTGTGGGACACAAAAAAAAAAAAGTAACTTCTCCAGTACCGATAGCAGAACCGTTCAGGTCAGATCTTAACGATACTGCGGTCTTGAAGAATGCGGCCCCGGGGCTGGTTCAATACCGGGGCACGGTACCCATCCCTAGTCCGCAACAATGTGTTTAAAACTAAATATAGACGTGAATGTGAGCATTTGATGTAATTTCAACATTTTTAAAGTACAATAAGTCTGTGGATTCTTTTTAATAACATCGTTATGCTGTTGCTAATAAATGATGAGTATTTCTCTTGGTGGTTTTGCTGATGGTCTAGTCTGGTTGATACGTGGTGAGTTTCTGCTTCATGCAGAAGTTCAGACTTTAAACGTGATCGTAGGTCTGAATGTTCTGTAGATGTGACAAAGACTCACATGCAGACGTGGAGACAAACACACACTCACACTGCAGTGAGTGACGGGCAGCGGGTTTTACGTTTTTACAATCCCTGTGCGATTCACCTGCTGCCTGTGAGGAAGAAAGCAGAGGGTGGGGGGCACCCCCACCCTCTGCTTTCTTCCTCACATCCCGTGCCTGCATCTGCGCGCTCTTTCTCAGAGACGGGAGCGCGCAGGTTTAGGCACGGCAATTAATAGGTTTCCTGCTGGAATAAACTCTGTGAAATAGTAGATAATAGTAAACTGAGTGCTGGCACAGATTTTTCTCTCCAAGCACCGCTACTACTGCGCCCCTCTGGCATCGCATCGCGCACGAGAAGGACTGGTCTAATGAAAAAAAAATGGTATAAATAAAGATTTGTCTGCGAGCCATACGTGACCATCAAAAGAGCCATATGTGGCTCGCGAGCCATAGGTTCCCGACCCCTGCTTTAGCCTGTACTTAAACCTCTTCTATTTTTGTGTGTTTGTGCATGATGCCATTCCAGTGTTGACACGTGCAGCTCGCTAATAGCAGATGTGTGAGAAAGTCTTCACTTTTATGCTTGAGTTGATTTTTAGCATGAGACAATTTATTACAGGAAGCAGCTTGATGTCGTCTCTAAAAATAAAATAAAAAAAGATGCATTTAGAAGTGACACCACTAGATATGAGTCAAGGTTATAAGACAAAGGAACGTTGTTAACAACAAGATAAGATTGATGCTTTTAGAGAAAACATGCCCTAAATACCTGCAGATTTTTGTTTTTGCAGTGTCTTCTACTACTACTACTTGTGCAAAACATCCAGGACACCCGAGTCAAAAACACTTTCAGAGCTGGTATCTGATAGTTGCTTTTGACTGAAGTTACTGGTTTATGAAAAGTGTTTGATCACATGTTACTCCAAAGCATCGCTTTGACCTTAACTTACATTTCTGACTTACAACTGCCCCAACTGAAACTCTATTCTGACTTTTCCTAGCAGTAAAACAAAGTCTTATCCTTCACTAACGGCTAGTTGTCTGTTTTTGGAGTCCTAGTTAAATTTCATTACGATGTTGTCCAGCCGTCATGTGGCGTTTCTCACGATATGCACGCAAACACGCAAACACGCCAAGTATGGTGCCTTTTAAAGTGGTTGTTTGAGGAAATTATTAGCAAGTGGGTGGAAGCGAGCTGCATCTATGTTCCTTTATGGCGAGTCTTCATCAAATCTCCGGGAAGAGGAGAGTTCCAGCTCCCCTTCCTTCACACGGGGCTGCTCTGTTTTTAAATGCACATAAATCGCCCAGCCTCCAGCATACATGTACGTATGTGTGTGAGTCTACACCCAGCTGTGCCCCTCCACCTCTGCCCCCAGCAACAGAGGGTCTGCTGCACTCAAGTTGCAGACTCCAAAGAGCTGAAAGCTGTGTGTGTGTGTGTGTGTGTGCGTTTTCTCCAGGCTCTTAAGACTCTCCATCATCCCTCTGGGCTCATCTGCATCACCAAATGCTCTGGTATTAATGGACTTGCAGATGGTTCATTCAGTCTGTTTAAAAACAAGCCACCACAGATGTGGTTTGGAGCCGGCACCGCTCTTGCTAAAAGATGCTTTCTACGTGATGATGGAAAAAAGAAAATACAATTCTGACTATTTTCCTTTTTATTTTATTTTTTCCCAAAATGTTATTTATGAGCATTGAGAAAGTTATAAAATAGTACATTTAAATTCACTTGGGGCCAATTTTGGACACCATGACTTATATCTCCATTCTCAACAATTCTTTTCTTTTTTCAATAAGATAACTTAGTATCTAACAAGACAAAACAAGGAACAGAGGATGCATTATGAGGGAGGGAGGGAAGTAAAAAAGAAAAAAAAAACCTCATCTTGGTTATCAATTTAAGCCAGACATATTAATTACCTCCATTTGTTGTAAATGATTAACATAGATTGTGACCATATGTTCAAAAATTTGGGCATCTCTCTCCGAAGTGAGTAGGTAAGTCTTTCCATCGGGCAGATTTCATTTATAATGTCTATCCAATTGTCCAAGCTGGGTACAGTGGGGAGGAGCCAGTGTCTTGTCACTGCTTTTTTACCAATGGTTATTAATATTCTGAATACATTTTCATTGTTAAGTGGGAGTTGTGTCTTTCCTAGAATCAGACTAGTAAAATCACTGACTATTTTCCTTTTGTTGGTGGATGTAAGCAGATGCGGTCTTTCTCTTTGCGATGACAGCCACGCAGCTTCTGCAGTAATGTGCAGCGGCTGTCGTCTCAAGCAGCATGTCGAATGGTACCCAAAGCCCAACACAGAGCGCTCTGTTCAGAGCCGCTGACCTTTTGAGTCGGGTGGAGCTCATGCCTGGAAAAATGTTTGGACTTGTTATTATGAACAGATTTTTTTTAATGCAGTCACAGAGTTTTATTTTGTGCTGCTGGAACCTGTGAGGCTGAGAGCATTGATGGCAATCTTGCTTCCACAAACGCATTCACTTGGTATTGCTTGTAGACTGAGGTAGTAAAAAACCACTCTGATTTAAAAAAAATGTTGGTGTTAAACATGTTTTTGAGGTATTTTCTGATGATGGAGGACATACTTGATAAAATGTAAGCTAAAAAATTGCATTTCTGTGTTTTTCTTTATTCAAATCGCTGTGAATCAGTAGCAGACGGAAAAGTATTGTTAAAAAAAAATTGTATTTGTTGCATAGAAAACACGCTGGGCGGGCCACAAACTCCCAACTCCGGTCCATTCTAAATAGATCCACGTACGTCTTGGTTTTCCTCGTCTGAGCTCACATCTGGCTCCAAACTGAGAGCGCCTAAACCAGGGGTCCCCAAATCCAGTCCTCGAGGGCCGGTGTCCTGCCAGTTTTCCAGAAACCCTGCCTTGTTTGCTGCTGATTACCTGCATCAGGTGTGCTTAGCCAATAAGGAGCTTCAATGGCAGATTTGTTGGAAAACATTTTGGACAGCGGCCCTCGAGGCCTGGATTTGGGGACCCCTGGCCTAAACGGAGAGCTCTCAGTAATGGGAAGGGTGGTGCGGTTGCTTTATTAAAACAGAGGTAACATTTCTAATTAAACTCTTACAGCTCTGCCGAAACTGTGACCTTAAAAACAACACCGGGTTTTTTTTCTTCTTTTTTTTACATTTTTGGACAAAAGTAGCATAAAATAATGAAAAGACCACTGGGAACGCTTTGAAAATGGATCAAAAGATGATCCAAGTGGGACTTTAAGGCAGTGTGTTTGTGTTTTTTAAATGGGACAAATGGGAGAAGTGGTTTGAAATCTAGACAATTTGAAGTTTTGATAGGAACTCTGGATCTTTAAATGACGACTTGTCGTATTTTCAGGCAGATACTCGTAGCAGTGTTTTAGGGCGGTTCAGTTAATTAACTCACCTGCTCAGCGTCCTATTTAAGCCCAGGTGCGCAGTTGTTCATTCTCTTTCTTACCTTCAGCGCTCATTCTTCGCCCCTCCCTCCTCCCCGGCTTCCACCTGTGGGCTCCGTAAAGGGGGGGGTTTTGTTACCCGAATGTTTTATGGAAATTTCTCATGGAATCGAACGGAGCCTTATGCCAAACGAAAAGATGTGAATGCCAACTTAAAGAATGTCAAATAAATATTTCTTACTGCAAGAGTTGTCTGACTGAAATGCAGATAAATGCATTAGATGCTGTGTATTTTGTTTGGTGCCACTCAAATAGTGTGAGTTTTCTGCCTCAGACACCTGGGCGAGTCCAGCAGAAGTATGTCTGAATGATGTGTTTAGTCTAAGCTTTTGCCTGTTTGGGTTGATTATGGGAGCTTACAATGGTTTTTAATGAAGCTGGCATTTCAGCTGGCACACAGGCAGGAAATGAGGCGATGGAGGGTGAGCCAACACAGGAAACCTGACTGACCACCTCCCGCCTCAGAAAAACTGGACTGTGTCAAAACATGTATAGAAATCCTTCCATTTTTCTTCTGCTTTTTCCCCCCCGATTTACTTTGCACAATTCATCAACGGGACAAATTTAAATTTGAGTATCTAAATTATCATTATCTACAAAGTTACTTTATATTACCAAATTGGTGGGATTCCAACAAGTTCCATCATGAAATTTCCATGATTGCTAAATATTTCACTGCCAGCTGTTTAAGTGAATCTGATTGAGAACGACAGCGAATCCGACAAAAAGATTGATGGCGTGTAAACTGACAAAGCTGAGCTGCAGAGGGCATCGAGATGGCATCACTACAGATCTCTGAACTTCATGCGGCCTTTAAATGAGCTCAAGAACCTCTAAGAGAGAGTTTAATCATTAAGAAACTCCTACTTTTCATCCATACATCACCGAACGCGATGTAGATGTGTCTTAGGATTTGAAGCATGATGTCCCTGAGCGATAAGTTTGGTTTGGGGCTATACCATTCGTCTCCCTTCATGACTGCACACCAGCGCCCAAAAAATGAAGTCCATAAAGATAAAAGAAAGAGTCTGTTATGGAGGAGCTTGACTGGCGTGCACACAACACCTTCGGTGTGAATCAGAGGGAAGACGGGCATCATGAAGTATGAAGCCATAGTCTTAAGGACTGTTGGCTTCCTGTCACGACCATGATTAAATGACTTGCCTGATGGGCAAAATAACATTTAGGAGTTCACTCAGAGGATGAGAGGAATAACTTGAAGGAAATGAGAGAAAGGGCGAAGGCTGCTTCATTTAGCAGGCAGAGCAGCGCTGTGCCGTCGCTCTTCAGTGGACCCCTTCGAGTGACCATCAGCATATAAATGTGGGCCTTTCTACAAAAGACTTGATTGGGGATTGCCAGGCTGCACTTTTTCAATCTATTACCAATGTTTGGTTTGAAAGCAGACTTTAAAATGAATATTTCTTAACAAGTAAGGACAAACTATAAGTGGTTAGTAGCCATTTTAAAGCGTATTTAACAAAATTTTGTACAGGGTTGATGAAGGAAGCACAAGAAAAAGTCAAATATGTCCGTTCACATTTGGCTGCCAATGCTTCTTCCCGACGGAACTGATTTCCCATAATTATTTGTTCTCACCTCTGATTTAATTTAGGATTATTTGACTTTTATAGCCTGATTTATGAGGCTGTGCCTGGAGAAGCTGAGAGGCTCCTTATTTATTGATGCCAGCAAACTGTCCTGCCAATGCCAGGAGTGCAGGACAGCTGGCACCCCCTTTCAGTCCAAACACTAAGTGCTCATTGTGGGCTAATTGGGTCATCTTCATGTGGGAACCAGTTGCACTGGCTTTTTGTTTTAATCTGATTGGAAATAATTGTAAAAAAAAAAAAAAAAAAAAAACAGATTGAAAAGAGATTGTTAGATTGAAAAATGAATTGACACTGATTGTGTCAGCCCTAAAATCTTACCTGGTTTGTCATTAGATCTTTGGTTATTTGATCAGCTGTGTTGTGGGACAGTTGATATTTGTTATTCAGAATGTGGCTCTTGTATGGTCAAAGACAAGAGCAGGTACGGGCTTTTTCCCAACTGTCCTCATGGCTAGGTATGGGTGGCTGAAAAATGGGCAAACCTGTATGGAGCACACAGGTGGCCTAGATGAGCTGTCAAGGTCTTGGACCGCGCGATAAGCCAGTGGAGCCAAAATGTTAAAGCACATTTTTTTCTTGCCAGAGGCGTGTCATACTGGTTTTCAATTTTTTAACCCGCCCAAACCCAATGGACAGCACAAGGTTCTGTTCATGTCATCAATAGTAAATGTTAAATGGTGTATATTTATAAAGTGGTTTACTACATTCTTAGAAGACCCAAAACGCTTTACAGTCCAAGTCCCATTCACCCACACACATTCACTCACTTACAAAACAATGGATGCAATTTTGGGTTTACTGTCTAGCTAGCCCAAGGACACTTTGACTCATGGCCTGGCAGGGTGAAACCGAACCTACAATCTTCCGATCAGAGGTCAACCACTCTACCTCTGCAGCACGGCCGCCCACCAATAAGTATGGGCTCCCTTTGTGCCCTGTGCAGGTTTGCTTATTTTTGGCCCACAGTACCTAGCCGTAAGGGCAGTTGTGACTAATGCTTTACTAACGACTAGCATGTGGTGTAAGAGCACATGCTGGTGGTGGTGCAAGGACCGTCACCCATTAGCCCTACAAATGCTTCACGATACACTTAACACACGCACGACAATCATACACTGCATGTTCAACGAACCAAATGGGAGCTGCAAGACACACCTATGCTCCCCTTAAGGAGGAGCCCCTACAACCCTCCACGGACCCGGACAACCTAAGAACGTGCAGCAACTGCAAGTGTCACCCTCCGTATGGGTGCATGTGACTGTAGTTTAAGATGTTACCATAGTTTTAAGTTTGTTTTTGTATTTTTTTATAAAGAGCTAAAGGCAGCCTGCTGTGCCTTACGGGAGTATTACTTTCTGATTATATTGAATGTGTTGAAACTGAGACTAAAGCTGAGGTACTAAGTAGCACAAAATACCCAGTCTCTTCTGCACCGTCAGTAAAATCACTGTGTGGGGTACGAATAGAAGCCTATAGGGATGCACACACTATTTCAATCAGCCGACAAGTCTCATAGATGTAGTTCTGCTTTGACCAAACAGGCGAGCTGATCATGAAGGCAGCAGTGAGCATGTAAGCTCTGAATGACAGTGAAGTTGCGACAAATTGTCAGCTTGCTTGCGCGTTTGCACAATAACGACAGTCTTTTAAAAGTCTCCTCTTTGACTAATTCTCCCCTTCTCTGGTAGCTCACATGCAGCACATATACTACATCACACAAATGGTGTTTTGCACCCTTTTCTGAGATAAAACCATTCCTTTCACAGCAGGTACCATAAGACAAATGGATTTGACCGTTTGATGGACTAGATTCTTGGGAAGGCACCAAAAAAGTCTGTTTGGGTTGGCTGAAGGCGACTTCAGCATTTTTTTTTTTCTAAAGAAACTGAGTTGAACTGCATGGCACATCAGCCAGCAAGTGTTTCAAAATATCTTCACATCTGCGTGGTGCATTCCTAAAACATTAAGAGCGCTTCTCTTGTGGTTAAATATTGACCTGGTGGTTTCTAACGAAATGGGAAAGAACCTGGGAACTGGTGGTTGGCTCTTTAAAAACAAACGTTCTAGAAATGAATGAAGGTTTTGGCCAAAAATATTCCTTAAAAATCCCACACAGCTTCAGTTAAGGAAAGTACCCAGATTTGACTCATAATCTTTAAATGATGTGCTCCGCCCTAATGACACCGGTGTGAGCGTGCACTCAAAACAGCAGCGTCCTGCTTCTGCTTCTCATGCTGGTGAAGCTGAGTCAGATGTAGTTAGTAAAGGTCAACTTTATCTTCTGCTCGACATTCCGTTGCTTCCTTCTCTCGGTCGCAGGATGTGAAGACAGACTGTGAAATGCAGTGATGTGGGGGCAACAACTGTTGGCACATAACTCTGAGCACTGTTACTCTTTGGTTTCCGCTTATGTGAAGGTGACGAATTCAGTTTGGTTCTGGAAGGAAAACAAGACATTATTTCCAAGGTATTATTTGAATTTAGGTTTGTCAGTAAAGAAATAAGGTACTCTAGCGGTGTAAGGCTCCGTCGTCTTTGATCCCATTCTAACCATAGACTGTTTAACGCTTTAATGCCAGTGATGTCGTCGGCCAGTCCTGAATAGCACACGCTCATCGACGTACTGCAACTGTTCAACTGTGTATGCAATCAACGTGAATCAGACGCGGAGAAAAGCTGCTTTTTATACCGCCCATGCACACATCTCCAACACATGCAACACATTAATAAAGTAAAGTGTTTCATATCAACCCAAGGCTACTTTTCTCTGCTGGAATACATTAGGTGTGTAAATGGTTGAAGAGTTTTGGTAGTTGAAAGCATGTAAACAGTGGAGCTGAAGGGTTAAAGAAACATCCCACCACTCCTCCTGATGAGCTGATCATCCAACAGTTCTTTGATTCTTCAACCAGCGACTAATGGTTGAGGAGAAAGAGAAAACTCGATGGAATTTGTTGGAAGGGAGACTGTGGGAGGATGACCTGCACTGTAACACTAAAAGTAAATAAAACTACGCAAAAATGATCATTTGACCAATTCGTTCTAAGCTGTTCTAATATATATAGAGAAAGAATGAGTGTTTGTTCATATGCATTTAGATTAGGGCTGCACAACATGAGGAACACTTGCGATTTGCGATATTAATGATCAATATTGCGATGACGACATAACTTGCGATATATGAGGGGAAAAAAAGCAAAACAACCAAAAACCCCATAACCAAGAGTCAACATACCTTAAATACTCCGGATGACCCTAGTCTACGTAGGAGGAGAGCTTCTAACATAACAGGGCTCCATCTGATTGGTCAACAACGTGAAGGGGTCCATCCGATTTGGTCAAATGCATACAGGGATTATTATTTATTCGCTAAATACTTCAAGCTGCCATAAGATTGTTTTAGCACATTTAAGGTAACTATTTATTGCAATTTTGGGGTTTATTGTGCAGGACTGATTTAGATGCACATTAAAAACGCTCCTCTTACCTATGAAACAGTCATTTATTCTCCACCAAGCTGGGGTCCTCTCCCTGTGGGGGTTTTGCTCTGGTTCTTCTGAACAAAAATCTCAGATGTTGCTTCTGCAATCTGGACTTTACAACAGAGATCTCTGTCTCTCCTTGAGCTTCTCCTGAATTCTCTCAAGCTTTTCATGTTTCATTTTTTGGAGTCGCTTTAGTTCACCAAATTGATCGCTAATATTTTTAGCTTTTTGTCCATCCCCCTTGGTGTGCCATCAACAGTCATGTCAGTTAGGATCTCAAAAGATTTTGTTACGACATTTTCCTACACCTTTTGGGGGTTCTGCCCACCTTCAGCTTGGTACCAACCTGTTCTGGAGTAAACTTGATTTTATCCTGTAGGCTGCTTTTCCGTGCTGTATTGTCTAATCTGTCACATCCTGGTGTGGTAGATCTCAGCTTTTATTAACCCCTTTTATTTATATGTTTTTTTTTCATTTGACTTTAATTATTCAAAGGCAAGCAAGAGAAATGGAGGTTTCCCTTTTAGGGCGATGTGTTTTTATTTTTACGGCTGTAAAAGTCTTGTGAGAGGCGGTGAGTGGGGGCCTCTCGGCTGCTGCTCTGAATACAAACGCTGCGGAAAAGGGGTCAGGCTTTTTCGCAGCAGGGTTTAAAAAAAAAACCCAAAACACCCTGCTGCTTCCTATTCCCACGTGGGCCGGGAAGAAGAATCTGTACGAGAGGTGCAAGTGTTATTGTGGAATTCTTAGATAAAAAGCAGTGGACTAACTTGTGCTCCTCTCTGTCTGTCCTCCTCTTTGCAGGCTGTCAGCATTAATAAGGCCGTCAACACACAGGAGGTCGCCGTCAAAGAGAAACACGCCAGGAATATCCTTCCATTGTCTTGTGTGTTTGCGTTCACTGAGGGTTTTGTTAGTTCAAAGCAAGAAACAACTGGATCTCACCGCCGGTTGGAGATATCTCCCATATTTCTGAATTAATTGAAACTCAACAATATTTAAGACCCACTCCAATAAAAATGGTGTGGTGTGGTTCTTGCTCTGAGCTCACAGCAATGGGGAGGAGAAGTTGGGGCTGGGATGCTCCATGCCAATAGACCCGCCCACAACTCGATGGTGAATTTTGAATGAACCACTGCCGCTCTGCAAAAACTGTTCTAGAAAACATCATTTTTGAAATTTTGGCTAAAAACGGCACAATAATAATCAAAAGACCACTGGGAACACTTTTACAATAGATCAAAAGATGATCGGAGTGGGACTTTATAATGTCTCTTCATCAGAAACCTGGCTTCTGTGTAGCTTCAAGAAGCTCCTTTTCTGTCATTGAATTACTTAGTATAAAAATGTATCTTAAAGGTTTCTGTGCTTGGATGGGTAAACACATCCTTTAAGAAGCCTCTAGCAAGCACAGATGGAAGTAAACCCAACATTCTGCATCAATGAAGGATCCCCTTGACTCTCCTGCCACCTTGCATTTTGGGGACCCATCATGAAAAAGGTGCCCACACGTTCTGGGCCGTGGTCCACCGCCTTCCTCTGTCCAGCAACGCGGTGCTCTGCTGGAAGTTCTGCCACGTCTTCCACAAGCTGCTGCGCGACGGACACCCCAACGTAAGCCGACGACTGGAGCGCGAGGCGGTAGATCTATGGAGTCGGCTCGTTCTTGGTGTTTGGTGACGCCCTGTCTGTGCTCTCTGCTCTGTGCTGCCCTTTCAGGTGATAAAGGACTCCATGAGGAACAAAGCAGATCTGACTGATATGAGCAGGATGTGGGTAAGCAGGAGGACTGGAGTCCACGTCATCTAAGCTTCCTCCACCCTCAAAAACATGACTTAATGCTAAAATATTTTTTGTTTTTGTTTTCCAAGGATGACTCTTTGGAAAGGAATAATTAGAACTTCTTGTTTCCTTTAAAAATGTGGTTTATGCAGACAAACCTCAAGATATTATTGTGCATTAGTTCTTATTATATTAATTTCAATGACACTTGGAGCTGAAAACAATCAATAATATATTTTGCATATTTATTTATTTATTTACTTGTAAAAAGGTGACAGTTTTTTTTCTATCCACACAACATTACCAAATCAGAGTCCCTGATGGGTCAAAGTTCAGCAGTTTGAGCGTTCAGCGCAGGTTCAGTGAACGCGCAGTTTGAATGTAGAGCCAGAGAACGGACTTAAAAACGTGCGTTGTGACACGGGATCGTGAGGGTATTGAAGTGGAAGTTGGAAGAGACTTGGTGTGTAATTTTGTGAATCTCACTCCAGGCTTTATCTGGCACAGCTCTATTCCGATATATGAAAGACTTGGTGTCAAAGAATTCCAGCTGGGCACAGACCAAAATTATTCATTTCTCCTCCGTGATCAGTTTTGAAATAGTTGAAACTACTGTGAACGAAAACGGGCGCCATCCATACTTCACTACCAAACCCAAGTCCCTGATTGGTCAAAGCTCAACTTGGTTTAACTTTTAATGCGTGTTCCATGGCGGCGCGTTTTGTACACTGAGGCCGAGAACAGCCTTAAGGATTCGCGTAGCTATGCGTGAACGCAAGACTTTTGAACGTGGAAGCCGGAAATGTGCATATGTGCATGTTTACCGGGACTTTTCCTTGGAAGTGGAGGCTTGAACATGCGTTGCCGGGGCTGGCGTGAACGTGGCATAGAGGTTTTCAGGTGGGCTGCTCTGACGTGACGCTTCGCTGATGACTTGGTTTATATTTGTGCAGTTCTTTGCTGTTTTATAGCGTAAATAACATGACAACAAACACCCGCGTTTTTTAAACCTGCTTTTACTTATTTAATAAAAATAATAATTGTTTACCTACTGCACAGAATGAAGGTTGAAAGTGTCATTTTGAGGTTTGACAGAAAGCGTCCTGAAAGGGTTCTGCAGCAGCAACGTTTTAGCAACTGTTATTGGCAACCACAAAAAAAGAAAAGGATGGCTTATTCCAGCATTTTTTATTAGGTTCGGAAGTTCAAATAAAGAAGCAAATGTCATTGTTGTATTCACAGGGACAGATTACATTCATGTTATCATTATCAGCCTGATGTCTTCAGGGACGAGCAGCAGCCATCATGGAGCCAAAAATGAGCGTTATCGCCACTCCGTGACTTTAAGGAGGCTAGGTGTAACTTCTTGGGGGGAATTTCTGCATTAATAATCAAACTTTTTACTCCCAGAGGAATTTGAAGGAATTTTTGCATGAATCTAAGAAGTATTTTCCTGTTAATAGAGTTAAAACATATACTTTGCGTTGACTGAAGAGAACAGGACTTATTTGGCCATCAAAGCAGCAGGAAAGCTCCTGTGTCGTGTCTGAGGCGACTGTGAACTGGGCGGAGACCTTCATATCCCCTGTTATGCTTTGTTTTTGCTGATGCAACCAGGCAGGCTGGGACAGGAAGCTCGGTGGCTGTGACCGGGGTTGTGGCTTAGTGTTCTTGTAGTGTCATCACTCCCACAGAAAAAATACAAATTTTTCTCACTTAAAGGCTCACTTTGAGGAAAAAAAGGTGTTTTTGGTGTTTCTAACATGTTCTCGTGGTATTTTTCTGATGATGGAGGACATGTATGAAGGAAAATGAGCTTAAAAATTGCATTTCTGAATCGGGAGCAGACATGCTGATTGAAATGCGTAAAATTGCATTTCCAAGTATTTCTTTGTTGAAATGGTTGTGAATGAGGAGCAGATGAAAAAATGCAGTTGGAAAAAGAGCTTATTTGTGATGTAGAAAATATGCTGGGCAGGCCACAAGCTCCCTGCTCTGCTCCATTCTGATGCATCCGCTAGTAGACAAATAGATCCATGAATGTCTTTGGTTTCCTCGTCTGAGCTGGAATCTGGATCTAAACTGTACGGCTGGAAAGCTCCAGTAATCCTCACCATTTTTGTTGCACCAGTAATGTTAGGTTGGGGGTGTGAGGGGCTGTAAACTAGCAGGGAAGAGTGTAAACATAGAGCTCTCAGAAACGGGGCGGGGGGGAGTTGGGGCACGGTTGCTCCCTCCCAACAGTCCCAACCTACAACTCAAAGGCTGAATTTGTAATAAACTCCTTCCACTCTGCAGAAACTATGTCCTAGAAAATGACACAAGCTTGTACATTTTGGCAAAAAATAAAAAATAGCTTAATCATAATTAAAAGACAGCTGGGAACGCTTTTACAACTGACCAAAAGATGATTGGGGTGGGAAATTAAAATGCTCCCGGGCTTCGTTGTGGGTCACCAGCCGGCCCCGCAGTTATCGGTGGTAATTTGTCAGCTTCTTTTTGCTCATGTCTTCATATCACGTCTTATAAGTAAATCTGTGAACTCTTCCTCCTCTGTGTGGGTCTCCTCTCTCCTCCAGGGTCACCTGAGTGAAGGCTATGGGAAGCTGTGCAGCATCTACCTCAAACTGCTCATCACCAAAATAGAATTTCACATCAAAGTGAGTCCGCCTGGCCTGGAAAAGTCTTCACCAACGTCCTTCGCCATTTTTTGTGTTTTTCAACCAGTGTGCCGTGGGAAATTGCCCTCATTAACTGATCTAAAAACATTTCCCATCTCCAGGATTTCAGCTCTTTGTTCATCCAAACAGGCCCTGATAAAACACTGAGTAGTTAAGAATATAAAAGATCATAAAATAATTTTTTCTTTGTGTTTATTTGTTTCTATTAAAGACATTTTGTTAAGAATGACGGTACTGAGATTTAGCTGCAGCTCTGTTTTAGGAAAAGTCCCGCCCCTTTAACTGTCTCCGCCAATCATTCTTGAAGGCTTAATCACATGTCATCAGTCTGACCAATCAGAAGTGGTTAAAGTCTTAACTTCCTTGTTCCAATTTAGCTCAAAAAGTCTCTCAGTTATAACAAAAGTACCAGCTAAAGCTCGTCTTTAGCGGTGTAGTTTTCCACAGAATCCGATATCAGACCGTGGAACAAAAGAACAAAACCATGAAGCTCAGAGACGCGAGTCTTTCTGCCCTTTAGCGTTAGATTTCACACTACATCTCCCATGATGCATTGGCTTAAAGGGACAGGTCTCAGCGTACAATGAGTCGTCCTTGTTATACGTCTTGAAACCACAAAGAACACGCATCAAACAGATTTTTAATTTTCTAACTTAACTTTTATTTTATCTTAGAAAAAACAGCTGCAACTTCCAACTTTTTCTGCCACAGGGGGTCGATCAATACAGACTGAGTTTTTGCTTTTTTTTTTTTGGATGCTGGTGTGCCGCGGGATTTTTGTCAAGGTTTAAGTGTGCCGTGGCTCAAAAAAGGTTGAAAAACACTGTTTTAGAGGCTGCCTACCTCTGTGTGTGTGTGTGGGGGGGGGGGCTCTGAGAAAATTCCCGCTTTTGGTGGCTTGTAGAGGATCTGCTGCAGCTTTTTTAATGCAACAGCTGAGGAGAGCTGTGGAGGCTGATGTTATCACAGGAAATTGTGGTTTCTGCTGCTACAAAAGAAGGCTAAAAGTTGAATATGACCCCATGCTAATGGCAGCCAGAGGCCCGTTTTTAGAAGCGTAACAATCAAATATCATCTGGCATGTTAATATGTTTCCCCCCTCTGTCCTTACTGGTTGTTTTTTTTAAATGTGGGCAATTCTTTTGAGTTTTAAACATTGTTCAAAAACATCTGTTTCTGGTAAAGACGTTTCCTGACTGATTATTTAATATAAAAAGAATTAAAAAATGAAATGTATAAAATTAAAAGGGGTTAAATTATGCAGCAGGATCCCCTTTTCAAACGGATTTCTGATTTACCGTTTGTTCTGCCTAATGGATGAATAATTTTGGTGGCGCTTGTTAGCAGGTGGCTAACCGATAAAGACTGAGAGCTTCAAAGAGCGACAGTGTGAGGATAAAAGTGTCTCCATCATCAGTGGGTCACATGACTTACATTCGTCTGATTTTCCCTAAAGGCTGAATCAAAAGGATGTTGTCATATTGGTAACTCAGATGCGTGTCAGAATGTTGGAACTCGGTGATCGGTGCCTAAAGCTGCATCCTCTTTGCTCTCAGAATCCTCGTTTCCCCGGCAACCTGCAGATGTCAAACAGGCAGCTGGACGAGGTGGGGGAGAACGACGTTAACAACTTGTGAGTCTGGTTTGCTTCAGCCTTTGCTGTTTTTCAGGAACCTGCATCCCTATGAAAACAGTTTAGGCAAATGAAAAGCTAAACACTAATGAAAAACGAAATTCTCGCTTCAAACTTACTGCACTGCTGTTTCAAATAAATGACCTAAAGTCTATAATGCATTTCATTTATTTATGAAAAAAAAAAACAATATTTAAGTACAGAATAGATGTTTTACATTAAGGTCAAGAACTAAAAAACGCAATGGGTAAATGTGTGGCATACAAAATTTTTATTGAATTAAACAGTTTTGCTGAAATCATCCAATGATTGCTGTCCTTGCAGTTTTACTATCAAGCACTTTAAAATGTTACTTCAACCCTGCCTAAGTACACAACAAGTACCACGTAAATGCCAGCAGGTACAACAAAAGTACAGGGGAATTACCACTTAAAACCTCTGTAGGTACTGTACTATAAAAGAAAGCCTTACCCATTTTAAAAGAGTAACGACCTTATAACATGTTATCTTAAAATCATGACATATTAAGTCTCGCGAGTAAACGGAAAACAGCGTTTTGTATGTTGTTTATTTTCTTCTCAGTAAGTTTTGAATCAAAACAACCTATGCACAATTTCCAACTGAGTTTGAGCACAACTAACGTTTTCAGTGATGCTAGAGGGAGATGCCTGTCACCATAGAGGATCTTTGCACATTTGACTGAGGTTACAAAATGGCCGGTAACAAACACGCTGGCTGTAGAGCATTGGGTCTCGTGTGTCATCTTTAAGTCTAGGGGTGTGGGTGACGTGTCTACATCAACACACAATACATTCATGAATAAGGGATGATCCTGCGTTGGCCATTCTTGTTGACGTCCTTGACGAACTGTAATGTTTTTCCACTGGTCTCCCGCTAAGGAAAAGTATGTTCTGTTACTTTGTTTTCTCGCAAGACATTGATTCATATCGAGAAAAAGAGCCTAAAAAGTAGTAGTGAACATGGCCGTTCTCATCTTCCACCACAAACATCCTATCAAACTACAATTTGTTTCTATCATGTCTTATTCTCCACATGTCTTACTGACTGTCTTGTTGCAAACGTAACAATAGATACTTAAATGTTGGTTCCTGTCTGATCTCCACACATCACCAATCCTCCAAAGGGTTTTGATAAAAAGCTTGTAGACTACACACATTTTTAGGATAAAATTGCACGTTTTGACTTTTTTTGCTTTTTTCCTGGTTTTTGTAGGCAGTTGTGTTTGTGTTCTGGTTAAATCCATGCTAAACGCTGGTCTTACTCTCCTCTTCCAGCTTCCAGTTGACTGTAGAGATGTTCGACTATTTGGAGTGCGAGCTCAACCTCTTTCTGGCCGGTAAGACGTCCTGCACCTGGCCTGACCCGACCGACCGCTGCAGACAGGAAGTCTCGTTCAGAATCCACACAACCGGGAACTGATGAAACTGAGCAGACGACCTGCTACACTCACAAGCCCTTTTGTTGTCTGGCTGACTCATCTGAGGTTAATGTGTCTTGAAGGTTGGAGGAGGTTAAAAATAGAAAGCCGTTCAGGAAAAGTGCAGGGAGAACCTGTGAGCTTCCTTCTATGAAGCTCACAGGTTTCCTTGTAGTGCGCTTGAAGATGAAAAAAAAAAGTATCGTTATTAATCTGTACATTTGAAGACCCTTTTTAATCAAGTCCTGTGCTCTTTTTAGCCCTAATCACAATTGCTTTTATGAGTTGATATGCGCACACAGGTGGCCCATATGACATGACATGCCTTGTAGACTGGTGAGCCCGTAGAGCTAAAATACTTGTTTTTGGCTACGGGCATGCTGCATGACGGGTCAGAGGGAACACTAAAACAACATGCAAGGGTGACGTAGATGAGATGCAGGCGTGGCGTACAAATGTTTCATTTTTCCAACTCCCCCAAATCCTGCGGACTGAGCAGGGAGCCCGTTAGTGCTGTTCAAGTGCTCTTCGCGTGCAGCCTGATTGTTAGAAATTAGGCCCTTGAAGTGGCTTTACGAGAATGAAGTGACCTGCGAGACCCACCTGCGCTCCCCTTAAAGACCCGGTCCGGATAAAACAGTTTTGGGGATTTTTAACGTATTCTTATAGATGTTTCGGAGGATGAGGCAGAGACAGGGCAGAAATAAGGACGATTAAGATTACAATTGCGTTTCTGGATATTTCTTTATTCAAATGAAATGAATGAATAAATTCATGGGAAAAAGCTGGTAGCAGTGACTTAGAAGCTACAATCGGCAAGCACAAGCTCCCTGCTGCGCTCCGTTCTGATGCATCCACTTGCAGACAAATAGATTCATGTAGGTCTTTGTTTTCCTCGTCAGAGCTGGAATCTGGCTCAAAACTGTACGGCTGGATAGCTTCAATATTGTTTGTCATTTTTGTTGCACCGATAATGTTAGGTTGGGGTTGTGATGGGCTGTGAGGCAGTGGGAGAGTAAAAAAAAAAAAAAGGGGGATGATTTGATATGGGGTGCGTTTAACTCAGTCAACAGTCCCACCTACCACTCAGAAGTGAGATTCAAATGAACTACTGCCGCTCTGCAGAAACTATGTCCTAGAAACAAACACAGGCTTTTGGGATTTTGGCTAAAAATGGCATCATCATAAAATAAAAGACCACTAGAATTTTTTTTTTTTTACAATGGATCAAAAGATAATCGGAATGGGTCTTTAAGATACAGTCGCTCCTTTCTAAAGTCTCTCCACAAACAAACACAAATAAAAACCCTGCAGCTCCCGTACAGGTCAGCCTCTGTATGGGTGCATGTGACTAAGCCATATTATGAAGTCGGGGTTTTTGAAACACTTCCTTCTCTGTTCTGGTGTATTTTGAAAGCATCACGTCAGATAGGGGTGTGTATGCGCTCTACATCATGCAGGAAACCACGCCTGCACTGCTGTGAGGCTGGTGTGAACGTGGCCACAGGGAATTGAAAGCAGTGCACGCTCAGTAGCCGAGGCAGAGTGAGTCAGCCTGTGTTCATGCTGCGGCCACTTTTTACAGTGAAAACTCCTGTTCAGTTTGAATGAGTGTACGTGTTGTTTTCAGAAGATATCAGGTGACATCCACATCCAATTAGCCAGAAACGATGAATGACGGAGCTCTGTGAGTTCATGCATTGCTGTGTTTGGACGCCGGCTGATTGCTTGTCTGCAGTTTTCAGCTCCCTGGACATGTCGCGGTCGGTGTCGGTGACTGCGGCCGGACAGTGTCGCCTGGCCCCCCTCATCCAAGTCATCCTAGACTGCAGCCATCTGTACGATTACACCGTCAAGCTGCTGTTTAAGCTGCACTCCTGTGAGTCACGCGCCCCTGCTGGCCAAGCTGAACATCCATATTTACTGATGGTCTTTGTGGCCCAAAGCTTTGGCAAAAATTAGGCGTCTTTGACTTCAAAAGCCCAGTTAAGCATTGGAGCTTCAATACAGGGCGGCAAAAAAGGTATTTTTCAGTCTCTGGTTCTGCAATTTGTCCTGCAAAAGCTGAGAGAAGTCTGTAATTATTACAAAAACTGTTTGTAAAAAAAAAAATCAAATAAAAATAATGCAGGAAATTGTTTTGATTTTGAAGGAATTTATTTGTATAATTGTGTAGAAAAGAAGAATGAAAAGTACTTCCTACGGTCTGGTTTGCTGCCGGTCTTTGTTTTCAAAACGTTATCAGTCTCTCGCATCATTGCAAAAGAATTTGGGCTGAATCCTGTTTACAACATTGTTTCAGCCCATAAAGCTTTTTAGGCATTTGCTCATAGAAAGAGCAGCAAGTTGATGATGTTGGGGTCCAAAGTTTTACCTGAGCACGTCAAAGCTCTGTGTGTTCTTTCTGTTGCTGCTGCTCTTCATTTTGCTGTCTTATTGTCTGACCCAAGTTTTGTCTATTAGGAGGCACATTTGACTCTACAAGTAACACACGATGGGTGACATCCGTGAAGTAGGATTCTAGATGTTTTAAGGCTGTAACGCCTCTCTACACACTTTATACACATTTCTCAGACTGACAAACATGTTTACTCTTTATTTCTATTTGTGTAAACTCTCAAACTTCAAACATTTGTAGAAAACGAAGCTCGGAAATACAGAATGAAACCAAAGATCTGCTCACGAGTGAACATTTATGTCGATTTGGCAAACTGAGCGCATTCTGCACACGAGATATAGCGCAGAAGAGATTGATTGACAGTGGTCCACAGCCAATCAGGATGCAGAAAACTGTGTTGTAAAATAAGAAAAAGCTTTAGTGCGAAAGGTAAACTGTGAAAGGGACATTTTTGCAAGTGTTTTGTTGTTTTTCTTTTTTCACAGTGCATGGTATCTGCGTCCTGATTGGCTGTAGTCTGTTGTCAATCAGTCACCTCTGGGTCGTGTCTCATCTACAGAATCTGTTTAGCCTGCAAAGTTAACCTTTGGTTTTGTTCTATTGTACCAGACTTATTTTTATCATATCATATTGTAGCTTTATAGCTTTGTAGATGTTTATCAAAAGGGCTGGGAGACATAAGTTCCATTTTATAAAATGAAACCAATGTTCTCCTCAGACTCACTTTTAAAATCATTTTAAACGTTGAAAATGGGTGGATTATTTATAACAGTGGTTTTACACATTTTGGCTGAAAAAAAACTAGTGAGAAAACAGAAGAAGAGCCTCCAACTTCAAAAGAAAAGAAAACTGCTTTTAACAGAAAAACCCCCAAATATATTTACTCCAAATATGAATTTATTGTGACAGTTGTTCAAACAGTGGATTCACGTTGATTATTTTTAGAAAATACCAGTTTGTTATTGACTTTTTAATGTCCTCATCTGCCTCAAAAGTCAGACGATGCTGAAGTGGGGGTCCAATCTTTAGCTTCCACTTTGAGATTTATGAGTTGAGTGAAAATCTCTTTCACATTTTTAATGGTCCCTACATAAAATCTAGTGTTAAAATAATGTTCAGAGCAGCTGCAGATATTTTACAGAGGATGAAGATAAACTTATCGTCAAAAGTTAAATGGGAACCTGGAAGCTGAAAAACAAACAAATGAGAAAAATTGGGCCAAATTAAAAGTGTTGTCTCATATTAAACTGTTCCATAGACTGAAAAAGGTTGGGGACCACTTATTTATAGCATGAGTGCTAATTTGTTCCCGGTGTGTGTGTGTGCAGGCCTTCCAGCAGACACTCTCCAGGGCCACAGAGATCGCTTCCAGGAGCAGTTCAAGAAGTACGGAGTTCCCTCACAGTGAAACGAAAACAGAAAGAAAACTACCTGGATGCAGTTCCAGAGTACTTCCTGTCTGAGTGTCACCCAGAAGACTGAACTCTTGACTGAACGCGGGGTTTTTTTTCTCCCGACTGCCACCGTCTCGTTTTTGTCCTCCTTCTCATCACGTTCTTTAAATCCATCTCTCCCTTTCGTTTCAGGCTAAAGAGTCTGTTCTATCGCTCCAGTAACCTGCAGTATTTCAAGAGGCTAATTCAGATCCCACAACTGCCTGAGGTGAGGGCCATGGACAGTCTTGACAGACTGCACATTGATTACACATTTCCAGCTTGTTGCATAAAGCAACCACAGTGTCTTTTTCTCTTGGCTTATCATGTTTTTTTTTAGCACAATGACTAATGTCAACCACTAAAAGAATTTACATTGATTAAGTATTAGTTATCACTAAATCTTCTCTAGATGTTGATGATTACATGCACTGAGAAACTTGCTAAACGGGCCGGTATTTCTCTTCCTGATTCTTCCAGAACCCTCCAAACTTCCTGCGTGCTTCAGCTCTGTCGGAGCACATCAGCCCAGTGGTGGTGATCCCCGCTGAGTCGTCGTCGCCCGAGTCGGAGCACGTGGTGGAAACGGACGACCTGGTAGACACGGACATCCCCGTTCTGCCGGTCAGCCTCCACACTAGGTTCTGAGGGAAACTGGGAAAATCTAATGGCCAACACAAATCTGAGTTCTAAATTCCCATAAATGAGGATAAATAAGCTACATTAGGACTGTCCAAAAATGATCACATTTCTATTTTTAGGACCTCAAGCATGTAAGATTCTTGTTCATTTCTCATCAGTTTGGTGTTTTTATTTTCAGGCTCCCGCAGAGACCAAGTTTGACGACCTGTTTGGCACCTCAGCAGCTATCGATCCGTTCAACTTCAACAGCCAGAACGGCATGCGCAAGGATGACAAGTGAGATTCTTTAGACTTCTGTCCTTGTTCATCTTACTAACTCATAAATGTAATCCAACGATCAAGAAAATCTATGTAGATTTCCACGTTTTCTACTTTTTTTTTTGATCAATTCACACCAAAGAGAATTTTGAAGACAAAAGAAACTAAAAGCACAAAAAATATAGAGGAGAGTGCAGATAAAAGACTTGGAGCTGCCATGCAATGAGCTGAAAAGGATTTTTTTGTTCTGGATCTTGTCAGAGTGAACGATTGCATAACATCATCATGAATTCCCTTCCATATTTCAGTTAAACTGAAATACTACGCTCATTCTTGACGTTGGCCCCCAGCAGAAGGTTATGGAGTGATATTTCTGCCACCACGTTGCACACGAAACTTTCTAAGTTGCAAGTTAAAACTATTAAAAATATTTGCTTTTCAATAATTTTTTATTCTGCTTGATATTTTTTTTTGCTTTCAATTTTTTTTGCTTCAAAAGCTTATTTTTTGCTTTCAAAAACGTTTTTTTTGCGTTTGCAAAACATGTTTTTTT
Organism: Oryzias curvinotus; assembly: GCA_023969325.1. Taxonomy (NCBI): domain Eukaryota; kingdom Metazoa; phylum Chordata; class Actinopteri; order Beloniformes; family Adrianichthyidae; genus Oryzias; species Oryzias curvinotus. The sequence continues at coordinate 31,835,252 of CM043718.1, forward strand.
TGCATGCGTTGTGTCAGATCTCGCTTTTGTCCTATCTTTGATTGTACTGACCACTCTGAGCGCGATTTAGCGTGAAATGACTGCCGCTGCCAGCGCCGAAAAGGTTTTCGCATGCGTTGTGTGCCATCTCACTTTTTTCCTATCTTTTGCTGAGTTAAGTTTCAGTTTGACGTGACAAAGCTGCCATTAAACAGCTGCTGATTGGTCCAGATTCTAACCAATCAGGTGTCTCTGTCTCTTATTGCCGGTGCTTGGAGGCAGACATGGACTTTAGACTTTGTGTCGGTTCTGTTCGTACGGGTTTCTGCCGTTTTCAACCATTCTGGCCCGTTTCTCTCAGAGTAAAACCCAGAAGGAGCAGCAAAGAGTTAAAATAAAACAGGTTTTGTATTTATTTATGTCAGTGTAGTGACCAACGTGTTTAAAGTGTCTGCAGCAGAAAAAAATGTCCGAGTTTCGACTCCGTCCAGCCAGATTTGTATCTGAACTATTGTTTTATTATAGTCAATAAATGTTGAAATATTAACAGAAAATAACATTTTTAATGACAACTTTTTAACTTCGGACAAGCGCCCGCGAGTTCTGAAACAGACATTGTGAAAAAGAACATAAAAGTTCAAAATGCTTCTTCTGTTAAATACATTGAGTCTCCTGGTGAGCCGTCATTCTTTTGCTTATCGTTTCTGTTCATCTAATCCCAAACACTTGTGCAGCATGACAAAATATTTAAAAAATGTAAATCTTTTATTGGTTTTTTTTTTTTTTTTAAAAAGCAGATCTTAAAGAAAATCGCACTTTTGAACAATAATTCAATTTAAAATCAAACAACAGAGCTGTTGATGTAAATGTCAGCAGATAAACTTTACAGTTTCAGGAGATCCTCAGCCATAAATTCACAAATCTGACTTTATAAAAATTAAAAAAGGAAATTATGAATTATTGTTAAAATTATTTTAAAAAAAAGAAAATGTCTGTATCCAAAAAGACAAAATTGAGGGTAAAAAGAGCTGGTTTGGTTTCTGAGCCTCGGTAGCAGACGACAGGTTAGATGCATATGGAGATTTGATTGGTTAGATTCTGGACCAATCAGCAGCTGTTTGATGGCAGCTTTGTTACGTCAAACTGAAACTCAGCAAAAGAGGCAATGGTGGCAGTCTACCGTGTCCTGACACCCACCATTCCTGAAAGAAGGGGGGTGACGTCATCAGACAGAGGGGGGAGGGGCTTACTCAGGGGGAGGAAGTGTTGCATAAAGTCATCATCCAAAACATCTATGACATCATAACTATGCAATATTGTGTTTGACATGAAATGGTTATGCCACTAATGAGGACATAACATGTCATATGATGTCATTTTATATGACACACAAAGTTTACATATAGAAGCAATTTCCAGTTTAATTCTGATAACAATCTTGGGAGTTGGAGAATTTAACTGCGTTTCAAGAGGTACATTCATGTCAGTTCGATTAAAAAGAATGACAACTGACCCAATCCAGATGGATCTAATGTTTACCAACAACCAGGACATCATGGATGGTGGTCCGAGGAAAGGGCAAGAACCATCTGGTCCCAGGTCAAGAATAAATGAACGACCTGGACCCAGATCACTGAGGACAAAGCACCAATTAACTGGAAGTCATTGTCAACTTGTTGACAAAATGATCAGAAAGTTAATTAAGCGGGTGTTTAAAAGGTCCAAAGTGTCTTGCTTTCCGGAGAACTTGGACTTTTACAGAAAGTACCTTTTCAAAAAACTGTGGCCTGAGGCAAAGAAGCTTCGACGCCACATAAATAAGGAAAATTTCAAAGGTCTCCACAAAAGGATCCACAAGGACATGAGACAAATTTTCCAATTTAATCTTGGTGTAGGCATCTCTGACATGGAGAAGACTATGTTTGAGGACTTACTGATAAGACTCTTCAAACTGCACCTGTCAAAGAAGCCGGTAGTCTACACTGAGATTGAAGACTGCTCAGACACGGACTCCCTCTATTTGGAAAAGATGTCTGTACCGGACAGAACCGAACAAAAGAAGGTCTCCTTTACAGACTTCAGAGAAACATTCAGTGATGGGGAGTTCAAAAAGAAGCCATTTGGCCTGACAGCTTCAGACCCACAATTTTGGTCAGTTGGCATTCAGTCGGCTTTACAGTCCAGGGGGAGGCAAGAAAAATGCAACATGCTTATCAATCAGTTCTTGACGGAGCTGATCCCCCTCATTTTTGAAAAAGCCTACGTGGAATGCTCAAAAGCCAATTTTGACCATTTATTCAGCCGGCTTTATGACAAATTGTGGGATTTGTGCGGGTCTGCAGATTTCAGGCTGACAAAGGAAAACGTGAAAAACCTTGCCAAGGAGACGTACAAGAACCTCTTTAGTTACAGCCAAAATAAAGACTGTTTGGCTTTAATGACATTGGAATTGTATGAACCTCCAAGTGACATCATTGTGGCAAAAACCTTTGAAAAACACATGTTGAGAGAAAAATCAACAGTGTCAAAGTTCTTCACGTCCTTGTCAAAAGTCTTCACAAGATCTGGAAGCAGGTAGAAAAAAAAAAGGCATGTTGACCTGAAAACAGGGGTCAACAATTCAAGGAGCTTCATTTGATGAAGTTTAGGGGGGAACAATAGGGGGAGGAGAAATGAATTAGCTTAGTGAAAGGAAAAGGGAATTAGTGTTGTGATAGGAGAAAAATTAGAAAAATTGGTAGGAGAGAAAAAAAAATTAGCTTTATGGTAGGAACAATAAAATAGCTTTATGTTAGGTAAAATGATAATGGAGGACAACTTAAACTGAAGACCAAAATCCATCAAAATCAAGAATCACACTTTTAAAAAAGGATTGTGCAGAAAAATAATAAAAAACACTAAGATAAAGAAGGAGTTGGGTGCATTTTCTTTTTCTTCCTTGATTGAGTAAAAGTTCAAAGAGTCAAAGGCCTAAAAGGTTCAAGTTTGCTAATTAGCTGTTGCCAGCGGCAACTCTGGTTTCAAAGGATTAAATTGTTATTTTTCTTTTCTTATTAGTTATTGTTAGTGTTTTAATATTTGAGAAGCTTTTCTTTTTAACATTCTTCAAATGGGTTCTCCCCCCAAAAAACTTTAACTGGAAATCTACTTAAAAGCCAATTTATCTTTAACAAAGCCAACATAAATGAAAAATCTATCTGCCAAACCGTCTTTTTCTTTTTCTTCTTCAACACAGCTCATTCTGTCACTTAATTAAAATGATTTAAAAATGGTATTTGACATTTAATTTTCAAAAAGTTCTTTAGTAAATGTGTAGCAAAATTCAATTAGAAATAACTCGTTTGACAATTAAAATGGATTAACAGAAGTGCTTTTTCATTTTCACAATGTAACTGCATCAGTTGACTCAAAAATCAAATGTAAAATCAATCCTCCTAAAAGCTTTTTCTTTTTCTGCTTTAACATCATGGTTAAAGAAGACAGCAAAGTGTAAGTGTTCTTGTCAGTCAGTTTTCATAAAAAGGGCGTGCAAGAAGCGTACATTTATCACTTGAACAGTACTAACAGGCTCTCTGCGCAGTCCAAAGGGTTTGGGGAGTTTGCAAAAATGAAAACCACCCTTACTTATCATTGCGTGTCAAGTGCTCCTCATGACCCGTCGCCTGGCAAAAAAATAGTCATGAACATTTTCTCTATACTGGCTCACCAAGGGGTCCTTGATATTTTGCACCACTGAAACGGTTGATTGTTTTGAGCAGACAGAGAGGAACCCCAGCTACCATAGAGGCCATCATGCCCATCAACTGAAAAACCTTCTGGAACTACAGTTCGCATAACGACTGAAACTGAGCAAGGCAGTGGACAAACACAGCCACTCTGAGCTCCAACAGGAGCATTCGCCTCTAACGGAGCCAATTTCCAGCCTCAGGAAAACTGGGGTCTAGGATACTTTTTTTGGAAATTCACCAAAAATCTCAAAGACTGAATGTGAAACAGAACCAGGGACAGATGCATCGTCATCTGCTCTGGAGTTTAAGAGAACTACTTAGTCCAGAAAGGTCAGAATGCAAATTCCTCATTCTCATTCTCTGAGAGGAGAGAGCGCTGTCTCAACACATTTCGTGAAGGTCCAGGCGATAAGTGAGAGACTGAAAGGCAGCACCAAGTTAGTCAAAGAGAAGCTCTTTGGGTCTGGAGCCTTTTCTTAAAAGCAACTATGCTCTCTGCAGCCCTCTGGTCCTCTGGCAGACTGTTCCATAAACGAGGACCTTAGTGCTGAAAAGCAGCCGCTCCATAAGTTTTGGTTTTCACTGCTGGAATGGTTAACAGACCAGAGCCAGAGGATCTCAGGGTCTGCGAGGGTACATATTTGACTGAAAGATCTGATAAATAAGAAGGTGCAAGACCATTAAGACATTAAAAAAACTGTTAAAAGTATCTTAAAATCAATCCTGAAGCAGATAGATAGATGGATAGACAGATGGATAGATAGATAGATGGATAGATGGATAGATAGATGGATGGATAGATAGATGGATGGATGACTTTATTAATCCCACAATGGGGAAATTTCATTTATCTGTGGCAGCAAAAACGACATTCAGAAATAATCTGTATGATATAACATCAAAAAAGGACATAAAAAATGACATTCATATTAAATTATTGAAAATTGTTATGAGAATTACTATAAAAATTATTATTGAAAGTATTACCAACAATTAGATTCATATTAAATAAATAAATTTTAAATGGGAAGCCAATGCAGGGATTTTAAAACTGGAGTGATGTGAGCCGCCTCCTGGTCTTGGTGAGAACTCGTGCAGCAGAGTTCTGGAGAAGCTGAAGGTTCTTTATGTTTTTTTGGAAGACCAGCAAGCAGGGCGTTACAGTAATCATTTTAACTCATGATAAAAGCATGCATTAGCATCTCCATATTAGCAAGAGAGAGTAGTGGGTCGACCCTAGCTAGATTTCTAAGATGATAAAAAAAAAAAACAGTTTTAACCACCTGTTTTATATGAGGGATGAAAGTTAGCTAGATAAAGATAGATAAAAAAGATAAAAAACTGTTTTTTATGTGTTCCTTACAATGTTGGGAGTTAGCGTAGTTGACATATGTAAGCGCTTTGAGCGTCTGGAAAAGCGCAGAAAAATCCAATCCATTATTATTATTATTATTTATTGTTTATATGATGTCATGTTATGTCATCATTAGTGGTATAACCATTTCATGTCAAACACAATATTGCATAGTTTTGATGTCACAGGATGATGATTTTACTCATCACATCCTCCACCCACCATTCCTGAAAGAAGGTGGGTGACATCATCAGACAGAGGGGGGAGGGGCTCACTCAGGGGGAGGAAATGATGCGTAAAGTCATCATCCAAAACATCTATGACATCATAACTATGCAATATTGTGTTTAACATGAAATGGTTATGCCACTAATGAGGACATAACATGTCATATGATGTCATTTTATATGACGCACAAAGTTTACATATAGAAGCAATTTCCAGTTTAATTCTGATAACAATTTTGGGAGTTGGAGAATTTAACTGAGTTTCAAGAGGTACATTCATGTCAGTTCGATTGAAAAGAATGACAACTGACCCAATCCAGATGGATCTAATGTTTACCAACAGCCAGGACATCATGGATGGTGGTCCGAGGAAAGGGCAAGAACCATCTGGTCCCAGGTCAAGAATAAATGAACGACCTGGACCCAGATCACTGAGGACAAAGCACCAATTGACTGGAAGTCATTGTCAACTTGTTGACAAAATGATCAGAAAGTTAATTAAGCGGGTGTTTAAAAGGTCCAAAGTGTCTTGCTTTCCGGAGAACTTGGACTTTTACAGAAAGTACCTTTTCAAAAAACTGTGGCCTGAGGCAAAGAAGCTTCGACGCCACATAAATAAGGAAAATTTCAAAGGTCTCCACAAAAGGATCCACAAGGACATGAGACAAATTTTCCAATTTAATCTTGGTGTAGGCATCTCTGACATGGAGAAGACTATGTTTGAGGACTTACTGATAAGACTCTTCAAACTGCACCTGTCAAAGAAGCCGGTAGTCTACACTGAGATTGAAGACTGCTCAGACACGGACTCCCTCTATTTGGAAAAGATGTCTGTACCGGACAGAACCGAACAAAAGAAGGTCTCCTTTACAGACTTCAGAGAAACATTCAGTGATGGGGAGTTCAAAAAGAAGCCATTTGGCCTGACAGCTTCAGACCCACAATTTTGGTCAGTTGGCATTCAGTCGGCTTTACAGTCCAGGGGCAGGCAAGAAAAATGCAACATGCTAATCAATCAGTTCTTGACGGAGCTGATCCCCCTCATTTTTGAAAAAGCCTACGTGGAATGCTCAAAAGCCAATTTTGACCATTTATTCAGCCGGCTTTATGACAAATTGTGGGATTTGTGCGGGTCTGCAGATTTCAGGCTGACAAAGGAAAACGTGAAAAACCTTGCCAAGGAGACGTACAAGAACCTCTTTAGTTACAGCCAAAATAAAGACTGTTTGGCTTTAATGACATTGGAATTGTATGAACCTCCAAGTGACATCATTGTGGCAAAAACCTTTGAAAAACACATGTTGAGAGAAAAATCAACAGTGTCAAAGTTCTTCACGTCCTTGTCAAAAGTCTTCACAAGATCTGGAAGCAGGTAGAAAAAAAAAGGCATGTTGACCTGAAAACAGGGGTCAACAATTCAAGGAGCTTCATTTTATGAAGTTTAGGAGGGAACAATAGGGGGAGGACAAATGAATTAGCTTAGTGAAAGGAAAAGGGAATTAGTGTTGTGATAGGAGAAAAATTAGAAAAATTGGTAGGAGAGAAAAAAAATTTAGCTTTATGGTAGGAACAATAAAATAGCTTGATGTTAGGTAAAATGATAATGGAGGACAACTTAGACTGAAGACCAAAATCCATCAAAATCAAGAATCACACTTTTAAAAAAGGATTGTGCAGAAAAACAATAAAAAACACTAAGATAAAGAAGGAGTTGGGTGCATTTTTTTTCTTTTTCTTCCTTGATTGAGTAAAAGGTCAAAGAGTCAAAGGCCTAAAAGGTTCAAGTGTGCTAATTAGCTGTTGCCAGCGGCAACTCTGGTTTCAAAGGATTAAATTGTTATTTTTCTTTTCTTATTAGTTATTGTTAGTGTTTTAATATTTGAGAAGCTTTTCTTTTTAACATTCTTCAAATGGGTTCTCCCCCAAAAAAACGTTAACTGGAGATCTACTTAAAAGCCAATTTATCTTTAACAAAGCCAACATAAATGAAAAATCTATCTGCCAAACCGTCTTTTTCTTTTTCTTCTTCAACACAGCTCATTCTGTCACTTAATTAAAATGATTTAAAAATGGTATTTGACATTTAATTTTCAAAATGTTCTTTAGTAAATGTGTAGCAAAATTCAATTAGAAATAACTCGTTTGACAATTAAAATGGATTAACAGAAATGCTTTTTCATTTTCATAATGTAACTGCATCAGTTGACTCAAAAAGTTTGATTTGATTTGATTTGAAATGGTTTATTTCAAGCAATTAAGTAGAAATAATACACAAAAGCAATATAATCATCAGTTTTACATTTATACAGTAACTAATCAAACCTAGGATAATTAGACATATTAATAAATATTGCTTGAAAGGGAGTGGAAGGAAGCAAACTTATGTAATCCCACCCCGTTATACTATAACCATTTTATTACATGATTTATCAATATCCGGTTCCTAGATTTTATCAGACAGAATTAAGAATAATAAAGTATCAATAAAGCACATGACAAAGATGAGATACTTAATTAATATGTAAAAAATAACTTTTAGAAATCAACATGGCAAATGCAGATCAGTCATCCAAAATATATGCAGATTATGTTACTTATAAAAGTTATTCATATGATTAAAACATAATACTATATCAGTAAAATAGACACAACACTGTTTCAGGAATTTTCATAGCAGAATTTCATCAAGTATCAAAAGTTTAAAACACGTGCAAAATTATGTCACATTAGGAAAGATTTTTGAATCAATTTATCAATTTTTGGATCAAGTGAAGTAATATCATTAAACATCGATCAATTTAACCATTTTCAATAAGTGATTAATCATTTGTTTTACTTTTTATATATATATATATATATATATATAATAACTTGCCCCTTTCACCCTCCGTGGGTGGTTTCTCACTCAACCTCGGGTCCTCTACCAGAGGCCTGGGAGCTTGAGGGTTCTGCAGTATCTTAGCTGTTCCTAGCACTGCGCTTTTCTGGACTGAGAGGTCTGAGATCTTTCCAGGTATCTGTTGTAGCCACTCCTCCAGCTTGGGGGTTACTGCCCCGAGTGCTCCAATTACCACAGGCACCACTGTCACCTTCACTTTCCAGGCTTTCTCCAGTTCTTCTCTGAGTCCCTGGTATTTCTCCAGTTTCTCATGTTCCTTCTTCCTGATGTTCCCATCACTTGGCACTGCCACATCCACCACAACGGCTTTCCTCTGGTCTTTATCCACCACTACAATGTCTGGTTGGTTCTCCATTACCATCCTATCAGTCTGGATCTGGAAGTCCCACAGGATCTTTGCCCTTTCATTCTCTACCACCTTCGGGGGTGTTTCCCATTTTGACCTTGGGGTTTCCAGTCCATATTCTGCACACATGTTCCTGTATATTATTCCAGCCACTTGATTGTGGCGCTCCATGTATGCTTTACCTGCCATCATCTTACCCCCTGCAGTTATGTGCTGGATTGTTTCAGGCGCCTCTTTGCACAGCCTACACCTTGGGTCTTGTCTGGTGTGGTAGATCTACACCTTGGGTCTTGTCTGGTGTGGTAGATCTACACCTTGGGTCTTGTCTGGTGTGGTAGATCTGAGCCTCTATTGCTCTGGTGCTCAGGGCTTGTTCCTGAGCTGCCAGGATGAGTGTTTCAGTGCTGTCCTGTAGGCCAGCCCTTTCTAGCCATTGGTAGGACTTCTTGATATCAGCCACTTCAGTTATGGTCCGGTGGTACATCCCATGGAGGGGTTTGTCCTCCCATGAGGATCCGTCCTCCAGCACTGTATCCTCTGCTCTCCAGTGCCTGAGACATTCACTGAGCACTGTCAGTTGGGGCCTTGAGCTTGATGTACTCATGCATCTTGGATGTTTCATCCTGGATAGTGGCTTCTACGCTCACTAGTCCTCGGCCTCCTTCTTTGCGGCTAGCATACAGTCTCAGAGTGCTGGATTTGGGATGGAACCCTCCATGCATGGTGAGGAGCTTTTGTGTTTTAACATCCGTGGTCTGTACCTCTTCCTTTGGCCATCTTATTATTCCTGCAGGGTATCAGATAACTGGCAGTGCATAGCTGTTTATTGCCCGGGTCTTATTTTTGCCATTGAGCTGGCTTCTCAGGACTTGCCTTACTCATTGGAGGTATTTAGCTGTTGCAGGTTTCCTTGTTGCCTGCTCCAGGTTGCAATTTGCCTGTGGAATTCCGAGGTACTTGTAACTGTCCTCAATGTCTGCTATTGTTCCTTCTGGGAGTGAGATCCCTCCTGTGTGTGTGGACTAAATGTGGGATATATTTATATATATATATATATATATATATATATATATATATATATATATATATATATATATATATATATATATATTTTTTTTTTTAATACAATAAGGTAATGCTGTAAGGGAAAATAAAAAGGGTCCATAATCTGTCGATTGTCCAAGGTTGGCATTTCTTCTTCTGCTGAATAACAGCTGTCCTTCTGGGTTCAAAACAGTTTCTAGTTCTCTTCCATGTTATGTCTGCAGACATTAGATTCAGGTCCATATCCTTCTTCAGCTGAAATCAGCTGCGGTGAAGGTTGAGGTCAACTTGTCTGCAGGTCAGAGCTCTACTGTTAATTCAGGTGACGTCAGACAGATGGAGAAAGTGATGAATCCAGGCGTCATATTTCTTGAAATTATTTGGCTCTTTGGTTTATTACTCCATGTTGTTTCAGACAACCGTAATCAAGCACTTCTCAAAATCCTTCATAATGTTCACAACCAGAACCTTGGACCGGTCCGGTGGACCGAGTGGTTTGACGTAAATCCTGCAGCCTTTAACCCAAGTGTTCTCAATCTGCTTCTGCTTCCTGAGAAGCCGTGCATGTTTGGTGATTTCAGCATTCCTTCTGGTCAGATGGTCGTTCAGATAAACAGCAGAACCTTTGAGGTTTTTACGTTGATTCATCAGAGCTAGCTTGTGTTTTTGATTCACAAACCTGATGAGGATCGCTGCTTTATCCGTCTCCTTTCTCCTGTGGAGCAGGTGGCAGGTCTCGATGGTGTTGAGATCCAGGGAAATCCCTTTAGACGTTAGAAATGAATGTATTTGCTGATCCAGAGTCTCTCCACTTTTCGCCGGTTCACTGCTAGCTACGCTAGCATTAGCATTAGCAGTGCTGGCTCCTGCGTTCAGCTTCGTTCGAGGTTTGATCGGTACTCCAGTGAGAATGACATTATTCATCCTTACTTGCTGTTCCACATCGTCCAGTCTTTTCTCCAGAATGTCGACCCGGTTTTCTCGTTGCTCGTTTTGAGCCCGAAATCTTCTGAACTCTTCCATCATTTCCATAAGTGGCGTTAGCTTAGCCGACACCTGATCCATAAAAGATTTCAGCGTTGCTTGAATATCATCAATAGTCCTTTTGAGGTCTTCGTATTCCTGGGTTTTCTTAGGGGCCATGGTCAGTTCTCTTTTTTGAGAAAATCAACTTTTTAAGTAATTTGAAGATAGTTGTATCCGCAGAGAGCCGCGACCACGCATCTTGCCGTAACCCGGAACCGGAAGTGATCGCCATTTATAAGTGATCGCCAAATAAAATGAAAAATCAATCCTCCTAAAAGCTTTTTCTTTTTCTGCTTTAACAGCATGGTTGAAGAAGACAGCAAATTGTAAGTGTTCAGAGAGCCTGTTATCACTTGAACAGTACTAACAGGCTCTCTGCGCTGTCCAAAGGGTTTGGGGAGTTTGCAAAAATGAAAACCACCCTTACTTATCATTGCGTGTCAAGTGCTCATCATGACCCGTCGCCTGGCAAAAAAATAGTCATGAACATTTTCTCTATACTGGCTCACCAAGGGCTCCTTGATATTTTGCACCACTGAAACGGTTGATTGTTTTGAGCAGACAGAGAGGAACCCCAGCTATCATAGAGGCCATCATGCCCATCAACTGAAAAACCTTCTGGAACTACAGTTTGCATAACGACTGAAACTGAGCAAGGCAGTGGACAAACACAGCCACTCTGAGCTCCAACAGGAGAATTCGCCTCTAACGGAGCCAATTTCCAGCCTCAGGAAAACTGGGGTCTAGGATACTTTTTTTGGAAATTCACCAAAAATCTCAAAGACTGAATGTGAAACAGAACCAGGGACAGATGCATCGTCATCTGCTCTGGAGTTTAAGAGAACTACTTAGTCCAGAAAGGTCAGAATGCAAATTCCTCATTCTCTGAGAGGAGAGAGCGCTGTCTCAACACATTTCGTGAAGGTCCAGGCGATAAGTGAGAGACTGAAAGGCAGCACCAAGTTAGTCAAAGAGAAGCTCTTTGGGTCTGGAGCCTTTTCTTAAAAGCAACTATGCTCTCTGCAGCCCTCTGGTCCTCTGGCAGACTGTTCCATAAACGAGGGCCTTAGTGCTGAAAAGCAGCCGCTCCATAAGTTTTGGTTTTCACTGCTGGAATGGTTAACAGACCAGAGCCAGAGGATCTCAGGGTCTGCGAGGGTACATATTTGACTGAAAGATCTGATAAATAAGAAGGTGCAAGACCATTAAGACATTTAAAAACTGTTAAAAGTATCTTAAAGAAAGTATCTTTTTTTTGTTTTTTTTAACATTCTTCAAATGGGTTCTCCCCCAAAAAAACTTTAACTGGAAATCTACTTAAAAGCCAATTTATCTTTAACAAAGCCAACATAAATGAAAAATCTATCTGCCAAACCGTCTTTTTCTTTTTCTTCTTCAACACAGCTCATTCTGTCACTTAATTAAAATGATTTAAAAATGGTATTTGACATTTAATTTTCAAAATGTTCTTTAGTAAATGTGTAGCAAAATTCAATTAGAAATAACTCGTTTGACAATTAAAATGGATTAACAGAAATGCTTTTTCATTTTCATAATGTAACTGCATCAGTTGACTCAAAAATTTGGATTTGATTTGATTTGAAATGGTTTATTTCAAGCAATTAAGTAGAAATAATACACAAAAGCAATATAATCATCAGTTGTACATTTATACAGTAACTAATCAAACTTAGGATAATTAGACATATTAATAAATATTGCTTGAAAGGGAGTGGAAGGAAGCGAATTTATATAATCCCACCCCGTTATACTATAACCATTTTATTACATGATTTATCAATATCCAGTTCCTAGATTTTATCAGACAGAATTAAAAATCATAAAGTATCAATAAAGCACATGACAAAGATGAGTTATTTAATTATTATGTAAAAAATAACCATTTTAGAAATCAACATGGCAAATGCAGATCAGTCATCTAAAATACATGCAGATTATGTTACTTATAAAAGTCATTCATATGATTAAAACATAATACTATATCAGTAAAATAGACACAACAGTGTTTCAGGAATTTTCATAGCAGAATTTCATCAAGTATCAAAAGTTAAAAACGTGCAAAATTATGCTACATTAGGAAAGATTTTTGAATCAATTTATCAATTTTTGGATCAAGTGAAGTAATATCATTAAACATCGATCAATTTAACCATTTTCAATAAGTGATTAATCGTTTGTTTTACTTTTATATATATATATATATATAAAAAAAAGCTTGCCCCTTTCACCCTTCCGTTGGTGGTTTCTCACTCAAGCTCGGGTCCTCTACCAGAGGCCTGGGAGCTTGAGGGTCCTACGCAGTAGCTTAGCTGTTCCTAGCACTGCGCTTTTCTGGACTGAGATGTCTGAGATCTTTCCAGGTATCTGTTGTAGCCACTCCTCCAGCTTGGGGGTTACTGCCCCGAGTGCTCCAATTACCACAGGCACCACTGTCACCTTCACTTTCCAGGCTTTCTCCAGTTCTTCTCTGAGTCCCTGGTATTCTCCAGTTTCTCATGTTCCTTTCTTTTTGATGTTCCCATCACTTGGCACTGCCACATCCACCACAACGGCTTTCCTCTGTTCTTTATCCACCACTATAATAATAATAATGAATTTTATTTATATGGCGCCTTTCTAGACACCAAAGGTCGCCTTACAGATAGAGAACAATAAAATACAGTTAAAAGAAAGACACATTAGTTAAAAACAAACAAGACACTGTAATCATAAAATTAACTAGGGTGGGTATGCTTTTCTGAAGAGGTGGGTTTTCAGATTTTTAGCAAACTGTGTGAGTGAATTCATGTTCCGCAGACCTGAGGGGAGTGAGTTCCAGAGCTGGGGGGCAGAGCGGCTGAATGCTCTGCCCCCCATAGTGACGAGCCGAGCGGTGGGTGTAGCAAGCTGGAGTGAAGAGGCAGACCTAAGTGAGCAGGTGGGAATGGCAACATGGTTAAGGTCAGACAGATATGGGGGGGCAAGGTTATGGAGGGCTTTGAAGGTCAAGATAAGGATTTTATAATGAATCCAGAGAGGCACTGGTAGCCGGTGAAGCTTTTGTAGAACAGGTGTGATATGCATAGTTGAGGGGGTTTGTGTTATGATCCGGGCAGCAGAATTTTGGAGCAGTTGTAGTTTGTGAATGGTTTTGTAAGGGAGTCCGGATAAGAGGGAGTTGCAGTAGTCCAGACGAGAGGTGATGAGACTGTGGACTAGAATGGCCGTGGAGTGAGGACTGAGAGAGGGCGGAGACGGCGGATGTTTCGGAGGTGGAAATAGGCCGTCCTGGTGATGCTATTTATATGGGCAGTAAAGGAGAGAGTGCTGTCAAGGATGACACCCAGACTCTTAACTTGTGGGGAGGGAAGGATGGAGCAGTTATCGAAGGAAATGGAGAAGTTAGGGAGTTTATTTAGGGTGGTCTTTGTTCCTACGATAAGGAGTTCAGTTTTGTTACTATTTAATTTAAGGAAGTTTGCAGTGAACCAGGATTTTATTTCAAGAAGGCATTTGGAGAGGGAGGCAGGTGGAACAGTGGAGTCAGGCTTGGAGGAGAGGTAGAGCTGGGTATCATTTGCATAACAGTGAAAGTGGATGTTGTGTTTATGGAAAATATAACCAAGGGGAAGAAGGTAAATGATGAATAGAAGGGGCCCTAGGACAGAGCCTTGGGGGACACCTGTGGTAACTGGAACTGTGGGAGAGGTGAATGACTTTAATTGTATGAATTGCGTGCGGCCTGAAAGATAAGACTGGAACCAGCTGAGGGGTAAGTCAGTGATGCCAATGTTTTAAAGTCTTTCCAGAAGGATGGGGTGTGAGATTGTATCAAATGCAGCAGTCAGATCAAGTAGAAGGAGGATGGAGGCCAAACCAGAGTCAGCGGCGAGTAGAAGGTCGTTAGTAATTTTAAGGAGGGCTGTTTCTGTACTATGGAATTGACGGAAGCCAGACTGGAGTTGTTCATATAAATTATTGGAAGAGAGGTGGGTGTGGAGTTGAGAGGCGACGGTTTTTTCAAGGATTTTTGCAATGAGTGGAACATTAGAGATTGGACGGTAGTTATTGAGATTGGTGGGATCAGAACCTGTTTTTTTCAGTATGGGGGTGACACTACAATGTCAGGTTGGTTTGCCATTACCATCCTATCAGTCTGGATCTGGAAGTCCCACAGGATCTTTGCCCTTTCATTCTCTACCACCTTCGGGGGTGTTTCCCATTTTGACCTCGGGGTTTCCAGTCCATATTCTGCACACATGTTCCTGTATATTATTCCAGCCACTCGATTGTGGCGCTCCATGTATGCTTTACCTGCCAGCATCTTACACCCTGCAGTTATGTGCTGGATTGTTTCAGGCGCCTCTTTGCACAGCCTACGCCTTGGGTCTTGTCTGGTGTGGTAGATCTACACCTTGGGTCTTGTCTGGTGTGGTAGATCTAAGCCTCTATTGCTCTGGTGCTCAGGGCTTGTTCCTGAGCTGCCAGGATGAGCGCTTCAGTGCTGTCCTGTAGGCCAGCCCTTTCTAGCCATTGGTAGAACTTCTTGATATCAGCCACTTCAGTTATGGTCCGGTGGTACATCCCATGCAGGGGTTTGTCCTCCCAGGAGGATCTGTCCTCCTGGGAGGACATTCACTGAGCACACTGTCAGTTGGGGCCTTGAGCTTGATGTACTCATGCATCTTGGATGTTTCATCCTGGATAGTGGCTTCTACGCTCACTAGTCCTCGGCCTCCTTCCTTGCGGCTGGCATACAGTCTCAGGGTGCTGGATTTGGGATGGAACCCTCCATGCACGGTGAGGAGCTTTCTTGTCTTAACATCCGTGGTCTGTACCTCTTCCTTTGGCCATCTTATTATTCCTGCAGGGTATCTGATAACTGGCAGTGTATAGCTGTTTATTGCCCTGGTCTTATTTTTGCCATTGAGCTGGCTTCTCAGGACTTGCCTTACTTGTTGGAGGTATTTAGCTGTTGCAGCTTTCCTTGTTGCCTGCTCCAGGTTGCCATTTGCCTGTGGAATTCCGAGGTACTTGTAACTGTCCTCAATGTCTGCTATTGTTCCTTCTGGGAGTGAGATCCCTCCTGTGTGGACTAAATGTGGGATATATATATATATATATTATTCATCCTTACTTGCTGTTCCACATCGTCCAGTCTTTTCTCCAGAATGTCGACCCAGTTTTCTCGTTGCTCGTTTTGAGCCAGAAATCTTCAGAACTCTTCCATCATTTCCATAAGTTGCGTTAGCTTAGCCGACACCTGATCCATAAAAGATTTCAGCGTTGCTTGAATATCATCAATAGTCTTTTTGAGGTCTTCGTATTCGTATTCCGAGGTACTTGTAACTGTCCTCAATGTCTGCTATTGTTCCTTCTGGGAGTGAGATCCCTCCTGTGTGGACTAAATGTGGGATATTTATATATATATATATATATATAAAAAAAAAAACGCCCCTCTCACCCTCCGCGGGTGGTTTCTCCTCCAAGCTCGGGTCCTCTACCAGAGGCCTGGGAGCTTGAGGGTCCTGCGCAGTATCTTAGCTGTTCCTAGCACTGCGCTTTTCTGGACTGAGAGGTCTGAGGTCTTTCCAGGTATCTGTTGTAGCCACTCCTCAAGCTTGGGGGTTACTGCCCCGAGTGCTCCAATTACCACAGGCACCACCTTCACCTTCACTTTCCAGGCTTTCTCCAGTTCTTCTCTGAGTCCCTGGTATTTCTCAAGTTTCTCATGTTCCTTCTTCCTGATGTTCCCATCGCTTGGCACTGCCACATCCACCACAACGGCTTTCCTCTGTTCTTTATCCACCACTATGATGTCTGGTTGGTTCGCCATTACCATCCTATCAGTCTGGATCTGGAAGTCCCACAGGATCTTTGCCCTCTCATTCTCTACCACCTTCGGAGGTGTTTCCCATTTTGACCTTGGGGTTTCCAGTCCATATTCTGCACACATGTTCCTGTATATTATTCCAGCCACTTGATTGTGCCGCTCCATGTATGCTTTACCTGCCAGCATCTTACATCCTGCAGTTATGTGCTGGATTGTTTCAGGCGCCTCTTTGCACAGCCTACACCTTGGGTCTTGTCTGGTGTGGTAGATCTGAGCCTCTATCGCTCTGGTGCTCAGGGCTTGTTCCTGAGCTGCCAGGATGAGCGCTTCAGTGCTGTCTTGTAGGCCAGCCCTTTCTAGCCATTGGTAGGACTTCTTGATATCAGCCACTTCAGTTATGGTCCGGTGGTACATCCCATGCAGGGGTTTGTCCTCCCATGAGGATCTGTCCTCCAGCACTGTATCCTCTGCTCTCCATTGCCTGAGACATTCACTGAGCACACTGTCAGTTGGGGCCTTGAGCTTGATGTATTCATGCATCTTGGATGTTTCATCCTGGATAGTGGCTTCTATGCTCACTAGTCCTCGGCCTCCTTCCTTGCGGCTAGCATACAGTCTCAGAGTGCTGGATTTGGGATGGAACCCTCCATGCATGGTGAGGAGCTTCCGTGTTTTAACATCCATGGTCTGTATCTCTTCCTTTGGCCATCTTATTATTCCTGCTGGGTATCTGATAACTGGCAGTGCATAGCTGTTTATTGCCCGGGTCTTGTTCTTGCCATTGAGCTGGCTTTTCAGGACTTGCCTTACTCGTTGAAGGTACTTAGCTGTTGCAGCTTTCCTTGTTGCCTGCTCCAGGTTGCCATTTGCCTGGGGAATTCCAAGGTACTTGTAACTGTCCTCAATGTCTGCTATTGTTCCTTCTGGGAGTGAGACCCCCCCTGTGTGGACTACCTTGCCTCTCTTTGTCACCATCCGGCTGCATTTCTCGAGCCCGAATGACATCCCAATGTCATTACTGTAGATCCTGGTGGTGTGGATCAGGGAGTCAATGTCACGCTCGTTCTTAGCATATAGCTTGATGTCATCCATGTAGAGGAGGTGACTGATGTTGGCCCCATTTCTGAGTCGGTATCCATAGCCAGTCTTGTTGATTATTTGGCTGAGGGGGTTCAGACCTATGCAGAACAGCAGTGGGGACAGAGCATCACCTTGGTATATCCCACATTTGATGGACACTTGTGCAAGTGGTTTCCCATTGGCTTCAAGGGTGGTTTTCCACAGCTTCATTGAGTTTCTTATGAAGGCTCTTAGAGTCCTGTTGATGTTGTACAGCTCCAAGCATTCAGTGATCCATGTGTGTGGCATTGAGTCATAGGCCTTCTTGTAATCAATCCAGGCTGTGCACAGGTTGGTGTGTCGTGACCTGCAGTCTTGGGCGACTGTTCTGTCGACCAGGAGTTGGTGTTTGGCTCCTCTGGAGTCTCTACCAATGCCCTTCTGTGTGTTACTCATGAATTGATCCATGTGCCTATTTATCTTGGTTGCAATGATGCCTGACATGAGCTTCCATGTTGTGGAGAGACAGGTTATTGGCCGGTAGTTGGATGGGACTGCACCCTTTGAGGGATCCTTCTGGATCAGGATCGTTCGCCCTTCCGTTAGCCATTCGGGGTGAGTCCCATCTCTTAGCAGCTGGTTCATTTGTGCTGCCAGGCGTTCGTGGAGTGTGGTAAGCTTCTTTAGCCAGTAGGCATGTATCATGTCAGGGCCCGGTGCTGTCCAGTTCTTCATACCTGAGACTCTTTCTTGGATGTCTGCCACTGTGATGGTTACTGGATTCTGTTCAGGGAGGTTGCTGTGTTCTTTTCTCAGAGAGACCAGCCACTGGGCATTGCTGTTATGTGCTGTCTCTTTCTCCCATATACTTTTCCAGTACTGTTCAGTTTCTAGCCTTGGTGGGTCTGCTCGGCTGTTTTGACCCTGCCACTGAGCGTACACTTTCGCTGGTTGAGTTGCGAACAGCCTGTTTATTCGTCTGGCTTCATTGTCTCTTGTGTATCTCTTTAGGCGGCTACTCAAGGCTAGGAGCCTTTGTTTGGCAGTTTCCAGGGCTTCAGGTATGGGCATCTGGCTGTATCTCTTAGGTACTTGCTTTCTCATTGTACCTCTTTGAGCCTCTGTCAGCTTACTCACATCCTTCCGAGTTGCCTTGATTTTGGCCTCTAACCGTTGCTTCCATGGTGGGTATTGTTTTCTTCCATGGTTGCTCTTATAGCCAAGCATCTCAAGGATCACTGCTGCTGAAGTGTAAACCAGTTCATTGGTTTCTGTGATGGTTGTGGTAGGAATTGCCCTCAATGCTTCATTCACAGTTTCCAGTAGACTTTCAGGCAGTACATCACTTAACCGTTGTAGCTGGTGTCGGGGTTGCCTAGTGTTCATTCTAGACATGATCTTGTCTTTCAGGTCAGTTGCTGCCTCGCTCAGCGTAACTGTGGTTGTTGGGGCTGTGTACCCAATCTCAGGGTGTGAGTGTGGTATAACCTCCTCTCTGACCTGTTGTTCTGGCTCTCCCGTGGTATTGGCATTGTACTGTATCACTTCAATCTCAAGCTGTGATAGGAGTTGGCGTTTGTGGATATTCGAGCATTGGGCTACCAGTTGTTTGGCAGTTAGCCTTGATTGTGGGTTTCGAAGCATCCATTCATTCCACATTCTCTGCATGTACCCCCTCTGGGTTGGATTACTTGAGTAGTAGCATTCCAACAGATCCTTGTTCTCACATCTAGTCCATTTCCGTCTTGTTCCAGTAGCCCACTTTCCATCAGAGTGCTCTGGTCCCCCAGCACCTGACGCAGACCTTGTTTGGCCGGGCGACGTCTGAGCCGGCATGACATGTGGTTCATTATCTCTCATGTAGTGAGGTAGGCATTCACGTTAAGGGTCTTGCCCAAGGACCCTCACTGGGTGATGTTAATTGCCCGTCATTGTTATGGTATTTTGCCCCATTCCATTAATCACCATTAATTGTTCATTCCGCCGTGGGAATCGAACCCAGGTTTCCAGCATGACAGTCCTGCACCTTACCAACCGAGCTACCCAGCCGGTATATATATATATATACATATATATATATATATATATATATATATATATATATATATATATATATATATATATATATATATATTTTAATACAATAAGGTAATGCTGTAAGGAAAAATAAAAGGGTCCATAATCTGTCGCTTGTCCAAGGTTGGCATTTCTTCTTCTGCTGAATAACAGCTGTTCTTCTGGGTTCAAAGCAGTTTCTAGTTCTCTTCCATGTTATGTCTGCAGACATTAGATTCAGGTCCATATCCTTCTTCAGCTGGAATCAGCTGCGGTGAAGGTTGAGGTCAACTTGTCTGCAGGTCAGAGCTCTGCTGTTAATTCAGGTGATGTCAGATGGTGGAGAAAGTGATGAATCCAGGCGTCATATTTCTTGAAATTATTTGGCTCTTTGGTTTATTACTCCATGTTGTTTCAGACAACCGTAATCAAGCACTTCTCACAGTCCTTCATGGTGTTCACAACCAGAACCTTGGACCGGTCCGGTGGACCGAGTGGTTTGACGTAAATCCTGCAGCCTTTAACCCAGGTGTTCTCAATCTGCTTCTGCTTCCTGAGAAGCCGTGCATGTTTGGTGATTTCAGCATTCCTTCTGGTCAGATGATCCGTTATGATAAACAGCAGATCCTCTGAGATTTTTACGTTGATTCATCAGAGCTAGCTTGTGTTTGTGATTCACAAACCTGATGAGGATCGCTGGTTTATCCGTCTCCTTTCTCCTGGGGAGCAGGTGGCAGGTCTCGATGGTATTGAGATCCAGGGAAACCCCTTTAGACATGAGAAATGAATGTATTTGCTGACCCAGAGTCTCTCCACTGCTCGCCGGTTCACTGCTAGCTACGCTAGCATTAGCAGTGCTAGCTCCTGCTGTCAGCTTCGCTCGAGGTTTGATCGGTACTCCAGTGAGAATGACATTATTCATCCTTACTTGCTGTTCCACATCGTCCAGTCTTTTCTCCAGAATGTCGACCCGGTTTTCTCGTTGCTCGTTTTGAGCCCGAAATCTTAAGAACTCTTCCATCATTTCCATAAGTGGCGTTAGCTTAGCCGACACCTGATCCATAAAAGATTTCAGCGTTGCTTGAATATCATCAATAGTCTTTTTGAGGTCTTCGTATTCCTGGGTTTTCTTAGGGGCCATGATCAACTCTCTTTTTGGAGAAAATCAACTTTTTAAGTAATTTGAAGATAGTTGTATCCGCAGAGAGCCGCGACCACGCATCTTGCCGTAACCCGGAACCGGAAGTGATCGCCATTTATAAGTAATCGCCAAATAAAATGAAAAATCAATCCTCCTAAAAGCTTTTTCTTTTTCTGCTTTAACAGCATGGTTGAAGAAGACAGCAAATTGTAAGTGTTCAGAGAGCCTGTTATCACTTGAACAGTACTAGCAGGCTCTCTGCGCAGTCCAAAGGGTTTGGGGAGTTTGCAAAAATGAAAACCACCCTTACTTATCATTGCGTGTCAAGTGCTCCTCATGACCCGTTGCCTGGCAAAAAAATAGTCATGAACATTTTCTCTATACTGGCTCACCAAGGGCTCCTTGATATTTTGCACCACTGAAACGGTTGATTGTTTTGAGCAGACAGAGAGGAACCCCAGCTATCATAGAGGCCATCATGCCCATCAACTGAAAAACCTTCTGGAACTACAGTTCGCATAACGACTGAAACTGAGCAAGGCAGTGGACAAACACAGCCACTCTGAGCTCCAGCAGGAGCATTCGCCTCTAACGGAGCCAATTTCCAGCCTCAGGAAAACTGGGGACTAGGATACTTTTTTTGGAAATTCACCAAAAATCTCAAAGACTGAATGTGAAACAGAACCAGGGACAGATGCATCGTCATCTGCTCTGGAGTTTAAGAGAACTACTTAGTCCAGAAAGGTCAGAATGCAAATTCCTCATTCTCTGAGAGGAGAGAGCGCTGTCTCAACACATTTCGTGAAGGTCCAGGCGATAAGTGAGAGACTGAAAGGCAGCACCAAGTTAGTCAAAGAGAAGCTCTTTGGGTCTGGAGCCTTTTCTTAAAAGCAACTATGCTCTCTGCAGCCCTCTGGTCCTCTGGCAGACTGTTCCATAAACGAGGACCTTAGTGCTGAAAAGCAGCCTCTCCATAAGTTTTGGTTTTCACTGCTGGAATGGTTAATAGACCAGAGCCAGAGGATCTCAGGGTCTGCGAGGGTACATATTTGACTGAAAGATCTGATAAATAAGAAGGTGCAAGACCATTAAGACATTTAAAAACTGTTAAAAGTATCTTAAAATCAATCCTGAAGCAGATATAGATGGATAGACAGATGGATAGATGGATGACTTTATTAATCCCACAATGGGGAAATTTCATTTATCTGTGGCAGCAAAAACGACATTCAGAAATAATCTGTATGATATAACATCAAAAAAGGACATCAAAAATGACATTCATATTAAGTTATTGAAAATTATTATGAGAATTACTATACTTGAGATATATATATAATTATATACTTGTGAGGAATTTAGGCAGAAGTTGGGACAGGTCCTGGGTGGTCAGGATGAGCTTTCAGATGACTGGGAAACTACAGCAGAGATTATCAGGGAAACAGGTAGGAAGGTGCTAGGGGTGTCATCTGGAAAGAGGAAAGACGGTAAAGACACTTGGTGGTGGAATGGGGAAGTACAGGAATGCGTCCAGAGGAAGAGGTTGGCTAAAAGGAAGTGGGATGTAGAAAGGACTGAGGAAGGTAGACAGGAGTACAAGGAAGCGCAGCGTAGAGTGAAGAGAGAGGTGGCAAAGGCCAAACAGAAAGCTTACGATGAGCTATATGACAGGTTAGACACAAAGGAAGGAGAGAAGGACTTGTACAGGCTAGCCAGACAGAGAGACAGAGATGGGAAGGACGTGCAACAGATAAGGGTGATTAAGGACAGAGATGGAAAGGTGCTAACAACCCAGGAGAGTGTACAGAAAAGATGGAAGGAGTATTTTGAGGAGCTGATGAATGAGGAAAATGACAGGGAAAGAAGGGAGGAAGATGTGGTTGTTGTGGAGCAGGAAGTAGCAGAGATTGGAAAGGATGAGGTTAGGAAGGCTCTGAAAAGGATGAAGAGCGGAAAGGCCGTTGGTCCTGATGACGTACCTGTGGAGGTATGGAAGTGCTTAGGAGAGACAGCAGTGGAATTTCTAACGAAGTTGTTCAATAGGATTTTAGAGAGTGAAAAGATGCCTGAGGAATGGAGGAGAAGCGTTCTGGTCCCGATCTGTAAGAACAAGGGTGACACGCAGAACTGCAGCAAATATAGAGGAATAAAGTTGATGAGCCACACAATGAAGCTGTGGGAAAGAGTAGTGGAAGCCAGGCTTAGGAAGAAGGTGGAGATTTGTGAGCAGCAGTATGGTTTCATGCCCCGTAAGAGCACCACTGATGCCATATTTGCTTTGAGAATGTTGTTGGAAAAGTACAGAGATGGTCAGAAGGAGCTGCATTGTGTGTTCGTAGATTTAGAGAAGGCGTATGACAGGGTGCCGAGGGAGGAGCTGTGGTACTGTATGAGGTCGTCTGGAGTGGCAGAGAAGTATGTCAGAGTAGTTCAGGACATGTATGAGAGAAGTATGACGGTGGTGAGATGTGCTGTAGGTCAGACAGAGGAGTTGAAGGTGGAGGTGGGACTACACCAAGGATCAGCTTTGAGTCCCTTCTTGTTTGCTATGCTGATGGACAGGCTGACAGACGAGGTAAGACAGGAATCTCCATGGACAATGATGTTTGCGGATGACATTGTAATTTGCAGTGAGAGTAGAGAGCAGGTGGAGGAAGAGCTAGAGAGGTGGAGGTTTGCTCTGGAAAGAAGAGGCATGAAGGTCAGTCGTAGTAAGACAGAATACATGTGTCTGAACGAGAGAGATCAAGGTAGAAGCGTTAGGTTTACAGGGGGCTGAGGTGAAGAAGGTGCAGGAGTTTAAGTACTTGGGGTCAACAGTTCAGTGTGATGGGGAGTGTGGAAAAGAGGTGAAGAGGCGAGTGCAGGCAGGTTGGAGCGGGTGGAGGAAAGTGTCAGGAGTATTGTGTGACAGAAGAGTGTCAGCAAGACTCAAAGGAAAGGTGTACAAGACAGTGGTGAGACCAGCTCTGCTCTATGGGTTAGAGACGGTAGCAGTGAGACAGAGACAAGAGGCTGAAATGGAGGTAGCGGAGATGAAGATGTTGAGGTTCTCCTTAGGAGTGACCAGGTTAGACAGGATAAGGAACGAGTACATCAGAGGGACGGCTCATGTTGCCTGTGTTAGCGACAAAGTCAGAGAAGCAAGACTGAGATGGTTTGGACATGTTCAGAGGAGGGATAGTGGATATATTGGTAAAAGGATGTTGGAGATGGAGCTGCCTGGCAGGAGGGCAAGAGGACGGCCAAAGAGGAGATATATGGATGTCTTAACAGAGGACATGAAGTTGACTAATGTTAGGGTAGAAGATGTCCATGATAGAGTGAGGTGGAAAAGGATGATTCGCTGTGGCGACCCCTGATGGGAAAAGCCGAAAGAGAAAGAAGATTATGAGAATTACTATAAAAATTATTATTGAAAGTATTACCAACAATTAGATTCATATTAAATAAATATTAAATGGGGAGCCAATGCAGGGATTTTAAAACTGGAGTGATGTGAGCCGCCTCCTGGTCTTGGTGAGAACTCGTGCAGCAGAGTTCTGGAGGAGCTGAAGGTTCTTTATGTTGTTTTTTGGAAGACCAGCAAGCAGGGCGTTGCAATAATCCATTTAACTCATGATAAAAGCATGCATTAGCATCTCCATATTAGCAAGAGAGAGTCGTGGGTCGACCCTAGCTAGATGAGTCCATCACCGATGTGGAGGATCCCTCGGAGGAAAATAACTGGAATTACAGCTAAAATATAAAAGGAGTAAAATAAAAGATAAAATAAATGAAAAAAGAAAATAAGTACATAAATAAACCTTAGTAGATACAAAATGGTACATTAAAATGAATAAATAGATTGATTTTAAAAAATAAATAAAAAAAATACCTATATACAAATACACAGTATATCAAATTGATAAAAAGAGAAAATAAAAATATCCAATAAATTGCTACATTTCAATGATAAGCAAGATTAAAATTGAGATGTTGTGGCTTCTGATGACATTCCCCAGAGGAAGCATGTAAATGTTGAAAAGCAATGGGGATGGAACCTTGAGGCACCCCACAATTAATTTCATGGACCCCACAAAAGTGTGTGTCCATGCTTACTATAAAGTTTCTCTCCATTAGATAAGATTTGAATCTCTTGAGAACAGTCCCTGAAAGGCCAAGACTTTTAAGTCTGTTTACAAGAATCAGGTGATCAACAGTATCAAAAGCTGCACTTAGATCTAACACAGGGGTCGGGAACCTTTTTGGCCAAGAGAGCCATAAACGCCACATATTTATAAATGTAATTTTGAAAGAGCCATACAATAATGTAGCGTCCCTTTCCCACACTGAGGCACGGAGACTTAACCTCTTTTAAGGTTCTATATTCTGGTTACTGCAGACCGCAACAAACGCCGTACAATTAATTCAGCAATTCTTGAATCTCTCCCGCCGAGACGAGAGAGCTTCTCCCACCTTTATATTCCCCTGCTCCCGCTCCAGCCCTCCCATTTCCCTTATACGGCCCATAGCTGAACCTAATTGGTCCAAACTACCTAACAACAGGCTAAGCGACAGAACTGAGAGCCAATCAGATCTCTGCTTGATGCGTTCCTTGAACTCCAGAACTTATTACGCGGCCCAACATTCACCCAGTCAACTCAGTCCGCGACAATATGTTTAAAACTAAATATACAAGTGAATGTGAGCATTTGATGTAATTTCAACACTTTTAATGTACAATAAGTCTGTGGATTATTTTTAATAACATGGTTATGCTGTTGCTAATAAATGATGAGTATTTCTCGTGGTGGTTCTGCTGATGGTCTAGTCTGGTTGATACGTGGTGAGTTTCAGCTTCATGCAGGCGTTGAGACTTTAAACGTGATCGTAGGTCTGAATGTTCTGTAGATGTGACAAAGACTGCTCACATGTAGACGTGGAGCCAAACACACACTCACACACTGCAGTGAGTGACGGGCAGCATGTTTTGTTGTATAATTAAAGATTTGTCTGCGAGCCACATGTGACCATCAAAAGAGCCATATATGGCTCGCGAGCCATAGGTTCCTGACCCCTGATCTAACAGAACTAATACTGAGATCTGACATGAATCCAAGGCACACCTAACATCATTGATGATTTTTAACAAGGCTGTCTCAGTACTGTGGTTCGTTCTAAAACCAGACTGGTTCATCTCAAAAATGTTGTTTTGCAGGAGAAACTCATTCAGCTGAATAAAAACAAGTCTTTCTAAAAGCTTGCTTAAAAACGGCAAGTTGGACACAGGTCTGTAGTTAGTAAAAACTGAAGGGTCTGAATTGGTTTCCTTTAATAAGGGTTTCACCACTGCCGTTTTAAAAGCAGCAGGAAAAATACCCGTCCGTAGAGAGGAGTTCATCATCACCGATCCACCATCTTCCAAAAACCTGTTACATTCGGACATTTCCAAAATACATGTGAATGGTCAACATTTATGATCCAGTGGTGGTATGGTGGTTTCTCCACATGTCTAACCAATCCTGCTCAGTTATTTTTATCTTTAATTCTCTTTCCCAGTTATCTTTTACTTTTAAAGTTGGGTTTTTGACATACGCCTTTGTTTTTGTTTGAACTATCCCCAGAGGAGTCGCTCTGTATTGCTTTCTTATAGTAGTTTCTCATTTGTAAGTATCTAAAAAAAATCCTGCTCTTCAAGGTGAAATTGTTTAGTCAAGTTCTCAAAACTCTCCAGCTGTCCGTCCTTTTCTAACAAGCACCATGCTGTTTTTTCTTTTGTAGTCCAATATTTCTAAGTTTGATTGCATTCTGCTGGTTTAAACTGCCTGTCATTTGCTACCCATTTTAATTTTTTTGCACTATTTAAGATTTTGTATTTTTGAAGTATTTTGAACCAAATATTTAGTGTATGATTTGTTATGCCTTTTCTTTGTTTCATACAACTCTTTATCTCCAATAATGTTTTGAATGGGTTCTTGTAATGTTTCACATTCAAGATTTTTCCATTTTCTAGTTTAATGGGGTTACACCAACAGCATAAGTACCATTGTTGTGAGGCGATGTAGTATTCTTTCAGCTTTGGTAATGCCATACCTCCTTTGTTCTTTGGAAGCTGGAGGGTGCCATATTTTTATTCTGGATCTTTTATTGTCCCATATGAATCTGGTTATTGTCTTGTCCCACTGTATAAATTGGGTGTTAGTGACCTGTGCTAGTGGAGCTTGAAATAAAAAAAATAAAAAACCAAGGCAAAATGTTCATTTTCACTATTTCGATTCTAGAACTGAAATCTAGTGGAAGTGTTGACCATCTCATATAGTTTTTTATAGTAGTTAATGAATATTCTTTCAATTTCCTCCAGATTATTTGTTACTTTATTGGTCTCTGAATCAATTACTTCATAGATTGTATTTAGCGTTTGTTGTTTTTTTTAATTCTTTTGGCTAGTAACTTTATTGATTTAGGCCCTACTTCCTGATAGCTTTGTTTGAAATAAATCAGCTTTTTTTCTATTTCTTCCTCTAATACAGTGGTTCCCAAAATTTTTCTGCAGGGCCCCCCTTTCTGAAGATTAGAATATTTTCTAGCCCCCCCACACTGGCACAAACATACAAATCCTTTGTTTCTAAACTCCACCGCGCCCCCCCTGCAATACCTCTGCGCCCCCCCTAGGGGGTGCGCCCCCCAGTTTGGGAACCACTGCTCTAATATGTGGTTGATTTGTTTTTTAATATTTTGTACTTGTTGATATATTTCTGTTGTATTTTTATTTATGAACTGCTGTTCGAGTTCTTTTAATTTTACCGAGTATTCTTCATATATTTGAATTCTCTTTTTCTGCAACCATGCTGTTTTTGCTATTAGTTTTTCTCTAATTTCTGCTTTAAGAGTATCCCATAGCACTGTACGGTCTACCGCTCCATTGTTATTGTCATCCATATATTGTTTTATGTCAGTTTTTATGCCCTTTATAATTGCTTCATTGCGTGTTTCTTCCTATTTGAAATATTTATTTTCATGTGCAGAATATTATGGTCAGACACATCTGCACACTCAATTTTACATTCTTCAACTCTACTAATATCAGATTTAAAAACAAATACATAATCTATTCCTGAATGTACTTTGTGACTTGCAGAGTAATGTGTATAATCTTTCTTACGGGAATTTAAGATTCTCCACACATCAATCAATCCCAATTCTTCCATGGATCTTTTAACAAATTTGGCAATAGTCTTTTAGCTGGCATTGTGTTTTTAATTCACATTACAATTGATCAAGGATTCAGTTGTAGTGAAGAGGACCTTGGGGTTATTTGACCCTTTGACTCTTTGATCTTTCACTCAATCAAGGAAGAAAAAGAAAAAAAAATGCAAATGTTTTTTTATGAATTTTTTGCACAATCCTTTTTTAAAAGTGTGATTCTTGACTTTGATGGATTTTGGTCTTCAGTCTAAGTTGTCCTCCATTATCATTTTACCTAACATAAAGCTATTTTATTGTTCCTACCATAAAGCTAAATTTTTTTTCAATCCTACCAATTTTTCTAATTTTTCTCCTATCACAACACTAATTCCCTTTTCCTTTCACTAAGCTAATTCATTTCTCCTCTCCCTATTGTTCCCTCCTAAACTTCATAAAATGAAGCTCCTTGAATTGTTGACCCCTGTTTTCAGGTCAACATGCCTTTTTTTTTCTACTTGCTTCCAGATCTTGTGAAGACTTTAGACAAGGACGTGAAGAACTTTGACACTGTTGATTTTTCTCTCAACATGTGTTTTTCAAAGGTTTTTGCCACAATGATGTCACTTGGAGGTTCATACAATTCCAATGTCATTAAAGCCAAACAGTCTTTATTTTGGCTGTAACTAAAGAGGTTCTTGTACGTCTCCTTGGCAAGGTTTTTCACGTTTTCCTTTGTCAGCCTGAAATCTGCAGACCCGCACAAATCCCACAATTTGTCATAAAGCCGGCTGAATAAATGGTCAAAATTGGCTTTTGAGCATTCCACGTAGGCTTTTTCAAAAATGAGGGGGATCAGCTCCGTCAAGAACTGATTGATTAGCATGTTGCATTTTTCTTGCCTCCCCCTGGACTGTAAAGCCGACTGAATGCCAACTGACCAAAATTGTGGGTCTGAAGCTGTCAGGCCAAATGGCTTCTTTTTGAACTCCCCATCACTGAATGTTTCTCTGAAGTCTGTAAAGGAGACCTTCTTTTGTTCGGTTCTGTCCGGTACAGACATCTTTTCCAAATAGAGGGAGTCCGTGTCTGAGCAGTCTTCAATCTCAGTGTAGACTACCGGCTTCTTTGACAGGTGCAGTTTGAAGAGTCTTATCAGTAAGTCCTCAAACATAGTCTTCTCCATGTCAGAGATGCCTACACCAAGATTAAATTGGAAAATTTGTCTCATGTCCTTGTGGATCCTTTTGTGGAGACCTTTGAAATTTTCCTTATTTATGTGGCGTCGAAGCTTCTTTGCCTCAGGCCACAGTTTTTTGAAAAGGTACTTTCTGTAAAAGTCCAAGTTCTCCGGAAAGCAAGACACTTTGGACCTTTTAAACACCCGCTTAATTAACTTTCTGATCATTTTGTCAACAAGTTGACAATGACTTCCAGTTAATTGGTGCTTTGTCCTCAGTGATCTGGGTCCAGGTCGTTCATTTATTCTTGACCTGGGACCAGATGGTTCTTGCCCTTTCCTCGGACCACCATCCATGATGTCCTGGCTGTTGGTAAACATTAGATCCATCTGGATTGGGTCAGTTGTCATTCTTTTCAATTGAACTGACATGAATGTACCTCTTGAAACGCAGTTAAATTCTCCAACTCCCAAAATTGTTATCAGAATTAAACTGGAAATTGCTTCTATATGTAAACTTTGTGTGTCATATAAAATGACATCATATGACATGTTATGTCCTCATTAGTGGCATAACCATTTCATGTCAAACACAATATTGCATAGTTATGATGTCATAGATGTTTTGGATGATGACTTTACGCATCATTTCCTCCCCCTGAGTGAGCCCCTCCCCCCTCTGTCTGATGATGTCACCCACCTTCTTTCAGGAATGGTGGGTGGAGGATGTGATGCGTAAAATCATCATCCTGTGACATCAAAACTATGCAATATTGTGTTTGACATGAAATGGTTGTACCACTAATGACGACATAACATGACATCATATAAACAATAAATAATAATAATAATGGATTGGATTTTTCTGCGCTTTTCCAGACGCTCAAAGCGCTTACATATGTCAACTACGCTAACTCCCAACATTGTAAGGAACACATAAAAAACAGTTTTTTATCTTTTTTATCTATCTTTATCTAGCTAACTTTCATCCCTCATATAAAACAGGTGGTTAAAACTGTTTTTTTTTTTATCATCTTAGAAATCTAGCTAGGGTCGACCCACGACTCTCTCTTGCTAATATGGAGATGCTAATGCATGCTTTTATCATGAGTTAAAATGATTACTGTAACGCCCTGCTTGCTGGTCTTCCAAAAAACAACATAAAGAACCTTCAGCTTCTCCAGAACTCTGCTGCACAAGTTCTCACCAAGACCAGGAGGCGGCTCACATCACTCCAGTTTTAAAATCCCTGCATTGGCTTCCCATTTAAAATTTATTTATTTAATATGAATCTAATTGTTGGTAATACTTTCAATAATAATTTTTATAGTAATTCTCATAATAATTTTCAATAATTTAATATGAATGTCATTTTTGATGTCCTTTTTTGATGTTATATCATACAGATTATTTCTGAATGTCGTTTTTGCTGCCACAGATAAATGAAATTTCCCCATTGTGGGATTAATAAAGTCATCCATCTATCCATCTATCCATCTGTCTATCCATCTATATCTGCTTCAGGATTGATTTTAAGATACTTTTAATAGTTTTTAAATGTCTTAATGGTCTTGCACCTTCTTATTTATCAGATCTTTCAGTCAAATATGTACCCTCGCAGACCCCGAGATCCTCTGGCTCTGGTCTGTTAACCATTCCAGCAGTGAAAACCAAAACTTATGGAGAGGCTGCTTTTCAGCACTAAGGCCCTCGTTTATGGAACAGTCTGCCAGAGGACCAGAGGGCTGCAGAGAGCATAGTTGCTTTTAAGAAAAGGCTCCAGACCCAAAGAGCTTCTCTTTGACTAACTTGGTGCTGCCTTTCAGTCTCTCACTTATCGCCCGTACCTTCACGAAATGTGTTGAGACAGCGCTCTCTCCTCTCAGAGAATGAGGAATTTGCATTCTGACCTTTCTGGACTAAGTAGTTCTCTTAAACTCCAGAGCAGATGACGATGCATCTGTCCCTGGTTCTGTTTCACATTCAGTCTTTGAGGTTTTTGGTGAATTTCCAAAAAAAGTATCTTAGACCCCAGTTTTCCTGAGGCTGGAAATTGGCTCCGTTAGAGGCGAATGCTCCTGTTGGAGTGGTTGGAGAGTGGCTGTGTTTGTCCACTGCCTTGCTCAGTTTCAGTCGTTATGCGAACTGTAGTTCCAGAAGGTTTTTCAGTTGATGGGCATGATGGCTTCTATGGTAGCTGGGGTTCCTCTCTGTCTGCTCAAAACAATCAACCGTTTCAGTGGTGCAAAATATCAAGGACCCCTTGGTGAGCCAGTATAGAGAAAATGTTCATGACTATTTTTTTGGCAGGCGACGGGTCATGAGGAGCACTTGACACGCAATGATAAGTAAGGGTGGTTTTCATTTTTGCAAACTCCCCAAACCCTTTGGACTGCGCAGAGAGCCTGTTAGTACTGTTCAAGTGATAAATGTACGCTTCTTGCACGCCCTTTTTATGAAAACTGACTGACAAGAACACTTACACTTTGCTGTCTTCTTTAACCATGATGTTAAAGCAGAAAAAGAAAAAGCTTTTAGGAGGATTGATTTTTCATTTTATTTGGCGATTACTTATAAATGGCGATCACTTCCGGTTCCGGGTTACGGCAAGACGCGTGGTCGCGGCTCTCTGCGGATACAACTATCTTCAAATTACTTAAAAAGTTGATTTTCTCCAAAAAGAGAGTTGACCATGGCCCCTAAGAAAACCCAGGAATACGAAGACCTCAAAAAGACTATTGATGATATTCAAGCAACGCTGAAATCTTTTATGGATCAGGTGTCGGCTAAGCTAACGCAACTTATAGAAATGATGGAAGAGTTCTGAAGATTTCGGGCTCAAAACGAGCAACGAGAAAACCGGGTCGACATTCTGGAGAAAAGACTGGACGATGTGGAACAGCAAGTAAGGATGAATAATGTCATTCTCACTGGAGTACCGATCAAACCTCGAGCGAAGCTAACTCCAGGAGCAAGCACTGCTAATGCTAGCGTAGCTAGCAGTGAACCGCCGAGCAGTGGAGAGACTCTGGATCAGCAAATACATTCATTTCTCACGTCTAAAGGGATTTCCCTGGATCTCAATACCATCGAGACCTGCCACCTGCTCCCCAGGAGAAAGGAGACGGATAAACCAGCGATCCTAATCAGGTTTGTGAATCACAAACACAAGCTAGCTCTGATGAATCAACGTAAAATCTCAGAGGATCTGCTGTTTATCATAACGGACCATCTGACCAGAAGGAATGCTGAAATCACCAAACATGCACGGCTTCTCAGGAAGCAGAAGCAGATTGAGAACACTTGGGTTAAAGGCTGCAAAATTTACGTCAAACCACTCGGTCCACCGGACCGGTCCAAGGTTCTGGTTGTGAACACCATGAAGGACTGTGAGAAGTGCTTGATTACGGTTGTCTGAATCAACATGGAGTAATAAACCAAAGAGCCAAATAATTTCAAGAAATATGACGCCTGGATTCATCACTTTCTCCAAAAGTCTGACGTCACCTGAATTAACAGCAGAGCTCTGACCTGCAGACAAGTTGACCTCAACCTTCACCGCAGCTGATTCCAGCTGAAGAAGGATATGGACCTGAATCTAATGTCTGCAGACATAACATGGAAGAGAACTAGAAACTGTTTTGAACCCAGAAGGACAGCTGTTATTCAGCAGAAGAAGAAATGCCAACCTTGGACAATCGACAGATTATGGACACTTTTATTTTTCCTTACAGCATTACCTTATTGTATTAAATACGGTAAAAAAAAAAAAAATATAAATATATATATATATATATATATATATATA
Source organism: Oryzias curvinotus (assembly GCA_023969325.1). Lineage (NCBI taxonomy): Eukaryota > Metazoa > Chordata > Actinopteri > Beloniformes > Adrianichthyidae > Oryzias > Oryzias curvinotus. Next base: position 31,868,095 of record CM043718.1, read on the forward strand.
TATATATATATATATATATATATATATATATATATATAAATATCCCACATTTAGTCCACACAGGAGGGATCTCACTCCCAGAAGGAACAATAGCAGACATTGAGGACAGTTACAAGTACCTCAGAATACGAATACGAAGACCTCAAAAAGACTATTGATGATATTCAAGCAACGCTGAAATCTTTAATGGATCAGGTGTCGGCTAAGCTAACGCGGGATGTACCACCGGACCATAACTGAAGTGGCTGATATCAAGAAGTCCTACCAATGGCTAGAAAGGGCTGGCCTACAGGACAGCACTGAAGCGCTCATCCTGGCAGCTCAGGAACAAGCCCTGAGCACCAGAGCGATAGAGGCTCAGATCTACCACACCAGACAAGACCCAAGGTGTAGATCTACCACACCAGACAAGACCCAAGGTGTAGATCTACCACACCAGACAAGACCCAAGGTGTAGATCTACCACACCAGACAAGACCCAAGGTGTAGGCTGTGCAAAGAGGCGCCTGAAACAATCCAGCACATAACCGCAGGGTGTAAGATGCTGGCAGGTAAAGCATACATGGAGCGCCACAATCAAGTGGCTGGAATAAAATACAGGAACATGTGTGCAGAATATGGACTGGAAACCCCAAGGTCAAAATGGGAAACACCCCCGAAGGTGGTAGAGAATGAGAGGGCAAAGATCCTGTGGGACTTCCAGATCCAGACTGATAGGATGGTAATGGAGAACCAACCAGACATTGTAGTGGTGGATAAAGAACAGAGGAAAGCCGTTGTGGTGGATGTGGCAGTGCCAAGTGATGGGAACATCAGAAAGAAAGGAACATGAGAAACTGGAGAAATACCAGGGACTCAGAGAAGAACTGGAGAAAGCCTGGAAAGTGAAGGTGACAGTGGTGCCTGTGGTAATTGGAGCACTCGGGGCAGTAACCCCCAAGCTGGAGGAGCGGCTACAACAGATACCTGGATAGATCTCAGACATCTCAATCCAGGAAAGCGCAGTGCTAGGAACAGCTAAGATACTGCAGAACCCTCAAGCTCCCAGGCCTCTGGTAGAGGACCCGAGGTTGAGTGAGAAACCACCAACGGAAGGGTGAAAGGGGCAAGGTTTTTTATATATATATATATATATATATATATATATATATATATATATATATAAAAGTAAAACAAACGATTAATCACTTATTGAAAATGGTTAAATTGATCGATGTGTAATGATATTACTTCACTTGATCCAAAAATTGACTCAAAAATCTTTCCTAATGTAACATAATTTTGCACATGTTTTTAACTTTTGATACTTGATGAAATTCTGCTATGAAAATTCCTGAAACAGTGTTGTGTCTATTTTACTGATATAGTATTATGTTTTAATCATATGAATGACTTCTATCAGTAACATAATCTGTATATATTTTAGATGACTGATCTGCATTTGCCATGTTGATTTCTAAAATGGTTATTTTTTACATAATAATTAAATAACTCATCTTTGTCATGTGCTTTATTGATACTTTATGATTTTTAATTCTGTCTGATAAAAGCTAGGAACTGGATATTGATAAATCATGTATTAAAATGGTTATAGTATAACGGGGTGGGATTATATAAATTCGCTTCCTTCCACTCCCTTTCAAGCAATATTTATTAATATGTCTAATTATCCTAAGTTTGATTAGTTACTGTATCAATGTAAAACTAATGTTTATATTGCTTTTGTGTATTATTTCTACTTAATTGCTTGAAATAAACCATTTCAAATCAAATCAAATCAAAATTTTTGAGTCAACTGATGCAGTTACATTGTGAAAATGAAAAAGCATTTCTGTTAATCCATTTTAATTGTCAAACGAGTTATTTCTAATTGAATTTAGCTACACATTTACTAAAGAACTTTTTGAAAATTAAATGTCAAATACCATTTTTAAATCATTCTAATTAAGTGACAGAATGAGCTGTGTTGAAGAAGAAAAAGAAAAAGACGGTTTGGCAGATAGATTTTTCATTTATGTTGGCTTTGTTAAAGATAAATTGGCTTTTAAGTAAATTTCCAGTTAAAGTTTTTTTGGGGGAGTACCCATTTGAAGAATGTTAAAAAGAAAAGCTTCTCAAATATTAAAACACTAACAATAACTAATAAGAAAAGAAAAATAACAATTTAATCCTTTGAAACCAGAGTTGCCGCTGGCAACAGCTAATTAGCAAACTTGAACCTTTTAGGCCTTTGACTCTTTGACCTTTTACTCAATCAAGGAAGAAAAAGAAAATGCACCCAACTCCTTCTTTATCTTAGTGTTTTTTATTGTTTTTCTGCACAATCTTTTTCTAAAAGTGTGATTCTTGATTTTGATGGATTTTGGTCTTCAGTCTAAGTTGTCCTCCATTATCATTTTACCTAACATAAAGCTATTTTATTGTTCCTACCATAAAGCTAAATTTTTTTTCTCTCCTACCAATTTTTCTAATTTTTCTCCTATCACAACACTAATTCCCTTTTCCTTTCACTAAGCTAATTTATTTCTCCTCCCCCTATTGTTCCCCCCTAAACTTCATCAAATGAAGCTCCTTGAATTGTTGACCCCTGTTTTCAGGTCAACATGCCTTTTTTTTCCTACTTGCTTCCAGATCTTGTGAAGACTTTTGACAAGGACGTGAAGAACTTTGACACTGTTGATTTTTCTCTCAACATGTGTTTTTCAAAGGTTTTTGCCACAATGATGTCACTTGGAGGTTCATACAATTCCAATGTCATTAAAGCCAAACAGTCTTTATTTTGGCTGTAACTAAAGAGGTTCTTGTACGTCTCCTTGGCAAGGTTTTTCACGTTTTCCTTTGTCAGCCTGAAGTCTGCAGACCCGCACAAATCCCACAATTTGTCAGTAAAGCCGGCTGAATAAATGGTCAAAATTGGCTTTTGAGCATTCCACGTAGGCTTTTTCAAAAATGAGGGGGATCAGCTCCGTCAAGAACTGATTGATTAGCATGTTGCATTTTTCTTGCCTCCCCCTGGACTGTAAAGCCGACTGAATGCCAACTGACCAAAATTGTGGGTCTGAAGCTGTCAGGCCAAATGGCTTCTTTTTGAACTCCCCATCACTGAATGTTTCTCTGAAGTCTGTAAAGGAGACCTTCTTTTGTTCGGTTCTGTCCGGTACAGACATCTTTTCCAAATAGAGGGAGTCCGTGTCTGAGCAGTCTTCAATCTCAGTGTAGACTACCGGCTTCTTTGACAGGTGCAGTTTGAAGAGTCTTATCAGTAAGTCCTCAAACATAGTCTTCTCCATGTCAGAGATGCCTACACCAAGATTAAATTGGAAAATTTGTCTCATGTCCTTGTGGATCCTTTTGTGGAGACCTTTGAAATTTTCCTTATTTATGTGGCGTCGAAGCTTCTTTGCCTCAGGCCACAGTTTTTTGAAAAGGTACTTTCTGTAAAAGTCCAAGTTCTCCGGAAAGCAAGACACTTTGGACCTTTTAAACACCCGCTTAATTAACTTTCTGATCATTTTGTCAACAAGTTGACAATGACTTCCAGTTAATTGGTGCTTTGTCCTCAGTGATCTGGGTCCAGGTCGTTCATTTATTCTTGACCTGGGACCAGATGGTTCTTGCCCTTTCCTCGGACCACCATCCATGATGTCCTGGCTGTTGGTAAACATTAGATCCATCTGGATTGGGTCAGTTGTCATTCTTTTCAATTGAACTGACATGAATGTACCTCTTGAAACTCAGTTAAATTCTCCCACTCCCAAAATTGTTATCAGAATTAAACTGGAAATTGCTTCTATATGTAAACTTTGTGTGTCATATAAAATGACATCATATGACATGTTATGTCCTCATTAGTGGCATAACCATTTCATGTCAAACACAATATTGCATAGTTATGATGTCATAGATGTTTTGGATGATGACTTTACGCATCATTTCCTCCCCCTGAGTGAGCCCCTCCCCCCTCTGTCTGATGATGTCACCCACCTTCTTTCAGGAATGGTGGGTGGAGGATGTGATGAGTAAAATCATCATCCTGTGACATCAAAACTATGCAATATTGTGTTTGACATGAAATGGTTATACCACTAATGACGACATAACATGACATCATATAAACAATAAATAATAATAATAATAATGGATTGGATTTTTCTGCGCTTTTCCAGACGCTCAAAGCGCTTACATATGTCAACTACGCTAACTCCCAACATTGTAAGGAACACATAAAAAACAGTTTTTGATCTTTTTTATCCATCTTTATCTAGCTAACTTGCATCCCTCATATAAAACAGGTGGTTAAAACTGTTTTTTTTTATCATCTTAGAAATCTGGCTAGGGTCGACCCACCACTCTCTCTTGCTAATATGGAGATGCTAATGCATGCTTTTATCATGAGTTAAAATGATTACTGTAACGCCCTGCTTGCTGGTCTTCCAAAAAAACATAAAGAACCTTCAGCTTCTCCAGAACTCTGCTGCATGAGTTCTCACCAAGACCAGGAGGCGGCTCACATCACTCCAGTTTTAAAATCCCTGCATTGGCTTCCCATATGCTTCAGGATTGATTTTAAGATACTTTTAGCTGTTTTTAAATGTCTTAATGGTCTTGCGCCTTCTTATTTATCAGGTCTTTTAGTCAAATATGTACCCTCACAGACCCTGAGATCCTCTGGCACTGGTCTGTTAACCATTCCAGCGGTGAAAACCAAAACAAGGGGAAACAAGGGGAAAAAGGTTGTGGGTCAAGCCCATCGCTTGCAGATTTCATTTATTTTGATGTGTGAAGAGGGACCCAAAATTCCAGTTTCTGACAAACGTTTTACAGTTGTGACCCAAAAGTTTGCAGTTTCAGTAAACTCTTGGTGTCTGTTTGTCTGCACACCAGAGACCGACTGATCGAGCAGCTGACCAGGGAGATCCAGGCTCTGAAAGAGGAGCTGGAGTCGTTTCAGCTGGAGGCAAGTATGGGAGAAGGAACTTTTTTGAAACCTTCCTCCCAACGGCATCAACAAAGCGGCCTTTTTTGTGGGCTCTTCCACCAGAGCGGACGCCTTTGCCAAGCGCTAAGGGGGCGTGTCAGTGAGCTGGAGGCGGAGCTCGCCGAGCAGAGCCACCTGAGGATGCAAGCGGTTGGGGAGAGCGAGTTCCTGAAAGCAGAGCTGGACGACGTGCGGAGGGTCCGGGAGTACACGGAGAAGGAGCAAAGAAGTCTGACTGAGATTGAGAGTAAGGCTAGTGCTCATACGTTCATTTTTATTTATTTTATTGACATAGAGTGTAAAAGACTTTGGTAAAAACATAATAATTCGGATCAAACTGGATTAAAAACCAACAAATTCCTCAAAGAAAGCTCCTAAAATGAGTTACAAACTGGTTTTTGTCTGTGTTTACCAGAAAAGGCTCAGGCCAACGAGCAGCGCTACACCAAACTGAAGGAGAAGTACACAGAGCTGGTTCAGAGTCACGCAGACCTGCTGAGGAAGGTCCGAGGAGCTCATCCCACCACTTCACCTCCTCAACATGAGGTCACATCCCCATCACAAGCTTTCTGTGTTCACCCTAGAACGCAGAGGTGACCCGGCAGATGACCGTCGCTCGGGCCGCGCAGGATGAAGTGGAGGTGTTGAAGAAGGAGATGCAGGAGAAGGTGAAGGCGGTGCAGGATGTGGCAGACAGACAGGTGAGGATGGGATGACTCTTTCGCCATGCTGTTGTCTGCCGTGGGGTCTGCAGTCAAGCAGAGAGGAGAATGAACGCCATGCTGTCTCGTTCTTAGGAAAGGGAACAGCAACGACAGCTTGAAGACACCCAGAAAGAGCTGGTGTGCACCCGGGAAGAGCTGGAAACCTTGAAATCCTCCGTGACCTCATCTCAGCAGGTCTCCTCTTAGAAAAAACACACTTCATGTAAAGGGAAAAACTGTGTTCAGTTCTTAAAAACCTCCCCTCATCTTCATGAGGTTCCTTGAGGTGGCCGTATGAGCCTTGGGAGGAACTGCAAGACACACCTGCGCTCCTCTTGTGTTTGGTTTATACCTCATAGTGGTTTGTAATCGTAAGGTCGGGTCACATTGGTCGCAAGGCCATCAGAAGTGAATTGTCCCAATCGCTGCGAAATGTGACACAAACTGATGACATAATCTGCCATTGAAGTTTTACGCCTGTAGTACAATCGCGTGCATATGGCGGCAGTTCACACACTTGCACTACCCTTAAAATGCGGTTCCCATCTACGACCCTCCACTGGCCTGGACCACCCAAAAACCTGCACCACTCGTACCGGGTTGACCCTACAAACATGCGACTAAAGCTTTTATTAGTTCTTCTTCTTCCCAGATTAGTCTTTGGTTCTGCTGTTTTAGCAGTGTTCTGTTTCCCATGCAGTCCAGAGAGGCGCTCGGCTCCCAGATGGCAGCTCTGGAGTCGGAGAAAGCTGAGCTGGTGCAGTCGATGTCGAAGGTGGAGGCAGAGCTGGAGGCCCAGAGAGAGGAGCTGCAGCGAGCCCAGAGCTCACTGGCGACTGAGAGAGAGAGCGGGGTGAAAGCCGCCGAGGCCCTCCAGAATCAGCTCAACGAGAAGGTCCGACTCTCTCCAGACCGGAGGACGGCGCCATTTAGCAAGCCCCCACGTTGAGCCTGATGGAGAATGTTCATGTCCACAGGAAAGCAGGGAGCAAGCGCTGGAGAGCCAGCTGGTTGCGGCTCGCTGGTCAAGCCTGCGAGGCGCAGTGGAGGAGGCAGAGAAGATCGTTCAGGACTCCCTGTCTCAGATAGACGACCCGGCTCACATCAGCTGCACCAGCTCTGCAGGTGGGAGGCTGAGACCGACCCATACAACACTGGAGCAATGTTCGATGCACACTTTCATATGCTCATCTGTTCTGCAGACTACCTGGCATCCAGGTGTCAAGCCTCTTTGGATTCATTGGACCATTTGAATTCTTCCATAAAGACCTTCATGGATGATAACTCGGGTGAGAAACCAAACATCAACAGCACAGTAGAGCCGCAAAAACAAGAGCTATGGCTGATTTCTGCTCTTTTCTCCGGCAGCCGTGTTGGAACTAGTGCGAGCGGTTACACGGAGTGGCCACCTGGTGGGCGACACCATTGTGCAGGGCAGCGCCACCTCTCACATGGTGCCTGTGGAGAAATCTGATGGTGAGCGATGCCGTCCTCTGGGGGCCATGCACAGGCCCTTTACGTCTCTGTGATTGCATGTCAGTTGACGTCACTTCAGGTCATTTTTAATGTCACCGCTCAAATTGACAGTTTACAGAGTGAACCGTCAACGACCAATAAATAAGGATTCCCCCGATTGGATCACGTAGCTTCAGACTCGATTAGAATGAGATGTTGCATCCTGATCAACGGATCAAGGATATTTATTTTATTCTTATTATGATCAGCTCTGTGTATTTAAAGCGTATTATTACAAATACATACTCTACTAGAAGTCTGCATATCATGACCAGATCACATCGTTACAATGCCATAAAGCGCTGCAGAATGCGGCACGGGGGTGGGGGCAAGTCTTTCTGTTGAAATCCCACGATGCATTTCTGTCAGTCAGCCAGTAATGTGGAATTTTCTGTTCCCACTCGTTGCTATTTCAGTTGAAAGTCCACAAACTGCCGCCTCCCCCCCCCCCTGCCGGCTCAGTGACTGAACAGAATTAAAAAATAAATAAATAAATAAAACTCCTTAGACAGCAACAGGCCTTCCAGCTAAACAGGTCCACTCCTTCTTCCGCTGTTTTTCTGGCTGCTGGGGATTTGATGGGAGGGGCGCCAGGCTTCCACGTGCATCTGGTCTGCAGTAAAACTAGATTTCAGGGTAACACTTTGAAGCATTTGCATGTAAACATCTTCAAATGCCTCTATAAACAAGTCTACATACCCCAGCCCAGTCTTTGCCCTTACATGGATAATCGTCCCGCTCCACCATGGGAACCACAAAAAGCTTCCATTCTTTCCCTCATTGCTGAACCCGAGCCAAAACAGGAGAAGCAGAGTTGTTGTTTTGTCCCCTCCCTCTGGATAAATTGAGACGAGTCGGAACATGTCCACATATGTGGCAGACAGACAAAAAAACAATTATTTCAGGCTGCATGGTTTGGGTGGAACTGCTCTTGGTTTGTGAGGCTGGAGACCTCTGGACAGAGCTCTGCATTGACCCGAGGAACATCTGAAGGCGGAGCGTCCGCCTCCAGGTGGTGCACAGTCGCTTCTGTGGCAGTCGTTTTTGGATTAGTCCCAGCTGCCCTTACGGGTGGATACGGGCTGTCTGCAGGCAAAAAGAGGGCAAACCTGTACAGGGCACTTGCACAGTTTGAAGATCACCTGGTGAGCCCGTAGAGTGAAAACGTCGGTGCACTGTTTTTTACGGGCATGCTGTGGGCCACAGGTTGTAGCAAACACTTATGCTAAATCTAAGGGTGACATTTGAGTGATGCAGGGGTTTCGGATGGATTTGCTTCCTGCACAAGAAACCCAAATAAGGACATTGGGAAATCAGAGTGTAGTTTGTGTGGACATCCTACAGATATCATACGGGCACTTACATGCCTTTCTCATGATGTCATTAAGGGGCCAGTGCACGCATGGTACTAATGACTAGAGTTTGCCGTTAGGACACCGTACAACAGCATCACCCATTTGTCATAAGTGAGCATAACTTCCATTATCCTAGTGAATACATCACGAAACACTTACCACATGCATGACAATGGTACGTTCCATTTTCATGACGTCCCTTGAGGTGGCCGCACGAGCCTCAAAGGCCTGGCCTGGGTCGCACTGGTAACAAGTTAATCACCCCAGTAGCTGCAAAATGTGACACAAGCTGATGACACAATCTGCAGTGGGAATTTTACGCCTGTAGTACAATCGTGTGCACATTCCAATCTATCCACTCCCCTCTACGACCCTCCACGCGCCCAGACAACCCAAAAACCCACCGCACCCGTAATGGTCAACCCTCCCCCACATGTGACCAAGGCCTTTACTGTACACAGAGGTATTTTCAGCGCTTAGCAGACATTTTGTGGACCTGACCTCCACTGGATGAACCGTTCAGGTGTTTCGGTGCATTTTATTTATCTGGCACATCCTCTGTCAGCGCTTTTGGAGACGGTGAAGACGTGCGGCGCAGAAGTTCTGCTCCTGCTAGGACAGATGAAGCAGCAGGACGGCCTGGCAGCAGCAGACAGCACCAAGCTAAGAGCTGCTCTGGAGGCCATCCTGGCCACAGCAGAGGTCGGTGCTTTTACCCTGAACATGTGCTCACCCCTCGTGCTTCATGATGTTGAGGCCCCCTCTCCTCGTCCATTGTTCCAGAAACTGCGCCCTCGGGGTTTGGAGCTGCAGCAGGGGGAGCTGGGAGATCTTGTAGAGCAGGAAATGGCTGCCACTTCCGCCGCGGTGGAGTCGGCGGCGGCCAGGATAGAGGTGAATAGCCGAGCCCCGCCCGATGACGCTCTAAGAGCATTTATCTCACCTTTGGGTTTGGAATCGGTTTGTTTCAAACAATCAAATGAGAAATTAAACTAAAGACAAACAAAAGACATGTGTGTCTATACATAGATTTATTCGTTTGAGGATTATTAGTAATACATCCACAAACACAAGTAAATATTTCAGTTACTGTTAACCACAAATAGACATATTAGCACTAATACACACAGTACACAAAGTGAACTTCTACATTTCCACCCTGTCATGTTTATGTACACCTCACAACGCCTCTGTGTCCCTCTTCCTCTGTGTCCCTCTTCCTCTGTGTCCCTCTTCCTCTGTCTCCTCCTTCCTCTGTGTCCCTCTTCCTCTATGTCCTCCTTCCTCTGTGTCCCAACAGGAAATGTTGAACAAATCTCGAGCCGTGGACACAGGAGTCAAGATGGAAGTCAACGAGAGGTAAACTTCCACTCAGAGCTGTTTGAAAGTCCAAATCCAGTTTTTAAACATTTTCCCTAATATGGTAAACGGTAAATGGCGTACATACTTGCATAGCGGTTTTCTACCGTCCTCGAAGGCTCAGAGCGCTTTACAGTCACAGTCCCATTCACACACTGATGGCGGCTCCGCTGCCTTACACTGGCACCCACCCTCCACCAGAGGCAAGGTGGGGTTCAACGTCTTGTCCAAAGACACTTGGACATATAGGCGAGCAAGGTGGGGATCGAACCTGCAACCTTGCGATCAGAGATCATAATAATATCATTAAGAAAACGTTAGTTTTTTTGGGGGGGTTTTTTGCATTTGCTGCTGATCAGGTCATGTATTTGAAGTAAATATAAACTGTGAGCTGTCAGGGCTGCTGACAAACAGCGAGTGTTGTTCACATCCATCTTTGATAAGCAGCGTGGGAAAATGCAACGTCATGCACGACACTGTGAGAAGTGCTGCCTCTGAGCACGTCTGCCAAACAGAATCCCTCCTAAAAACCGGGTTTGAACAGAACCGCAGTCGAGCCGCTGGTCCCGCTGTAATGCTCAGGGTTATTGTGCTGATCATGAACAGAGGCAGGAAGAGACTGGAACTGTTGGTGCGGTCAGACGGACGCATAGCGAGCGTGAAGAGTTTCAAGTCTCGCACAAACACAAGCAGAAAGGTTCGGGGTCATGTTGTGCATGATAAAGTCTCGGGTAAATGAAAGGGTTCTGCTGCAGCAACATCAGTACTGAGAATGTAGGTCACTGATGCATCCGTCATGCATGAACCCCCCCTGTAGGGGGTGGTGGTTCCTCTTTATCTTTCATAGCTTTACAGCTCCACACTATACATACTTGCATCAAATAAACCTGCAGAGTATGTGCGAGGAAATGACAGGACCACCTTCACTGGGCCTGACTCTTTGCAATTTGTGGTTTGGCGCCCCCTGCAGGATTCTGGCCTCCTGCACTGAGCTGATGGAGGCGATTAAAGCTCTTGTTTTGTCCTCCAAAGATCTCCAGAGGGACATTGTGGAGAGTGGCAGGGTGAGCTCATCATTTTTTTCTGTGTTCAGCGTGAGATTATCACACATTTTTGCAGCTAAATCGAAGGAAATGTTTTACTAATGGACCAAAAAGAAGTAAAAATGTCACTGGAAGTTGATTTGTTACAAACCCTGTAAACCCAGTAATGAGATATAATTGTGGCCACCAGGGGGCAGCCTCTATGAAGGAATTTTATGCTAAGAACTCCCGCTGGACAGAGGGCCTGATCTCCGCCTCCAAAGCCGTAGGATGGGGCGCCACAGTCTTGGTGTGAGTATGAGAAAGCAAAGAGCTTTCCCTAAAGCTTTCTTTCTGAAAACCACATAACTTTCGAAGGAAGTGACAACATTCAAAAATCACTACAACCGCTTTAAAACCCTCTTTTTGTCAACACATCAGTGTGTTTAGCGTTGTGTTGTGTTGCAGCGATGCGGCTGACCTGGTGGTGCAGGGCAAAGGGAAGTTTGAGGAGCTGATGGTGTGCTCGCATGAGATAGCCGCCAGCACAGCGCAGCTTGTTGCTGCTTCCAAGGTGAGGCGAGAAAAGCCCCCATTTCAGACACACAAACACGTCTGACTTTTTCTGGTTACGATTTTACAGTTTCCCCTCTTGTCTTTTCCAGGTAAAAGCCGACAAGGACAGCACCAACCTGCAGCGCCTGCAGCGAGCATCCCGGGGCGTCACGCAGGCCACAGCAGTGGTGGTGGCTTCCACCAAGTCTGGGAAGTCCCAGATTGAAGATACAGGTGAGCACCCCAGGCTCCACTGAAGGAGGCTTTTTTATGTTTATGTTACTTTAGATTTATGTATTTGTGATTTGCAAATGTTGCAAATAAAAATTAAAAAACAGTAAAAATATGGTGATTTAAAAAAGAAAATCCTCGCAAAAGTACTTAATTTTCTTTTTTTGTGGTAGAAACAATGGATTTTTCCAGCATGACTCTTACCCAGATCAAACGACAAGAGATGGACGCTCAGGTAAGCAGCAGAAAGATGACGGGTGATAAGACACGCACAGCTCTGCCGTCAGTTCAGGGCTCTTTGCTTCCATGGTTTTTCTCACATTTTGTGATCTTGAATTTCAAACTTTCTAAGGTTTTGAAAGAAAGTTGGCTCAATTTTCTTAACTTTCCGTTCCAGGAATTATACCAGACCATCGAGTTTTGTTTTACGTCATTTCATCAACAACAAAATTAAACTAGTTGGAGCTGCAGGGCTTTTGCTAAACTAAAAACTTAGAATAAATTCATGCAAAAGCAAAAGGTTGTTGTATTTTCTTTATGCGTCCATGAAACCTCTGTCACTAAATAAACTTGGAGAGATAAAAAATAAAAAATAAATGATTGGTTTAGACTCTGTAGTGACTCAGTTTTCTGCTTTATTGAGCTAAAATCACAGACATTGATGCTCTGGACCAGTCATTTCTTTATATGTATGTATGTTGGACCCTGAACAGTCTAATGATGAGGTTTACCCCGCTCAACCCAACCATGTTCCGAAAAATAAGCATTTGGAGTCTCCAATCATGCATAAATGTAAGTTCTAACAAAATTAAGAAAAGAAAATAAAGCAACAAACTTTCAGAAATGTAAAAATAAAAGATTTGTGCAAACCAGACTGTGATTGAGTTGAGTTTTGGTTTAACCCTTCATGGCGTATGTCACTAATTCACAACAACACTCAATCCAAACTCCACTCAGTTTAGCATCACCTTAAAGAAAAAAAACAAGAACAATTAATGTGTGTATCAGATCTTCTGCACTACTAAGTAGCAGCAGCCAAAACAATGTATAGAAACTCAAAATCACATACAAGTCGTACTTTTGGGAGAAATATATTTAACAAAATGCAGGAACAACAAAGAGCATTTGATCTTGAAAGGAAAATGATAATAATGGTACAGGTAACAAAAATAGACTATCTGCACCGTAACACATTAATGCTTATTTGGCTTCATGAAACATAGGAGGAATCTAACAAATTAGTGCAACATATGAACAATTATTCACATTACCCATGGGAATGATTGGGAAAGAACACGCCAACAAGTATATATCTGTAAACGCACGGTCGGGAGTGCAACTTGTACTCAGCTGCAACTTGCATTGTTTACTTTTTGGCATATCCCCCCCAAAGATTTTAACGCAGCATGAGACCACCGTGGATTTCATCTGGGCTGGGGATCAGCACAGGGGATCTAGACTCGGGCTGCCTTGTAAATGGTGTATAGGGAGAAAAGCCCTATGCTCCTATTTCTACCTTCCTCATGGGAACAAAGCGCTTTACTGTCACAGTCCCATTCACACACTGATGGCACCAACCAGAGGCCAGGACACTTTGACATATGGGCGAGCAAGGCGGGAATCGAACCTGCAATCTTCTGATCTACCACTTCACCGCGGCTGCCCATCAGGCAGTAACGCAAATGTCTTGCGTTTCCTATGTGATAGTCCTGCGTTTAACCAACTGAGCGGTCTAGCACAGGTGTGTCATATGTGATTTTTTTTTTTTAAACTACATATAAAATCAAAAAACAAAAATTAGGCCGATATTTTTGTCATTTTCCCGCTAGAGGGCACTGTAGGCGTTTGTATCAGTACAGCGATGCAGAAGAAGAAGCACCGCTCAGTCTTCCTCAGGCTTGGTGGAATTGTTCAGGAGCGTTGGGCTTTTCTCCCAAAAGTGCGACTTATATCCGTTTGTTTTTTTTCTTCTTTATCTCATTTGGCTGCTGGGACTCACTCTCTGTGAGAAGTACGTTACTACCCCTCATATTCCTTCTCTGTTTTTGCAAAATGGACAAATGCAGTCAGCCACAAGTCAAAGTCACTCAGCGGTCTTAATGTTAACTGGAAATCTGTCACACAGCTCCATGCCAGACCAGAGGAGAAGTCTCCTTTCTGAAACCTGCCCCCGGTGGTCATTTCATGAACTACTACATTTAGTGGTTCCTGGTTTGCTTGGGAATAGAACAGTCAAAATGCCTTTGTTGTCCTTGAAAGCAAAGGAAACACAAATATATTCCATTATCAGAAAACCCGTTCATGTTTTGGTTGGAGTCTGCGTCCTAAAGTTTGTGGGTAACAGCCTGCGTTTGCTCTGGGCAGGTTCTGGTTCTGGAGTTGGAGACGCGTCTGCAGAAGGAGCGTGAGCGCCTCGGGGAGCTGAGGAAGAAGCATTACGAGCTGGCGGGGGTCGCAGAGGGCTGGGGCGGAGACGACGAGGGTGCGGATGCAGGCGGTGCGATCCTTTTACCCCACAGTTCTGCAGCAGACATGGTGGCAATGTCGTCTTCTTCTTCTTCTTCTTCTCTCCTCCTCAGGTACAGGCTGAGGCCCCTCAACCCCGTCGTCCCACCTCCCTCCACCACCGGACCGGCTTCTGTCCGCCTTGAACTATTTATGGACGCACTATCTGTCTTTCTCCTCCTTTTGTTTGACCCGTTGTCTTCTAAGCCAAATGAAAAGGTGCTCTTTTTAAAAAAAAAAAAAAAAAAAACCTGCTTGTCCACACGAGAAAGACGGACGTGAAGTTCAGATGAAAGCTACAATCCATCTTCACTGGCTCACACCCCTCCAGGAAGAAAAAACAGGCCGATTTGGTCTTCGTCTCCCGCGGTCGGTAGCGAACGGGAGTCTCAGCAGCGCCGCCAAAAGCCTCCTCCCAGGAGACTGCTGCCCCTCCGTGGAAGCCGAAGGTTTGGCTCCTGGTCCGTCTGCTTCCTGTCCTCCTCTCACTGTGAGCGATCACCTCATGGAGTCCACGCCGCTTTACAGGCTGGGCTCGCTGCCTTTCACGTCCTCATCGTTGTAATGACCAGGACTGTTAACCAATCCATTTTTGGACGCTCCTCAGCTCCCTCCACACAGAGAACACTAATCATTTTTTAGAACTTCCCCTTTTCTGAAGGTTTAATGATGAATTAGAGCATCTTTTAATTTAAATGTTTTACGTTCTGCCGCCTTAGTTTTCAGTTGAAGTCTCATCTGCTTCCAGGGTCATAGAAAGGAGCACAAAAAAGCAAACGTGCCCCAATTATTTTTTGTTCATTTTAGATCATATTTGACTAAGAATTAAAGGAAAAAAGAAGTTTGCTCTGCACAGAAAAATAAAAGATTGAGCTGTCTTTGTTTTTTCACGGACTCCGTTTCTCTAGATCAAGTAGCTGTGTTCAACTCCAAGCCTTCTTTTGGTTTCTTCTCATCTCAAAGTTGGGACACGACCCCCCCCCCCCCCCTCACCCCCACCCCGATGGGGAAGCTGACGGCTCCTCTCTACCTGCAGCGGGGGGCGGGGTTTAAACAGGAGCTGGAAATAGTCCGTCTTTTCTGTCTCCCATCACATTTCTGCTGCTCAAGTATTATCTACAGTTATTTGTGGGGTTTTTTTGTATTCAACGAGGATTTCTGCTGTTTTTGTGTCGACGGTTAACTCATTTCATCAGAAAGTTTTATATAAGAGAAAAGCTACTGGGAGTGGAGTTTCAAGTGTCTTTGAGTGAGGAAATGGACAAAGTTTGGTTTTATTTTTGCCTCTTTATTAACCTCTTTGTCTGTGTAGTGGTGTCAGCGCAGCCAGCCTTCCAAACTGCCTCACACTGTAGTCGAATGAATTACTCACATAGCCACATTGAACCATGTCTATGAATGATGTTCTACTAAAACCATGTCGGTGGGTTTGTTGGTTGTTTTTCCATTTTTTTTTAAATAAATATTTCCGCTCATTAATGCAGAATGAATTTGTCTTGTGTGCTGATTGGTGATGGAGGAAAAGCCACGGCTTTAGGAACCTTCTTCTGTTTTCTCCTCAAGGACCAAGTAAAGACGTTGAAACGTCCCTGAGACATTAGCCGCCCCCGCTCTCGGTGCTCCGTTTTGATCTGCCCTCACTGGTTGATTGACAGCTCTGCGCCCCTCACTCTTTGGTCAGAGCTGCACCTGACAAATTCATTTAAAAAAAAAAACACTTATTTTTAAAAGCTATTCCTTTGGGTTTATCTCCATAGCAACTATTTTATTTTTTGGTCACCTGGGGGTGACGAACAGGTCTATGTTATTTTTTTAAACAATTGGCAAAAGGGAAGTTTTTATTTTTTCCTTGGCAACCGATGCTTTTTGTTGTTGTTCCCTACGCCCAAAATTCGTTGTTACCTGGTTCTAAATGTGTACAAATGTCGGTGAGTTTTTGAGGTGTGGCAGGGATGACATTTTTGCTCAAATGCACAGTAAGAAAGAAAAATTGCACAAATAATCTGGTCCTTGTGTGTGTATTTTTCTGTTGTGTGACAGAAAAATATTAGATTTTTATGGCTTTTATGACATCTGAAAAAGACTCCTTACGTATAACAAAGTCTTAAATGACTTGATTTTCACTCTGATTACCCACAATCCTCTGTTTTTAATCAAACGTGGATGAAGGTTTGGGAAAACGTTCATGAACTTGTGGACAGTTTCCTGTTTCAGAGCATCGGAAATCATCACTCATTAATTAGTATAATCAGGAGAATTGTGGGTATAACAAACAAAAAAACCTTCTGAGGGTTCTCCGTGGATTATTTATTTTGCTTTAATCTGCTTTTATCTGGAATCGGGGGTTCATAGGTTGGGTGGATGACGTGGAATTTAAATTTCATCTCACAGTGAACAAATCCGTCATAGATGAAGGTTTTATCACCTCATGCTTGAAAAAGAAAAGAGGGAAAAAAAAGGAGGATCCCATCAGATTTGACCTTCCTGTCTTTATTTTAACTCTGGACAATCATAGGGTCACATCTGGCCGCTGTTTGTTTTTGTATTTTACTTAGTTCTATTCTGGCATACTGTATACTATTCTACTCTGATCTTTATGTTTCTACTCTATTCTCTGTTCTGCTCTACTTTGTTCAACTCTATTCCACAGTTTTCTATTCTCTTTCATTCTATTCTACCCTATTATTTGTTGTTAATTTCTGTTACTTTCTATTCTTTGTCTTTTATTGGTTTTTTGTGATCACCTGCGGCTGAAGCTTCACCTTTTCTTTTTCTTTTTAAATTATCACTTACTCTTAAACAGCACATACATGAGGCGATAGTTGGGCCAGAGCAGGATTTATGAGTAAATGGATCAGTGTAATCTCCACCCACGTTTCTGAGATTACAGAAATCTCTAATCTGGGCAACAGTGTGCTTAGAAACAACTTCTGAGTCTTGTTTCCTCTCATCTTCAGGATGCCAGATTTCAACGCTTTGGAGAAAACCGCTCCTGGTGGAAGAAAGTAGTTTTTGCCTTCTGTCATTCTTTTGTGGTTTCACCTTGTGTGGTCTGATGGGGAATTCTGTGCAGGGATTTAATCCCGGCAAACTCTGGTTTGCTCCTGTGCAGTTTTATGTCACTGTCTGCAAAGTTTGGGATTGCAGGATATTAGTCCAGAGACAAAAAATGGTTAATTTTCCTTCTGATAAATTCTGGAAAGTAGTAGGAAGCTTTTCTAACACGATGGATGAAGGACAACGGCTGCTTCAGAGAGGAAACACTTTTATTAGACATGAACCTGAATTTAACAGTGTTATTGGAGGCACAGATCAGTCAGGACTCCATTTAGACAATAAAAAAATTCAAAAATGTGTTTATGTTTTTGCGACGGTGTCAAAAAGTCAAATAATCCACTGCATAAACTCTAAAAAGAATAAACCTTTTTTCATTTTTGAAAGGGATTTAAAGCTGTGAATGTTTATTCCACTTGAAAAGTAAAATGAAAATCTGAGCCCCAATTTTAATACTCTGTTTCTTGCTGCAAATGAATCATTTTTTAACTTAAGTCATGTCAAACTAGGAAAGAAAGAGATGGGATTTTTTTTTTATAGCATCTTCAGAAATCGGCTGCAGAGCATAATGGAGAATCTGTTTTCTGAAGCGTTTCATTATTCATTTTTCATGAAAGTTGGAACAAAATAGATGAAGTAGGCTGTCCTTTGCTCTGCTCAAATCTATTTTTAATTGTCCAGAAAAGCCCCCCCCCCCCCATCCAGTCCTGAGCTTGAGTCTGCGTCTGCTGCTCTGCTGAGATGTTTTTCCTGATGCTGCTGTGCTGTCACATGGTTCCCATGGTGGGCGTGGCCTGTGAGAAAGACAGCCTGACGGATTTATAGCCTCTGCAGTCCAAAGCCGAACTGAGATCCAGCCGAACTGAGATCGGCTGGATCTCAGTTCGGCTTTGGCCTGTGAGAAAGACAGCCTGACGGATTTATAGCCTCTGCAGTCCAAAGCCGAACTGAGATCCAGCCGATCTCCTGGCGGCAGCAGCAGCAGCAGCAGACTTCCCTTAAATGCTTTCCAGTCTCAAAGATGGCGAAAAGCAAAGAACCCCAAAATGAATCATTCAAAGGCCTTAAGTACATTTTCAGTAAGAGAACAGAAACTTTAATAAATTGCCTTATTTTCTTTATTCCTGGGAGGAAAGACATATTTGTATCCACCCTCATAGTGACAGATTCAGGATCTCCAGGTGTTGACCGTCTTTGCTGTGGGATTTATGGCTGCAGATTCATATTTATTTTGTCCTTTAGTTCAATAAATCAGACCCAAACAAACAAAGTGATTCTGAAAATAGGGTTTCTGCCTGTGAAGTGGAGGGAAAGTGTTGTTTTTGAAGCCTTTGGAGGTTCAGTCTGATTCATCCTCTCTCCAAGTCTGTAATCATTCTGTGGTCTCAGAAACAGCAGGATTTGTTGGAGGATGCTCTGAGCTGGATGCAGAATGGAGTGCTTTACGTCCCACTCTTTAGTTTTTTCAGCACAGAGCCAAACGTGCAAAGATAATTCCACAAACAAATAAAATGTGTTTTCACAAAAGCAGTCTGTTGTCTGTCTCGTCAGGAGACGTGTCTGATCGAACCCCACTTTCTCAAGGTCCACTCACTGCTATTCATTGGAACCAGAAGTAAACCATTTTCTACGGGTGACGTCACACTCCCTCGTTCAGTTCTCATATACGGACGATGAGTTTGGCACAGAGAAACGTTAGAAACCAATCGTGTTTATTTCAAATGTATTCAAATGTGTTTTTTTTCACACCCAAATGATTAAAAACACATGATCGTCATGGCTTGCAGAAGCACAGTGAAGCTCAGGCTGTGAGGACACCTGAGCGGGCCGGCTCAGAGCCTCGTGGTTCTGCATGAAAGCCCCCACTGTCCGGGTTCTCCTCCTCTGACCGGCCGGCCTCTGAACAGCGTCCAGCCTGGCTCAAGCTCCTTGAAAGCATTGTTTTGTGCCGCCCGCGCTCAGTGTGCTCCAGCACGAGCCTGACACAGATACCAGGTCACAGCTGAGGAACAAAGCCCCTCCTTCTATTCCATGCCGTTCAGCTCTGAAAAACAGAAACCGGACGGCTTCATTGCCCCCATTGATTAGCTCAGCCTGTTATTGATCAGACTTCAGCTGACCCCTTTGGCCTGGAGGATCATTGTTTTGTTTATCGCTGCTCTAAAGTCCAATCATTTCCTGCAGCTGACAAAAGTAAATGGAAGTAATGAATCAGAGTCAGAGGCATCATAAGAGGCGCTTTTATTCACAGTTTTCCCTCTTCAGAGCTTCAAATGTGTGAGTGTGGCTGTTTGGTAAACTCTGCATGATGGATGAGCCCTCTGTGAGCCATCAGAGCCTTTATGCTCCTTTATGTGAATGTGATGAAAAAACCTCTGCGGCTGCAGCTTCTTTTCCCTTCACTTCTGTTTCTTGAAGGTTCATGTAGAAAAATTCAAAAGAGATTAAAGGAGATTTAGGAGATTTAAAATTAAATCGGATCAAAACATATTCCTTTTTTGTGGTTTGTGTTGTCTCCCTAATGAATTCATGTATTTTCCTTTATGTTTTTAACGGAAACAATCTGAATTTAAAAATGTGTTTTGATTCAAACAATTGGATTTCAATCATTAATTGAACAAATGAAAGTATCAATTAAATTAAAGTATCAATAGACAAATGCCTCTTTGATTCGGCCCTCCAGCAGTCCTGGACTCCAAAGACCAGATTGTTTTCACAAGTCGTCTTTCTTACTGCGCCTTTGAGCAAAAATGTAAATCCTCATCATAGCAGGATCCATCCCCTCCCCTAACTCCCCTGCATCATTGGGGAGCTCCTTGAGAAAAAATTTTGGTTTTAAAGTATGTAGATCTTAAGCGGCGTTAGCGTGGGGAGCTTGCAAAAGTGGCTTTCCCTGATCCTCCCATGTCTCCTCTACGGTACATTGTGAACATTTAATACGTGAATCACTGGCTCAAGCTGAACTACATGATATGACTTTTGATATCAAATGTTAGCAATGTGGACATGGTGAACGAAAAAACCTCTGTGTCAAGAAAATCCCCAAATTAAGTGACCAAAAAAAAAAAAAAAAGTTGCTATAAAGATAAAACTAACTGAAAAGCCGCCATTTAGAAAAAAGTGTTTGTTGTTTTCAGCATTTTGGCTCGTGCAGCTTTGACCAGAGTGGGGATGGGTAGCATAAGCTGCTCACTGCTTTAATCTCTACTTTATTACTTTATCAAAATACAATAAACTAAAGGAATTGTATTTCCTGCCCAACATACAATTCAACTTAGGTGTGGTTCAGTCCTGACTAATAATTTGAGTAGACACTTGCAGAACTAGTTAAATGCAGTGAAAATGTTGAAAAACAAGAGGATAAAATTTGATTTTGAAGCCTAAAGGTGCAATGATAAATTATTTATAGTCATTTTATAGTAAAATGTGAATGTAATCCCTGGGGGGGGGGGGGTTAAATTAAATGTGCTTTACTGTGTCCCTGGAAAAGATGTTTATTTTTTATTTTGCACTCACAAACATGGATGTGCATCCCTGCAAACTGACTGTTAGAGGGGATGTGTGGAAACTGGCTGCTCTCCTGTTTTGCAATCATCAGACATGTAGGAGCGCTCCAGACTATCAGCCGCTGCCCTACTTCTGCAGCGCAGAGGCGGATCTGCAGACAGACATCAACACTGTGAGGCAGGCGGGTCCGCCTGAGAGCCAGAGGAGGGGAAGCCACGGCGGTACCAGGCGGAGCAGGACACCTGCACCCACTCTGCTTTAGGAGGCAGAAGATGGGGTTGCTAGGAGACCTGGTCCAATGCAAACACAGCACCATCTGCTGCAGTGAGATCCGGTTAGATTCGGGGGAGACATCAGCCAAGGCTGGGTTGGACAGAGGAAAGAGGGGAGGACAGGGAGGCTGATAATGAACAACGGAAAGAGATTAGACAAACAAGATATGCGTGTGTGAGGAAATGAGTGAAGGCAGGAGGGGTGGGGAGGAAAAGTGCTGACTAACAGGTTCCACTCTCAAATGTCTGCCCCCGACGTTTGCACAAAAAAAAAACATTTAAAATCTGATGTCAGGAGCAAAGGTTAGAATAATGACATGCTGTTGCTTTTTTTGGCCTCCTAGAAGTAAGTGATGATGCTCCTGTTGCCATGGGGACAGTAAAACGTCTCCTCCAGACAGCTCTCTTTTCAGTCACAGCAGGCTCTGTACCCACTCACTTTGCCAGTTTGCTCAGATATTATCCGATGACTCATTTCTCCCAGCATGCCCCTCACTGGTCAAGGGTTTTAATCGGGCTACTAATGTGTACAAAAGGTAGTCCGCTCAGAAAAATAGCTGATTTTACCTGCTGGTTCAAGTAAGAAAATACTAAACTGCTGAACACCTGGTATGTGCAAAGAGGGAGTTAAATACACAGCAAAAAGTTAGCCCTCTAAAAACAAACAAATCTAATTTTATGTACATAATAAAAATGAAGAAGATTTTCCCTGCAGGCCCTAATTTAATTCCTCTCTTTGTTCCACAGTGATGGAGGAAAACATGGAAATATGTTCAGGATTATTTTCAGGAGCTCGCCTGTGCCTACCTGAGGACGTGGGGACTTCATCTACTGGGGAGCTGTTTAAGAAAAAAACGTAATAGTTATTGTTTACATAGTTTTTACACTTCCTTGTGTTTCACGTGATTTTGTGGACTCTTTTAATCTGTTTGTGTGATGACATCAGAGCGTCACCATCAATGCATGGGGCCAAAAATCATGTTCCTAAATTCCTTAGCGAAACCAAAACATGTCGCGGATATCCAAAGGAAGTTTATAAAATTATTATGGCCACAGGACCTACAGTTTAGCATGTGCAAATAGTTCACACTGTTTTCACACATTTCACAGAAGATTTCACACACAGACTACCAGGTTAAGTCTACCACCACCACTGAAGTTTCATTGACCTTTGACCCCAGGAAAAGGCCACCATCTTGAAAAAAAATGACCTTTTGTACCCTCTATCAATTTAAACTCATTCATTCATCTTCTGCACCCGTTTTGTCCCTTTTGGGGTCATGGGGCTACCAGAGCCTATCCCGGCCACTCATGGGTGAAGGCAGGGGGCATCCTGGGTAATGAGGGCGGGGATGGGTTGCACCTGCATACAATGCCGCTTGCTGCTTTAATCCTCTCATATATTCATTTATTTATCCTACGTAAAGCACTTGATAGGAAAATTGGATAAGTATTCTACATGCTCTATAAATAAAGTTGAATTTGAATAACTTCCAGTCAACCTCCACCCCCGTTTCCCAGGTGTTGTGCAGCTTTAGCCTCCACTACATTTTCAGGTGAAGCAAACAAAGCGCTCAGATATTAAGGTGCCCTTTATTCCATGACAATCCAATGATGTACAGTCAACATCAGCATCCTCCTTTTCAAAAGACGTTAAAATGGAAATATTCCAGTAAAAAAGTAGTATCTTACAGCCAAATGCATGGTACCAGTGAGAAAGCACGACTGAAATCATATTCATTTGTCATCTTATGGACCATTGATAAAGCACAATACATAAACACTATTTACAGTCAGTAACACACAGGTGGACAAACATGGTAATTTTCTGAATGATTCAGTAAATAGAATATACTTATATATTAAGGTTTTTTTTCTTCACAAAATAGTAATGCATCCTATATATATTTATATATTTCACAGAAAAAGGCTATACCCCCACACTTTGCTCTGACCTCGCCTCTGGTTTTGCAAAATTTCGTAAAATGAAATCTTTTGCTCGGGCAGTTTATGGTAAACGGCGGGCTCTTTGGTTGTGCTGGGCTTAACGTACTGATCACAGTTAACTGTTTAAGTAGGCTCGCCGCAATCAACGAAACGTCAAAAGTTCACAGGAAACTGGGTGTGTTTGTAACAAACAACTAATTTCCCTTCTCTAAAGCAGGCTGGCCGCTAACCTGTACGCTCTGCGTCGCAGCAAGATGAGCCGTCCCCTCAAACCGGCTGAGATGAAACTGAGCAGATGTTGCATAACAGCACATGTTTCACTGCAACACACTTTTCACGGGAACGTGGCGAGAACGCCGCACAAAAACTGGTTGGAAACTGCTTTTGTATGATGCATGCATTAACATTGAACCTGCATGGAATGGAGATTCATGCCATCGTTTAAAAAAAACAGAAATCACACATCCAGCTCAGTCAGAAGGATTCTGGCCTCAGCAAAGGAAAGTTAGCGTCTATGTACCTGAGCAGGGCTTTCTTTCCTGTAACCTCAACTCCAATATTGCCCGTTAAAGGAGAATAATAATTTAGTATGCAGGCAGACTAAAGTGGATCAAGTGTGGTGCATTATGAGAGATCTTACTGAAAGATCAGGGCAACAGCAGCTTGACGCCAATCCCAGACAGAAAAGAATGCTGCTGTTGGATTGTGACAGTACGTCCACAGTACAGACTGTTGCAGTCTAAGGTCTTTCCTTTGTCTACTCGCACATGAGCCACTCTTTTAGGACCTCCAAAACATCCACTTGGCATTGCAGCAGGGCTAGTTTGTGTGTTTACGGGGGCATTATCACAAACCAAAGCCAAAGCTGACAGCTCATGACCAAACTGAGGGCACGTGACCGAGGCGTCGCCTCTGCCAACATCCTCAGACTGACAGAAAGATATTCACAGGAAAATTCCCAGCAAGCTGTAGCCCAGCCTGAAATCCCCACGTCCTGCGTCTATGCCGGTCCTGCTACCCAGGCAGATCGCGGAGCTGATTTTACCCAGTATCAGTCGATGCCAGAAGCAAACAGGATAGGAATTTTACCCTGCACCCACCACTCCCCACCCCTGCCCACTGCGCTTGAGCCTTTCAGCCGCCGGCCGGGCCTCCTCTCTGCTCCAGCTGGCAAGGGCCTGATCAGCTGGATTTGTTGTAATCATCTTAAGTCATCTCATTCATGCTGGGGAAAGAGCGAACGCTCACCAGCTCTCCAACCGACACCAACTGCTCTCCTTCTGGCAACAGATCCAGGGACTGACCCAACAGTCTGCTAATCATCGTATTAGACTGGGCAGAACAGTCCACCATATTTAGAGGACTCGTGTTGCTGCAGAGGAGTTTTGTTTGGGAGTTCAATTTCTAGGATGGTGCTTCAGAACAATAAAACTCAAAAATCACACAGTCCTGCTAGCCCTGCTAGCTGCGAACAAGCCGACCTCGTCTGTCCATCAAACTGCAGATGTGTGTTTGTGTCTGTGTATGTCGGGGGGGGGGTGCCGGGGAGGGATGGGCAGTAAGTTACAGAGGTTAATGGTAAATTGGCCAAACCAAAGTCACACACTCACCCACCACACACGGCCACTCCCCCACCCAACTCCCACCCCCAGTCCTTCCCCGCCTGTCGTCAGCAGGCGAGCTCAGTCCCAGCCGTTGTCCTTGATCATGTGGGCCAGCTCGATGATGAACTTGCCCTCTTTATACTTCTGACTGCTCTCAAAAGCGTGCTCCTGCAGAAACAGACAGAACTTCAGTCAGATGATGGACGAAGGTCTGGATCTCTGACAAAGAGCTACACGCTACAGCCGTCCTTCACATCTACACGTGCTGGACTGATCATGTCCGACACATGGACTGGATCTGAGAACTGGACTGACTGAGTGTGACGTCACCCACAGAAAGGGGCTTTTCTGCAATACAGACGTCATCATGTTGGAGCCAAACGTCATCAGTAAGCAGTGAATGGTCTGAGTCAGTCTGACTCGACATTTCTTTGACAACCACTCTCGCCAATCACTAGGGAGCTTGTTGGAAGGCCACACCCCTACCACTTGAAAGCCGGTGACATTAAACGTTTCAAACATTGGAAATGGGGGCCGAAAGGCACCACCAACTTTCACGGAGCCATCTGGTTATTCAGGTCATAACTTGAATAACTCGAACAACATTCAAAAATATTTTAAAAATAGGATTATGAAGAACATGTTTAAAAAAGGTTTCTGAGGAAGATTGTTTTTTCTGACCAATAGAACTGAGTAAAATGTCTCTATAGAGGTCTATGGGATTTTGGCTTATTGGAGCCAGCAGGTACTTCCTGTTTGGAATCCCAGAGGGGAGGGGTCTCTCAGTCCAGATCTTAGATACAGTCAAATGTCTGACGTCACTCATACTCACATTTTGTATGGCAGGAGAAATGCCCAAAGTGGGTCAGAGATAGAACCAGAGTATCGTATTTTTCAGACTAAAAGTCGCAGGTTCCAAAAAATGCATAATAAAGAAGAAAAAAAATATCACATATAAGTCCCACTTCTGGGGAAAAAAATGATTTGAAAAAATATGGACATTTTATCTTGAAAGGCAAATCACAATAAACAGAAAAGATAACAATAATGAATATATATGTTTTTTTAACTTGTCCTATCCAACAGCTGGGCAAACAGATGAGAGCTGAAGGCCTCTTGTGTTGGACATATTTTAGTTTAACAACAGGGGTCATTAATCTTCTGACAAACCAGAGTTATGTCTGAATAAACCCCTTTTGTAATCGAGACCAAACTTTATTTATTTTAATCGTGTTTGAAAATATTTTGTGTTGGACCGGACGGAAAAGGAAGGGAGGGAAGAAGAGAGAGGGATGTTAGAGGGGGGGGGGGTGTAGGAGGGTGATTTTAGGGGGGGGCAAAAGCATGAAGCAGTAACAATAATGAATAAATCAATATATGCACGATAAACATGTCTATGACTATGTAGCTTCATGAAACATTAGAAGAATCTAGTATGTTAGCGCAACATATGAATCATTCAGATGACCATAGCAAAAAGAACATGCTGACAGTCAACTAAACTCTTTATATCATTTCAAGTCACTAAATCTTCAGTGTTGCTTCTAAACAACTCTCCCAAGCCTAGAATAAGTCTGAGCAGTGAATCTTCTTCTGCGTTGCTGTCAGAAGCAAATACTGATGCACAAACCTACGTAAACATAGCAGTTGTTGCTATTTTTTTTTAATCGCATATAAGTCGCACCAGAGTATAAGTCGCACCCTGACCAACTATGCAAAAAAAACCCTAGTAGTAATAGTTTGAAAAATACTCTAAACTTCTATTAAATAGAAAAACAGTTTTGAACCAGGTTGGTTTGTTTATTTTAATGTGAAATCTGACTTTTTGTTGTGTCAGGAAATAACAAACGGATCTTTTTTTAAACATGCCTCTAGTGGTAACTTGAGGAACTGCAACATTTTGTATTTGTGCGTTAACTTTCGATCCACAAACAGAATGTTGGGGCTGATTTTTCATCCGCTTTGACTCTGACAGCACTTCGTGGAAACGGGTTATATAACCATCAGCCACTTTTTAGCAGCAGAAACTGGATCCACTCTTGAGGGCACAATGTTTGTTTGTTTTTTAGTTTAGGGGTTTTATTCAACAAAATGGAGAAAAAAAGTAACAAATCTGTAATATTTTATGAAATGTTTTCCGTTCTGTTACATTTGCAAACATTTGAAGTCTGCATTTTGACTGCTATTTGCTTCTCCTCTTTTCTGCAGATTTGACCCAGATTCTTTCAAGCGTTCATGATGGAGCAGTTCTCTTTCTAGACCTCAGACTGCTTTTAAACACAGAGATCTCATTTGACCACAGGATAATCAATCAAAGCCAGAAAAAAAGGTGTCAATGAAGACCCCTCATTGGCTCTGAGAAAACCAATGTAAACATTTTTTTTCACTGAGAAACATCTGAGTCTTGTTGGTCTTTAGTCTGTTTTGGTGCTAATGGACAGGTTGGGTTTTCTCCGTGCAAAACTGCAACAGATCAACCGTATCCTATGATGTTTGCAGAAAATCCACCCTTGTTTTTTTTTTTAGCCCAAGTGAATGCACACACGTGTATTCTGTTGTATCAAACTCTGAGGTCAGAGCATACATTTACAGCAGCTGTTCATCAGACACAATGGGGAGATGAGGTTTCCCGCAACCGGAAGGCTGGAGGTGGAGGTTTAAGGTCAGACACCAAGCCCTGACTGGTACAGTGAGTACGATAAAGCTTGGAGCTGGATGCACAGAGCCTTCCTGCGTGCGATAACCCGTCACACAGTGTAAACTCATCCCCATGCTGACAGAGGTCACCGCTGACAGCTGCACATACTTTGCTCTGCTGATGCATGCAGACAGCGAGCATGTGTGGATTCAGTTCACCCTGACACCAGAACCAAAATACCCCCCCGCATTGAACACAGCGCAAGTTCTGACAGCATTTATAGATGCTCCATCCCTGTATCTCTGTTTCCTATTACCTTTTAAGAGGGTTCTACCTTTCATTCAACATGTGTCCGCTGAACGGCCAAACTGTAACTATGACGACCAAGAGTGAAAGCTTTAGGAGCTTCTGTAGGAAAATATAGTTTTAGTTTTAAAAAATAAAACAAATTTAAACTCTTTTTACAAAAAAAAAGAGGACTGAAAGTTGTCGATTACTATAAATTAGGTCAAAAGTCAATGATTTGATATGAGATGTGTGGGGGATCTTTAGCTTAAAGGTTGCATCACAGTGTGTTACAGTTTTAAACAAAACAATGTTACTTTTAAAACAAGAATAAAAAATCTATTAAAGACCTGCTTGACTGACAGTTGTGTTTTTGTTTTTTAAACATGTTCCTCTGGCATTTTTCTGATGATGCGTAACATATAATAAGAAAGTTAAGCTTTAAACAGCATGTCTGATTATTTCTTTATTGAAATCGTTGTGAATCAGGAACAGACGAAAAAAAGACGTTCGAAAAAGAAAGAACATTCTCGTTAGATTTTTCTTTTTTTCCCCCCAAAATCAGCTTTTACAAGAAATCTCTGTCTTTACTTATGCCATGTTTTTCTGTTTGCTTTATTGAATTTTTGTTGTTGCTCTGGTGGAGACATTTGTTTTGGTTCTTTCTGATAATTTTTGTGGTAAACAGGTTTTATTCTATGTGTGAGAAAACTTATAGCTCTTAATTTCTTGTTTTTAGTGAGTCTCTTTGTGCTGCAATTTGCACAAAAAAATCATGCATTATTTAATTCAACTTGATTTCATTAAACCACTAAAAATAATAAACAGCTTAAACTGAGATAAATTCAGATTTTGAAAAAAATCTTTTAATAAAACTTTAATTTCATAAAATGTTCCATATTACAAACAACTGGGACACATCTAAAAACAAATATCAGTTTATTTGAAAGAGAACTTGTTGGATTGACTTGTTGTTGAGCCTTGAATCACTTACATATTTCCAGCCCAGAGTGGTCTTGCAGTTCTCACAGTAGATATCTGCCACAGCATGCAGACCTGTCAGCAGAACCCTCTCCTCTGCAGGGCCACACCCAACATTCACCCTGAGAGACAGAAACAGGGCTTCAGAACCTGATCTTATCTTCTAGGAACACGTGGAATCGCGTGCAAGGTTTCCCTGAGCGCCACCGCGCTTGTATTCAACGTTCAGTTCAAAATGGTTTTCCCTAAGGAAAAAAAATAAATAAAAGGACCAGATGGTTTGTGTTTTACAGCAGTACTTACACAGAGTTGAACAGGTACGCTCTGCCTTGGCTCCCCTGGAACGACTGCAGGAAAAAAAAAAGAGAAGTTCGTAACAGAATCCCCCCTCAGCTGTTTTGTGTAACGTAGAAGCTCTAAAGTAAAGTGAGATGGCTGGACTGGGAGCTGAGTCAGTCTGAATTTTACCATCTTCTGTTATCAACTCTTGCACAGATGTGTAAAACGAGGAATTCTCTTTGCGGCGGAAAAGAAACTTTTCACTTAATTCACCACAACCCAACAGGAGCCAGAAAGTCTCCCTTTAGAAAAATATAACACTGATTTGTATTTATGCTATTGTTACTATTATAATAAAAAGAAATGAACCATTGTTTATTTGTAATAAATAAAACATAAAGAGAAAACAGTCTTATTCAAAATATGAAATAGTTTATAACTTTTAACAGATGTTTACATGGCTTCCTTTCAAAATTAAAGACACCCTGTATCACAAAGGATTATGTTAATGCAGTGAATGCAGTAGTGAGTAGTGGGATGTCGGCAGTGATTAAAAAAATGTTTATTTTGCCATCTGTGCTAACTCCTCTCCAGAAATTTGTAAATCTAACTAAAGGAAATGAAATCATTTTCTGGGGCAAATGACGCTCAATTTTAGTCTGACTTTGCTAAACTACAAAGTCAATAAGGCTTGATTGTTGGAGCATTATAGTTACTGGTGTCAGAAGCCTTGAAAAGTTATCCATTACTTTACTTTTCTTTGGTATTCACTTCTTACTTTACAGTTACTTTTTAAAATTAAAAACGTTTAATTTTTCTATAACCAGAGAGCCACAGAGGAGGGGTCAAAGAGCCGCATGCTGCAGGCTGCAGACCCCTTGTCTAGAAGCACATGAACAAAAACAGTCAAAACTGATGGTTCCCCTTTTGTTAAGGCTTAGTCACATGCACCCAAAGGAGGGTTGTGGGTTTTTTGTTGCTGTCCCCGTCCGTGGAAGATTGCAGAGAAGAATGGGTGCATTCTACTTAAAGGGAGTGCAGGTGTGTCTTAAGTTCCCTTAAGGCTCATGAAAATGTTGTGCGTGGGGTAAGGGTGTCATGAAGTATTCATACACATAAAGTATGTTACACGCACATATGATGAACTGTTGTACAGTGCCCTTACACTACACTTTAGTTGTCAGTGAGGTGCGCATACTGTCTCCTAACTAACCGCTCGTATCCATAGATATTCAATAGGATTTCTTTAAAACGAAGCTGCACCAACTATTTAGCCCACCTGCTGCTATGTTTAGCCCTGGTGTTTTCAGAATTACAATTCTTTGAATTTAATGACCCCGGTTTTGTGACAAATTGTTTTACTGTCTGTCTTGCAAAAAAAACAATTGTATAGAAAGGTTTTCCAATAGCAAAATAATCTTAGTTTTAGAAAACATGTCTTAGAGACTAGAATTTCTTTCTCTGTGTATTTCTTATCCCATTGGCAGATTTTTTTTTTTTTGCTTATTTAAAGAATATGTTTTTGAAACTGTTTTTGCAGTGGAGGAACCAGCTAAAGAACATTCCTGTTCCATTCTTCGAACGCCCCTGGTTACCTTTGAGATGAGCTCATCATGGTTGGCCAGGTGAGCCCGGCAGTGGATGCAGCTGTAGGTTCGGTGGCAGCTCGGCAGATATGCCTGAAAAGTTTTGGAGCGCGTCATTCTGACCATGGGCGGAGTTGGCGGGCGGTGCAAGAAGGGACTGCCAGCCCAGGTCGGCTCACAGGGGAAGCACCGCAACACACAGGTGAGGGCCGTGGTGGGTGGTAGGTTGGGAGGTGAACACCTGCGCGCAGAAGTGGACAGCAGAAGAGATGCTGTGAGGGAAGTGGAGGGCGAACGCCACTGCCTCAGACTGGCGAGGCAAACTGTGTCACGGGTGTGTAATTGATGATGGGATTACATTCTGCTTTCTGGGTTAGGAAAAGTCTCCAGCTGGCTTTGCCTGCGTCAAACTTCCAAGACGTGACCAATTGTTCCCAGATCAGATAAAATTTTCCATTCTAACTCAGGAACTTCCTGCCTTGATTGCCCAGCGACACTTTAAAACATCATAATGTTTGTCTAAATGCTCAGAAAATCAATTTCTCCTCTGTTCTGCTTCAATAAACCAGCAAACAAACCCTTCCTGGTAAGTGTTCTTTGCATTTAGCCAACATCACTACAGTGAGCTGCAGACGTGCACAAAGGCAGACAGCAGCACTGTGTGTTCAAGTCTAGCTGCAGAGATTATCTGTTTAGTTTAGCACGACAGGGAGTTGTTGCTATGCCCGCGCCATGATATCCAAGGGGATTGAAATACTTCTGCTGGTGCGACCTCGCAGCAGAGGAGATTAGCGAGCTGGCAGAGCAGCCTGACACAGGACCCAGGAGCAGGATCTGCGACAGCAGGGACGACGCCGTGCCGTAAAGCATGCCGCGCTTTTATTGGTCGGCTCCAGTTGTGGGTTCACCGCTGCAGCGGCACGACCCTGTCACGCACAAATCCAGTTTAGTAAGATAAATGTGATCATTCATTCACCTAAATAAAGGACAGCTTCTCCCTGTTCCCTGACATCTGGGTCCCATGTGGCGCAGAAGAACCTCAGACCTTCTGATTACTACATGCAAAACTTATTTTGGATCAAGCATCATTTACACCAACTGCCTCGTTTCTCATTGTTCAGCAAACCACTTTAAAGGATGTTTTCAATGCGTCGATGTCTCTCCTCTCCATCCTGTCTGTAATTACAGAACCATCTGGAGAGGCTCATAAAACACTGATTGGGAACAGGAGGCTTCTGTGGGCCCAAGACAAACAAGAGAAGGCGGGGCTTTGGTCAGACAGAGGCTGATAACGGCTCCGACCTGATGGGAGTAAAGCGAGTGGGGATATAAATATAGGCGGCGGAGAGACGCTATTTCTACCCGCAGACTTGGTGCCAGCAGAGTGAGATCGGGCCACAAACACACTGAGTGCAGTTGTCAGAGTTGGTCCTCACCACTGACTATAAATGAGAACTGGACTGAGTGACCCCTCCCCCCTGGTGTTCCAAACAGGAAGTACCCGTTGGCTCCAAGAAGCCAAAATCTTCTATAGAGACTTCTATAGAGAAATAAAGAGCTGTTACTCAGTTATTCTATTTGTCAGAATAATCCTTCTTGATTTGATTCCTTGTTTTAGTTATTAAGCTAAAAACTGGCCAATCAGATGCCTCGGTAAATGTAGGTGGAGCCGGCTGGCCCCCACATCCAACATTCAAAATGTTTGATATACAGATTCTGTGAAGCCCTTTTTCAAGTGGTAGGGGTGTGAAGTTACAACAAGCTCACTCTGGTTTGGTGAAAGTGGTTGCCATAGAAATGTTAACTCAGACCGACTTGGACCAGTCACTGCTTACTGACAATTTGCACACATTTATATAGACTTTTCATTGGAAGTGGTCATTTGAACGCGTATTGTGGAGCGTGGTGTGAACATAGTTCTGGTCTGATGGGAACTTTTTGATGTTGTGGACATATGAGGAATAGAGTCAATGGTTGCAACACACCGTTGTCCAGTTCCCTCATCCAAGAGAGTGATAACTAAAATGAAAAACGTAAATATTTAACACCAACAAAATGAAAATGAGTTTTTTAGGTCTTTAAATGAAGCTGTATTCTGTGTATTTTTACTATAAAATCCACTTGAGTAGTATCAGTTCATGTTAGGTGAAAGCAGACACCCCAAACAGTGGTTCATCTCTGAGGGATGCTGTTACAGTACACTGTAAGCAGAGTTGACCTCAGGGGTCATATTCACTAGAAGAGGTGGATTATCATGTTGCATGTTTCACGGTGAATGGTGGGTCATGCATAATCCATGTGTAACACTGTCTGTTTGAGCGGGAGTGGCCTGTAGCAGCAGTAATGGAGAAGTATGGGTTAGCTGCTTAGCATGAAAACAAAAAACATCATGTCCGTTTGATTCAGACACATTCTGTCTCAGGTGATGGGAAGAACGTGTGTTTAAAGAGTCTGGAAGACGGTTTCCTGTAAGAAGAATTGTCTCATGGAAGGTCGAATAAGCATCTGGATCTTTACTATAGTGTGTTACTAGATGTTTTTAAAGAATATCAACAAATCCAATCGATCTTTATTTAAAAAAAAAAAGCTAAAACAATTCATCCACTGAATCTATTTTATTTGAAAGCAATTTCTTGTACAAAAACTGCTTTTTTGTAAGTTTTCAATGTAAGTATTGATCGTATTAGTAACAAAAGTTTCACCTTTTTTTAATTTAAATCAGAAGTTTTTCGAAAACAGTTTGGTTTTCCAACCCACTAAAAAAGGGTTTTAAAACTGATAAATCTTCCCAAAAAGTAGTCAGTCCATTTTCTTAACCCGTTATGTCCGTTTCGAGGTCATGAAACTGTACCAATCTGTCGATTGGTAACCAAATATCCCTAGGTGTCCCTCACACTTAGGGATATTTGGAGCAGTGTTTTTCAACCTTTTTTGAGCCACGGCACACTTTAACCTTAAAAAAAATCCCGCGGCACACCAGCATCCAAAAACTAAACAAAAAAAGGAGAAACTCATAGTCTGTATTGATCTACAGCCCCTCCACAATCTCACATGCATTTTTGAGATAATTGTTGCAGAAAAAGCTAGAAAACTGCAGCTGTTTTTTTTCTACAAGATGCAATAAAAGTTAAATTAGAAGATTTAAAAACAGTTTGAAGTGTGTTCGTTGGTTTAAAATGTTTAACAACAGATCTCCCTGTGCGCTGTCACTCTCACAACCCAATGCATCATGGGAGATGTAGTGCATAAAACGGCCGGAGATCGCTTTTCGGAGCTTCGTTGTTTTGTTTACTTTTTCCACGGTCTGATACCGGATTCTGTGGAAAGCTACACCGCTAAAGACGAGCTTTAGCTGGTATTTTTGTTGGAACTGAGCGGCTTTACGAGCTAAATCGGGACAAGGAAGTGAAGACTTTAACCACTTCTGATTGGTCAGACTGATGACATGTGATTAAGCCTTCAAGAATGATTGGTGGAGACAGTTAAAGGGGCGGGACTTTTCCAAAATACAGTCGAAGCTGCAGCTAAATCGCGGTACCGTCATTCTTATCAAAATGTCTTTAGTAAAATAAAATAAACACAAAGAAAAAATAATTTTACGATCTTTTATATTCCTAACTCCTCAGTGTTTTATCAGGGCCTGTTTGGATGAACAAAGAGCTGAAATCCTGGAGATGGGAAATGGTTTTAGATCAGTTAATGAGGGCAATTTCCCACGGCACACTGGTTGAAAAACACTGATTTAGAGTAATCAACTAATTAATGATGCATGTTTGGGAGGAAGCTGGAGTGCCCAGAGAAACCCTGTGCAGCACAGGGAGAGTATCACACAAAGGTCCCAGCTGGGATTTGAACCAGGGCCTTCTCACTGTAAGGTGTGACCACTGACCAATGTTCCACCATGCAGCCCCCCCCCCAAAAAAAGGGTTTTTTAACTAAATTTAACTGTGAATCTGTGAATCAAATGTTTCAGTGGTTTGGCAGCTCCATGTTTTTTTATCTCTAATAAACAAAGTCCTTCCTTCATAAATTTTTAGTTAAGATATGTTCTGTCATCTTGAGATTGTCCTCAGTTCTCTTTATCTTTAAAAGATCTGATGTTCAATCTGTGAGAAACAGCAGTCTGCATGAGGCAAAACAGGTACAGACTATAATGCATCCACCGCCATGCTTCATTAATGGGATCTGTTTTTTTTTTGTGGAGAGCTCCGTCTACTTTCAACCTGGTATTTGTATTTTAAACATGTGACCTTTGGCCTTCAAGCTCATGCTAATTATTGCATCACACTATGGGATGAATCTTTGTTACATAGGTCAGCTCTGTTGTGGCAGACTGTTGCACCCCTCGCTCTCTGTGCCATTGTTTCAGAAAACCTCATAATGGCTTAGATTTGCCTTCATGTGTTCAACATGGCGGCTGCGTTTTAAAACAACACATTTGAACTCCTACATCTTTAAGGTAAGATGTTAAAGAGAAAAAACGTTCTTTGTTGTGGTAGTCAGTATACTGGAACAGCCAATAAAGAAAAAAACTGCAGAAATATATTCTACATATAAAAGTATAACAACACATTACATACATAGAAATCCATGTAAATGCAAAAAAAAATCTATACATGCATTTAAAAATATGCATTATAAACTTTGATTTACAAATAGTGGAAGTTGTGATGTCACACGACAATTTAGTTTTGCAATTAGTACCGTCGGCAAACTTGAGACCAGGACCTGCAAGATCTTCCACTCTAACTGGATTTCAGGCCCTTCTGGTCTGGTTGCTGCAGATTAATCAGATCAGGTGATTCCAGGTTCAGATTGACCCAACACACTTGATCCAAGTAATCTGCAGGAAGTAGGGCAGGCGGGAGCCAAACAACAATTACAGAGGTAGAGCAAGACAACAACGGTGGAACAGCCCAAAGGTCTCATATCTTTGTCACTAATTTATATGTCATATAAATCATTTTAATGGCTGTTTTCCTGATCAAAATAAAACAAATCCATCCACATCTTTTGAGAAACAACAAATATGGGATTTCCATCAAACTCTGGATGCACCAAGGTTCTCCCCACAATGAGCCGTTTCCAAAATACATCTACGGAAAGACCTTCCAACAAGGAACCGCCACAACGTTCCCCACCCAAGAACAAGCAACTGCTCCCCTAAAGCTGAAACCCTCCTTCAGTGGAGTGGAGGGATCATCAGATGATCGTGAAGCTCGTCCATGACTCCAGCTAAACATGAGTTTGGCATTTGTGGAGGAGTGTGTGTGAGATGTTCCTCAACAAACAGGCCCAAAAAAGAAAGAATCTCCAGTTTCTTTCTGTGCTGAAACAAACAGAGCTTCCTGACGAACATCGTTTTCAGTAGGAAAGCCTGTTTGTTTCAGATGCTTGTGAGGAACATGCATCTGTGTGAAGCTAAAGGGGTTACAAATCTGATTTGGATCAAGGCAAACAGAGAAACTTCTCCAAACCAAAGACCAAGATCCATAAGAGGGGGGACAGCTGGAGCGCTGATGACCAGCATGAGGAAAAGATGCCGAGCTGTTGAGGCTGTGTTTGCTTCTACCGCCCCATTCAATTGTAAGTCAAGGATCTTTGTTGCCATTTCACCCCAAGGTGACATTAGTGTACCGGGTCTGCAGATGACAGAGCAATACTTATAAAAACACAATAATCACTAAAATATAATTCAAACTAGGCTAAGCTAAAATAATACCATTTTTAAAATGGCATAATCACAATTAAAAAATGTCTGTGAAAGCTTTGAACATAGGTCAGAGTTGGTCCTTAAATGGTTACAATGAATAAATAATCTACCAAAAATGACTTTTTTGTGGTATATAACTTGGGACTAAAGCTTTAATTTGCTAAATTTAGTTGATGTGAGTGCCGATTTTAAATAATGGTTTGACTGAGTCAGAAACGTCCCTTAAAATGGTAAAAACTGGTGACTTCCTCTGCTTTAATCACGTTAGTTCAGCCTCTGATTACTGCATAGCGCCTGAATTCTGTCGAATCACTTTATATCATGTCAAACAGAGAGAAACGGATGCAGCCAATTAACTGGCTTTTTTTCTATTCTGATTAAATTACAGATTTGGGGAGTCTGTAGGGACAAACCTGAGAAAAACGCCTTTCTACAGAATCCAAAAACAGACTTCACTATAGGATGACGAGCCGTTAACATGTGCGAAAAACTCAGATTAACCAATTTAGTCATCCATAAAAACATTTAATTCACTCTAAATGAGGAAAAAAAAAAACAGTTAAGAGAAGCACAGATAAGACTAATTCTATAATTCATTTGATATTTTAAAGACCCACTTTGATCATCTTTTGATCTACTGCAAAGGCATTTCTAGTGTTAATTATTACGATGCTGTTTTTATACAAATAAAAAAAAACCTGTGTCATTTTTTAGAACATAGTTTCTGCAGAGCAGCAGTAAATACGTCAGAAATTCACCTCTGGGTTGTGCACGGGACTGCTGGTGTGGAGTAATCATCATCCATCTGTTCACTCTCTCCTGCTAGCTTACAGCCCCTCACCCCAACCTAACAATACCGGTGCAACAAAAATAGTAAGCAATATCAGAGCTATCCAGCCGTACAGTTTTGAGCCTGATGCCAGCTCAGACGAGGAAAACCAAAACGTACATGGATCTAATCGTCTACAGGAGAATGCATTGGAAATGAAGCAATTGAAGCGGTTACGTCACATTTACAAGCTTTTAACAACAGTTATTTTCTCGACAGCTCCCGATTCACAACTATTTGAATAGAGAAATACTCAGAAATGCAATTTTGTGCAAGTGTGCAAGAAATGCAAGTCTTTCATCATGAGAAAAATGCTACAAACTCACACAAATGTTTAATTATTAAGATTATCTTTGTGGGTTTCAAAAAAATCCTTGAAAGCAACATTGTTTTTGTCTCTCTGCAAAATGCTGACGCAAAGATTCAGACCCAGCTGCTCTGAGCAGAAAAAAAGATAAAAAAACAAATTGCATAAATGATCACATGACCTGCAGGGGTCCAGATTTTCTATAAGTAACATGACTTTTATCGAGGAGCCAGCAGTTTCTGCCTTCGTCTGACTCTACACCTCTTTAGCCTGTTTGCATATTTATTTATTTTTCTTTTTTGAGGCTTCTCTGTCCATTCATCAGCCCTGGAGCAGGTTGTTTGAGGTCATCGGGCCGTCCATTCTGGTCGATTCTGCATATCATCACAAAAGGCAGCGCTCCAAGGGTCTCAGCCGTGAAAAAGCCCTCACAATCCAGCAAAAAGATGAAAAAGAAAAACATTGTTATGTAACGCTCTGATGCTGCCTCTAACAATGACTAGGAGCAGGAGAAAAAAACACATCAGTCTGCTCTACCCCTGAGCTTCAGTGTCACACAACCAGCAGCAACCGCATGACAACAACATGACAACTGCACTCCAACACACACACACACGCACAAAGTGATGCTCCTGCTTCTGGGATGTTTCCCTGGTGGGACACTTTCTTGAGGCGCATCCTTACATAAACCAGAGAAACTGAGGACACGGGAAGCAGCTCACCCTCACTCACACAGGACTGCAGGATTTGTTTGTGTACAGGCCCCGCGCGTCCGCGTGGGGTCGTTTCGATCCCTCATCGACCACCCACTCACATGATCTACTGGCATGTAAAAATGAGGGAAATAACCTCCTACACCCCCCAAAAAATAACACGCAGCGCGGTGAGATTCTGGTCCAGCCACGCATCTGCGCCCGCGCGCGCTCTCACAGAATGACCGCAGGAGTGATTACAGTATATGAATCAGGTCACAGGAAGCGTCTTTATCTGGGGCAGAACTTCAGCCGCCGCAGATGGCTGGGGATGCCGCGGCGCGCACGCGCATCAACCTTCCCAAGTCCGCATCCACGAACGACTTTGACAGGTTTGTGACGCCTGATCACTCCCGTACGGTTAGGCGCGTGCACGAGCGGACGATGGCGCATATACGTGCAGGATAACCATCACAAGAAGCAAACAGGAGTCACACAGAATGATGTTTACCTCATGCTGCAGTTCAAACTTTTATGATATGAGAACTGTGAATAAACCTTTGAAGAAAAACACTACAATAAAATGCACAAATACAAAAACAAACAAAACAAAAAGTCGCAAACCTTTGAGAGGAAGAAAAAGCGGGTTTCCACGCAGAAATGTGGCGCCTCCTCGGTCTTCTCGAAGCTGTGCCAATTCAAAATTTCCTCTCGCATTCCAACCCCAGGAAAATGTGCTCTCCTGTCCGGCCTGCAGACTCCTGCAGAGACGCAATGTTTTGACGCGCAGCGGAGCAGAGGAGTTTTCAGCGCGACAGACGGACGGACGCAGACAGAGAGTCGCGAGCCTGGCAGCCGCAGCGAGAGAACTCACGCAGAGCGACTTCCGGTTTCGCTGTGAAACCCAAAATCCTCAAACACAGCCCAAATATTAAGCAAACAAACAAACTAAAAAGAAAAATATATTTATAGGCTCACACAGAAACATTTAAATGTGGATACTTAATAACGATTTGGAAATTTAACGCAATACAGGATTTTATTTCGTAAATAAAGCCAACGTTAAAGGGAAAGTGCAGAGCTCTGGACATGACATTCAAAATAGCAATACATTGTTCCCTAAAATTGATCATTTGTGGCAACTGATTATTATTTTGTGCGCACAAGTTAGCAATTTAGCTACTTTAATTCCCATAACTAATTTGAACGCACAAAATGCTGATTTGTGTGCATAATGCTAGTGAAATGGCAGTTTGTGGCAACCAAATACTAATCCATGGACACAAAAATTTGAGAGCACCAATTTTTTTCCCCAAGTCTTGCTGTCAGCGCTCTCACAGCGGCCAGGCCCTGGTTCGAATCCCGACTGGAACCTTTCTAAGTGGAGTTTGCCTGCTCTCCTTGTGCTTGGTTTCCTCCAGGCATCCTGGATTCCTCTCATAGTCCAAAAACATGTTTCATGGGTTAATTCTTTACTCTAAATTGTCCCTATGACTGTGTGTGGAAATGATTGTGTGCCCTATGACAGATGGTGACCTGTGTCCAGGCTGTTCCCAGTTGTTTCACACTTTTTTGTTATGTATGCAATTCCACATGTGTTAAGTCATAGTTTTGATGCCTTCAGTGTGAATCTACAATGTTCATAGTCGTGAAAATAAAGAAAACTCTTTGAATGAGAAGGTGTGTCCAAACTTTTGGTCTGTACTGTTTATATATATATATATTATCGCCACAAGGACAGCTTCTTCCCCCCAGCTGACTCCAATGAACTCCTGACTCCAGACCACTCAAGAACACTGAACAAAACCCCAGAAACTGTCCCACCAGAACTACTGTTGCATTTTTACTGTTGCGTTTTTTATTTGGTTATGTTCAAAAATTCCTATATCTACCTCATAGTACTTTCTTTTAATTATTTATCCTCTCCTGTCTTACTCCTTTAAACTTTAAACTCGTTTATATCTTTCTAGTTTGCACGAGAGCACAAGACACCGAAGCCAAATTATTTGTACGTGCACTGTACTTGGCCAATAAAGCTGATTCTGATTCTAAAACGAGCTGAATCTCTGACCCAAATGGGTTATGTACATGTAAATACATTTAAAGTGTTGTAGGAAAAAAAACATGTATTTTTAATCTTTTTTGTGCTTTATTTTCCAGTTTGCCTTTCTGCCGAATTTTGTTGGAGTCAAAACATAAAATGTGTCTGTGTAATGTTATTGTCTTAAAAATATATATTATTATATATTCATTATATATAATATATAATATATAATATATTATATATATATTATTAAGATAAATAAAAATTAGAATGGAACAGTCTTTCTTTTACTTTCTTTTATATTTGATTTTCTTATTTTCACTCTAAAAATAGTTTTAGAAATCCATTATCACAGCTTAAAAAAAAAGAAACTTCATGATTGGATCATGATTCATGGTTCATGATCAGTATGTCATTTTTAATATTTTAGGATTCCTCATGAAAAAAAATCCCATTAGCCTTAATCATATCCAAACTCTGTTAGCCAATCAGCAAGTGAAACGAGCATGGCAACACCATGCTGATTGGCTGAAAAACATGTACACAATCTTACATTCTCATATTTATTTGGATTTTTTCAGAAATTCCCAGACACGAACCATGAAGATGGAATTATAACGTTGAATAAATTTAAAAAAACAAACATTTTAATGACAGATAAAAACGGATAAAAACAAACGTACCGGTGCATTACATTTTCTGAGACCACAATATTCACAATTTTCTGTATTCTGTAGCGCCACCTTCTGTCAGTTTTGTGGAAACTGCACATATACAAAAATCCCGGATTTGAATAGATTTTAGATATTTCTGTACAGATCAAACGAAAAGATAAACAAACGTCCAGATGCTGCTGACTGACGAATTATTGTTTAAAATCTTAATGAAAACACGCAGTGAGGAGGAGATACAAACTCAAGTCAGTACATTCAGCCAAGTACATTCAGATCAGACCACGTGGTCACAAGTTTTGATTGTATGATTACCCATCATGCCCTTGCACATCTTCACTGCAGGCACAGTGAAGATGTGCCTCGCTGATACAACAGCAAATTTCATCATCAGAATAAACATTCAAGTCTCCACAAAAATACCACAGAACAGACATCTATAACTGGAAAGATTTAAAAAAAAAATAATACATGAAAAGAATATCAAATGAAGGGAGGTGTAGTACGATGTGTACATCTCTCTGTTATAAAGAAAATGCACATAAGAGGATTTAAGAAAATAAAATCTGGATAGCAGCAACCAATCAGAAATAGAAAACACAGCAAACGGTGGCTACAACAGTACAGTTCAGTCCTAAACTCTATTTTCAGTGAAATTCTTATGTATAAAAATATACGAGTCACCATTTACATCAACACTGATGACCCACGCAGGATGAACCGGCCTCCTCATCCTCCAGCTCTCACTGACCATCAAAGTACAGCAGAAAATAAAGAGAGCAATTTTCTCTTATGGCATGTAGCACAGAAAATACTTTAGTTAGAATATATTTTCTCTTCAGTAAAATTTTTTTAATTTAACAGCATGGTTTAAAAACTATTTCAAATACCTGTTTTGTGTGAAATGCAATAGCACAGACACAACTTCCAGAATCTGCAGCACAAAGAACTTCAGCTCTTTGGTCAA
This sequence comes from Oryzias curvinotus, assembly GCA_023969325.1. Lineage (NCBI taxonomy): Eukaryota > Metazoa > Chordata > Actinopteri > Beloniformes > Adrianichthyidae > Oryzias > Oryzias curvinotus. The sequence continues at coordinate 31,909,695 of CM043718.1, forward strand.
AGGGCATTTTTCCCATCAAACCTTGTATTCTGAAATCGGTCTTCCTTTTTTAGGCTTTTAGGATGTTGAATCGTTCAGACTCGGTCCAGAGAACGTGGAGAGCTTTGCACATTTGGATTTCTTCAACTGACAATTTACTGGGAAAGTCTAAATGTCGCTGTTATTTTAGATTCAGTAACTAATAAAATGCAGAAATACTTCAGAACTTACTTATATCTGGTCTCTCACTGTTTAAATTATTTTTTATGTGCAGTTTTTAAGTCATACAAATGTGAACAGCTACACTTATAACACAAAAAAAAACAAAGTAAAACATTGATGACATCAAACTGTCCCGTTAAAAGCAGGAAGTCCTTTCTTTTCTTTAAACTACACTACCAGGTACATTTATTTTAGAAGTGATTTAACACAGGCCGATTAGCTTAATCAACGTAGATAACAAGATATTGGCAAAAATTCTAGCCACACGGTTAGAAAGAGTTCTACCAACAATAATATCCCAGGACCAAACAGGATTCATCAAAGATAGACAACTATTTTTTAACATAAGAAGACTCTTAAATATCATCCATACACAAGATAAAAACAATATAAATTCAGAAATTCTACTCTCTTTAGATGCAGAAAAAGCATTTGACAGGGTCGAGTGGGATTACCTTTTTTTGACCCTTTCAAAGTTTGGATTTGGCTCTAAATTTATTTCCTTGGTTAAACTTCTATATGCTCAACCCACAGCCTCAGTACAAACAAACAATACTCATTCTGAATATTTTGCTTTGAACCGTTCAACAAGGCAAGGGTGCCCTCTCTCACCTCTGCTCTTTGCGCTAGCCATCGAACCTTTAGCCATTCTACTACGCTCATCAAAAGAATACGCTGGGATTAATAGAGGAAACACAGAACACAAAGTATCCCTTTATGCGGATGATCTTCTATTGTACGTTTCTGACCCCATAAAATCAATCCCTATTATTATGACTATTTTAGAAAACTTTGGACGAATATCAGGTTATAAATTAAACCTATCTAAAAGCATTTTATTTCCAATTAACTCGAAAGCTAAAGAAGATCTTAGTAATCTTAACAACTTCCCATTTGCAGTCACAACTCAATTTAAATACCTTGGAATAAATATTACCCAGGAATATTGTGGTCTATTTAAACACAACTATTCTAAACTGTATGAGGAAACGAAAAAGAATATAGACAGGTGGATTAGCCTACCGATTTCATTAGCAGGACGAATAAATATTGTTAGAATGAACATCTTACCCAAATTCCTATTTCTTTTTCAAAACATTCCCATTTTAATCACAAAATCATTTTTTAATAAATTAGACTCTTTAATATCCTATTTCATATGGAACAAAAAAACTCCAAAAATCAAGAAAGCTTTTTTACAAAGACCACCGAGTCAAGGAGGTATGGGATTACCATGTTTTCGTCTTTACTACTGGTCTTGTAACATCCGCTCTCTGTCATTTTGGTTGGACACCCGAGGGACCGACTGGACAGGGATGGAAAATGAAAGTTGCAAACCTATCTCACTAAGGGCCCTGATCTACTCTGCTCTACCTATTCCTAAATGTAATTTTAAGAACCCTGTTGTCTCTCACTCAATTAAAATATGGACCCAAATTAGAAAATATTACGGATGGAATAACACTTCCATACAAGCTCCATTGACTAATAACCAGGCATTCACACCTTCAGTTTCCAATATATCTTTTCTCCAATGGAACCACAAAGGCCTACAATTAATAAAGGATTTATTTATTGATAATATCTTTCCCACATTCCAACAATTACAACAAAAATTCAATTTGAACAGTAATGACTTCTTCAAATATTTGCAGATCAGAAGTTTTATAAAAAGCATATTCCCGTCCTTTCCCGGTCGACCCCCGGAGTCCCCCCTGGATAAATTGTTCCTGTTCGACCCATTTAAAAAAGGCCTGATAACAAAAATACACAATATGCTGTCACAACTGAACTGTAACACCACATTGGAACATTTTAGGGATGCCTGGCAGAAAGACTTGGAAGTGATAATCACAGATAGTCAATGGACAAAAGCACAAGAAAATGTCCACTCCTCATCTGTGTGTATTCGCCATGGTCTCTTACAGTTTAAGGTTCTTCACAGATTACACCTATCCAAGCTGAAACTGTCGCGATTGTTCCCATCAGTGTGTTCTTCCTGTGATCGATGCAAACAACAATCCGCTTCATTAGCACATATGTTTTGGAGTTGCCCTTGTATTGGGAAGTACTGGAAAGATCTGTTTCAAATTTTGTCAAGTACTTTTAAAACAACACTTAAAGCAGATCCACTTACAGCTTTGTTTGGAGTAGCACCAAACGACAGAGACCTATCAAACTCCCAAAAAACAGTTATAAGATTTGTAACACTTTTGGCAAGACGATTAATTTTGTTAAATTGGAAACAAAAAAGGCCCCCTACCCTTATAGTACTAATGCGAGACATTATGAAACATTTGCGACTAGAAAATATCAGATTCACACTTAAAGGAAAACAAGAAGAGTTTTACAAAACCTGGCAACCATTTATAGACATTTTTGAGATGATGAAAGAATAACAACTGAGCTTCATACAGATTGTTAAATGTGATGTCTTCCACTTAAGGTTTATGATATTGTTTTTTTTTTTTTTTTTTTTTTTTTTTTTTTTTTTTTGTGTGTTTTCTTTTTTATTTTGTTGTTGTTGTTGTTGGACTGTTGTTTTTACACTTAGGGAAAAAATAACAAACTGTTTTCCACTTATGTTATCTGTATGAAAATCTGAATAAAAAGAGAATTTAAAAAAAAAAGAAGTGATTTAACACTACAAAAAAACAAAACAAAAAAAAACAAATCATCAGACAAATAAACAAATGACCTGCTGGGGGTTATCAAGATTTAGGAGTTCATTGTCAAAATTGTCCTTCGTATTAACATTTTTATAAAGATTTATGTGAAACATTTAGACTGCAGCTTCACGTTCAGGGAAACTTCAGCCAGATTTCACCAAAGTGCTTATTAAAGTTTGTTTTGTAAAAGTCAAATATAAGTTGTCAGAATTTCTTTATTGCAAAGAACTGTTGAGGTTTCCAGAGCATACGTGTTCACTCCTCCAGCCATGTTTTAATCTAAATAAATAACTTTATTTCAGAAAAATCTCTTTGAAATTGGCTAAACTTAACAGAGTCTTGGAGGTCGACATATCCACTGCTTATTGTGTGTTTTTTAAAATCACTTTTTTGAACAACCAATAAGCTAAAACAAACAAATCAAACCAACTTAAAATAAAATAAAAACCCTGTGCCATAATAAATACTTCATTCTGAGTTTACCCTGTAAAAAAGAAGGCGGGTGGGAAGACAGGAGTGTGCGACTTTAATAAGGACACCACTCTAACATGACTAAAGCCTGTTGTCAGAGGAGCGCTGCTGGAATGCATGCAGGAGACGTGTTAGTGGGTCAGTCAGACTGAAGGATAATCACTGCAGAGGTGAGGGGAGGCAGGACTGGGCAGGTCACTGGAGCCTGGAAATGCCATTCCTGTCCATGAAGTCTTTCAACTTGGTAGGAAAATCCGTCATAACTCCGGTAGCTCCCAAATCAAAGGCCCTCTGGAAGTCCTCTTCATCGTTCAACACCCAAATGTACACCTGAAACCCCGGAGCAGAAGGCACTCGATTAACACGCGGGCGGCTGTTAGGAGACAAAGTGTGGTGAGGGCTTTCAGGAAGTAGCCGCAGGGCTCTATATTTAAACTCCGAAATGGAGCCAAATGCTTTGGAGACGACGAGCAGTCGCAGCACTCTCAGTCAGTGTTGGTCTGATGGAATGGAAAAATCTGGAGTGTTTCTTAGAACAAAGATATGTACACCTGCAAATTAAAAAGGTTCAAGGCGCCACACAGTCCTTCCTGCATGCGGACATGTTTGTTCAAATTAAGAAACTAAAAATAAATGATCCTTAAGCTACGTTCACACAGCCGTCGGCAACGCGCCTTCAAGCAAACACTTCCAATGACAAGTCTGTCTAAACGCCTGCAGATTCACATATTTTGGACTTCCACGTTTAAAACTCTCGCATCTGTGCCGAGCGACACAAGTTTCTACAACCGTGTTCGGGCTCTACGTACAAAATGTTAAACCAGGTAGAACCGGGTTGACCAATCAGGGACTTGGATTTGGTAGTGACAAATGGAAGGCCTCCCTTTTGATTCACGGAAGTCTCAACCATTTGAAAATACGTCATGGAGCAGAAATTAATTATTGCTGTTTGTGTCCGAGCAAAATTAGATGACGCCAAGTCTTTCCTATATAAAAAAAATTGCGAACGAAAAAGTCTGCTGCAAGATTTGCACCGTTTTGACATTTTGCACCAAGCCTGCTCCAACTGTAGGTGGCCACATGTGCTAGTAACACTATGGGCTAAACACGCATTCAAGACCATGCGTTTAGCGCATTTTTTGAGTGTGCGTCACATGCCTGGCGTGAACGTAGCATTACAGCTTTCCAACAGCATTACCTGTATTCCCCGGGCAGTTAAATGCTGAAAAAGAGCTTTTCTCATCAGCAAACTGTAGGCAGAAAGAAAACAAACATCAGCATTGTACTTTTCCTACAGTAACTTCATTTGTTTGTTTGTTTTGATCATTGACAGTTCATGAGAACTGGACTGTGTGGCCCCTCCCCCTGGCATTCCAAACAGCCAAAATCCCATAGAGAAATAAACTGCGATACTCATCGTCATTTTATGTCAGAATAACCATTCTTGTTCTGATACATTCTTTTTAACATAATCTTGATAATGCCCATGTTTTCCTAGGATATTTTTTAGCCGTTCAAGTTATTCAAGCTATAAATTGACCAATCATAAAAGCATGTGGTCTCACGTCCAACATTTTGATGTTTGATTGACAGATTTTGTGTAACCAGTAGGGGTGTGGCCTCCCAACAAGCTCACTCCTGATTAGCAAGAGTGGTTGCCATAGAAACGTTGACTCAGACCAACTTCTGTTTGCTGACAATTTCTAGTTTCAACATGGTGTCGTCCGTATCATGAATAAACGGCAACTGAATTGACTATATTTGGTTAGAGTAAACTCTTTTCTTTGGGTGATGTCACACTCACTCGGTCCAGTTCTCATATACAGTCAAAGGTTTACATCAGAAACCATAAGATAACTAGCAGATATTTTTCTACCAGACTTTCAGAGGAGAAAAACAGCGCAGGAGTCCAGCTAAAGTTCCAACATGCATCTTTCCAGATTTATCAAAGACGTGAGAAAAGCTGCTGTGCACACTTAACATGTCTTCAGTGTTAAATAAATGTGACAGGGGTGTAGTTTTCCTTCAGACAGGAGCTTCTCAAGGTCAAGATGACACTGCAGCAACAACTTCTCACGTCCATAATGATACATCAAATCGATTCAGTCACTAACTTCCATACTAACTGTACGTCTACACTAACAATAACACCATTTATTAGGAACTTCTGACACACAAATCATACACACAAAGAAGGTAAATGAATGTCATTTTTGAGGTCCTTTTGATGTCCTTTTTTGATGTTATGTCATATATATTATTTCTAAATGTCGTTGTTGCTACCACAGATAAATGAATTTACCCATAGTGGGATTAATAAAGTCATCTAATCTAATCTAATCTAATCTAATCTAATCTAATCTAATCTAATCGTCCAATACTTATTCAAATATTCTTTTTATATTCTGATGGATGAAGAACTTACGTGTCTGCTAACCAGATGATAAATCGCTGACTTCCAGTTAAACTGTTAGGACCCTTCAACCTGTTGAAAAGCAAAAACAGCAGGGTTAACTGATGGAAGCTCAGCCTTTCATCCTGCTTTAGGAGGCCGTGGCTTAACAATTCTGTTCCTCTAGTTTGATCAATCTTTACTTAAAGAGGAAGTTTTCCCACATAGTAGGAATTGTTCCTACAAAGTGCTGTACATGTCAGAGCATTTTTTTTTAAATGTCCTTGTAGTGCCTACACAAAGGTCAATGTGTAAAAGAATGAATGAATCAGTGGGTGGGAACAATCTGCAGTGTGACCTTCAGCTTCATAACCTCTGGCACGAATGCGAAGAATGTCTTTCTATGACTTCACGTCTTTTCAAGGGCAGAGTCCTTCAGGTGACGAAGACCCAAAGGCCACGGCTATGCAGAGTTCCTCATGGGTTCAAATGATGCACGTTTCATTTTCAGAGGATTTTTCGGAGGTCTGTGTGATAATCTTTGCACTGCCATGTTTGTTTTGTTCACTCTTTCACTACACGTAGACCAAATTCCCTGATAGACAGCTGATGTCAACAGGTTCACCATATATCTCATGTGTCTTTAAAAAGGACAAAAAGATGATTTATATCAAAAGAGACGAGTAAGGAAGTGTGGAGGCAAATTTATCCAGGTTTTGACAAATGAAACAGTTTTAACGGAAACACACGTATTCCCTATATTTAAACATTTACATCCCATCAAATGAAACAAAGCATTCCCGGTGGTCTTTTAATTATGATTATGCTGTTTTAGCCAAATAATGTTTTTTAAATGTGTTGTTTTCTAGTACATTGTTCCTGCAGGAGTTGGTTAGAAAGTCACTTCTGAGTTGTGGACGTGATTGTTTGCGCAGAGTAAGCCCACCCCACCTTCCCTTCCTTGTTGATGAGAGTTGTCTGTTTACACTCTCTCCAGCTAGCTTACAGGCCCTCAAATCCCCAGCCTAACATAAGTTGTGCAACAAAATGTCATGTAATATTGGAGCTTTCCAGCCGTTTAGAGCCAGATGGCAGCTCAGAACGGAGACCATTCTTATTGGAGTGTGTCTTTAAACCAAGAAACAAAGGCTGCCATGTCAATTTTAGTTTTAGCAGAAAGAACATCTTCCACAAAGTAAAACCATTTTCTGCTTTCAAAGCGGTATACTCTTTCAGAGACACACCTATAGAACAGAGTGAACACTTAAATTGTTTCTGTGGACAAAAGTTATGCTCCCACATCAATAAACCTTTTTTGCTTGACTCATGTTCTAACATTACAGGAGGATTATCTCAGTCTTTACAGCACTTCCTCTGCTTTTTATCAGCAGCTATGCCAATACAGTGAAGTAGGAAACTTTGGCCGTGTGGTATCAGCGTAAGTGTGCTGATGGAGGTGGGAGGGTTGAAAGGTCAGAGAACACCCTCGGTAAGCTGAACATGCAGTTCGACGCCAGGAGACGGACCTCTGTGTCAAAGGTAGCGACAGAATCATTGAAGCTCGATGAATTGTTCACTCTGGCAAAATTGCAGAAAGAACAGGTTTAACGAGTCAGGTTCTTGTTTTAAAACAATCATTCTCTGCAGGTAATTCTATAAAAAAAAAACAGCAGTGATGCTTTTTGTATATTGAACATTGTCTTTTTTAAGCCGCCAGATTCAGTTAATGGTTAGAACAGAACTTGTGTAGGGTTACAGTGTTCCCAACAGGAACATTGAAATCCTTCTAACTTTCATCATGTACGGACAGTTCTTCTACTATTGGAGTCACAATTATACGGAGCTCCTGATGGGCCATGGAAGAAAAAAAAAATTGAAGCAAAAAAAAAAAAAAAAACCGAACGGGTTGGTGGGTTCCTGTTGGGAACACCGTAACCCTACACGAGTTCTGTTCAAAGCATTAACTGAATCTGGCGTCTTAAAAAAAACAGCAGTGATGCTTTTTGTATTTTGAACATGGTCTTTTTTAAGTCGACACATTCAGTCAATGGTTAGAACAGAACTTGTGTAGGGTTACAGTGTTCCCAACAGGAACATTGAAATCCTTCTAACTTTCATCATGTACGGACAGTTCTTCTACTATTGGAGTCACAATTATACGGAGCCCCTAATGGGCCATGGAAGAAAAAAAAAACTGAAGCAAAAAAAAAAAAAACAGCAGTGATGCTTTTTGCATTTTGAACATTGTATTTTTTACGTGCAAAAATGATTATTCTGAGAAACAGAATCTGTTTATTTCTCAATATAAATCTATGGGATTTTGACCTCTTGGAGTCAACAGGTACTTCTTGTTTGGAACACCGGGGGGGGGGGGGGGGTGTTCCTTAGACCAGTTTTTATATATATTGTCTATGATCCCGACCAAGGAAGACAAAGAGAAATCTAGGTATGCACAGAAAGCATTTCACAGGTCTATGACTTAACTTCAGTATTTGAACAGATGAGTCTGGATTTTCACTAGATCACGTGTCAAACTCAGGCTAGCGAGCCAAATTTAGCCCGCAGTGTAATTATAATTGGCTCACGAGATCATATCAAAAGTGTATTAGAGCTGGCCCGCGGTATATACTGTGCCCCAAATACTACAAATCCCACAATGCTTTGCTAGTACGTTGGCGCTGTCGAAGCCAGCAGACGCTCCTTTTTTCTGTTGACAGTCATTGACAGCCATGCTCCAGTCACATCAGACAAACTAATTTCACCCTCCACAAAAATGGCCAAATGAAAGATGGACAACAGGAGCATTGAAGACAAGTAGGAGGCAGATTATCTGTTCACGAATATAAAGACAGACCTGTTTGTCTTGTGTGCGGAGCCATTGTGGCTGTAAGGAAAGAATATAACACAAGAAGACACTATATGAAAAGGCTAAACATTACATCAGCAGTTAACTTTTGAATAAATATAGAGTTTGGCAAGTGACTTTACTTCACTGTTTCATTTTGGCCCACTGTGAATTTGATTTTGACACCCCTGCACTAGATGACTGTTTGTTTCAATATTAGGCCCACATGATACATTACTTAAACATATTAGAGATCTACACTACTAGTAGAAGGCTAAAATAGGCCATATGGACCATCTTTGATTGGATTTATGCTATTCCTTAAAAATGGAAAATGAAATGTTTTATTAGTTACGGAATAGTATACTATTATACACGCTGCCAGAATTCACCAGGTTGTATAAAAATACATTAAAGTCATTTAAATTGACTGATGGTAAATGTCATGATTACTTGCTGAAAATGTCTTTGAACAGTCTATACTTGTAATCGCTATTTTGGTACAAATGTTGGCAAAGAGGTTTATCTAAATGGGCGCTGCAATCCTTCCTCATCCAGTCGGGGCACCTGATGAAGCATTTAAAAACACAGCGATGTCCCCAAAACAAGCCCTTGACTTCTGCACGTTTATGAGGCCTTCACCTTTGACCTATCCCAGAAGTCAACGCGCACTTTATCTGTGAACTGGTCTGTTACAGAGTTAGATCTGACTTTAGTGTGGACCTACTTAGTAATGATGGAGGGCATGGGGATCTCCAGGAACTGCTCCTTGATGGGAACAAAGGGTAGCAGGCCTGAGTAGAAGAGGGCCAGCAACTGCAGCACTCTGGGAAAGCTGAACAACACTGGAATCTGAGGGTTCTGCAAAAACAACAAAAACTTCACACTCAGTCAACTCCCATGGATAAAAGAGATGACTGACCAGCACAGGGCTGCCTAGTCCCAGTCATCAAGATTTACCACCCTGCCTGTTTTCCAGCCCTCCCTAAACTTTTTTCTGCGGATTACCTGGATCATGTGTCCAGTCAATCAGAATGAGGAGACACCAGAGTCTGTTAATCAGCAGAAAGCAGTGTAGAGAGAACTGGACAACGGGAAGATAGATGGTAGATCTTGAGGACCATGATCTGGCAGTCCTGGACTAGAACATTTAGTTCAAAAGAAATTCTGGACTCTTTGCTTTTACATCTAGTTTTTGAGAATGAGGCAGACAAAATAAAAGGTAAAAACATAAAAGTGTTCTTCATTTTTTTTTTATTCATTAAGCACAATTAATTAAAATTTCTAGCTTGGCTTTAACAAATGTAGTTTTATCCATCTGAACAGCTATTTTACATATAACATCAGATTATAATTTTAAGGCCAAATCTGCATCTCATAGAACAAATGTAAATGAAATAGATTAACAATAGGCTTAATCTCATACCTCTTTGTAACACTTTTTGACCACTTGGTTGCTGGAGTTTCCCCAGACAGTTAGGTGCTGCCGGTCATATTTAACGATGAGCTCAGAAACCTGAACGGGAAAAAAAAAAGACAAATAGTTTTTGTTTCACTACAAAGTCTGAGATAACATAATGAATGTACATTCATTCTTTTAGCAGACAAAACCTAATTTGACTAAAGCATATACTATGGTCTGGGTGAATACTCAAATCTGATTGGCTGCAGTGTGTCAATTAAAAAAGCAACATTGAAAAAAGAAGTTACGGCCAAACAGCCAAAATGTTCTATATTACTGCGCTGGCCTAAAAGCCATTTGGTTACCGAATACAGAGCAACAGAAACTCAAGGAACAAATGTTTATACAAATTTTAATTATTAATTAATGAAGGAAACTCTGTTGATGCACATATAATGATCAGACTTCTGAAAATCAATTTAAACTTTAAAAATAACACGGTTAAAGTACTAATACCTTAATAATGACCATGATATAAGCAGAATAATGCCCTTCAGAAATCAGTGGACTTAGTGGAAGTAACCGTTCAACAAACATAAAACCAGGAAAAGGACCAAACAGGATTTGGTGTGGAAAGAAGAAAAAAAACACGGACACAAACCTTCTTGATGAGTTTGTCGTTGTTGACCTTGATGTCAACGTTGACGGGGGTGTTGGGGAAGGCATCAAAAACGTCCCTGAGGAGAGGGATGCGTTTGTCCTCCCCTCCCTCGCAGATACACTCTACACACAAGGACGGCATCAAAATACGAACTCCAACACATTCCTCCAAGCATGACTTCAGACCCTCAAAAAATGCTAAATAGCCAGTAAGGACACGACGTGTGTGAGGCTCACCCTTTTGAAAAGTTACACCCAGCTTGCAGAGGTACGGAGGAAGTTCCTGCATGGAGAATAGAATTACTAGATTAATGACCACACAAGAGGATGAACAAGATTAATACCTGTTGGATGAAAATTTCTACTTAAGACCCATTGACTGGATTAGAGAACTGGACTGAGTGATCCCTCCCTCTTGGCGTTCCAAACAGGAAGTACCTGCTGGAAGCCAAGAAGCCAAAATCCCATAGACTTCTATTGAGAAATAAACAGCTATTACTCAGTCATTTTTTTTCAGAAGAACCATTCTTGCTCTGATCTTTTTTTTTAACATGTTCTTGATGCTCTCATTTTTTCATTTATTTTGTTATCTGCAGTACACTTTACATGTTGTTTAGGATATCTACCACTTTCCTCTACTGGTTACCATCTGTGGGAGAGCATGGATGTAGGCGTTACCATGGCAACGCACCATACAAATAGTGCGCTTCAGGGTGGGAAGTTCTGCATTTACATCCATCCTCCTGAATGCTGGAGTCCCTCAAGGCTTGTCTGGAGTCCAAGTTTGTTCGTGCTGTACACGGGCCAAAAAAACTCAATGGATATTCTGATGACACGACCATTGTTTGGCTGATACTAACGAGACACCATGCAGACGAAGTCCAGACAACCTGCTCAAGCTCAACACAAGCAAAATAGAAGAAATCCAGACCAAACCATCTAAAGTGACTCCAATTCTGCTAATTTCTTGGACTACACATCGCAGAGGAACCATGGAGGTGAGTAAAAACTGGAGCTGTCCAATCCATTCACATCATCCCAACATCGTTCCAACGGAGTCTCTTTTTCATTTTCTTTAAATATGCTGATTAGTAAATAAGAAACGTCTACCTCCGTTCCTTAAGAAGCATCTTCCCCGGCAAAGCAGAGAGGAAGCAGCAGCAGGAGGTCATTCAGACGAAGAAGAGGATAATCCACTCAACACTTCCAAATGAGATCAACTCACACCATCTCCTCTGACAACCCAAAAAGATCTGAAATGCCACCCACCAACATCAATTCTAACTGTAAAAGCCTGATTGAAGTGCTCATGTCCGGGTGTGTTTGTATTAACTTGGACCCTTTTTAAACATTTATAGCGTTTTTACACTGTTTTAGCAGCTGCAGGACAAAAGGGGAAAACTGCATTTCAAAGTAGAGTGACAAAAATAATCCAGATCTTCCAAAGATGAAGTAGATGCTGAATTAGAGGGGCTTTTAGACTGCAATCCCAGAAGCAAACTATATTTCTAAGGAACTTGTGGGGAATTCAGCATGATTTTTTTCCAGGGATTTCAAGGAGTCCCTGAACATAAAAGAACAAAAAATGTGACCAGCCTGCAGCCCTGACCTCTGTGCACTAAGAAATAACTGAGGAGATTAAACCAAAAGTCTAAAAAAATAATCTGTTTAAAGGTTTTTCTAGAAGAATGATATTAAAAATTAAGACATTAGAATTGGAACTTATCTCAAATGGATACATGTTAACAAATAATCTGACAAGAAAAAGCATTACATTTATTTCAAGTCATGTATTTTTTAGTTATTGTATTATACACATATAAATGTGGTGGCTTAAATGTAAAAACTGAATTTCCCTTTCAGGGTTAAATGAAGTATTTGTCTTATCTTAAATATCCTAAGTTTATACACTATGTAAGCAGTTGTGAGTCTGTGGTTTTTCTTTCTGTTATTTGAGTTAGAATAGAACCATCATCTCACAAAGAATTTCCCTTCTTTGATTTATCATGTGATAAAAATCTGGTGATTTTACAAGGACCTAAACAGAGAGTATGATCTGTTGGTGCTGCTAACTCAATGTTAGGGGATCAAATCAGAATCAGTTTAAAGTGAATGAAAAGCAGGTGTTATCATTATAATTATTTATTATTATTTTTATGATTCATTATTATAAATTAAAATAAAATACAATTGTTAACAGTTTTAAACTCTAAAGTTCACATTGTAGACTTAAAGAAATCTATCTTCTGATAAACAAAACTTTGGGAGAGCTTCATCCCTGTACATCACATCAGAGGAGGGACATCGGCGGCGCCAACAATAGACACTGTTCTGGAGCGGAAATGATGTCACCATGATGACCTTTGTTACCCAATGTCAATCATGTCCCGGGGACCAATGGGCTCCAAGCTCCAACCCTCATGTAAAATTAGGATATTAACTCCAAAAACCAAAACTCTGGAGTGAAACTATAAATTGAGGATTCAGAGCGAAGAGGAAGAGAAACAAAACACATTTTGAAAATACAAAAAAGACAGCTGATACTAATAAACATTTTTTAACATTTAGTCACAGTTTTAGGCTTATGGTTATTTCTAATTTAATTTTTTTTTAATTATTTATAAATGTATAATTTTTTTCCTTCATATTTACAATTTTATTTTTCCAAATTTGCAATATTTCTTTATAGTTTACAATGTGAACTCGACCTGGGTTAAATTGCAACATGGATTCAAGGGCCACATGTTTTGTATGTAGAGCCCAATAACTTGTGCAGCTACATGTATGTGTGAACCTGAGAGTTTTGAACACGGAAGCCCGAAACGTGCGTTCACATCAACTTTTGGACTGAAGGTGGTGTAAAGGTAGCTTAAGGCCGGAACCCCTGCCCTTCCAGAATAACTGACAGCATTTTATGCATCAATGTTGACATAATTTGTTGGCAGAAATCTGTAAATATAGTTTTCAATATATCTTTTTACATTTCATTTACACTGTTCTACACTTTGGATGTTAACATTGACTGTATATGAGAAATGGACCAAGTGAGTGTGACGCCACCTATAGAAATGGCTTTACTTCCGGCTCCAACGGCATGAATCCATGAAACCTTTTCATCTGCTCCTGATTCATAATGTTTTGATTACAGAAATAAATACTCAGAAATGTTCTTTATATATGTCCTCCATCAGCAGAAAAATGGCACAAGAACTTGTTAAAAACACCACAAACATCATTAACATTGGAGTGGGTCTTTCAGATGATCCTAATTTGATCTCATTTTTTTTATTAAAAAAAGATAAAATACCCTACACAAAGTGATCTCGGTGAAAAACCTCTTGGTACTGTCCTGTCAAATCAATAAGCTGAACGTTAACAGGGGTATTCCAGAACAGAGGAACTTACAGCGTAGGCCACGTTGGCGATTTCAGCGTTGACGCCACAGACCCTCTGTAAGTTGGAATCATGGGAGACCACGACCTGCTCGTCTCTCGTCAGGTGACAGTCCAACTCCAACATGTCTGTGCCAACGTTCACAGCACTGCAAAGACCAGCACACGCAGATGTGTTCAGACCTCTGAGCAGAAACGTCTCAAACGGGACATCTAGACTTCACACTGATGGGAAACGGATGGGTTTCAGTGACAACTCACTGTCTGAAAGCTGCCATGGTGTTTTCCAGGTTTTCTCCCGCTCCTGCAAAGTAAATAAAATACTTAAAGATTAGTTTTGTTCCTACCAGTGGAATCGAGTTTTACAAACTTCAAGACATTTCTTTCTGCAGTTTCTAAGCAAATCAACCAGCTGGTTTGAAGTTTAGAAGGTTTCTGTTTATCTCTTTTTCATTGTAATACAAAAGTGTCAAAAAAACAAACAAACGCAATGTATTAAATTGAACACTTACATTCCTGCTATTATCACACGAAGCTAAATGTGGTAAAGCTGGTTCTCTTGTATAACCTTGCAGAAGGGAAGCTGCAGTCACAGGAACTTTTTTAGGGATTGAACCAGTATGCTGGTAATGAATGAACAATAGTAATCTGCTATAATCTAAGAAAAGGTGCAGCAAAAAATACTAGGAAGTTGCTCATTTCTTTATGAAAAACTGTTGTTAGAAAATTGTTGTTCTTTAGTAATTTTGCGTCTTGAAATTTAAGGTTTTAAAGCTAATTTAAAAACCTCAATAAGCAATTACAGTGTGTAGCACTTCTTAAGATTAAAAAACAGCAACATGAGCCATATTGAAGCTCCAGCTTTTACTCACCTCCACGGTGGGAAATGTGCTTGCAGAGGAACGTCCCCCGCTTCTTTCGGTGCAGAAGTGTTGGACATTTTAGCAGCAGGGCAGAGGTGAGAACGTAGCCCGTTACTGTTGACAGGACATACACGGCAGCACACATCTCCAGAGTCCACTGCAAAACAAGGACACCCCATGTAGGATGATCCCAACAAACATGTCTCCTAGAGTGACCTTCATACCTATAGATGAGCCATTAAAGTTCATTTTTGGAGGAAAAATGTGAGATATATAATAGAGATATGTAGATAAATGCTTTAAATAATCCATTCATTCACTTATGGCCATCCAACAAGCAAAACTTCATTTTAGATGATTATTTAACGTATTTGGATTAAGTTTGAAATTAATTAACCATTTTTCACTACACTGATGAGGATGATGACAAGATCATGATGACTGATGACAGCAGAAGATGCATCTCCCATCATCTTGTTTGCAAAAAACAAGAGGGATATATTTATATATATATATGTGTGTGTGTGTGTGTGTGTGTGTGTGTGTGTTCAAACCCTTTATGAGTTTGACCAACTGTTTTTAGGCTGTTAAAAATAAAGCTGTAATTTTGCACCAAAAAAGCACATTTAACTAATGTACAAAAGCTATTTTATTCAAGTAGTCACACTGGGATAAAAAAATAAAACAACTGCATAAGATGCGATATTAATTTATTCCTAGTTAAAAAAAAAAGTACAACTCTAAAAATGCAGCTTCACACAACCTCCATCTGGAGTGTCAAAATAAAAGCTTCAGGAAACCATCGTTGTTTTTTACGTAATATAACTCAGATCGTTCAGTATCCTTTTAACGTCAACTTTCTGTTTTTTTCCCCTGACATAAACAAGTACTTTGACACAGATTATTTTTGATGAATATCAATTCCTCTGGATTTGTCCAAACACACGCCGTTCCTGGTCAGCTATTTGGGCTAATGTTAGCTGGGAAATGATCAAATCTTACCTTTTACCTCAATTGGATTAGTTGTTGTTTGCTTCCGTTTAAGCACACCTCTGAAGTGAAAGATTAAGACTCTGGGGGTAAACTGCTGAGCCGGGCCGGCCTCTGATACCCAGATCCAGATCCAGATCCGGGAGTCTGCAGCGCACAGCTGGGATAACGCCGAGCTGCCTGTCAACTGTGCGCGCATGCGCACACCAACTTCGAGGACCCTTCTGAAACCTGGGAAATACTTCCGCAAAAGATTTTCAAATTAAAAACCCAACATGTTTCACCTTTCAGTGTCAAGCTGCCGCGAAATAGTTATAAATGAGATGAATTTTTCAGCAAGTTTATTGTCCTTTGTGGTAAATTGTATTTGTGCAAAATAATTTTAATTTATAAATAAGAATTAAAAAAAAAGAAAAAAAAAGAATAAAATCCAGCCGCCTTTAAGGTCTTATTAAAGTTGATAAAAATCAGTCTTTGATTTTAAATTGTTTTCCACTTCAAGCTCACAAATTGACTAAATAAAGATTTAGCTTTCCCAAAATAATCTTAAACTATGAGAAATACTGCAATGTACTGACAAATCTCAAATTCTTTTTAATAAGCAGCTAAGAAAAATTCCAGTTGGGTTAATCACAGTAAATGGAAACAAAATGAACTCTATTGGCTTTAAATATTTAAAATGCAGTGCATAACAATACCCACAATCACCTTGAGTTCTGCAAATGACAGCCACGGCCAAAGTTCACTTTTGTGCAATAAACAGTCGATAGAAATATGATATGCATGCTGACAATACCTCAATATAGCTTTTCAAGCCCTGTCATGCTGCAAAAACAATTAACTGTTCCTAAAATTTGTGATTTTTCCTTTAACTAATCAAAATGTCTGAAGATTTAGCAGAACTTGTGAATGAGTGGAAATGTCTAGAGGAAGAGTATCAGCAACTTCAGGTAAGAACTGATCCTACTTATCTGCCACTATCAGGTTATTTGTATTAAGCATTTCATACATGATGTTGAAAGATAGGAGCTTTTTTTTACTTCATTTTAAACTAAAAAAGTCTGACATCTTGGTTTACAAACTACAGTGAGATATCCTTAAGTAAGCTGAAATGTAAAACTGAAAATCCTCTCCTATTTTCATTGTGCTCCAGGAGACACACAGAAGATATTTGCACAAACTGGATGAAATCTCCAAACTGCAGAACAACTGTTCTTCATCTATTGTCCGTCAGCGTAAAAAACTCAAGGAGTTGTTTCGTCGCGCAAAAAAGTGAGTTGAATCTCCTCAAATAGATTTATGACAGCAGGCGCTGATAAAGCAGTGCATAAGGTTACAAATGGATTTGATATTAATGGACTGAAAAGACCTATCTGAGCTCAGATTCAGTCTCACTCATTAGATTAATGCTCTGTTGTGTAATTGGTTGCAGCAAAAGACTTTCACAGGAGGATGCACACACATTGGCTGAAATCAAAGACAAAATTAAGACCAGACAAAATGCTTTTGATGAAATGGAGGCATTTCTTCCCAAGAAAAATGGGTGAGGACTCGACCATTTTCTGGTTATAT
Organism: Oryzias curvinotus; assembly: GCA_023969325.1. NCBI lineage: Eukaryota > Metazoa > Chordata > Actinopteri > Beloniformes > Adrianichthyidae > Oryzias > Oryzias curvinotus. Next base: position 31,927,152 of record CM043718.1, read on the forward strand.
TATCTGTGCTGAGTGTAAAATCTTTTGGCTACCAGAAGATTAAAAACACAATAAAACACTAATAAATTGAGTGAATCATTTCATCTTCCAGGTTGTACCTTAGTTTGGTTCTTGGAAATGTCAACGTGACTCTTTTGACAAAACAGTCAAAGTAAGTTCCATCTCTGAAAGAACACATAATTTTCCATCTCAAATATGTTTTGATTTAGCATTTTACCACATGCAATACATAAAAGTTATTTTGCTCAGAGAGAACATTACATTTAGAATTTATTAGCACACTTTTAGTGATCTTGAACCGTCTCTTTTTTTATAAACCAACATTTTTACAAATAAAATTTGAATTTTTATCAGGTTTGCCTACAAAGACGAATATGAGAGGTTTAAGCTGTACCTAACTGTCATCCTGCTGCTGCTCTCCTTCATATGCTATGGTTTTGTGAGCTACAGGTACAGTGTTATCCTAAAACATTGTTTTAAGTCATTATAATTATCCACACAAATGCTTGATATTTTCATTGTGAAATTAATGTTTTCTGCTATAGATTTCTAGATGCAATCCTCAATTTCCTCTTGGTTTGGTTCTACTGTACATTGACTATCAGGGAAAGCATCCTCATCACAAATGGCTCCAGGTTGGTATTATTTTTCTTTATCCCGCTTTTAAACTCAGTCACTGTTTTTTTTCCCTGTATTTTCACATTATTTCATTAGGATCAAAGGATGGTGGGTTTTCCATCACTACATCTCCGCCTTTTTGTCTGGTGTGATGCTAACATGGTGAGCACAATCAGATTATAGGGCGAAAACCATTGACTGCATCTGAGAACTGGACTGAGTGAGTGTGACGTCACCCATAGAAAATGACTTACTTTAGGCTCCAACCGAATGAAGTCAATTCATTTACCATTTCTTTGCAATACAGACTTCGTAATTTTGGAGTCAGATGTCGTCCGTAAGCAGTGATTGATCCGAGTTGGTCTGAGTAATTGTCTCTATGGTAACCACTCTCGCCAATCTGGAGTGAGCTTGTTGGGGGTCCACATGAAATCTGTCATTCAAACGTTCTGAACATGGGACATGGGGGCGAGCTGGCACCACCTACTTTTATGGAGGCATCCGATTGACCGGTTTATAACTTGAAGAACTTGTTCTACAGAAAATGTATCATTAAATAAATTATCAAGAACATGTTAAAAAAAGGTATCAGAGCTAGAATGGTTATTCTGGCAAATAGAATGACTGAGTAAAAGCTGTTTATTTTTCTATAGAAGTCTGTAGGATTTTGATTTCTTGCATTTCCTGTTTGGAATGCCAGGGGGAAGGGGTTACTAAGTCCAGTTCTCATATACAGTCAATAGCAATAACCCATTCGACTCCACTAACTCAAGCTGTTTGTACCTCCTAAGGCCCGATGGGAACCTCTACAAGATGTTCAGGGGCCAGTTTCTAGCCTACTGCTTGTATCAAAGTATGTCCAAAGGGTTTGTGTAATCTTTTTATTTTTTATTTTCCATTGCCTGAAGATTGTCATGTGGTCTTCACAGGTTTCGTACAGTGCCTGCAGTATTATTATCAAAGTGGATGTTTGTACAGACTACGAACGCTTGGAGAAAGACACAACATGGATCTGACTGTAGGTGAGGAAAGGCAAAGCGCACCAAGGACTCAGCCTGCAGACAATACAATAAAATTATCTGGACGCTAAATACTTCATAACATGATCAAATTTATAACATGATAAACTATGACAATCACAGATAATCTCTTTTTCATTGTTTCTCCTAATGAATAGAGGGTTTCCAGTCTTGGATGTGGAAAGGACTGACGTTTCTTTTGCCTTTCCTGTTTTTCGGTCATGTGAGTTCACTCTGCAATCCCAAGAAGTCACCACTGACCACTACGTTTGCACTAATCAACCATGCTTTGTCATGGATTGAACCAGATAAGGAGTGACTAAAGTGCTGACATCATTAGATTTAATTGAGTCACAGTTTACACAATGTGGGTTTTTTCTTTGGGAAGTGAAACAAACATTTGGTTTTGTCTTGTAGTTTTGGCAGCTTTTCAATGGCCTGTCCCTGTTCAGAATGGCTCGACTCCCAGACTGCAAAGAATGGCAGGTCAGTCCTTCACAGATTTCTTCTCATCCTATAAAAAAGTGCACCTCATTCTCTCATGATTGAGCTCACCTTTGAAAAGTCTGTTGAACTTGTTCTCATAAGATAAATAAATAAAAGGTTTTCTGTGTAATAGAATTACATTTTAGTATGTCAACCACATGCAAATACCTAGTTTTTGTGAATAGGACTCTATACTTTTGTATCCGATTTTCTGCTCAGTCATGTTTTGATTTGTGCTCCATGTGACAACAGGTCCTGGTCTGTGGTCTCTGCTTCCTGATTCTCTTTATGGGAAATTTCCTCACCACTCTTGCTGTCGTTCATCACAAATCCAAGAAGAGAAATCAGAAATCAAAGAGCCAGTGATAAAAATTCTCATCTATGCTCTCCTAACAGTTCATGTTAAAAAACCTAGAGTCAAGTTCTTTGTTATTATGTTTAACATAATAGTAACCTATAACTCTAGATTTATCTGATATGACCATTAAATTGATTTATATATAGAGAGATGCATTTTTAAAGTATAACAAATCATAATTCAAGGTTTTAGCTTTGATATTTAAAATGTGTCTTTTACATGTGGGGCCTCAGTGCTTAGCTGAAAGCATTTCAACAGTTAATTATGCCTAATAAGTTACTATTCTTGTAATATTCTTCAATGCTGAAAAAAAAACCTTAATCCACTTTAAAATGCCTCTGTAACAATTCTGTAAAAAGAAAGCTGCTTCACCTGTTTGATAATAAATACTATTTTGTTGACTTTAGTGAGTGATCAAGAATTTCATTTTAAATAAAAAAAAAAACAAATGACAAACTAAAATTAATTGCTTTGTTATTAATTCAGGTTACAACGGTGGTTATTTTTTTAATAAAATAATGTAATTAGGCGCTCTCGCCCCACAGCGAGAAGGCCTTGGTTTGAATCCTGGCTGGGACCTTTCTGTGAGGAGTTTGCGTGTTCTTCCCCTGCATGCATGGGTTTCTCCAGGCACTCCGGGCAGTCCAAAAACATGCTTCATAGGTTGAAAGGTAACTCTAAATGTCCCTAGGTGTGCATGTATGAGTGTGTGTGGGTGTGATTGTGTGCGTTGCAAAAGACAGGTGACTTGTCTAGGGTGTAACCCGCCTTTGCCCGGCAACAGCTGGGACAGACACTGGCAACCCTGTGACCCCTGGTTGAGAAAATGCATGGGTGGATAATGTAATCTCACATTTCTGTGCTTTTTGACAGGAAAAGGTATCTTGTGTGAGTTTTACTTTACAGAGCCCTGTACTGACTGTAGAAAAAGGGACTTAATTTAAAAAGAAACGTGGAAGTAGAAATATGCGAGTATGTTTTGCACATATACCAATATAAAAAACTACAAAAGTGTTTCAAAGTAACCTAAGCGTATCGATTTAGTGAAAATTATAGTAGATATAGTTACACTGGTGCTGTAAAACATAAATATTTCCAACACTTTGATTAAACAAATTCAATTCATGCTTTTTAAGAATTAGAGACAGAAAAAATCTAAACCGATTTTTCAAAGATTTAGTCTTTAATAGACTTAAAGAGCAGCTAGGTCTTGTAGGCGACTATCCACCCCATTCATATTTTAGTACTCTATAGAACATAAAAAACATAGCTTTTGCTGTATAAAATGTTTTGAATCCTGGCGTTTTCTGGCCTTCAGGCTCTCATCCACGTGTCGTTATCACTGAGAGCTAAATACTGTGTAACTTAAGCAAGGCACGTTTGATGAATCTGCTTTTCTAGCTTTGTTACATAACCATGACCCTTTGCCTGCTGCACCTTGACGGTTGTTCAATAACGTGAGTTCAAGTCCTCAGAGATACGGCGGACCGGTCCATGTGGGGAAAAAAGAAGATCGAGTTTAATATTCAGAAGCCCTGTTTACAAGGAAGTTAGCGTTATAACCTTCATTACATTTGCTTGAAGTCCAGCCCTAACTTCTCCAAAACCGCTTACGTGGCTTCAGTGAGTCTTTTTGGTCATCTTATCGCTTGGGTTCCTCCCCCCGCTGACTGAGTGGAGTTGGTTTGGTCCTTCATGGCGTAAAGTTTCCTTCCGCATTGAGCGCAGTCTGAGTCTGGAAAACAAGGAGAAGTGCAGGTAAGACTTACTCTTAACTTCACTTTTAGACCACTTCAAAACCAAGTGTCAGTTTTGGCAGTTTGTGGGGTTGTGCTGCGGCGTCATCAGACTCTCACACCGACCCGACGGAACGCACCATCCCGTAAAAACATGAGGTTTTCTAATGAAAGATTTGTTTGACTCCTCGTGTGTTACGCAAACTACTTACATCATGCAAAGTTTTTTCTCATTTCCCACGTTTAACCCGTATTAATACAGTCTGAAACTCAACGTGTTAGAAATTATGTGTCTGTCTACATTCCCCCGACGCTTCTGATTACATTTTCCACGTTTCAGGATGTAGCCGTAGCCCGTTCCGTTGTTGCTAACTCAGTTCGAGCGAATATTATAGGAGATAAATGGATATTGGAGCCGAGTTTAACGTGGGAGTTCGTGACATTTTACTCGTGGCTGTCACTGCAACACTCGCAGTTTCACGGCTGTGACCTGAGCTGTCGCTGGTGTTGGGGTTCAGTCATCCCAACAGATGCTTCTGGATTATCCTATGGATGATGATGATGAGGAGCTATGGTCTCGCGCTCAGTAGCTGAGTTTGAGTTCCTAAACTTCCACTACAAGTATTAATGTGTTATAGCTTTTTATTTTCCTGGTGGTCAAGTTTTCCCACATCACTTTGGGAGTTCATTTCAGGCCTGTAGAGCTGTGTGATCTCCAGAGGTTGTTTTCTTTATTTTGCTAATTAATCCTGATGGGATTTCACCTTCATCACCTGTTATTGTTTATATGAAGAAAATGACTGTTGGAGATCATTTTTGTGTTTTCTTTCTGGTCATTTCCTTAATATTCTGAGGCAAAATATTATTAAATATCATAACCTCTGCTGATGTCCTGAAAATATTTCTATTTGGACACTTTTGCTACACTATAACTATATTTTTAAGGCCAAATTTGAAATGAGCAAAAAAAAAAAAAAAAAGGTGAAAAAAATATTCCAGCTAATAACGGATTAAAAAGACAACAGATTAGCCAAAATCTGCAATGCTTGATAATACACCTGTGCACTAAAAGACATATTCTTGTTTAAATATCTTTGTATTTTAACAACAAATAACTTTTCAAAACTGAAAATAAAAACATTCAACCAACTAAAACAAATCGATGTCCATTTATAATGTGTTCTTTAGAGTTTTAGCAATCAAACTTTATGCTGATACTGATCAGAATGGGCCGAACATTAATAGATGTTGGACTTTGAATTGTCAGCTGCTTTACAATATGAACAGGGCAAGTGCTGGCAAGTCTTTTGCATATGTGAAATGAGACGGGCCTCTTCATTACAACAGTCCTTATCTACATTTTTGTACAGGAAAACTAACCATGTGGTAGTAAATTGGGAAAAAGGGAGCTGGTGTCGTCATTGGGATGAAATCTGATGTGATCATAAAACTGGTTTTCATAAGAAATTCTTACACAAGTAGCCTGTGAGGCTTCCTCTTTTTTCCCCCCCACTCAATGAGGCATCCAACGGTTCAAGGAGTGTGTCAGTAAATCATCCGTCAGCTATGTGTACGTTTGTTTAGCCAATGTTGCCATGTCATGCTCTCTAGTTGAGATTAAGACAAAGGATTAGGATTGGCACAAACCTGAATTGATGAATTTTCTGAAACCTGGCATCCCAGAACACGGCGTCCTCTGGTGGAGCTCAGTGTGAACAGAGCCGGTGTGGAGAAGAAATTCCTGCTGCATCAAAAAAAACCTTCATTGTTGTTGCGTTGGCCATGAATGAGTGCACAAAGGTCTCAAAACACGTGACACGCTGCCAGCGTATATGTGCCTCCCCAGAACCAGTTTTGGTGTCTTCAACTGAGCTTTTGTTGCAGAGATGGAGCCAGAGACCCACACCGAGCCCGTTGGGGACGAAGAGCCGCTCTTCAGCAACCTGGACCTCTTCCTCTTTTCCCTCATCATCGGCCTTGTCGTTTATTATTTCATGTCCCGTAAGAAGCCGGAGCCCATCCCAGAGTTTAAAAAGCTCGACACACCGTGAGTTTTTTTTTTTTCCTGGAATCTGCTTTTGTTTGGGGGTTTGAACTACACGTTGGCTGTTTCTTTTGGTGTTGTGGTGTCCGGCTACAGACTCCAGAATTGAAGCAGCTGAGAATCGGCTGCTGCCTTCTAGTCTTTAACTTCCAGCTGCTTCACTTCTGGATCCGGGATTGTCAGAGGGAATGGAAGCTGTGGTCTTCCGTGTGGAAGTGTAAAGCCCTTGAAACAAGCAGTGTGTGAGAGTGCACAGCTCAAGACTCCAGTAAATGTTTCACCAGCAGCAGCCTTCAGTATCTCCTAACCTCTGCCTGTGACCCTCTTGTATTCATCAGGTCCACTTACAGGGGGGGAAAAATGGCAGTTTTGTTCTCATCCTAGGTTCTGCTTTGACATAACTTTTTGTATAGGGGGTGGGGGTGGGGGTGGGGGTGGGGCGTTCCCTGCAGTATGAGGCAGAAGAAATCAGAGCGGTTTTCCTGGAAAGAGAAGGGATGCAGGAAGAGAGCAATCAAAGTGGCGAGCAGCTCCCCCTCCTCTTAAAGGGGCCATGATTACATGATTACCTAACTGTATAAGGGGGGGGGGGTAGTTTTCCATATGTTTCCTTTTGCTTTTTGTTTCTGTTTAAAGGTTCCTGGATTCCATACCAGAGTGCGTCTGGGTTTTATTTTCTCTTAAAAGTGTAAAAAAGTGAAACATTTCTTTTTCTGCATCTCCTTTTCTTCTTCCTTCCTGTTTCTTTTTGTGTTTGGGCTAAGCCTGTCTGCCATTGGGCCGTGTCACAGATGCAATCCTTTTATGATAAATGAGGTTACCATGGCAATGACATTCCCCTCTCTCCTCCAATGAGGTGGGGGCAGGGGGATACTTTAGGGTGAAAAGGGGAGGAAAAAACAAAACAAAAAAAAAAAACACACACTGCTTTTCCCTGTCGGTCCTCTAAAGCCTCAGAATGGATCCTGGAGACTTTTTTTCTTTTTAACACCTTTGGTAGCCCGGCGGAAAAGGGGGCGGAGCCGAGGACTGCATGTACAGCTCCTGATCATTTCAGTGTGTTTGTGTGAGTAACGGGCAGGGCTCGCAGCTCAACTTTGTTTCATGGGAAGGTCAGTTTCCCACCATTGTGTTCAGTGACAGTGACGGGGCCGGCAGGCATCTGAGCGGAGAGCCGATGCTGCAGCTTTTAGGGAGCAGATCAGGAAAAGGACACAGCTTCCTCTGCGTCTGAGCCGCCGAGGCGCAGAACGCTCTCAAAGCTGGGGACTCTCCACTCGCAGCTCTGGACCGTAATTACTTTTCCATGCTATGGTTGCGGAGGGCTGGTTTTGATTTTGTGCGTGAAGGCTTCAGGCCGGGCCTAGCCAACGGCGCCGCTGGAAGCTGTGAGCTACAGGGCTGCATGTCATGGGCTGCGTCTTCTCGCTGCCAGAGGACAGGAGAGATGCTGCTGAGAGGTTAGTAAAGTGTCTCCAGAGCAACAAAACCCTTTCTTTGAGAGCTGCGTATGTGGGATAGCATGGAACTGGTTGTACTACTGAAGTTGAAGTTTAAATTTAAGTGACTTGTCGGTGGTTTTTGCTTGTTTTAGTGGATTTAAAATAGGATAGGGACATTAAATGTTTTTGGGAAGAAATACATGAAATTTCTGTTTGACTTTAAACCCCATAGTAAAATCAAAAGATCTTAGTCTTCTTTTGGGGGGGGGGGTGTTGGCCTGCATGTTTGAAACTGTTTGGGAAGACGAAATGTATTGACAGAAAAGGATGAAAAACCATCGACTGATATCCCCATGGATTTATCTGAGCTGCACGTTTATTTATATTCTTATAAGATATAAAAAACATGGCTGCTGTGGCTGTTTAAGACAAACAGATCTAATCGTTTTTTTGACATTATGAAATGCATCATTAGTGACCTTTTCTGTCGAGTCTTTTTATTCTTTGTTACAACTTTGACTCTATTCTTGTTTTTTGTTCTATTGGTCTGAAACTGGTGTTGTGGGTCTTTTAATTAAAGCCAAAAATTGATTTCTTTTTAGTAAATGTGGGCACAAGGCTAAAAAAAATTCAGTCTTTTTTTGTTTGTGTCAAATTCTAAAATAATGTTTTTTTAACAATAGCGTGGAGTTTCCACAGTGTGTCATCCTAGGAATCTACTCAATGCTTTAAACCTCTAAAATAAATTCATTTATTTCTGTTTTTCGTCTTAAAGTTTCACTTTGATTACATTTATGGAAGAGGAAAACATGAACAATGAAATGAATGAGTTTGACTGTCTTCTCTGGCACTTTATGCTTTCTTTAGTTCGTCAGAAATTCTAAGATGTTGTGTGTTTGTTGTGTGTCTCCTATGTCGATGTAGAGACACACACAGGTGTTTGCTTCAGCTTTGATGCTGCTGCCTTTCATTTATCACCTCTGAGGATTGTAGCTGGCTTTGGCATCAGTCAGTGGAACGCGTGGCTTTGATTCCGCTTCTTCTTCATCCTGTTTGAAACTCAAAGGTTGACCTGGACTCTTCTTTCTGGGAATGATGACGAGACGGAAGCAGAACCTTCTTTTCCTAAATGAACTTGAGGGAATCTGAGTTTTCTGGACCCTCATGTTTGCCGAGTAAAGGTCTTCTAAGTCCAGCTTTCAAACATCAGATCTAAAGCCTGCTGAGTTTGGTTAATAATCAATAAAGGAAAAGATTGTTGTTTTGTCCGTTCATTAGTTTTTAAGGTAAATAGTTTAAAATGTGGGGAGGTGTTCTAGTTTCCTGTATTAAATAAGAATAATCACCGGAAGTAACTTATCTACTCCTTAATTTATTTAAACTAAATATATCACGATTCAGTAAAACATACGGTATTTTAAAATGAATGTAGAACGTTTATCAAAATGTTTACCTTTCATAAAATACTAATTACATTTGAAAAAAAAAAAAAAGAGTACGAGCAATTTTTGATAAACTTTACTTTAGAACTAAAGTTAAGGTGTTTCAATACAGCGTATTTAAGGGGGATTATTTAATCTTTTAAAGATAGGAAGTTTAAAGACCCACTATCACACACCTAGGTGTGCGAAGTTTGTTCTCCGCATTTGACTCCTCCCCTGGGGTTCACTGGGGGATGGTAATTGCTCGCCATTGAGATGGTAATTGCCCCGTTCCCCTCCAGAATTTCTCTGGTTTCCTGCGTGGCAGCCGTCCGCCTTACCAACCGAGCTACCCAGCCGATCATTATGGAATGATCTCCAACCACAAATCAAAGAAGATAAATCAATAAACATCTATAATTCCAAAAACACTAATAGAAATCTTTCTTTTTTAATATATAATTATATTATGTGTTTAACCTAAGAAATCCACGTTTGTTGGTGTTAGCTAGCTTGTGTTTTTGGTTTTGTACATTATGAGACGGGACAAAATGGCTTTAATGATTACAAGGGGGAGAAATATGTTGTTTTTTTTCCTTTTAATGCCCATTTTTAATACATAAATAGGAAGCGCTGAATGTGAATGCATCGGTTTATGAAGGCCTTCTTGTGTCAGAGCTACTTTGCTAGTGTATGTATTTCTTTATTTTGTGTGCCACACAGGTATTTACTGATGTGGAACATTCTGCCGCACGTTTACAGACCCTTTTTGAAAGACGTATTTGTTTTTTATTTTGTTTTTTTCCCCATACAGACAAGTCTCACAACGAGAGACGAGTTTCATTGAGAAGATGAAGAAAACTGTAAGTGAATTGGCTTTGATTGGCATTTCATTTACTTTTAGCTCCAAATCCACTAAACTTCTTTTTCCTGTTGGATACAGCAGACTGGACAGAAAGCTCTGAATCTCAGCAACATTTTGTAGATTCTGTTGTTTCTTCTGTTCTAGTCCTGATTCTTTTCATGTAGTTTAAATAAAAGCCTTTAGGTTCTTTTTTCAGTATTTTTTTCATTTTATTTTATTTGCAAAAGTACAGGAAAAGTTAGCTGTGGTCTGGTCTGTAGCCGTGTGCTTTTGCAGGACAGCGTAAAGGAGGTTCTTTATGTTTGTGGACAGGGGAAGAACATCATCGTGTTCTACGGCTCCCAGACGGGAACAGCAGAGGAATTTGCCAACAGGCTGTCCAAAGATGCTCAGCGCTATGGCATGAAAGGAATGGCTGCGGATCCAGAGGAGTACAGCATGGTAATGTGGGGCCCATGTATACCAACACTTTCATGTTTTAAAGTGGTACTTTTTCCTTCATAAAGAGAAGAACCGCACAGGAGACGAGACTTTTTGCTAGACTTGTGCAGAGGGACAATCGGTCTGTCACAGTGTGTGTCACACAGGAGTTCTGCCTTCCTAGTGCATGGAGCCTCTTTTTATTGAAAACTGAAGGTTGCAGACATGAACGTGGCTCATTTAATCAGGAACATCATATTCTTGTCTAATCAGAACTTTTCAGGTCATTGTTTTCTTACTGAAAGATGGAACTGAGACAATCATGTTATAGCGTGTAATCAAATGATAATTACGTAACTCTATAACAGTACTTGTACCCTAATTTCTTAGTACTCGATGTTTTTGCGTTTTTACACAAACGTGTTAAAGCGACTGTTTTTGTTGCAGGGGGAACTGGCCCGTATGTCTGAGATCAAGAACTCGCTGGCTATTTTTTGTATGGCCACTTACGGTGAAGGCGACCCGACGGATAACGCCCAGGACTTCTATGACTGGCTGCAGGAGAACGATGATGAAGACCTCTCTGGACTGAACTACACTGTGAGTTTCTCTCTGCAGAGCCTCCATGGGGCTAAAGTAACCCTTCAAAAAAATAAAAAGAGCCAAATCCATAACAATGTAATATCAGAATATTAAGATTACAATTCAAGTTCTAGAACCCAGGCTTTCACATCTAAAAGCCAGGGCTGCAGGGTCGGGAAGTTGTGAGCACTCTCACTTCACAGCCAAAAGGCTGTGGTTTGAATCCCGGCTGGGATTCTTTCTGCATGTGTTGCTTTTCTCTGGGTGCTCAGGTTTCCTCCCACAATCCAAAAATGTGCTTTACAGGTTAATCGAGCTCTAAATTGTTGTGAATGTATGTGAGGCCCTGGGATGGACTGGTGACCTGTCCGGGGTGTACCCCGCCTTTGCCCCACTGTAGCTGGGATAGGCTCCAGCAACCCTGCGACCTGTTTATTAAAGACTTTGAGGTTCAAACATCTGCAACCGTTTGTTACAATATTTCTGAACATGTGGCGTCTTTTGAGTTTTTCTTTTTTTTTTTAGATTATTTTTTGTCATTTATTGTAGCGATTAGAAGAAGAAAAAAGGTCAGTCTAAGTTTGTGTTTAGGTCAAAGACACGGTTGTAACGACAGGAAAGCAGCATTTAAGTAATTCTGACTTCTAAATCTCGCAGGGATACGAGTCACTTCTGTTCGCATTCGAGCTGCATGTGTGCTGCAAGAGTCGCTCCCTCTGTTTGTGTGTTCGATAGGATCTTGTCATGTCAACAACACAATAATTAAGCTCTGGAGCACCATTAAGCCTTCTCCTTTCCCTGTTTTATCACAGTGCAGAGATGAGACGGAAGTCATCATCATCATCATCATCAACGTGTCCTTGTTTGGACATTAGCTGCCAGCGTTTGCTTCATGTTGTCCTTTATTCTCCAGGTGTTTGCGCTGGGAAATAAAACGTACGAACACTACAACGCGATGGGGAAATACGTGGACAAAAGGCTGGAGGAGCTTGGAGCCAAACGCATCTTTGATCTCGGTTTGGGAGACGACGACAGCAAGTGAGTCACCTGCTAACTAAGACTTTTGTAGATCCTCACAAAATGTCACACATGTCGTGAACCTCATTTGTTGATGGACCACTAAAGAAATGATGATGCTGTTCTTTATAGTGGAGAAACAAAAGCATTTATTATTATGGCCACCTGAAGAATGAAAAGCAGTAGAAAATGATTCATTTCTCTGTTTTTTTGCAGCTATTTTAATTTGTGTACCAGTAAACGTTTGTTTTTTTTCAGTAGGTTGATCAGTAAACTTAAACTTAAATTACTGGAACAAATCTGGCACAATTATCTCTAATAATGCTCATTTACAGATTTTCTCTATTAAATTGCTTTTTATATGAGTTTAGTATTGAGGAGATTGTTTTGCAAGTTTGGGAAAAACATGGCGAAACTGAACACGAGCTGCATAAGACAATAATTCAAGGAGTGGTTTTCTTTTAAAATATATTTTGAAGAAAAAATTTTTATTTTGATTCTTGTTTTATGTCGGAACTTTTTGTTTTCCAGCAAAAACTTTGTTCAGTTTAAATCACGTTTTATGCTAAAACAATTTTTAATAACCAAGCAAAGATGGCTTCAGAAAGGATATTTAAACAAAATAAATAAAAACATTTCAATTGAATTTTGTATTTCAACAAATCAAGAATTTGTCAGTGCACTATCAGTCAGTTCTTTTTAAATTAGTAATCTTGTTTTGCAGCCTGGAGGAGGACTTTGTTTCGTGGAGAGAGCAGTTCTGGCCGGCCGTCTGCGAGCACTTTGGGGTGGAGGCTTCAGGAGATGAACTCAGGTACGATTCAGAAAAATCAGAGGCTCTCTCTTGTGTTGTACCTGGTGGATTAACCTCCTCTTTGATACCTGAAGTTGTGTTTCTGAATGTTCTGTTTTGCTCGCCGGATGTCTTAAACATCCGTTTCCCCCCTCAGTATCCGGCAGTATGAGCTGAAGGTCCACAACGACGTCAACATGAACAAAGTGTTCACCGGAGAAATCGGCCGCCTGAAGAGTTTTGAGGTCCAAAAGCCGTAAGTGTGGTCATTCTTCATCTTTATACTTATATATGTATATTATCAACTTTCAAGCTGACCAAAAGTCCCCTGGCTGAGGTGAAACGGTCTGTCCCCTGGTGGACAGAAAGACCTGAATTTTGCAGATTGTGTTGACTTGTTGAAAGGTGTCACAGAAAACACATCAGCAATACTTAAGTCATGAAAATGAACATTTTCATGCATGAGAACTGTCTTTGTGATCTTTCTTTGAGTTTCTGCAGCATTAATGAATATTTCCGTGTTTCTCTGTCTGCAGCCCGTTTGATGCTAAAAACCCCTTCTTGGCTCCCGTCAGCGTCAACCGCAGACTCAACAAAGCAGGGGATCGGCATCTTATGCACCTGGAGCTAGACATCACAGGCTCCAAGCTCAGGTGAGCCTCGTATGACAGACCTGAAGCAGCTGTAGAGGAGCATCTCACAACCGGAGTCTAACGTTTTCCCTTATTTCAGGTACGAGTCAGGAGACCACGTTGCTGTTTTCCCCACAAATGACTCAGCACTGGTGAACAGACTGGGAGAGATCCTTGGTGTGGACCTTGATGTGGTTATCTCCCTGAACAACCTTGATGGTATGGAGGCCACAGCACAAAGCACCTTGACCTGCAGCGCTCCTTGTAAAGGCCTTGATATCCTAACCTGTACAGTCAGCTCTTCTTCCATAAACTGCTTCCAGTTCTGGCACAACAGATATTGTTATTACATTATGATAATATAAAGATGATTGCCTTTCGTCTGCTGTTTCTTTTCTTTTTTACTGATAACGATGTACTTCTGTTATTTTTATTTGTTAAAACAAACATGTTTTTGATACATTTCACTTCTTTTTTTATTCCTAGTTTTAAGGTAAATATCCTGTTTAGATGTTCAGTAGATTTTTTTCTTTGTTTTTCAGAGGAGTCCAACAAAAAGCATCCTTTCCCCTGTCCCACCACCTACCGTACTGCCCTCACACACTACCTGGACATCATGAACCCTCCCCGCACCAACGTCCTCTACGAACTGGCGCAGTACGCCTCCGACCCCAAAGACCAGGAAAATATGCGCAAGATGGCCTCTTCCTCCCCCGAGGGCAAGGTAATTCAGACGTTTGCCCAGAATGCACCACTCTCCTTCTGATGCTCCAATGGCTAATTTTGCAAACATTTTCCCTCCTGTCTGCCTGCAGGCTCTTTACCAGACGTGGGTGTTGGACTCCTGCAGGAACATCCTGGCCATCCTGGAGGACATGCCTTCTTTAAAGCCTCCGGTTGACCATCTGTGTGAGCTGCTGCCTCGCCTCCAGGCTCGCTACTATTCCATCGCTTCCTCTTCTAAAGTAGGAACTGCGAGCGTCCGTGTTTGGTGTTTTTCTTTTTCTTTTTTTAGTGTGTAGCTTGTTATTAACCTGTCTCCTCTGTAGGTTCACCCCAATAGCATCCACATCTGTGCCGTGGTGGTGGAGTACTCCACCAAGACGGGCCGGGTCAACAAAGGAGTGGCGACAAACTGGCTGAAAAACAAACTGGTTAACGGTCACAAATCGACTGTTCCCATGTTCATCCGCAAGTCTCAGTTCCGCCTGCCTTTCAAAGCCACGAACCCCGTCATCATGATCGGCCCGGGGACAGGAATCGCTCCTTTCATGGGCTTCATCCAGGAGAGAGGCTGGCTCAAAGAGCAAGGTGCTTACTGGGGGGGGTGGTGCTAAACATCTGTGGGGGAAGTTCTGAGCTGACGGGAGGAGGATGCAGGGACTCTGGAACAGGATTTTGTTTTTTAAAAACTGAAAACGGTGCATGTGTAGGCAAATTATAGCTCCAAAAGACTTTTGTGACAGACGTATATTAGCTTGTTTTACCTTATTAGTTATGATTAATCATTTGTTTTTGTTAGGTTAAAGTTTAATTTCCCCTTTAGGTTAATTTTAGTCTGACACGATTGTTTGTTTCTTGTTGTGCCCCCCCCCCACACACACAGGTAAAGAGGTCGGGGAGACGGTGTTGTATTTCGGCTGCAGACACAAGAATGAGGACTACATTTACCAGGAGGAGCTGGAGGACGCAGAAAAGAGCGGTGTTTTAACTCAGCTTAACGTTGCCTTCTCCAGAGACCAGGATCACAAGGTGAGGCTGCACCTGACTGCTCCAGGTGTGTCTGAGGTGACGCGTTCATGAACTGGGTCGAGGGGGCTCCGCTGCCTGGTTGGACATGTTCAAGCACTTGTGTTTCATAACTTTGCCAGTTTAACTTTCAGTGCCATAAAATGTTCCGTTTCACCGTGTTTTTAACTAGTTTATTTTAGTCAATTATGATTACAAAGCAGATTTCTAATAGATGTAGTATTTCGTTGCCGTTTAACCATAAACATGGATGTCTTAGAACTCAATTAATTCATTTTTCTGTCTTCCAAAACAAGGTGTACGTGCAGCATCTCCTGAAGAAAAACAAGGAACACGTTTGGAAACTGATTCACACGGACAACGCTCATCTCTACGTCTGCGGGTAACGCCATTTCAGCTGCTCATTCGGAGAAACACCGGGAGGTTCTGTTCTGTTCCCAAATACCGTGAAACTCAAGTTTACTTTAACCTTTTAACAATGGAGTTGTCACCGCCGGCGACACCTGAATAACACACGCTCTTTGAACTACAATAACTCTTCAGACGTTCACGCAATTAACCTAAATTCACCGGATTCTGATGTGGAGAAAAAAACACAAGTGTTGCACATCAGTGCAAAGCAGCTTCTCTCTGCATCTGCTTCCATTGGAATGTTGTTATTGCGTAGAGTCCAGGGGTGTCGGACTCCAGGACTCGAGGGCCGCGACCTCCTGCCGGTTTGTCAGAAATCCTGCCTCATCTGCTGATGATTACCTGGATCAGGTGTGTTTAGCCATAAGGAGCTTCAATGGCAAGTTGGTTAGAAAACATGTAGGACACCGGCCCTCGAGGCCTGGAGCTTGACACCCGTAGCGTACACAGTCTAAGATTCATGGTAGTCCAAAAACCGTCAACACTGGAGCTAAAGCTCTAGTGTTAAAGGGTTTAAGACCCATTCTGATAAAATCGTGTTTTTAAAGTGTGCCGGTGGCGATTTTCTGATGATAGATGACTCGTGTAAAGAAAATTAAGCTCAGTTAATTTAAGTTGGTGCGGTCTATGAGAGAAGTCCTTCATGTATGAATATGTGTAGAACCTGTAAATAGTTGTGTGCGTAGTATTTGTTGGTGTGTATTGATGTGTGTATGTGAGAACTGCCGCTCTGCAGAAACTATGTCCTTTTTTTTTTTGCTGAAAACCGCATAGTCACAATTAAGACAACTGGGAACGTTTTTACAACAGATCAAAAGACGATCAGAGCAGGACTTTGAGAAATTTCAGATCAAGGAATCAGATGTTTGTGATTTGGCGCCCCCTGCTGGGACGCAGTGTTTGAAGTTGATCTCTCACCTGCTTGTGTTTTTTTTTGTCTTGCTCAGGGATGCGAGAAACATGGCTAAAGATGTACAGACGGCTTTATATGAGATTGCAGAGGAGTTGGAAGGCATGACGCGCACCCAGGCCACAGACTATATCAAGAAACTGATGACCAAGGGACGCTACTCGCAGGACGTGTGGAGTTAAAGAGTTTTCGAACCAGCATCATTCTTTACCGCTAACGCGGTTGTTTAACGGTTTCTGTTTTTATAAATTGTCATATTCGGGATTGAATATTAAAACAAAAAAAGCATATCAACTCTTCCTCATAGTCGCCCCTGTCTAGAGAGGACTTGGAGGTAGAGGAGCATTAAGAGTCAAACCCTACCTCGACAGGTTTTCACATTTCCTTACTTCTGGACCTCCATATTCAACTGTTTTCCACTTTAGGAAACTAACAAAAATAATCATTAAAGGTCCATTTTTCGAAACCTGGATGTATGACGTAGGAATCCAGGGACCGCTATGTCTTAAGAAATCCCGCCTCTCGCGACGCCTGCAGCAGTGATGCCTCCAGGGCGGGATGGTGTTGAGTGTGTTCCTGCTGCATCCAGAACAGAACCGTGGAGGGGTGCTGATTCAAAATCTTCTCTTTTAGCCGATCTCTCAGTGCTCATACAAGCACTTTAAATATGTAAGATATTTTAAACCTTTTTTGTGAGGAAAATGTTTGTAACAAACAGCGTCATAGGTACAATTGTGTTTACCTTTATACTTTGACATTGGAGTTTGTCTTTAATGCATAGCCTCCGCTCTGTCTAACTCATCACAATAACTTTAGAGGCGCACTGTAATCAAGGCAGACCCAGTATTCATTTAAATAAAATATAAAAACATGAGATTATATATAGATATATATATATATATGCGTGTGTGTGTCCTTCCCACAAGTGGCCTGTTTTTAACAACCAAACCTGTAATGATTGTTCCCATGTGACGAGCTGGACTTCCATCCAGGTGTAACTGAATGTTCTGCATCTGACCGCAGGCGAGTAAAGAGGTTTAGCGTCTTTGTACCACATGTAGAAAGAGACGCCCACCATTTCCTGTCATTTGTTAACCTTGTCTCTTCCCCGTTCTGACGAGGTCTTCACTCAATCGGCTCAGTCTGGAGTTTAAAGAGAAGTCGGTGCCTTTTTTTTTATACTGTCCTGTGTATGAAGTTAGCATCAAAGCCACGACGGTTCTATCTCTTTCTTACATTTTTTTTTCCCTTCTGTGCTTACATTTTCATAGAAAATTAAATTTCTTCTGATAAACTCTTTCCTGCCTTGTGTCACTTTGTTCTCTTTTTTTAATATTCTTGCTCAAATATTTTAAAGTGGAATGTTTTTAATCATTTATTGACAGAAAAAAGTGACTTTGGCTCATTAATTGATCAGTAGAAGAATATGCAGATAAAGAAACATTAGCGTTATGCAAAATACTTCAGAACTGAAACAAATTACAGGTTATTTATTTGAAAATCCTCTTTCAAAATTAAAATGGACAAGTCCTGGATGACTTTTAGGTTACCTTTTTTGAAAAGAAAATTAAAAAATACTTTACCCATGCAAAGGAAATCATAAAAAAAGATAAAGCCGCAAGCAGCGTTGAAGGGCCTGCAGGAGCTCCTCGCCCTCGCCGCCCGCCTCTACGCACCACTGCCGCCCTTGCTTAAAGTGTTGGCATTGAGATCAGCATCATCAACTGACTTAGAAAAACATATAAAGATACTTTTACTGGTAAGAACATAATGAGTTTTTCAAAATGTCACCTTTTCTGTTGGTTTCTCCATAGCAACCATTTTGGTATTTGCCATTTGTATCTGATTTTAAAAGTGTTTTTTTTTTTTTTTAATTCAAAATGACGGCCTCTTCCTGAGGTCAATGGTCGACAAAACTCCATAGGTGGTTGAAGACTTAAGCTAGCGGCATATGTGTAAAAATTCGCGAAATTTTTAATTTTCCCATATTGAGGAAAAGTGTGAAAATCGGCTGTGTCCGAATTCCCACCCTAACCCCTAACTACTATGTAGTGCCCTGGATTTTGAAGCGATTCAGACACTATGCTCACTACTTTTTTTTTTTTTTTCTGTGTTCTGAAGATGAAAACATTTGAATTTCATTCATTTCGGTTATTTATTTATAAAGCACCTTCCACCACCAGCCAAGGAGACCCAAAGTGCTGTTCACATGGAGATCAAAACATATTAGAATTAAAAACATAACACCAAATTTAGCGTTGTAGAGATGTAAATAGAAAAAATAAAAACCATAAAAGAAAATTAAAACTTTGTAAAAAGAAAAATAGGCACAAAACCAATAAAGGAGATTAAAACCAGGGCTGGGTTGATGCGGAAATGCTAAAATTTAATTAAAGGATACATTTAAATACATTTTCTTTGCAGAAATAGGTGAAAACGCAATGCATTGTGGTCTACATTCGCCAATCTAGTGAGCATCGATGGACAGAGACTTCGCAGAGACTTCTGTGAAATTTGTACTGCTAGAGTACCCTTTAAAATTTGGTAAAAACAGAATTAAATATGACAATTTTAAGATTTTAATTTTTGTAGATATAGTTTTATAAACAAATAGGGAAGAGGTTTGCAAATAAAGCAGTTCATAAAGATTTTTGAAATAACTGATTTAGTTGTAGTAGTTTTGCCTCACTATTTTTATTACTATTCCTTTTGTTGTTTCTGGGTTTTTTTTTTCTCATACAATATTTAAAATTTGTAAAAACCAAAGAGGGGTTACAGCTTTTAGGTATAGTCAAAGTTATTGGTTATTTGACCACAACTGAATGTGTCTAATTAGTTTTTTCATTATACAGTACTTGAATTTTATAGTGTTCAAATCGGTGTAGATACTATGTCAACCAGCTCATTGTGACATGAAAAGTTCCAAAACATTCAACAAAATTTTTGACAAGTTGAAATTTTTAGAACTTTTCATTTAAGAGTTTTCAAAGTGATGTAATTAATCAAACAAACACTAGGTGGCGATAGTGCGGCGGCTGTGCTTTAAATCGCGACCGTAGAGCAGTTTGTAGGTCGAAGAAGAATTGGAGGGTGGTCCGGTAAGCTGTTAGCCGCAGAGCAGCAGCGTGTTTTCCGCGGCGCTTTCCAGAAGCTATTTTAATTATTCAGTCACAGATATAGTCTGCCTTTATTTTATAACGAGTTAAACAGAGGAGTGTACGATGGCGACCGGTAAGTAAATACATGGTTCCGTTTTTAACGCCCCGAATTTCACCCGCCTGGACCCTAAACAAAATGTAGGTCGAAATGAATTGCGGCGTAACGCTAACACAGTGAGGCCTGTAGTGGTGTCGTCTATTTAACGAAATAACGCGGTGTTTTCCACCTAACATACATTATATCGTTTTCTCTACACATGTTCTCTGTGTTTTGTGGTTTGGGTTTCTTTCTTCAGAATATTGTATTATTTGTGAACCGTAGCGCGGAAGAACATTTGATTTGACGAGGAGCAGGCCTGTCATCGGGGTGCGTTGTCTAACGAACAACCTCTTTGTGTTTTTCCTGATATCCTTTTTTCAAAACCGGAATCATATTCAAGTATTTGTGTCAAGTGTATATATTCACGTGTACGTATGCTGATCCTGAACCATTAGATGGGATATGAAGAAATGAGAAGTGTGGTTTTCAGCGTTTAGACCGTACCGACGCTGAATAAACCGCCATTTTCTGAGGCCTGCTTTACGGCAGGCCTGCGCGCGTGCTCATTGTTTTTCAGTTCATTGATGCATTTTATGTCCATTTTTAAGTTTCCGTTCTTTTTTGTAAATTGTGCGATATGGTTAGTCTTATTTTGGGTTGACATTCCTGAACCTAACTTGGTGGTGAAAATTTTCTTCTTCCCTCCAACAGATTCGGGCTACGGCGGTCAACAAAGGTAACAAGAGAAATTTTGAGGAAGCGCGGTAGAAAACTTATGATAAATTGTTTTTGCGTAATATTGTTATCCTTTTTACATTTGTAGGGCGTTTTGAATCAATGTGGATTAGAAGTGTCTAGTGTTATTTTCAAAGTAATATTTAACAGATTAATATTTAAATATTTGGCATTCAGTGTGATACACGTGTGTACTGTGTATAAGTACAAATATAATTGTTCTGAAACAATTATGCCAAGATGGCATTATTTTCTGTTATTTTTTTTCTAATTACTTTACAAATTTTTTTAAATGGACTTGAATTGTCTGTATTTTGTCTTTTTTCCCCCTATTTGTAATTGCTTGAAATAAACGTTTTAATTAGAAAGTTATAAAACGTTAACATTTTTTAATTGACTAACTAAAAATAAGTCTTGAGCTAATTAAATACCTGTTGCAATGAATAGAAAGTATTGAAATACTGTATGTCTGCAGCTATGGAGGGTCGTATGGAAGTCAGCCAAGTGGACAGGTGAGGCTTTTTATAAAAAATAAAAACGTGTAAAACTTTGTGTGGATGACCAGCTTTGGTAACTGATATTTTTGTGACAGGCCTACGGCCAAGGAAATGCTGGTGCCTCTTTTGGAGGACAGACTTATGGTGGTTATGGTCAGCAAGGTGCTCCACAGCCCACAGGTATGTTCATTTTGGGGGCGTTTTAGGGTTGCATATTGGCGATGGGTTTATTTCCCAACCCCCCCTTTTCCCCCACTCCCATTAAGTGAAACAGAAAAAAGTCACACGATTCACTTCTATACTTTTGAGACTGAAAGATGATCAACATTTTTCCTTTCACTTCTTCAGAGGGTTACAGTCAACCCCCGCAACAGAGCTATGGAAATTATGGACAAGAGTCATCTGGGTAAGCTACCATAATATTCACTGCTTTTAGTTACCGGTCATTGTTGTGATGCAACAATACAGTTATGACGACTGTTTTAAGTGAGGAAAGTACCATAGTAAATGTTTGTCTTTTGGTGCTACAAAAAAAAGTAAACCGTTTAAAATCTTAGCTAACAAATATTATTTTTATTCTCTGACTTATTCAGTTGTTTGGAATGGGCCGTGTTAAATGTATGTATTTTTTAAATTTTTATTAAGGTATGGAGACAAGCCGTCTTATGGTCAGCAGGCACCCGCGTCTTATGGCCAGCAAAGTTCTTATGGACAACCGAGTTCCTTTGGTGGCCAAGGACAGGCAGCAGAAAGTTTCAGCCAGCAGGGTTCCTATGGAGGCCAGGGTGGCAGTGCATATGCTGGTACCCAAGGCCAAGGAGCCGCTGGTTATGGAAGATGGAGTGAGGGTATGTTTGTGAATCCATTGGTGCAATTTTCTGAGCTGGAGTAATGATGATTTGGTCTTCTAGGCAGAAATTAGCTGTTAAATTGGCTTCTTTTTAGGCGAAGGTGGTGGTCAAGGCGGGAGGTTTGGTCGGGACCAAGGAGACCGCTCAGAAGGAGGGGGCTTCAGAGGCCGAGGCCGTGGGGGTTATGATCGTGGTGGTTATGACCGCAGCGGTGGCTACGACCGTGGAGGATATGACCGTGGCGGTAGAGGCGGACCTCCTGGTATGGGGTAAGTTGCACATGCCACTGCCCCTAAGGTACCCATTTGTATGTTTGATTATAATACTTGTCATTTGGCACTGTGCCCCCCCACAACTATGAACATCGACCTGGACGTAGATCTGTGCTAATCGGCTATGTGCCCAAGTATCCCACAATGGTAACTTTAAAAAAATGTTGTTTTTAAACCAGCTTGACCAAATGTTGCCAAAAACATGGGTATGTGTCAAAACGTGAAGTCTTTGTGCTAATCCACACACATCTACCTTTTTTTGAAAGTCTACCCTCCCCTGAACCTGAACTCTGGTAAAAGATCCATACAGAGGTTTTACATTCAGATCTATAAACAGCTTGTGATGGTTTTATGGTGTCTTGAGTGGATGAATTGTATGATCAGAAGGTCCTTTTATTAGCTTGAAAGGCACCGATCATTTCAACCAGGAGGTTTCGCAAAAAACTAGAGACCTGGTGATCTAAATGTACCGACCCAAACTTTTTTTAAAATACTTTTTACTTTTGAACTGAAAATGTATGCAGGTTTTTGTACTGTGTGGTACTATGTAACCCCTCTCATAACTGGTCAATGCAGTCCTTTAATTTCCAATATTTTCTTCTTTTGGCTGGATCCACTAGACGCGGTGGGAACTTTTCATTTTTTGACGATTATCTATATGGACAAGTTGTAGTATTCAACTTTATTTACATTATACTTCAGTGTGGTTAAGTGTAGTGAGATTCTAGTTAAAGTTGAAGGAGAAAAATGTCCAATAAACTGGTGTATTAGCAGTCTGGTTAAGGCTTGTAAACACAAAGGTCTGGTGTGAGTGTCTCACATGTCCAGTCACGGTGTGTGGATTCTTCTGAACGCTCAGCAGAGGAAGGTGGTCAGAGACGCTGCTGCTGCAGCAGTGAATTAAAGTTGAACTCAGGACAGCAAACTGTGTAGTGGAAATGTTTTCTTTCACCAAAACCTGTGTTTACCTTTCCGTAGAGAGTTAGTGATTTTTCGGAACATTTTATTACATTTGAAGGCTTTTTCTGTCAAACAGCCATCAAGCCAGACTTGGAAGTGAGTTGGAGGCTGCTTGAATAGATTTGCCTGTAACGCGGATGCATTTAATGCATTTTTCTGTTTGTGTTTTTTTTTTTTTGGTTGTAAAGCATCTGAAATTTCAGATTTCTTTGGGTGTTCACAGTGGATGATGTTGCATAAGGATGTAATTTTGAAAGTACAAGTGTTCCTACTATTAAACGGCTAATATTTTCACAAAGATTTTAGGTTAATATATTACAATTTTGAGTAAAAAACAATGTAGACTTGTTCATAGTTGCAGTCTTATTTTCTTATTTCTACTAAACCTAAGCACCCAGTTTGGTGCACAAGGTTAGTTTTTGTAGTATATTTTTAAAAAAAGCCCATAATTCTTCAGCCACATATTTTATCCATTGAGTTTTCATGAAGTGTTGTGTGTGTGTGTGTGTGTGTGTGTGACAATGGCCGACATTTGTATTGTGTTAACATGGATCTACATTTTATACTACAGGTGTTCAGAGTGAATGAACTTAAACTCGGTTAAAGGATCTCATAAATGCACTGAATGGACATTATCAATTGATGGACCCCTTGACATCAATTTGGCTTCTCAATTAAAAAAAAAAAAGAAGAAACTTCTGGTTTTGGAATTTTATTTCCCCCAATTTGGCCTGCTTCTCCAAAAACAAACAACAACATACCTCTTGTTGTTGTGGTGACCTGTTGACATGTCATTCTTAACCGGTCTGCCTGATTTGTTCAGAGATGCCTAGTGGTCTGTTCAATGATCTCTAATGCCAAAAACTAACGCATTCCTCGTGTGAGACATTTCCACAATAGTCGCACTCCCTGGCAGAAGTTTCACACTGGTGTGGATGTAGGGGAGCTTTGAGCTCTCATATGGAACAAAGGAAAAGCCATCATATCTCCAATTTTTCCTCTGCAGAGGTGGTGACCGTGGTGGCTTCAAAAATTTCGGTGGTAAGTGACGAGCATCAGAACTGTGTCGGTGGGGGAGGAAAGATCTTAAGTTTAGAAGCAAGAAATAATGAAAGGAGGGGATTAATGGAAAGAGAAACTGAAAGCCACCATTTCCATGTCCAGAACCCCAAGGATGTCCGCTTTATGCTATTAATCATACATGACATCAGATATGGTAAAAAAAAAATGGTGTGGTAAAGAGCTTGGTAATGTAAAATAATGGTCTTGCTGCATGAAGACAAAGGTTGACTGTAAATGACAAAGGTGCTCCCTGGACGGAGGAGGAGAAACTTAATCTTGGAGACATTTTTGGTGGTCTTCGTTTCTGGTGTAAGCCCAAAGAAAAGCCTTGTTGCAAGGTATTGGTATTTCATGCAACGGTATGAGAAACAGCCAAAACGCTGTAAACACGGACGTAGCCTATTTTGGATTGATAGGGATGAAGTTACATTTTGTTGTGAAAATCTGGGGTTTGTGAAGAAGCCATAATAAAGTTGTCCTCCACGCTCTCCTCCTTTGTTTCTCAGGCTCTCGAGACTACGGCTCAAGGGATGATTCCGGTGAGGCTTTCAGCAGCACCTAAGTGCAGCGTCTCCCCCCCCCCCCAATATAACAAACTCTAACTCTGGGTTTTCCGATCCCCATTTTAGGTGGGGAGCAGGACAACTCGGACAACAACACCATCTTTGTTCAGGGCCTTGGAGAAGACGCCACCGTTCAGGAAGTTGGGGACTATTTCAAACAGATTGGCATCATCAAGGTGCATTATGGGCACATTTTGTATTACAGAATGATTGACTTTTGGTTTTAACCATTGCAGCTCCATTCAAAGGCTTTGACTTAAGATTTAAAAAATACTGTTTCAGGTAAATAAGAAGACTGGCCAGCCAATGATCAACATCTATTCTGACAAGGCGACTGGCCGTCCGAAGGGGGAGGCTACAGTGTCGTTTGATGACCCCCCTTCAGCCAAGGCTGCCATTGACTGGTTTGATGGTAAGAGAACAGGGTTACATCTCCCTTTGTAGCATGGTCCAGGTGAATTCTCGATTCTGATTGGCTGCTAGACGTCTATTAAAAAGCGATAATTAACACCTAGAACAGAAGTTCTGATCAAGTAGCCTGTTCACCCTTTGGCTCATCTTGTTGGGGCTCGCCACAACAAATCAGCTTTCACTGATTTGCACAGGTGGTTGGGTAGAGTTTTTATATTTGTATGTTTGTAGTTTTAAGGCCAAGGGATCCCAGATGGGCAGCAGTGTGAAGAGTCTTGTCTAGTGACCCCCACTGGAGTTTTTTTATTTTTGCTGCAGCTCTTTGAGCCCTGGAAACTTAGGTTTCCTGCGTGACAGTCCTACTCCTAGCTAACTGAGCTATCCCAGCCGCCTAATGATCTATATAATCTATATAATTGTGCTGGCCTAAATGTATTCGTTACCCGCAATAGCAGAAGCTTGGAAAATAGGTGGACTTGTGTTATTCCACAGTTTTTCACAACAAGACAGCAGAAAAGATCTGTCCTTCAAATAACTCTACAATATTACCTTTATTTTAAATAGTTTCTCTGTTTTTGGCCTTGTTTATCTTATTGCTTGATGCAGAGTAAAAACACTTTTATAAAAAATATTTTTGAATAGTGAAAATTATTGTTTGTTCTACATTTATTGATCAGAGTTGATGGTGGATATTTCTTGCCACAATTAAACCCGTTGTGAACTTTGTTTCCTTGAAACAAACTGTTGCTCCATCTTCTGGACAAAACAAGCTGGAGGAGGTGAACGTTCCCCTGAAATGTGGCTTTGTTTCACTTGCATTGATGGTCAGAGCTGTGACGGTGTTGGATTTTTGATCACCGCGGTGATGAACCCCAGGGGCCTTTTGCTGTTAACCGCAGCCCCCCCCCCCCCCCCCAACAATCAGATGCAAAATGCGGCGCCGCTCAGAATGAAAAATACATTACAACGGGTATTCTTTTACAATAACAGTAACACAATACTATCAATAATGACTATGTAGGTGTTGTAGAATGACTGTGTGTGAGCGCTGCGTCGTGTGTAGAACTAGGAGGAGGAGCGCACACGCGTGTGTTGGGGGTGGGTGTTGATCCTTCTGCAGCAGACAGCTCTCTAGCTGCATGCGAGGCAACATTTAGTGATTTTCATCGCACTTTAACAGCGCGCGTTCATGTTTGGTGTTACATAGTGACTGCGAACAGTAATAACCCCCCCCCCCCCCCCCCCCAACACAAAAACCTCCGGCGGGCGGCCGTGTCGCGCACTTAAGAACACAGTTTGTAATGGAAAAGAATGCAATGGAAATGAATAATTAGAATGCAGTTAATTTGTCGTATTTCCTCGTGAGACGGAAACCTCTGTTGTAGAATGAGTGTGTGCGCTTCTGAAAGCGCGCTCCTTTGTGTGTGAGGGAGCCGCGTGCAGCGCAAAAGGAGACAGCGAGAGCGCGCGAGACAGTGACAGGCGCCGTGGGAGAAAAGGAGAGAAGAGTCTGATAGAAAGAAGGAAAGTCTGAACACAGGACTAGCAGAAAAAATAAATTATTAGCAAAGATGAATGTGTTTAATGTGTTTATTATAGTTCCTATCACGGACCATATGCTGAACTAAAAAAAAAAAAAAAAAAAAAACAACGAAAAAAAAAGTGCAGTGATGCGGTGATGCGGTTATCGTCACAGCCCTAAGCATACGTACCGTTTTCCTTTAGACATCTTACACCAGCAGCAGAGGGAGCTGCAGGCTCTGTAGCCATCGCCATGACAATGCCTCACACTTGATCAAAAAGTGTCTCATAAGTGACCATAAGCATGTTGGACGACATGGAGACGTTAACCATCCTCCAGTTCACGCCTCCTTGTTGTCCATTTTTTTCTGATGATGGACACCTCGATGGGCATAATCCTCACTTGTCCCATTGTTTTCTGATTCCAGGAAAAGAGTTTAACGGCAAACCCATCAAAGTATCATTTGCTACTCGTAGAGCTGAGTTCACACAGAGAGGAGGTAGAGGAGCCCGAGGAGGTGGGTTTGGATGAAACCGTTTGTGTACAACTGCCTGAAGGAGGAGTGGGACGGTGTCCTCATCAGTTGTCTTCGTGCAGGTTTCAGAGGTCGCGGTGGAGGTGGAGGACCAAACTTTGACATTAAGGGGGGGGACTGGCCTTGTCCAAACAGGTTAGTGTTTTAAACATCAATTCGCAGAAAGGCAACTGCTCGGTGTTTCACCCAAATCTTCTAAATGAAATGATTTCTCTGATCTTTCATCAGCTCCTGTGGCAACATGAATTTTGCTCGACGGCAGGAGTGTAACAAGTGTGGAGCACCTAAACCAGGAGACGCAGGATTTGGAGGTGGAGGTCAGTGCTTTGAACTGGGGGGGCAAATGATTCGGAAAATCCTCCAGCTTTTGTCTCTTTGAATTCTAATTTTCTTGCTTTCATTTTTTGTTTCTTCAGCTCAACCTTTTCCATGTGACTGTTTTTTTGTTTTCACAATGGAGCTAGAATCACAAAACAAAATCCAAGTAGAAACTTTAATTTTCTTTCTCTGTGAAAATCTTACATGTTTAATAAACCTAACTTGAAGTGGAAATGCATTGTGTAACTTTCAAAAACATTTGTAGAAATGTTGCTAATATTTATTTTACCGTGATCTTTTCTGTTCATGGCTTTTTTGTTCAGCCGTTCCTCAGATTTCAAAATAAGAGATGCATAGTGGGGCAAAAAGTCTCCAACTTAAAGAAATGAGAGAGGCCAGTAATTTTCAATACAGGTATACCTCAACTATAAGACAAAATGAGAAAAAAAATCACTTAAATTGGGGTTGGCGGCTGCGGTTAACCGCGTCACCGCGCCCCCTGGTGGTTCATCACAGCGGTGGTCAAAAATCCGGCATCGTCACAGCTCTAGTGGAGGTATACCTGTGATCGAAATTACACACCTCATCGTTTTAGCTGGGAAAACTTGCACAATTGGTGGCAGACTAAATGCTTTTTTGCCCCACTGTATTACTCATGGCTCTCCCAAAATATTTATTTATTTTAAGTTGCACACACTTAACCACATCACAAGCATGTTCATATTGTGGCAAACGCATCTACGCTTTACTTTTAATTTAAAAAAAAAAAGCAGACAAATTTAAATTCACAACAGGACAGAAATCCCTGAAAGGAGCCTGATCCTCCTGTGTCTGTCCTCAGTTTGTCCACCTGGAGGCAGCGTTTGCATTTGTTTGCTGCCTTTGGTGGAGTTCATGCCAGCTTCCTTTCTGGGGATCTTGACCTGTCTTGATCTGTTGACCCACCATCTCCACCATGAACTCTGTCAGAGGCGGAAACGACTGTTTGACTCACTATTCGCTCCCAACACACAATGTCTTCAATCTTTCCTGTATTCCTTCCTGTAAAAATCCCTTTGCTCATCTCACAAAATCCACACTTTTTGCCTTTTTTGTTGTTATTTCTGAAACAAATGTTCATTGGACTGACGACATGAAGGTCGACATGTGGAAAAAATAACCTAAATGGTTTACAATGATTTTTGGAAGTAAACAAAAACATAACCAGTGAAACCATCTGGCTTATAGTTTTAAAACCTGTTGAAATAAACAGTTGGCAAATCCTTGAAGACCAAAAAATGTCTTTTAAAATAGTGATCTGCAAACTTGAGCATCTGACTCTGAAGGGTAAATGCATTTACCCGTATTTTCCGGATTATAAGTCGCCCTTTTTTTCATAGTTTGGCAAGGGGTGCGACTTATATTAGAAATAAATACATTGTTTACCCTCCTGTTATGTTCATTTGTGAGGAACAGAGATGATGTTCCTGGGTCAATTTGATGTACGAGGTATGTTAAGCGTTCAGAGTATGTTAAGTGTTCAGAGTATGTTAAGTGACTCAGAGAATCAGCAAACTTTTTTTTTTACAGTAAGATCTTGAAGGCTAACAACATAATATTCTATTTTCCAATGATTTCATAGATTCAGAAATGCAATAAAAATGACAACTGTTTCTACAAATACAGGATGAAAACAGAGTATTAGTTGGCCAATGATGCTTCATGAAAAATAAATAAGTATATTAAAAAAATTTATGTGAAATTACGAGATAAACAGTCTGCTATGATTGTGTCATATGAGGTTGTGAAAGTTATTAGTTCTTGGTCTCAGATTTTGTCAAATTAATTTCCCGTCAAAATGCGACTTATCTGTGTTTTTTTCTACTTTATAATGCATTTTTGGGCTGGTGCGACTTATACTCCGCAGCGACTTATAGTCCGGAAAATACGGTATCTCTGGGTTATTGACTTATTGTACTGAATAATTCTGTGTGCAGAGCGTGGAGGCAGAGGTGGCTTTGGAGGTGACAGAGGCAGTGGATTCCGAGGCCGTGGTGGAGGTTTCCGTGGAGGAGATCGTGGTGGCTACGGAGGAGGTGGAGGAGGAGGAGGAGGATTTGGGGGAGGCTACAAAATGGGAGGAAGGTTGGTCAACTGTTTGTCTTTATGTTGATGCAGCTTCATAACCAGAAGAGGGAGCACACACACTCTCCACGTGCATCCTGGGATTTTCTATTTCCTGTCAGGCCTAAAGAACTTTTATTCTTTAGTTTTTCAAAATAAAACTGAACACTAGATCATAAAGAATCAGCCAAATATAAATGAAAAAGATTTTGGTTCTGTGAATGGCATTAATCAAACGGGACTATATTTGGGTTTTGATGTGGAATATTTGCTTTAATTTAAAATAAAGCAAATGCGTATGATTGTGAATGCATTAATTTCTAAACACAGTTTAAATAAATACAAATCTGTTTTCTGTTACAGAATGATTTTTTTGTTTTTTCAGTAATGGAGGTGGATGTTGGTCTGTACATGTTGGACGTTGTTCGTCTCCATCTCTGTTAGAATTCAGACAGTATAACGCGTCTCTGTCCTTCCTCCACAGAGGTGACCGTCGGGACGACAGGCGAGAGCGGCCATACTAAACGTTGACCGACGAAACCATTCCAGCCCTTCAGTTTGACGGGGGGGGGAGGGGGTAACTGATGAGAACATTGGGGGGGGGGTCAGACATTCGTCTGTTTTGTAGGTCGTCCATCCTAATTATTACTGTTCATCTTTGATGCATATGTTTGTGCTAATGTGAATGGGGGTTTGGGAGTGGTCGGCATACGGTAAACCTTTTTGTTTGTTTTATTCTGTACATCTTTATTTTTGTCCGATTCTAGATACAGGTGTTTGTGAGGCTGTGAACCATTTTTTCTTTTGTATGAATGAAAATAAAAACCTTTTACTTGGATTTGCGCCTCCTTCTCTTCATTGTGAACCGTTGTGTTTGTAGAGTTTGGGTTTTCAATAGCTCTGGTATTTCTGCCGCGAGCTTCAAACCCCTCTTCGGGGGCGGAGCCAGCGCCCGTCATAAAAGCGGAGCCTTCCTCCCTGAAGGATGGAGTCGGGCCGTCGGCTGCCTCCGTCTGTGACACCATGAGGGTGGCTGCGGGACGGCCGTGTGCGCTGCGCATGTCCCGTGGCGAGGCGCCTTCCTCCGGACGCGCCGGGGCGGCGGCGTGGGTCCTGGCCGCCGCTGTTCTCATCACTGCGCGCGGAGCGCCGCTGGGGCTCGACCCGCAGGTACCGACTGTGTATGTGTGAGGGGGGGGGTTCATGCCTATAAATGCACAGGAGTTAGAAAGTTAAGCACGAGACCAGCTTTATTGTTTGTTTTTTTTGGCTTAGTTCTTAGCGGTTGTTAAAGGATTTTCAATCTTAAACCCTGAGCATGCGCAGTTGCTTCGAAGTAAGGTTTCAATGGATTTAAATTTCTTACGTCTGAAATGGGATTCACTTCATTTATAGACTTTTTAAAAATGTGTATTTTTATGAAAAACATCTGGGTATTTTTTTCATATCGGGCTAGTTGCATTTGACCTTAAGCTAAAGGCGTTTTATTTGGATCCATTGCAGAAAATAAAACATCCTAAATAAAAAAAAAATATGTTCGGAGTCTTTTTTTTTTCCTTCGTTTTTTTTACCCTGGAGAATCCAAGAACAATTTCCTTTGGAGGTTATCAAAGTTAGTTTGACAATTGACAGCGGCCGAAAAATTAAAAATGATTAAAAATAAATAAACCAAGGTTAAACATGTGTTCTGCTATGTTCAACATTCAAAACATTGTCGCTTTCATTTCTTATTACCAACTTGTTTACTCTGGAATATTTATTACCAAGACTAAACCAAAGATGTTTCTGCTTTATGCAGTAGATTCCTGAAGTCTAACCTGTCCAGAGTATTTTGTTTCCATCCCTCAATCCAATCCAATCCACTTTATTTATATAGCACATTTCTCAAACAGGCAGTTTCCAAAGTGCTGTACAGTGACCAAAAACCAGACAAAAGATTGTCAAACAAAATAAAAACAAAGTACACCAGTAAAATGGATAAAATAAGATAAAAATAAAAACAAGATAAAAACAAGGTAAAAACACTCATTCATCTACAACAGGGATCTGCAACCTGAGGCACCAGAGCCACATGAAGCCCTTTTACACCTCCATTAGCTCTTTACCTTTAAGATCATTATAAACATTTGAATAGTTCGTTAGTTAGGCATATATTCCAATCCATGCTGGAAAACAGTGTCTAGTTGTTCTCAAAGTATACAAGCATGTACAAAGCATGTACCAAAGTCAAAATAATAAAAAAAAATGCCATGTTCTACTTTTTTGTATTTTTAATTCAAGTAAATCTGCTGCAGCAGGAGGATCTTATTTGACACAGGATGTTTTATTTTTGCAAGGAACTTGTATGTGCAGCTGCCAAAAGTAAAGACGTTTACATTGTTATTTATAATTCCGTTGTTGTAAATGAATGGCTTAATGGCCACAAAGACATAAATAAAGTGTATATTTTTCTAAATAGTGAGGTGGGACTTTGGTTTCTTGGTTTTAGTCTGTAGAAAACTGAACCAAATATTTCCTTCAGTGTTAAACATAGCAGATCCCAGTTCAAAAGGGTACGAGATTCTTTTGGGGACTTCATCCGGATTCCCCTGTGCAAAAAATTGATATTACTCTATAAATGGGTTTAAAAATGTAGATTGTTAGATGTAAACCTAAAAATGAACTACAGAAGGTCTCAGGGATGTTCTCTGTGCATCAGCACCTGCAGATTGAACCAAGCTCTCCATTGTTGGAGCGTGCTTCAGTTTGTCCAAACCCATCTGTCAGCCGCTGCTCTTGATTTACAGTCCCACCTTCTCCGCATCTATAATCAGCTGTGGCTGCTGCTGCCTGAACATGAACGTCGCTGCACACGAGGAGCAGAAAGTGCATTGGAACATCTGTTATCAAATACCACCTTTGTTCATCTCGAATGCGGAGAACAGCCTTTTTCTGACAAATTCCTTCTGAGTGATGGTTGGGATCTTTGGGGTGGGGGTCTTTGTTGTGTGGGTGGTCCACAGCATCCTGGAATGGAAAATGATGTTCTGACATCCAAGTTTCTGATAAACATTTGAGTTAAAAGCCTGACTGTTGTTGCAGGAGTTTCTGGAAAAGTACGGCTACCTTCATCATGACCACCACATCCCCGACACGGCAGAGGCGCGGTCAGCCATCCGGTGGGTGGAGATGATTCTGAATGACAGCTTCAGATTTCTGTGGGCTTACGTTTTCATTCCCTGGGATCAGGCGATGTCACAGGTGCTAGACAGGTTTGATGTGTTCACCTGGGCCAGGGGTGATCTGAAGGTGAGACGAGCCTCAGGGCGATGCAACTGCTGACCCCCTCCTCAGTCTCTGCACTTGGAGAGATCTCCTGAACCCTCTTTGAATGCTCCAGGAATTTCAGGAAGATAACCCCCCCACTGACCCATCTGCAGTCTGCAGCATAAATTCAGGACTTGTTTGCTGTGACAGTTTGGGCAGAACTTTGTGTGGAGAAGGTCCCTGTCAGAGGTTCCATTGATCAGAAAGACCTTCTGCCTGTCAGTCAATTTTATTTATTCTGTCCTTTATGATGATAATCACATTCCTTCCAGAACCACCAAACGTCTTACAATCCAGACCTTATAGGAAGTGTGAGTGCTGTTCCCGTCTCCGCAGAGACTTCCAGTGGCTGTCCCATCTGCCCATCACGGGAGAGCTGGACAGCGCCACCCTGAGGCAGATGGCCGAGCCCCGCTGCGGCGTGTCGGACGAGGGCAGCCAGCGGATCTGGTCACAGAGAGTAAACGTCATCTTTACCGGAGGCAGACGACCGCAGCATCGCGGCAGGCGCTCAGCCTCACAAGGTGCCGATGTGAACGTCTACCAGACTCTGTTTGTTGTCTGAGCTGTGGCTCCATTAGACACCTGTGTGGGGAGGAGCTGTGTGCACTTATGTGGTCACAAATGGGCAGCAGGGAGGGCCCAACAAAGCTCTGAACGGAGCCGGGGGGGGGGTGTAATTAATGCAGGTGAGGTGGACGGTGCAGCCACCGCTCTAGCTCTTTGGAGAGTGACACATGATGTTTACAGGGTTTCCTACCATGTAAATGAACATGAATATGTATTAAAGCAAGGATAGAAGGTTGACGAAACTTCTTCTGTACAAACTCCATAAAAAAGAAAGATTTCATCACTTTTGGTACAAATTATACTCTATAGTTCTATATTTAGAGTTTAAAGACGCACTCTGTTTTCAAAGCAGTTCTAGTGGTCTGTTAATTATGTCTGTGTCTTTTTTTAGGACATAGACTGACCAATAATATAAACGCAGCACTTTTGTTATTGCTCCCATTTTTTATGGTATGAACTCAAAGATGTGAAACATTTTCCACATACACAAAATAACCAGTTCTCTGAAATATTGTTCACAAATCTGTCTAAATTTGTGATAGTGAGCACTTCTCCTTTGCCAAGACAATCCATCCCACCTCACAGGTGTGCCATATCAAGATGCTGATTAGACAGAATGATTATTGCACAGGTGTGCCTCAGACTGGCCACAGACTGGTCATTGTAGTTTCTGCAGAGCGGCGGTAGTTTATTAGAAATTCCCCTCTGAGATGTGGGCAGGACTGTTGGGTGGGAAGCAACCCCACCCCCGTTCCCCTCCCCGTTGCTGAGAGCTCTGTGTTTACACGCTCTCCTGCTAGCTTACACCCCAAGCTAACAACAAAAATGGCGAGCAATCTTCGAGCTATCCAGCCGCACACGTTTGAGCCTGAAGAGGAAAACAAAGACGTATGTGGATCCAGTCGTCAACAAGTGAAAAACAGAGCGAAGCAGGAAGCTTGGGGGGCCGCCAATTGTAGCTTCTATGTCACAAACAAGATCTTTCTTTTTCGTCTGCCCATTATTCACAAAAATTTAAACATAGAAAAAGCATTTCTTTATTTATGCCCTCCATCATCAGAAAAATACTGCAAGAACATGTTCAAAACACCCTTTTCATCGTGGGTCTTTAAACTAGCTTCATGCACATGTTCAGGAGATCTCTGACTTTTTCTCATCATGTTTTAGACGCCACAGGTTTCACATTGGTGTAGTGGTTAGCCCTTTCACTTCAGAGAAAGTCCCCTGTTTGAATCCTGGCTCGGTCCTATCTTTGTGGAGTTTGCGTGTTCTCCTCGTGCATGAATGGGTATTTTCCAGGCACTACAGTTTCCTCCCATAGTCCAAACACATGGACTCTATCACATGACTCTATCAGAGCTGACCAAGTCTGGTTCTGAAGAGCCGCAATTCTGCCTGGTTTCCAGGTTCTCCTCTTTGATAATCTTTCTGCTGATTGGCTGACTCAAGTACTTCCACATCCTGATTGACGGAACAGTCCAGGGAGGGCTGAAAATCAGGTAGAATTGAGGCTCTTGAGGACCAGGGTCAGCCAGCTTTGCTCTAAACTGTCCCCAGATGTGGTGTCTGTCTTTGCCCAAGATTAGCTGGGATAGGCTCCAGCAACCCCATGACCCCAAAAGGGATTCAGCGGGTTTGGAAAATTAATGGATGGAAGTTTTAGGGGATAGGTTTTCCACAGTTGCTTTTGCAAAGCTCCATAAACCTGACCCAGTGTTTAACTGAGGTGCTTGTTGCCAGGTTGTGGTCTAACATCCTGCAGAAAATGATTGATTTTCTCCACTTTTCCTCCATCAGCATGCTGCAGTGGGATTTGTTTTAATGGGGGTCAAGAGTGCATCTAAGCTGCACCAAATTATTTGCAGATTTCACGCCGTAATTGAGTACAAAGTTCAATCTCCTAATGTTTTTTTTTTTCTGTTCTGAAAAACAGCTGAGAATTACTGAAAGAAGCAGCTTTTGTTTGTGTTTTCAGTCTGAGTTATGAGTTTCTTTTTGTGAATTTTAGTAAAAATGTGTTTTGCGAACCTTGACTGAGGGATAAAGAAGATGTTTAAAATACTTGTGGACACTGTTGCGGTGCTGGGTTAGCGTGTAGCTTTTCACTGGCCTCATGTCTCAGCTGTGAACCTTCAGCACCCCGTGTGGAGAAAGTCTTGACACCCCCCTTCTCCTTTGTCTGCTCGTGCTTACTGCCTTTGCATTCCTTATGTCAATGAGGACGTTGGCTAACGTTCAGGGAATGCTCCGGTGGCTGATATTTGCCGCCGCTCTTCATGTCGGTACCTGACGCATTCCCTCTGGTGAACACCTGACTGACTGTTTGCTGTCAGAGACTTTGACGGTTTCTGGTTGAATATCTGCAGAGTGACTGGTTGGG
This sequence comes from Oryzias curvinotus, assembly GCA_023969325.1. NCBI lineage: Eukaryota > Metazoa > Chordata > Actinopteri > Beloniformes > Adrianichthyidae > Oryzias > Oryzias curvinotus. The sequence continues at coordinate 31,962,938 of CM043718.1, forward strand.
TTTTGATGGCTCTTTGTCCACATTTTGGTGAAGGTTTAATGTGTTTGGAAGTGCAGCATAGTTTTTTTTTTTTTCTGAGATTCCAGACGTGTTTTCGCCTGATTCTGTTTGAATTCCTGCTGGAATTTGTGCAGCACATTTGGAGCTGACTGCAAATATGTGCAAAGATTCATTCAGAACAGCAATGCTGCAGCAGTACCTGCTGATCTCCTTCAGCAGAGCAGACTTTTGCTGGTTGTCTAAAACAGTGTTTTTAAACCTTTTTTGAGCCACGGCACACTTTAACCTTGATAAAAATCCCGCGGCACACCAGCATCCAAAAAAGAAAAAAAGAAAAGTAAAAACTCAGTCTGTATTGATCTACAGTCCCTCTGCAATCTCACGTGCATTTTTGTGATAATTGTGGCAGAAAAAGCTGGACGCTCCAGTTGTTTTCTTTCTAAAAGATGTATTAAAAGTTAAGTTAAAAGATTCAAAAACTGTTTGATGTGTGTTCGTTGTTTAAAGATGTTAAGAGGAGAGGCTCATTGTGCGCTAAGACAGACGCTTTCACCCAATGCATCATGGGAGATGTAGTGCCGAAAATCCGCGACCGCAGAAAGACCAGCGTCTCTCAGCTTCATTGTTTTGTTTACTTGTTCTATGGTCTGACACCGGATTCTGTGGAAAGCTACACCGCTAAAGACGAGCTTTAGCTGGTACTTTTGTTAGAACTGAGAGACTTTTTGAGTTAAACCTAAACAAGGAAGTAAATACTTTAACCACTTCTGATTGGTCAGACTGATGACATGTGATCAAGCCTTCAAGAATGATTGGTGGAGACAGTTAAAGGTGCGGGATTTTTCCGCTAACAGTTATAGCTGCAGCTAAATCGGGTACCGTCATTCTTATCAAAATGTCTTTAATAGAATCAAGTAAACACAAAGAAAAAATAATTGTATGTTTTATCAAACATAAAGCTATTGAGCTATTGTGTTTTATCAGGGCCTGTTTGGATGAACAAAGAGCTGATTTCCTGGAGATGGAAAATGTTTTTACATCAGTTAATTAATGAGGGCAATTTCCCACGGCACACTTGACCATCTCCCACGGCACACTAGTGTGCCGCGGCACACTGGTTGAAAAACACTGGTCTAAAACATTCGGGCCAGACGCCGCAGTGTTCCTCGCTTAAACCCGATGTTTGGCTGCAGCTTTTCAGCCGCCATTTGCACCGTCTATTGTGGGGTCAAATCGGGATAAAGTGAATGGAAAACCAGATTGTAAAAATCATTTAAACTTGGAAGTACACAAGTGCGTGCTCCTTTTGTGCAGAAATGAGGGAATTCGACAATCGGAGTGTAGTTTGTGTAGACATGCCCGTGTGTGCAGCATTGGTACACGGTCAGTCAGGAGCCAGTACCCACACCTTACTAATGACTCGAGTGTGGCGCATCATCACCCATCTGTAATGTAGCTTCCATTATCCTTCACGAATACTTCACAGTACACATACCCGCACGCATGATAATGGTACGTTCCATTTTCATGACGACCCTTAAGGTGGCCGTACGAGTCTCAACACACCTGCGCTCCCTTTAAAATGCCCTCTCTGCGAGCCTCTGCGGGCCAAACAACCCAAATAACTTGCAGCTCCTGAGCAGGTCAACACCAATATGAAAGCCCAAATCAGCTGTTGCTCCATCTTTTGTATTTGTCCGAATAATCATCATTGCTCTTATACCTTTTTTTAAAAATAGACACATCAATAAAAGAAGGTGGTCTTATGTTGAATGTTTGGAGCCTTTGACAGATTTGGTGTTGCCTGCTTTCAAGTGGTAGGGGTGTGGACTTCCAACAAGCTCACTCCTGAATGGTTGGAGTGGTTGCCATGGAAACGACGACTCAGCCTAATCACTGCCTGCTAAAGACGTTTGGCTCCAACATGTTGACAGTCGCAAAGAAATGGCAACTGAATTGACTTGGCTGGAGCCAAAGGTAAACCATTTTCTTTGGGTGATGTCACTCTCAGTCCAGTTCTTGTATACAGTCAATATTTGTTGGCCGCTGCCAGTGTCATCCCTTTTTATCAAACCTTGGGAGAGCATGATTGTTACTCGCTGCCCTAAATTTTTTTTCTTCAAATTTTCCTTCACTATAAGCTGATCCTGTTTTGACATAACTTTCTTCCTCTGTTTTCCATTCTAAATGTCTGCACCGCTGCTCTGAGTAAATGGGAAATGGTGTATACTTATGTAGCGCTTTCTACCCTCTTTCGAAGGCCCAAAGCGCTTTACAGTCACAGTCCCATTCACCCAGTCACACACACTGATGGCGGCTCCGCTGCCGAACGCTGGCGCCAACCTCCCACCAGAGGCGAGGTGGAATGTCTTGCCCAAGGGCGTGCAAGGCGGGAATCGAACCTGCAATCTTACGATTATGGGTCGACCGCCCTACCGCTGCATCACGGCTGCCCCATTGAGGGGCTGTATAAGTTGCATAAAACACCAAACGCCTTACTGCTGGGAAGAGCTGGTCCTAAAGGTGACTCCTGCAGTTTTGACTTTCCAAACTATCCATTTAAAAGACTGAATGTCATTCAAGTAGAAGTGAACAGATTCTGGAAGAAATAGAGCCAACTTGCTGGATCAAACCTCTTTATTAGGAGTTAATGGCACACCAAAACAAGGAACGTGGCTGTTGGAGATATTGTATGGATTGCGGATTCAAATGCCCCGAGAGGCCAGGGCATTTGAATCTAAACTGTTACTCCTGACAGGAGAGTAACAGTGTAGAGCAGAGAGTGGACATTATGAGCTGATTGTTTCCATATCCAGACAGGTCTATCAGCCTTTTCTCTGTTATATCTCAAGCCTCTCAGGTCAGGATGACTCAGGGATTCCCAGTTTAACTTAGTCTGTTTAGTTGATTTTAGCAATTACCTATTATATTTTATGACCGATACATATTCTTATGCAATTATGAACCCCATTGGGACGTCTATTGTTTTAATATTGGGCTATCTAAATAAAATTGAATTGAATGAAGGAATGCGCGTACCAATGTCAGTCTTCCTTTCCGTTTTTTTGAGCTGCTCTGTTGGAGCTTCAACGGCTGTTTTTGCGTGAAGGATGCCTTCAGCCACAGCGGAGCAGAGATGAGTCAGACACTCAGCTGGGCTGTTTTGTCATTTGGTGAACACAGAAACTGAAAACAGGCCTTGACCTGTGGAAGTTGATGCCTGTTTTCCCACTAATATTTACAGAGCGGACACTCCTCCATCCTCACTCACAATGAGAGCTTAATGTGCAGTAGGTGTGCGGGGCTTTTCAGATTCCCAGGAAAAATGTCGCCACATTCCTGTCTGTCTTTTTCACACAGTAGAAAGATGGCGGCTAACTTTACATTTACCGTGCCTGCTCATTTCTCCTGGTGCTTGTATCCAGAGGTTCTTTACACTTATGGATGATGGTTGTGGAGCTGAAGATTTAAACCCTCAAACTGGCAATTGCTACACCTAGATGGAGTCATTCGAGTAAAATCAAATCAAATCCGAAAAAGTGAAGGTAAATAAATTTACTGTAAGTCAAATCATCTCAGATGTAATCCAGTTAAACTAAGACAAGCAAAATCAAATCGAGTCAAATAAATCGAGTGAAAGAAGTCATATGAAATGAAGGCAAGTGAAATCGAATCAAGCCAAAAATTGAAATGAGTCTAAATAAATCGAATCGCATTTAATAAGTTAAAAAAGGATAAGTAAAGTCAAATCAAGTAAAATGAAATCAATTTAATCTGACCCTTGTCAAATCAAAGTAAATCAAAACAAATTAAATTAAATTAAGTTAAATAAAAACTATAAAAACATGTATTAATTAAAGCCGCGAGCAGCGTTGTACAGACGCCATGCCTTCGCCCTCGCCGCCCGCCTCTAAGCGCCATCACCCATCTTGCTTCCCGCCTCTATGTGCCACCGTCGCTCACCGCTAAACAACGCTAGTCAAAGTATGTGACAAATTGATGTAAAAAACACTTTTTTCAAAATGGCTGCTTTTGTGTTGGGTTTATCTTTATAGCAGCCATGTTATGCTTTGGTTGCCTGAGGATACAGAACAGATCGACGTAAGTTTAAAAAAAAATCTGCAAAAATACGCTTTTTTTTCTGGCTAACCACGCCCACATTTCTTATATGTTCATATTCTGTGTTATGTCATTTTTTTTTTAGCTCTAGCCAGGGATCCATGCATTCAATTTTAATGGTATTCCGTTAAATAATGTGCAGGTTACAGAAGAACGCCACTTTTGCGAGCTCACCACACGCACACCGTTCAAAGTCTACCACTAATTGCAGCATTTTTTCTCCAATTGCTTTTTAAAAATGGCAGAGAAGTTAGGAAATGATCGCTATAAATCCCTAGGACAACTTTTTGATTTTAGCTGGTATTAAAAGTGTTTTTTTTTATTCAAGATGGCGGACTCTTCCCAAGGTCAAAGTTCAATGAAACTTCTGTGGTCGTTGTAGACTTAAGCTGGCAGCATGTGTGTCAAATTTTGTGAAAATTGCTTGAACAAAGGTTTCCTTTTCCTTTATCGTCGAAAAAGGCAAAAGATTTTGGCTCAAAATGACTGCCAGACCGTTGGCCGTGTGCCCATCCCATAATAATTTCAGAACTTCCTTTGGATATCCCCGATAAGAGTATATTGGTTTCGTAAGTGGATTCTAAAAAGTTGTTTCAAAATCTTTTATTTTAGCTGAGTCAGCAGAATTTTTTTGTGCGGATATTTTGTTTACCATGCACACATTAATCCTAATACAATCTTATCGTATGTTGCTGTTTTGTTCGGCTCGAGTTCGGGAATCCCATATTCAATGTTTACGGCAATCCGATAAAAAATGTGCGCTAGCTTAGATCACAACAGTTGCGAATTTAATTCAAGATCTACAACTTCTAATTCCAACATTTTTTCCACAGTAGCTTCCCACTGAAGGTCCTTTTTTTGTGTTGAAAGTTCAAGTTGGCGACTTTTTCCCAAGGTCAAAGGTCAGTGAAACCTCTGTGGTCGTTGTAGACCTAAGCTAGCGGCATGTGTGTCAAATTTAGTGAAAATTGCACAAACAAAAATGTTGTTTTCCCATATTGTTGAAAAACAACAAATCTCAAACTTTGCCACATTCATTTTATGGTTTTCGCCGCTGTGATGTCATCGTCTGGGAGGAGGAGGGGGGGGTCACTTTGTTGAAAATTCATTTGTGCCTGGTCCTATAGGTGTGTGCAAATTTTGCTGGCGGGGGTCAGATCTTTGCTCAAAGGCGCAGAAATATTTTCAAATGTGGAAACAATATGGCCCGCCGCAGACCATAATAATTAAAAGAACTTTTAAATAAACTTGAATTACACAGGGAACCAAAGCAGGGCCTGTTTTCATGCTGAGAGGACAACACATCACACGGTTTGTGTGCGGTTGAGTCGACACTGTTGGCCTCACGGTTTTTGTGTTTCTCCAGCAGCGTTCTAACAACAGTAACAAACAGGACCTCCTGCAGCAGCGGCGCTCCGAGGATCTCCCTTCCTGACCCCCCGCTATAGAGGCCATGATGCTAATTGCTTCCATAAGGGAAGTCTTGGAATGTCTTGTGTATCGGACTTCCTGGCCCCTCCGCCGTCCTCGGGGACTGCTTGTTCACTGGCAGTCTGGTATGGAGCGTGAGCTCCGCTCAGGATCCAGATCGGCAGAGATCCTGTCTCCGTCAGGCTAAACGCGCCCCAATCCGCTGGGAGTAAACACTGATGTGGGGCGGGAAGGCGTGTGAGAGTGTGGCTCACACCTTCAGTTCATCTGCTCTAACATTCCTTTGAACTTTTGTGACGAATGTGCTTATCGTTGTGTGGCTTTAAACAGTCTGCTGGGCTGCTGCAGAGCCTCAGTGTGCGTCTGTTTACTCCCAGACTGATGTCATTGCCAAACCCATGCGTTAATGGCTCCAGATATCCAGATATTTCCGTGTCAGTAACAATCTTAGGGATCTTCTGTGCAGACCTGCATGCTTTCAGTGGTCAAACCCCCCTTTTTTAATGCTAGGTTTTGGATTTTCTTGATATGATTTCTTTTTTTTTTTTTTTACTTTTTTAGTTTTAACTTGTAAAGTTTGGTTCCAGTTGATTGTGAATGGGTTCCTATTTTTCCAACCCCCCCAGAGCTGGTGACCACTTTCTTTCACAACAGGTCTTCAGTTCCCTCTCTGAACATATTAACAGCTGTGAAAATTCCCTGTCACACAGCAAAAAGAGGAAAACAACACTAATTTTAAGAAGAAAACTACTAGAAAGTAGTAAAATTATCTGTTCAACCAGCGAGGAATTATTGCTTAACAAGAAATCTTATGATAAAATAACAAAATCTAGAAACATGGAGTTCCACATAAACATTCAAAAAAGGAAAAGCAAGACAAAAAAAGGCTGTTAGTTAGAATTACTTACACTTGAATGTACAGCCCAATAATCAGTTGGTCTTTTTGCTATTACTAAGCAAATGGTTTGTATTTTTTTTTATTTTTTAGTTTTAATTTGTAGTTTATGTTGTTTACAGAGACTAAAAACGAGTGTAATAAGTGGAAATGACTAATTTTAGAACAAAATGAGAACCTTAGTACAATTTGGCCCATCTTTATAAATCCTTATAAAATCTGAAACTAGCACGTATTAGTAGAACGGAAATCATGTTTGCTTTCAAACTAATATTGACAAATGCCAGTCTGACTTAATTGAACTTCAAAATAAAGTTCTTAATATTGAACCAAGAATTACAAAGCTTCTTATTACCTTACAAAAAGGTGCTAAATTAGAGCAATACGTTTCTCTGTGGAGATCTTACATTTGTTAATTTTCTTGTTGTGGTCTTTAATGTTAAACATGGACAGATTTCATGTGGCTTCTCCCTGTTATAAAGTTATTCTGTTAAAAAAAATGCATTCAAATGTCTTACAAATTTCTTAAAGTGAGCCATTTCAGTTTTTAGAGTCTTAAGTGTCTCTATTGTTAGGAGTATGGAGCCAAAGGATTTGGACTCATTTTAAAAATATTTTCTTGATTTCTAGATCCTAGCTCTTAATGAGACAAAAGAGTTTGGTGCTGATTCTGAGTAAAGCTCAGAAAGGCGTTAAAGAAAAGTTAAAACAATGGAAGATCTGCTACAATAACTTGAATGTTGAAAAACAAGGTTCTGAAATCTTTGCAAGTAACAGAGTTTGCAGCTGGAGGTCTGTGTTCATCAGGTTTCTTCTCTCTGAGTTAGTAGAAATATGAAAGATTGTGAAAGTCTTTCTTTCTATTTATTTGGTTCTTATTAGAGACTGTTTGATATCAGAATAACTGTATATTATTGTTAATAGAAACTACCGGGGTTTTGTTTGGTAGGTTTTGCGTGGTAGTAATGTTTCTTGTGATTTTTATCAATGTACCTCAGCTCAAAGAAGGAGTCTTTCCATTGGTTCTATTGAGACCTGAAAAGAGGAGATTTCCATTCATTTACACTTTCTGTTCTGCTCTCAGTCATTCCCAGCTTGAGAAGTTTCTGCAATAACTCAAAAAATGTTCTAAACATTTAGAAATCTTAAGTTTATGAAGTTTGTCTTTGCTTAGGATTTCCTGAATCCAGCAGATCTGCTGGCGTTGTTTTCCATTTAGTCACCATTTGGTGGCTTGGGTGAGTTCTGAAAACAAATGCGTATAATTTGAAGTTAAAGGAGGAGTGGATACACCTGATGATGGATCAAGGAAATATGCTTTTTTTCCTAAGTGTGATCGTCGTGATCTGCTGTGTTGTCGTTGTTCTTTAGGTGAGAAGTGGTCCAAGCGACATTTGACCTACCAGGTGGTGAACTGGCCTCAACACCTGTCCCGGGGCTCTGTGCGTCTGGCGGTGCAGGCCGCCTTCCAGCTGTGGAGCAACGTGTCGGGCCTGGTCTTCCAGGAGGCCCCCGAGGGCCCGGCGGACATCCGGCTGACCTTTTACGAAGGGGACCACAACGACGGTGCCAGCAATGCTTTTGACGGACCAGGTGAGAGTGAGGAAAAACGTCATGGACACGCTTCCAAACTCCTGTCCAAGGGAAAAGTTAGACATTCAATAAATGCTTGTGTTTCCATTATGAAAGCAGAGTAAGACCAGAGTTTAGTTTAAACTTGTACAATTAGTTGTAAATGTGGTATTTCTAACCTAACAAAGACTGTCCCTCAGATTATTTCAGATACACAGATTAGCTGTTCAGGTCTGCAGTCTGTGAACAGATTACGTCATTAAAATTGGGAAAAAAAGCCTGACACGACTGGATACTGCAAAAAATAAAAAGCTTTTTTGCAGCATATATTTACAGAGCACCTATTTACAAACTTGAAGCTTTTGAGACTGGACACATTTAATTTGCTTTAAGTGAATCAGAATTCGTTTCCCTGATAATCCGGAACAAAATTCCAGTCTGAATACATCCTAATGGTCCGGGCCCATCCTTGGAGGTGGTCTCGGTTCGTTTTTCAATCGGTCCGCTCTGAGATTCCTCAGTCAGAGTACAATCTGTTCCCGAAGCGAAACAACTGAACCGAAACGTAAACAGAGTAGGAATGAAGCAACAGATGAGTCGCGGACAAATGTAAAGCTACGATTGTCGTGTTATCAAACAGAAAAAACTATCCAACTGGTTTTATTCTTTAGGAAGTTTATTTGAACACATTTGAAATGACTTCTTACATGCTTTTCTGTGTCTCGTTGCGCGGCATGCGTGCAGTGCTGCACCCTAAATCAATTTTGTAGTACCTTAACAGAATTCTCTTAAAACAATGCCGTAACACCACAACGATGAGAAACAGCAACTCATTGCCATGGGGTCGATGGAATACAGACTCAATAAAACAATTTTTAAGGTGACACTCATTGCTTCTCTCCGTTTTCCTGACAATCTAGATGTTATCAGCGTACCTTCATACCCGACGTCTCCTCATCTGCAGTACGCGGCACGCCACCTTGCCAGTAACCGCCTTGCAGCATGCAAGTACCAAAGTAACGACTAAAAAGTTTTCCCAAGTTCAAAATTGATAATCGAAATATAAAGTTTTATTAAGTTAATTTAGGATTGTGAAGTGCAGCACGTCTGTCCTTCTCTTGTTGTTTTGAACCCCCCCTCGTAGTTCCTGGCCAATGACTGAAGAGAGCTTTAGTCACGTGGTTTTGTTTACAAGCATTGGTTTGTACCAGAAAGGTCCGCTTGATGCCAGTCTGAACACAGACCAAACGCAAGGTTTGGGACTCGATCCGGACTGAAGGATTTGTCCTGTCTGAATACACCCTAAATGTGTGAGGTAGAAGTCTAAAAAAAAACCAAACAAAAAAAAAAAACAATCCAAAATGCAATAAAAAAGTTAGAAATCTTTAGTAGGATTTTCAGAAATCTAAATGTAGACAAAGATGTGATCCAGCATGAAGGCAAAGTGAATGTCTGACTCAGAAGAGGAACACGACAGAGGCTGTAAAAAGATGATCTGTCATTTTTTGAAGGCCATTGTGCCGCCTTTACCATTGTCACTTACGAAAAAAAATGTGTTCTTTAATCTTGTTATTTTCAACATTTCCTCATTTGTTTTTCACAAGAAGCTTACTATTCGATAGGTGGCGTGCCACGTTGTCATGGTAACGGATGCAGGCCTGCTGTACTGCAGCTGGTGTGCGAGGACTAAATAGCGGAGGGACTTGTTTTATAAGCTAAATGTCATGTTACACTATACAAAACATCATTTTAGACGGGAAATTAACCTCTTCCTGCTCGGTCTTGTCCACACGATGAAGCAAAAGTTTGTTTTAAAGAAACAAAGTCCACAAGTCGTTCTTCCTATAGATCACTTTTAGTGCTAGAAATATCCACCAATGTGGATCAACAAACAAAATATTTTTTCACCTAATAATAAAATTATGTATTTTCGCGTGTTCACCTATGTTCCAAGTTCCTGTTGTTCCCATCACCAATTGGCGTTTAGAATAATGTTTGGAGAATACAACATGGCCCCGCAACAGACTGGCAGCCTGCGGTACCCCGCCCTCGCTCAACTTTAGCAGCTCCGTGACCCCAAAAGGGATATAATGGATTCTGAAGATGGATGGTATGGAACATTCAGGGTATTTGACCAGAACTTCATCATATGTGTTCATTATTACTTTTCAGATTTGAATATCCACCCAGACCATGGGTTTTCCATTGGCTGTATATGAGAACTGAACCGAGTGGAGGGGTCACCCAGTTCAGCTCTCGTCAATGGGTAGAACACTTTATTTTATGGACGCCCCGCAGCCAATCAGAATCGAGTATTCACCAAGACCATGGTATCAAAATTTAGGAAAACACAAAGGTGCTTCAGGAACCAGAACAAAGCAGAGAAGAACTTTGAAACAAGACGAGAAATGGCTCAAAGCAAAACTGATGAGGATTCCAGATGAAATTGAAAACAGAAACAGAAAAAGCTAAAGTTAGACAGCTTCGGCAGCGGCATCACTGACGCCTGTGACAATATTACTTTAATGAAAACGTCTGTTTTTGGAACTCAGGGGGTACCCTGGCGCACGCCTTCCTGCCTCGCAGAGGCGAAGCCCACTTCGACATGGCTGAGAGGTGGACACTGAACGGACACAAGGGCCACAACCTGTTCATGGTGACGGCGCATGAGGTCGGACACACCCTGGGGCTGGAGCACTCGCCAGTGCGGCACGCCCTCATGTCCCCGTACTACAGGAAACTGGGCCGCAGCCTGGTTCTGAGCTGGGACGACATCGTGGCAGTGCAGCAGCTGTACGGTGAGACGGTGCTGCTTTAATGTTTTCCCTCCCAGATGACGAGACCTGTTGTCCATCGGAACGGTCGCAGAAGCAGAAAAAGCTTTTCCGTCTGGTTTGTCCCAGACAAAATCTGGAAATTTGGATAAAATCCGTTTTCACTGAGAGACCCCTCCCCTTCTGGCCTTCCAAACAGGAAGTACCTGTGGGCTCCGAGAAGTCAAAATCCTATAGACTTCTATAGAGAAATAAAACAGCTAATTTTATTTGTCAAAACTATCATTTTTGTTCTGATACCTTCTTTTAACATGATCTTAAAAATCCTCACTATTTTTCGATCGTTTTTTCTGTCATTTAAGTTTGTCAAGTTATAAACTGACCAATCAGATGCCTTTATAACAGTAGGAGGAGCCTTCTGGCCCCCACGCCCAATGTTGGAAATGCTTGATTGACAGATTTCCGGGCAGCCTGCTTTGAAGTGGGAGGGTTCCAACAAGCTCACTGCTGATTGGTGAGAGTGGTTGCCATAGAAACTTTGACATAGACCAATCACTGCTTTTTGATATCGTCCTGCTCCAACATGTCTGCATACGTGTCGTGTAAAAATGGCGACTGAATTGAGTTAAATTTGTTGAAGCTGGTGTGGGTGATGTCATACTCAGTCCAGTTCTCATGGACAGTCAGTAACCCCCTTCTCCTTAAAATCTGTTTTTCAACTTGTGTCATGACAGCAGCACATCTAAGGTTTTGGTGTTATCAGTCCACAAATGCAGCACTTCAATGAAAAAGAATGTTTTATAGAACATAAACAAAAAATCAAAGCTGTTTAAATAAACTAAAATGTATTTTTTTTCTGGAGTTTATTTATTCATTCATTATTTGGCAAAGATTTAGGAAATGTGTTTCCAACTTGCAAAATTTGACAGCTCCAGAGAGAGGCGATGTCAAAGAGACTTTCTCAAACGTTGTTGGTATCTTGGCTTAAAGATCCACTTAAAGAAAAATTGCATGTTTTGGGTGATTTTTTTGTGTCTTTTTTCTGATGATGGAGGACATATTCAAAGAATATTCAACTAAAAATTGCATTTCTGAATACTTTTTAGTTGTTGAGAATCAGGAACAGACAAAAAAATAAGGTGTTTGAAAAAGATTGTTTGTGACATTGAAAATACGCTGGATGGGGAAAGGGGGGCGGGGTTGCTCTGTGCCAACAGTCCTGCTCACAACTCAGAGGCAAATTTCTAATGAAATTACTAATGGCTCTTCATAAACTATGTCCTAGAAAACAAACACCGGTATTATGATTTTGGCTTAAGACGGCATCATCATAATGAAAAAACACTTTGAACACTTTTCTAACAGATCAAAAGATGACGTTATTGGGCCTTTAAGAGCATCACAGTAGTGTGTGGCCGACACTTTGCGGGATCCACCCCACCAGCTTTAGTCCTGGGACTTGAACCGTTATCTTTCCGCTCTAAGGAACTTACTACTGAACACTGCAGGTGCTAAACGAAATCAGGTCAGAAGCGGGGTTTGGTTCTTTTTGGTCATCAGACATCTGAGACCACGAGGATGAGCAGAAGTTTTGCAAACACGCAATTTTGAGGGTTAAGTGGGATTTCAAGCTCTTACTTTAGTCCAGGAAAATCTGGCAGTGGGTTTGAATCCCGGCATAAATTCCAGTGAAGGACATTGTTAGCAGAGGAATAACTGTGTTTGTGTGCCAGCACCACCCCGGCTCTCACGCTGTGTTCTTTTAGATTACTGAGTGTGGGAGTACGACATTCTGACTGTGTGTTTAATAGTTTCTGTTTACTGTGAGAGTGCCCCCCCCCCTCCTCCTCCTCCTCTCCTCGGCATGTGTAAGGCAGGTTCCCACACGCGCCGCTCTGCACAGCCTTCATCCCGCAGTCGTCTTCGTCTTTTCCACTTCTTAGAAAGGGATTCGGCTGCAGGAGTTGCAGCTTCGCCTCAGGTGTGCAGCAGCTGCAGAGAAAAAAACGCTCATCGCTGTGCAGGAATGTTTGCATTGCTGCAGGACAGAAGCTCCATCATTTGGATCGTTTGGCTCCGGACTCTGATTACTTCCTGAAATGTTTGACTGAGGCTCCATCTGCTTCACCTCTGGAAAAAACGTTTTAGCCCTTTAGAAAGTACAGTGCAAAAAAATGAATCTTAAACAAATGTAATAGACTTTTGTTTCAAGGAAAACAATGTTTTATTTTCTGTCTTGCAAGAAAAATAATCTGATAAAAAAAAGTTTTTTAACAGCAAAATATTCTTAGTTTGAGAAAACATGTCTTAGTGACTAGAATTTGTTTCTTGGAATGAGAATTCCTAGTAAGATCATCATTTTTCTTACCCCATTGGCAGATTTTCTTGCTTATTTAAAGACAATCTGCCGCTGGGGAAAGACGTTTTGACTTATTTCTAAGGGGCCTGTTTTTGCAGTAACATTTAACTCTGAAAAAAAAAAGCAGAAAAAAAGCATCAGAAACAGCATCAGACCTGCAGCGATGCCCCTACTACATTCAGGGTTGAAACACATTTGCGAAAAAAAAAATAAGAGTAATCCGATTACTCTTTTATTTGTTTAACCAAATCCCTGCATTTTAGTTTTTTAGAACCGTGTTTATGAACTAAAACTAAAGCAGAATCCTGAGAAAAGCCCAGATAAAGTCTCCAGAGCAACCAGCTACAGTGTGGAGAAGTTCAGCCTGCTTTTCATCCAGAGCTTCTGAGAACAGCAGCTCCCTGTAGATGTCAAACAGCCAAAGGAGCAGCAGCTGATGGGGCCGCCGATCCCGTTCCAGTTGTTTTGACATGCCGCTCTGTGGAGAAGCTCGTGCGAGTGTCCGTCAGGCGGCGTGCAGAGCTCCCCTGAACGCTCACTGACAACAAGCAGAAGGAAAATGTGACTGAAGAAGAATGCAAGCACTCCCTTTCTGGAGGAAACAGAGCCACGCTGCCCTGGATATGTCAAAACCTGTGCAGACGTTTTGACAATTTTAACTGTTTCAAAGCTGAAGCTGCTTATAAATGACTTTAGTTTTGGCTTTGATACTTGAGTTTTTACAAGAAAAATACCACTCCGATCATCTTTTGATCTATTTTCAAAGCATTTCAAAGCAGGATTATGCCATTTTTAACCAAAATAATAATAAAAAAAACCTGTTGTTTTCTAGGACATAGTTTCTGCAGAGCCTAATGAGATAAGAAATTTGCCTCTGAGTTGTTGCAGAGTAAGCCTGCCCTCCCGTACCATCATTAGTTGTTTGCAAGTTCTCCTACTAGCTTACAGTCCCTCACGCCCCCCCAATGAGCAATTTTGGAGCTATCCAGCCTTTTAACCCTTGTGCTGTCTTGGATGACCCCGCCCTTACTTTGACGTGTTCTCCCTACCATGACAAAGGTTGATAAGGTTGACAAACAATTTCATGTAATCCATTGACCAGTGAGATCACAAAAAATTGAAAAAAAAAAAGGTTCAGAGACTCTGTCTAGTGGTCCTGATGACTCCAACTTCCAACGTAGTGCCTAGGATGCACAAGGGTTAAATCAGATTCCAGCTCAGACGAGGAAAACCAAGACGGACATGGATCTGTTTGTCTGCAAGCAGATGAATCAGAATGGAGCGGAGCAGGGAGCGTGTGGCCCGCTGATTGTAGCTTCTACGTCACAACTACAAACTTTGTGAATGCCATTTTTCGTCTGCTCCTGATTCCCAGTGATTTGATTAAAGAAATACTCAGTTTTAATCCTAATGTTATTTCTAGATGTCCACTAAAAATGCTACGAGAACATGCTAAAAACACCATTTTCACTGGAGTGGGTCTTTAATGCCTTGTTTTCATTTTGTGGAGAAAACTGTTTACAGTTGCTGTTTGTTTATGGAGTTCGCAGCTGAATTTATGCACATTTTTTTAAAGGAACTTAACTTTTATCTTTACAAATGTTTGAGTAATTATAACATTTTAGAAGAAAAAAAAATGTCTTTCTTGCTGTTTTTCCGTGAAAACACGTGAACTTTTGCTGCACACTGTGGTCTTCACTTTGAATGAAGTCAGATGTTCTGCCCTTATCACGCACAGATATCTGCTTTCCCTGCAGTTTCCGCCGCTTCATGGGTGTGCTGATTTTATCCGCCTCCAACACAAATGTTTGTGCCGTTTTTTTTGCAAACAAAACATTTGCAGTCGCTTTGAAAGCGGCATCGTTCGCCGTGCGTCGCACTTTTCCTTTTGTTCTTCATGCGTTTGATCTCCGGCTCCGCAGACGTGGACGCGCCATGGATTTATTTAGTGCTGCATGATGTAAAGGTTGGGTCAGCGCTCGTG
This sequence comes from Oryzias curvinotus, assembly GCA_023969325.1. NCBI lineage: Eukaryota > Metazoa > Chordata > Actinopteri > Beloniformes > Adrianichthyidae > Oryzias > Oryzias curvinotus. Next base: position 31,978,072 of record CM043718.1, read on the forward strand.
CGTTTGGCCAGTCTACAGCTGTCTGTTTACTTCCCGATCTCTGAAATGTTACCCGTCAGTCTAAACCCAGCCACTTCCTGCAAAAGATCATTCAAATGATCACAGTCTCGTTCACAAGGAAATGTCACCTTTTTCCTTTGCTGTCTACTTTTAAAATCCCTTTTTGTTTGATTTTTAAGGATAAATGTTCCATAAGGTTTACGATGGATTGATTTGTGTTTGTGACGACCTTTCAGGTAAGCCACTGAGCAATCGGCCCGTGAGGTTGCCAGGTCAGGTGTTGCACGCTGCGCTGCAGCAGTGGGAGCTCGCAGAGCTGCAGAGCCAGAGTCAAACGGCGGGTCTACCTCTGTACTGCCAGGGAGTCTTTGATGCAATCACTATGGGTGAGCCACAACTGAAAGAAACGCCCCAAAAGAGATCTTCTTATGAAAAATGACACGAAAGGCTGGAAAAAGTCTGATCCTGCAGAGCTGCTCATCCTCCTCTCTGTCTGTGTCTCCAGACCAGAATGAGACGGTGCTGGTGTTTCGCGGCAGCGTGTACTGGACGGTCTCCGCTGACGGCGGCGTGAGCAGCCCGCTGCCGCTCCGCCAGCGCTGGCCCGGCCTGCCTCAGGCCATCGAGGCAGCCGCCTTCTCCCCGCTGGACTCCAGATGGTATTTCTTCAAAGGTACATCTTCTCCAAAACCCTTTAAAGCCCAGACGTTCTCCTGAAATCCCTCTAACCTTCATGGAAAAGTCCTCCCAGAAGACCTTTGGGTCACAAATGCTATAATATTTATAAAATTAAGACAAAAACACAAAAGAGACTCAAGATTAAACACTAAAAAAAGCTTGACTTTAATTAAAATTCACAGTTTTCAGTGAAACTTTACTTTACAGCCAAGATCCAGAAAGTAAAAAGTAAATCAATTAAACTTTAAGTGCTCTCAAAACATTTTCTTGATGGAAGGTCTCTTCTTAACGTTTAAAATGTTCCAAAAGAATTCCTAACCTCATATCCCAGCTCAGTTTAGGTAAACATGACATATATGTTAAAGTATGTTCATTTCTCTCTTTATTTCACTGACTATCCCTTTTTAGAAACATCACTTTGCATTTTTTTTTATCCTACACAACAAATCAGAAACATCTTTTACAGTTTTGGAGACCACAACCTTTTTACCTTTATCAACGGTTTAATTTTTTCCTTTTTGTTAAAATTCAGTTTAGAATAAAGTTTATTAAAGTCTAAAATAATGGTCAAAGGTTGTGTATATGCAGAGAAAAAAAAAACCTATAGGAGAAAAACAGACTAATGTGAGTTTAGGTTTATTTAATATAATTGTGTTCATAAATGGAAACTATTTGTGTAATATTTTTCAAATTTTAGCCACTAAGATGACAAAAACAAACTATCTTTGCTTTCTTCAGTTTGTTTGTCCTGATTTGCAAACTACAAACATTTTAGGTTTAATGTTTTTTGCTTGTTTTTTAATTTTCCGCTTTTGTGTTTGTTTTAACTGTATCACCATTTCATATATTTGGACAGTTTAAGGCTGGAAAACACACTTGTTTCAAAGTGACTCTTAAGGCCCGTACACACCGGGACGAATATTCGCCAGGCGTTATTCGCCAGCGTTTTTCGCCACGTCTTTTGTGTTCACACCCAGGCGATTTTCGCTGACGATGAGCCGAGCCAACATGCAATTTCATTCCCTGACATTAGATGGCGCTTTGTAAACAGAAATAAACACTCCTGTACACAAGGTGGTTTTCACTCAGAAGAAGAGAGCCAGTATTTACGCGCTTGTCAGAATCATACAAAGAAAACAGGAATATTTCAAGCACCAGTAGCTCCAGCTCCAGTTCCAATGATGAAGAAATTATTGTTCTGTTGAATGATGAAAGACGCCGGAAAAGACGCAGATTTTGGGTACATCCCATAGTTACGAGAAGAGAAGAACATGGTGAGTTTTATCGACTGGACCAAGAGCTGAAAATGTATCATGAGCGTTTTCTGGGATATTTTAGAATGTCCGTCATTATTTCTTTGCGGCAGTGTAGCCGCTACTTGGCGTCTATCTTCTTTGCTGGTATGTGTGCTCAGAAAGGCAGTGTTGTGTTTGAGCGCCCCCAAGTTGTGTTTTACTGTAACTTCAGAAGATCCAGACACGTGAGCAAAAGCGCCATTCTATTTTTCAATAGTTTGTTGCAAAAAACTACTATTGATTTTATATACAATTTGCTCTTCGGTACCTAACAGTTAATGGGTAACTAGGATAACATGATGTCACACATTGTTTTTCTTTGGAGTTTACTAGAATTTTTTTGTACGTTATGGTTTAGTAAATGAACAAGTTCAATTCCAGAATCAGTTTTTCCATAAAGTCAGAAGTTTCTACCTTTCTACACTAGAGGGCGCTGTAAAACAACAGGTTGTTGTGTTTTCTTAATAAAAGCTTTAGCTTTTAACCACACGAACTGAGTTCAGTTACCAAATTACAGCAGAAATGTACTCAGCGGAGCGTTAAAATTGGATTTATATTTCATGTCAAAGTCGGAAAGAGTTTTTAACTTAGCTGTTGCTTCTCGCTTTCTGATTGGACGATCGCGTATCACATGTCCAGGAAGAAACGAGAAGGGGGAAAATTTTTATTTTTTATTAGAACTTCAAAAGATGACATACATAGTCACATTAATGGAACAGAAATGAATAAAAAAGAAGAAAATAATAAAATACAACGAAATAAAATAAAATTAGAACTTTAGCTTTATACAAATGTCAAAATGGGATATAATACCAGGGATTGTCATGCAGCATGTTGTCTTCAATGAAAATGGACAGTGTTCTTGCATTTTGGTTTTTCAGAAATTTCAGTGATTGAAAATATAAACAGATCTCTTTATCAAATGTATTACGGTAAATAATGGTTTGATTTTCAAGAATCTGTTCTTATGAATGAAGAATTTCCCAGATATCAGTATTAAATGCCAAATCAAAAAATTAATCACAAGAAACTACTCCAAATTATACGATGTGTTTTTGTAATCGAATATGAACAGGAAAAGTAAACTTTGAACAGCATCAACGAAAAAAATCCTCCCAAAAACTGTTAACATATATACATTCAAAAAACAGCTGATCAAGTGTTTCTATATTGATATCGCGGAAAGAACAATTATTTTCTTGAAAACCATAATGTATATGTAGTAGTCCTTTGCATGGATAAACAGCAGTAATGATTTTAAAAAGGATTTCTTTATATTATGGAAAAATTGGACATTTAACAAACTGAGATTTTAACTTGCCTATTTCCTCTTTTGTGTAAAGCTGTGACATAGTAGAAGGTTGACATTATTTGGTTAAAATGTGACATTTTTATAATACATCAAAAATCAAAAACTTATAGTTACAAGAGCAGTATTATTATCTTCAAGTATTATGTAAAAAAGGATTGTTGGTTGAGTTCAACTGTAAAACAGTGTGGAAAAAATGTAGGAATGATACTGAGTGTGTCACCTTTCTTATAGTATCTGAACTTCTTTTGTTGTTTTCTGGATAAGCTTAGGTGTTATGCTGATCCCATTTTAACTACCTTAACCCTTGTGCTATCCTATGACCCCACCTTTGTCCCTACCATGACAAAGGTGGAGAGGATTTCATGTAATCCATGGACACCAGTGAAGATCACAAATCATTGAAGAAAAAATGGTTCAGAGCACTGTCTAGTGGGTCTAGATGACCCAACTCCCAATGTTAAAGTGTCTAGGATAGCACAAGGGTTACATTATGTTTGCAATATTAACACAATAATTTATCTTTACTCAGTCCAACCAGACCCCTTCAATCTGCTCACGAATTTACATTTTTTATGCAAAGTCTTATCTTCTAAAATGTATTTAGGAAAATCTGAGGATGAAACCAATTTTTTTTTTTTAATCTATTCTTCTGTGACATTTAGGCTGGAGTTCACATTTTATAACTCAGATGTACCAAGAACATCCATCCTAATCTGGTTGTTAGAGGAACATCACGTTCACTGTGTTTATATTTCACATATTTGTAATGATCACAATTTGATTTTAAAACTGTTTTTTTAAATGTGAGGTGAAACATTGAAGCCAAGAAGTTCCTTTAGGTTTATTCTGAAATCTAAAATGAGTTATTGTGGCGTGCAGGGAGGAGGATGTGGCGATTTACGGGGAGCGTTTTGGACCCCACCTTCCCCAGGATGAGTAGTGACCTGGGTCTGCCCCGCCACCCAGACTGCGCCTTCTACTACGCTCCTCTGGGCCACATGGTGCTCTTCAAGCGCTCTCGCTACTTTGTCTTCAACCTTAAAATCCTTCGCCAGGAGCCCTACTACCCCCGCAGACTCACCGATTGGACCGGCGTGCCGCCGGGGACCAATGGGGCTTTGACCCGACCTGACGGGCGCCTTTACCTGTTTAAAGACCGGCAGTTCTGGAGGTTTGACCCAGGGAAGCTTCAGGTGACTAGAGACGGGCAGTGGGCCGAAGATCTGAGCTGGACTGGCTGCTCCAACATTCCTCAGAGCAATAACATCCTTTGACCAGCAGAGGGAGCTGGTCAAATCAAAGTGCAATTTGTGTGAACCTGCAGTTGGTGTAGACTTTATTGGAAAATGTTGAAGCACTTACACTATTTATGTTGTTGAATGGATATAGTACGTTGATGTTTATGTGTAATTACAGCCTCATTAATGCTCTGGTGCTGTTGATGTAACCAAAGAAAATCATTTGGGGCTTTTTTTTTTTTTTTTTAAAGCACAGCTCGTGTTTTATTTCCAGTTACAGGAATTATTTTCTGTTCTGAAATATTGATCCTTATGATCTGTACAATCATTGCATTTTTTTATTTCCTACATCTAAAAACCTAAAATGCCAATTGAAATATTGAATTAAAAAATTGAAATTATCTTTGATAATAGAGTCTTGGAAAAACATGTAGCAAACACAGAAACAGTGTTTAGCTCAAACTGACAGATGTGAGGTTTAAGTCGTCTGATTTACAAACTAAAATACAGGTTTGAACCCCTGAAGGCAACACTGCACTGGCCCTATTCAATTAATCTGCATTTATGCAAAACACTCCAGAGGAGAATGGAGAGTCCAGAATGTCATGCAATCATAATAAATCTGCATGGATTCACAATTTCAGTGCATAAAGTCATTGAGTTTTATTTATTTGTGACAAAGTAAAGTAAATACTTTGAGACTCTCACCTGCCAACCAAACATTGAATGCATCCAATACAAGCGCTAAAGAGGAATCTAAATCTGTTTTTTATTTTGATGGTGAATTTATGATGTAAATTTACAATAAATCAACAATAAGTTACAACTTTGATCAGATCTGCGGTTTATCTACAGATCTCTTATGATCAGAGCGTGAAGCACTTTTGATGGTAAAAATCCTATTTTCTGTCAGGATGAAGAAATGTTTCCGTTGGAATTTTACTTTAACCCTTGTGCTATCTTAGATGACCCCCCCCCCCCCCCCCTTCCACTGACGTGTTCTCCCTACCATGACAAAGGTGAAGAGGATTTCATGTAATCCATGGACACCAGTGAAGATCACAAATCATTGAAGAAAAAAGGTTCAGCGCACTGTCTAGTGGGTCTAGATGACCCAACTCCCAATGTTAAAGTGCCTAGGATAGAACAAGGGTTAAGAAAAAAAAAAAAAGGGGGTGAAGATTCTAATTTGACCAGAATGATTTCTGTCAGATGCATCTTCAGGATACTAAAGTGTCAGCGCTCTGAGGCAAAAGAGTTTTTGATCTAAAGGGCCGTTTGTGCCACGTTTGTACACAACTCTTCTTTATAATCCTAATCTGGATTATAGAGAAGCATCATGCCAAAGTCACTGTCAAGTCTAAATGTAAAATGCTCACCTCTCATGTCGCTCCCATCATTCATCTCCAATCGTCTGGCTGTTGGAACAAATGTGGCATTTGAAAGAAAACACCAATTAAAGGATTTTCCCGGGATTGGGGTGTTTTACTTTTAGCACAGCCTCAGGATTAGCTTTTAAGGTTGGTGGTTTGGAACCGTTTCCTCAGATTGTGGAATTCCAACCTTTTTTCCAGGTTTTCTTACTTTTTTTTTGTTACAGAACAAAAACCATGTTTGAAATGTTTATCATAAATCACTTTCATTTTACATTCTGACAGTGATTTCCTCCATTTTAATAAGGTTACCATTGAGCAAGGCATGTTCTTTTAGCAGAAACCCGTCGGAGCCAAACTCAGACTCAGATGAAGAACTCATCAGCTGGATCTTCACTGCGTGTTCCTGCAGAGAACCGCTCAGTCTTGTTCTGGATAGAGCGGTTCTGTTCTGTCCCAGCGCTGCTGTTCTTCAAGAGCGGGTCTGTGGAGACCCACCGCCCGCGTGGCCTCGGCTGGGGCGTCTGTCTCCGTGGGAGGCGCTCAGTCCGCTCCTGAACCACATAAGCTGAAGGTCTGTCAGGGAGGACGCTCATCAGGAGGTCCACCGAGGAGGAGCGAGGAACCCCTACGACTGCGGAGTCTGAGCAGGGAGAAAATGCAACTCCTGTGTCAACATTCGTCTCTGACTCCTCATCCTCATCCTCCTCCTCCGGTGGGAGGTGGGGGAGGGAACAGGTGGTGGAGGTGCCCGGAGGAGAGTCCGTAGGAAGGTGGGAGGTTGAGAGCTGAGATGGGCTGCTGCGCTGAGAGGAGTAACAGGAGCTTCCAGGAGGTGTGCTGCAGCAGCTCCCCGTTCCCAGACTTCCTGCTCCTCCGCAGAGCTTCTCTGGGGCGGGGTCACTGCGGGGCCGCTGTCCTGCCGACGGAGAACCAGCACCGTCACTCAAACCCACTTTAGGAACAGCGTATGATTGAAAGCGGCTCTGCTGAAGGTGTCTGGCTGTTCATCACACAGGTTCTGCTGCTTTAAATGAGATCCACAAATGACAACAACTCCCATAATCCCGTCTGATGTCCAGTTCAGCAGCATAGACATTCACTGGAACCTGATGCCCTCCAAAATATTCTGAATGGTGAAAATGAAGACGGAAGCGTTGAGGGCGTTTCGACTCCACCCATATCAGCAAAGTGCTTAAAAATGGGCGGGACAAAATGAAGTAGATGTGTTGTTGACTCCACCCACCTGCCAGTCAGAGTTAAATGTCAACAGCTGATTAAAAAAAGGTGAGTGTAAAAAGAAATTTGACATAAGGCGGGGTTTTAGTGTAAAGCCTCTTGAAATCCGCCTCTAGTGGTCACTAGAGGGACTGCAACATTTGGTACATTGAGTTTGCTTTGATTTGAATGCTGGGGGTAAGTTTGGACGGAGAAGTCTCTTAATACTAAAATATTTCTTACATGAAATTCAGATTCTAGAAGGAAAATAAATACGGTTATAAAAACCCTCCAGCAAGTTTAAGGAAAACACTTTCGATTCGGATTCATCTACTTCAGGATGAGCTTACCTTGCCGGTGGGTTTGCCAGCAGAAGGGAACTGAGCGCCCCCCCAGGGCCCTCAGCTTGGGGCCCTGGGGGGCCACGTGGGTTACAGCAGGAGGAAAAGCACAGGTGAGAGGCTGCTGAGGCCGGGCTGGAGCTTTTACCTGCAGCACAGGTGGACAGCGTTCATTTAACAGTGTTTCAGCGCAGATTCCTAAATGATGAATGTTCTCATGATTTCAATCCATCGTCCCTCTAACCTCCACTTTTTAACCATGACTCAGCATTAAATCAATCGACTTTAAAGTTGGTAACACTGGATTGACTTTAGCGTTCATCCCTTTTCTCGTGGCTCATTGTGGTGGTTGAGCCTCAAACCACCACATAGCTGTTAGTATTTCTTTAATTTTTCTTTAAATTAAAACATTAATTTTTACATTGTTTACTTAAAATAAATTAACAATGGGTGCACAGGTTTCCTTCGTTTGTGTTAAGTGTGAAAAACATAGTTTATTCACTTGTGTTTGTTTTGTGAGTTTCCATCCCTGGTGAGAGCCTCCATAGTATAGCCGAGGAGACTGGGACATTCCACTGGGGAACTGCAGGGATTACAGACTCTCCTCATGGACTTTATTTTTGTTTATTTAAAGGAAATTATTTAGTCCACTTTTTGTTGAAGACTATTTTTGTATTATATGAATTTTGTTTGGTTCCTGTTTTCCTGTTTTGTAATTAGATTAATTGGTTGGAATGTTTGATTAGTTCGTTTTCCCCTCCTTCATGCGTCCAGTCTGGTTTGTCCCTGTCTATAAAGCCCCCCCCATGGGTCAGTGCAGTGGCGAAGTCTGGTCAGTCCAGACTGTCCAACAGAACAATCAGTTTAGTGCCACTTATTTTGTTTCATTTAGTTATTTTTCCCGTTGGGCCCAAATTACTTTAGTTTTGTAACTATTCTGTTTTGTACTTTTTATCCTCCTTTACAAAAAAACACACACACACACACAAAATATATTAAAAGATCTTGAAAGAAACTCCATCTTTGTCCATTGACTAATTGTGAACCTTCACACTCATGTTTCAAACGTGCGAGGACGACCACAATCTTCAGGACAGGATGGAGCTCCAGGATGGGAAATGGCGTTTACCTGGAAGAGCATCTTGTTGCCGTCCAGGTCTTCTGTCTGCCAGCGCGTCGGACTGATGGGGGTGCAGGGATTTGGCAACAACGGAACCAGCTGGCCAATTTCTTCCACGCTAAACTGCAGAACAGCAGAGACACACGGCTCCACCCGAACCCCCGGGGATAACTGCTTCAGTGCCAGCTGCAGGGTGAGGCCGGGCTCTGTCCGGCGGGAAGAGAGCAGCCCGCCGTCATGGAGGAGCGCGTCTATGCAGGGATGAACGACGGGGTGCAGAGATGCTCACCTGTGTGGAGGGTGAACCAGCAGAAGCCGGCCTTCTGCTCCTCTGCTCGGCGCTGCAGGACCGTCTCGTAGAGCTGCACAGCATCCTCATAGTTACCGTGGCAACTGTACAGAGTCACTCGCACTATTTCCCCGCCACAGTGGACGGGTCGCACGCCCCAAACAGGCATCCCCCCGCCCAGACTGTAGAAGTCTCTACTGGGCAGCAAGTAGGGCCGCAGAAGGCCGGTGGAGGCAGAGCCGCCAACGTGGATCCCTCCGGTTCTGCCACCGCAGCTCTCCGTGTGGTGGTACTGCCATGGCGGCCGCTGGAAGATGTCCAGCACCTTGAGAATCCGCTCCTCTCCGTAGGCTTCGTGCAGGAAGAAAGTGATGGCCAAAGAGGGGTAGCCTGGAATTCATTCGGGGAAATCTTCCGTCAGCCTTGCAGGTACAGTTCTCCACAGCTCTGGAGCGACTAACATGTGGAGCTTCTTTCTGACCTGCCACCGGACTTGGAGGCGTGAAGCTTCTGAAAGGGGAGGCCCTCTCAGAAACGTGGAAGATGCTGAGGCTCGGGCAGAGCCAGCGCAGCAGGCGGTCCAGAGAATGCTGCAACAGCAGGGAGTCTCCAGGGTTGGCCAGAAGATGCACACTCATCAGCAGGAGCTGCTGCCGCCGCTGCCATGGCGACCTGACCCGCCCAGCCAGGGGCTCAGCTGAGAAAAAACATAGACCAAAAAAAAAAAAAGTGCAATTAACAACAGGAGGCTAAAAACCAATATCTGCAGTTCATGTTCTCTGCTGAAAAAAATTAGTTATAAAGTCATTAGGTTCCTTTTAGCTGCAACTTCAAAATAAATATTTCTTCCTGTAAAGTCCAAAACATTGACGAAAACATTGTACATAATGTTTTATGGAATATAGATTATATCAAATATGATACTTTAGATCAGTTTTACATTCATACAGTAACTAATCAAACTTAGGATAATTAGACATATTAATAATAAATAATTTATTAAATAACTAATTATTTGTTCATTATACTTTTTAAAGTCAGAATTACAGTTGCATAGAAAACATATGTTTGCTTGTTATTCTAGCATAAATCCTTTACATTTGATTCTGTCAGGTTAGGTTATATGAACAGTGTTTGAGTCCTAATGTTTAGTTGCCCAATCTGATATTTCAAGTCTGATTCACCCTAGATATGAATAAATACACACCAATTTTTATTTTAAGAAATTAAAAACGTATGCTCTCGAGGGCCACATGAAATGAGATGGAGGGCCACATTTGGCCCCCGGGCCTTGAGTTTGACACGTGTGCTTTAGGTGATTTGGTAAGGTTTGGTCACAATGTTTAAGGTGCAAAAAGTGACTGTGTACTTTTTGGTAAATGCAAAATAAGATTCTGTCCTTCTCCAAGCAAAATGCTCTTTCCACTTCTCACAGTAGACATGAGAAGGGTGACCGTCAGTGCAACGCTGCATCTGTGTTGGGTTTTCCATCCTGGAAAATGATCAGTGGCGTTTCTTCTCACAGCAGTAGGGTCACTGCAGCTTAAGCGTTCAGCTGATGCTGTTGGAAACGCTTCAGAAGACAAGTGTTTCTCACTGCCTCATCACTCTGGAGGAGTGATAATCCACTAGAGGGCAGAAAACCAAGGAGAAACACGCAGAAAACACGGATCAAGTAATGGACAGTGGGTCTTTGCGGAAAATGTGGACCGTTGTAATGAGACAGGTGTCTCAGAAAGATGTGTATCAAATATTAAAAGAATGGTTTTAAAGGGGTAAAAGATAAAAAAAATTCGACATGGTTTTTTAAGCTCAACAGTTTGATCTGATTTGATTTAATGCCTGTTAAATAATAATTTGCTTTTAAGTTGGTCACCGTTGTTCATCTGTAACATCTGTTACAAGTGTTAAGTGTTAGCAGAGAGTCTAAGTCATCAAGCAGGGGAGTCTGAGGTGATGCTACTGCAGACATCAGAGAACTTTGGAGATCGTTCAACTATTAGGTATCTGGATGAAGAGACAAATCCGAAGGGTTTTGTTGTTTTTTGACTTGTTGAGGAACTATGACACCGTAGCTTCTGCCTCATCATCACTGGTCATCATTCTATCTTCTAAAAGCTGAGTCCAAACAGTGGAGTACTTACAGACAGACAGGGACATCCTGCTGGAATCAGATCTGAAAGAGACACAAAAACGGCATCAAATTATTCCTTTCACTC